>CM051457.1:61978345-62079907 GCA_028274465.1 Plantago ovata
AGCTCAAAAGGAGACCACTGAGTGGCTCATCACTGAGATCTCAATAGTTCTGAGGAACTGTACTTGAACTTCAAAGGACTCTTTGTCAAGAGTTGCTAAGTCCGTCAGCAACTGGCAAAGAACAGGCGAATGGATTTCTCTGATCTTCAACCTTCATCTTTCAAACGAGAAAAAGAGATCTTCTCTGCTGAAGCTCGAAACATTTGTCCACTCCATCCTTCCTGAAGAAATGTCATATTCTCAGCAAATGAGCTCGAATCTGATTGCTCAAATCAGAGAGAATATGAAGGCAAAATTCAAGAGTGCCTCTCCTCCAGCTGAACAGCTGTGATGCTCAAAGGTTTATTTGTACCTGTGGTGGCTGATCCCCACAAAATCAATGAGGAAGAGGAAGTGACAAGTGTTGCTTTGTATAAGCATGTTGAGCTAGTCATTCTGACAGATGATGATGAAGAAAGAAGAAGATGAGAACATTCCCACTATCCCAGTGATGATGAAGGAAAAGATTCCAAGGACAAGAAAGACGATGATGATGACAATCAAGGTCCAAGTCCTGATGCTGGAGGATTGAAGTTGACAGTTGCTGAAAATACTCAACCTGAAAATCAGAAAGCTGAACAACAACAACCTCAGCAAGAATCTCAACCTCCTCCTGCTGCTGCTGAAAATCAAGCACCTGTGCAAGGTGCTGATACTGAAGAGGAATATGCCGGAAAAAGGGCTGCCTTGAAAAATGGCAAAAGTCCAGTTTCTGATGCCAAGGTTACTGAAGAAAACCTTGATGATGATGAAGAACAAGATGAAGATTACCAACGCGCTCTAAAGAACAGTCTCTTGATCCATGCAAGGCATACGCAGGATCTAGAAATTGGTCAATCTTCAGGAGTAAGATCAACGGAAGTCCCCTCCCTTCCATTTACTACTGGCGAAACTCTAGCAATTGAATCTCAAACTCAATTAAAACTAACTACTGGCGAAACTCCAGTCATCGAGTCTCAAACGTTGCATTCAGCAACTACTCAATTAAAACTAACTACTGGCGAAACTCCAGTCATTGAGTCTCACACGTTGCCTTCAGCAACTACTCAATTAAAACTAACTACTGGTGAAACTCCAGTGTTGAGTCTGAAGCGTTGCCATCAGCAACCACTCAACAAAAAGGAAGTGAAGCTACTGATAAAGGTTCTAAAGTTGCTCAACTTGATGAATCTGAGGATGATGACGACTTGTCAGAAAATGAGGATGAACAATCCAAGCGAGACCCAAAGTTTTTCAGATTCCTCCTCCTTATTACATCACTGATAAAGATGATTCCTTAAGAGCCGAATTGCTATTACAGGATGATCAGTTTGCTTCCGAACTTAAAGTTCATTCCTTGACACCACATCTAGTACCGTTCCCAAGAGTTGAGGAGTTTACTCCTAGAATTTTAGCACTAAAGGAAGTCCATGATGCCTGCAAAGCTGAAGATGAGGCATTGCTTGCTGAGAGCCCACTTGACATTGGAAAAATATTGGCCACAGTGCTGAGACGCACTACCACTTTGACAATAGCTCAGAAAGACATCAGTCTTATCACAAGAGCTATGAAGAAGATGTAAGTCAAGCGCTCAGGCTCGCAAAGAATGCTCTCGTAAAGGCTCAGACTTTCATGGATGAGAAGGCCGCAACAGAGAAAAGACATGAAGAGAACATGATGAGCATTCAAAAAGAGTTGTCAAAATGACTTCTGACCAGCAACAAATCATCATGAAGTATAACAGTTTAAGTACTCTTGCTGAAAATTGCAATGAGTTTTATTCTCTGCACATCTGAAAAAGAAACAAAACCCCTCCTGCTGTTGATGTGCCACTGCCCATAGAACCGCTTGCTGAAAGAGAGCAAAGTTCTAAAAGGCAAGCAGAATCTGAGTTGAATTCAACAAGTACCAAAAAGAGAAAAACCGCTGCTGAAACTCAAGATTTTTGCCATACTGAAAGTCATCACAATCTGAATGAAGATGATGAAGATGATGACAATCAAACAATAGCTCAAGCCATAAGAGCTAGACCCTTAACAGCCTTGACTCCGTCTGGCCACTCAAAGCATTTTTCGTCTGACTCTTCAGCAAGAGATCAAGACAATGCTAAGACAAGAAGAAGAAGGCAAAGACAGGAAGAAAAGAGGCTGGCCAGCATTGCTATTGGCTCCGACATTGAATACACAAAGACCAGCAATGAAGAACCACTCAGAATGTAATCAGAAACATTCATGGTTGCTGGATCTTAAAGCTGGAAGACTTGCTGGTAAATGAGTTCTTTCCTACAGCCATTTTGAATCAAATGTTCAAATTGATTGAACTCAAAAGTCGAAAGAAATCAAAGGGAAGAGTCCCTCCCAAGAAATACTGCTGGGAGATGGTTGAATCTTGAGGTCTCAGTAAGAAGAATCGCCATTGGTAAGACATACAAACAAGAACCAAATCTGATCAAACCACCTGGCATTGCTTACTACTCTGACCCAGTAACAAAGAAAACAAAGAAGAGACTTGGATTGATTCCTTATGAGTATTTCTATCTCACTGCTAAGGATCAAGAAGAAGATCTTCTCTGGCTAAGAAATATTCATCCGAAAAGCATTTCAGATACACAGCTTCTCCATGCCAGCAATTGGGGCATGCATTTGTGGGTGACTAATTACATGGAAATGAATGCTGAAAAGCATCATCATGCCGCCTGCAAAAACGCAAGAATTCTTCAACTACAAGTCCGTAGGCTTCTGGAAAACTATGAAAAGGACTGTGTTGAATTTACTGCACTTGCTGAGAAGAGTGTAAGAGAGATTTTGAGAAAATCATCTGGAAGAGCTTAACTCTCTGTAATACTTTTTGTTAAAGTTTTTGTTTGCTGATTCTGTTTAAGTTATCTCTGCTATTTCATGTAAACTTCTGAAAGATAACTATCAGCAATGAAGCTTTTAACTCTTATTGGTTTTTTATTATGCAATTTACTTATGCTTACTGTTTAATTATTCAAGTATGCTTGCATTAATCAACTGATTTATTCAACATCAGAAACCTCTAAAAGGGTAACAATTAATTTAGCCATGGATTGCTAACATCAAAAAGGGGGAAATTTGTTAGGAAACTTGTAATTTTGATTAGCAATTAACCATGCTAAATTAAGGAAAGTCCAGTAACTAGTACTCTTAAGGTCCATAGGAATTTAGAATTTTAAGGACATTGTAAAAGAGGAACGTTTGCTGAAGACTTAGATTAGGTGTTAGTTAAGTTGGTTTTTACCGCTTATGATGTATCTTATTTTCTGAAAAGAAAATAACCTATTGAAGCATTTGCTGACGATGTACTTTGTTTTTACAAACAAACTATTGAAGCATTTAGAAACCGCTCAGAATCTTGAAGATTATTAAAGATCTGAAGACTTGAAGAATTCGAAGATCTGAAGACTTGAAGATTGCTGAAGACTGGTATCTACAAAGGCACATGTTGCATAGAAAGTGGAAACTTCAGCAACAACATTGCATAAGTGAAAATCTGAAAGACAGAGTAGGTTGTGCTTGCTGAAACTGAGACTAACCACTTGCTGATGGAACATATGTGACCTCTTGCTAAAAGTACTTGAATTTGCGCTCCAATGTTACTGTTTGAATTCTATTCAAATATGCATTAAATGCAAAGCTTACACACGAAGGAAATGAAGACTAGAAGACAAACAAGGACGCTGCTGAAAGTACAAAAGCAAGATAGTGACATCTTAAGGATTAAAAGCCTTGGAATTTAAAATTCAAACGGCTCCTTATTTTCACTATAAATAGAGGTCATCCGGCGAAGAGTTGAAGTGTGTCAACAACGTGATCAAACTCTCACTTGTGCTTAAACTCACATACCTTCAAACTCTCTATACTGCCATTGATCCGTTCCAAGACTTAAAGCTTGAAAAAGCTACTTGTGAAGAAGTAGAACAAACTCGGCTAAGAAATTAGTTAAGAGTTCTTTCTTTTGAACAAGAACAAGTCTTGACACCAGAAACAATCAAACTTGTTTACTGCAAAGTATTCAAAGTTGTGTTTCTTAGATTACTTGTTGTAACTGAATAAGTTATAAATAAGTTATCTCACCCCAAAACTCTCTAACTGAAAATACACCCTTTCAGGCGTGATATTCAGGGGGGACTTAATCGAGCATAGTTTTGCTGATTAAAAGTACCAAGTTTGGTGGAGAACAAGGTTACGTTCTCTAGATTAGGTTGGAGACAAAGCAAGTGTGCTTTGGTTTCTGTTGAATCGCTCTAGATAGGAGATTGTAAGGAACCTCAATCATATCTTAGTGGATTCAGTCCTAGAAAGGACAAAGTGGATTAGTTGAGAGATTACGCCACTCTCAGATACCACTATAAAAGTGTTTGTGTGATTTACTTACTGTACTTAGTTTTCAGCAAATCATATTTGTCTGTACACAGTCACTCACATCACTAGCTGAAACCTTTACTTACTGAAAAAGCACTTATTGTATCAAAGACTTCCGCTCTCTGATTTTAAGTATCAGCAAACCAAGCTACTGAAAAGTAACTTACGCTTGCTGAGAAAGTTAAGTATCAGCAAACTCATTACTGAAAAGTAATAAGCACTTGCTGAGAAAGTTTTAAACGACAAAAGTTTGAAAAGACTATTCAGCCCCCCCCCCCTAGTCTTTTCTTGTTGTTTAAAGGGACCAACAGTACAGGAAACTCTCCTGTCTGGCGAGGAAAAGGAATTGGGTTTGGTTTACTTCCAACCGGTTCAAAGGGTACGATACGAGCCTCCTTCATGAGTTCTATGCTGGATACACTGATCTTGAGGAGAAGGAGGGGGTACTCGTTCGGGGCGTAATAGTACCATGGACGCCGGCCTCAATTTCTGCCTTCATCCATCTTGGGGAACGGGAGTTCACAGGAAGCAACCACTCCTACGAATATTCAAGGGCCACTAGGGGGATCGGAAGTGACATTACAGATGAGATCTGCAACAAGGAGTATAGGTATCCAGATATCGGAGCACAACCTGCACGGATCAGTCAGAGTGACCTTAGCATCGAGGCTAAGGTGATGATGAAATTCTGCATTTTCAACCTGATCCCTCGAATGAATGACACTTGGATACAGCCGTATTATGCCGAGCTCCTCTACTGCTTGATAGGCAAGCATCGAATCGACATTGGTCACATCATGTATGCCGAGTATGAGCGCCACTGGGAGAAGAAGAAGAAGCCATTCATCTTTCCGAGCTTCATCATTGCCTACTGCAAATATTACGGGGTCGAGGAAATTGATGAGGGGGATTGCGAGTCGCTGCCCTTTCACCTTCGACTATTGATGTGCAGCTTACTAGGTATCAAATGAAGAATCCCACGGCTGCCGCTGCTGATGTGGAAGAACCCTTCCAACCGACTGATTCAGATAATGAAAATGATTATGAGGATGCTATGGAAGCTGATGATGGCCGAGCCCCTATCCCGGATATTCCTTTTGTCCATAGAGCACCACATGCACCGCCTCGAGCACCACATGGGTCTCAAAGTTTTGACTTCTCTGATTTTCGAGCCCATATCACTGATAGTGTTGCAGCCTTGACCACTACTGTCCAAGGAATGCGACTTGACCTTGACGGGTACGTTGCCCAGCGCAACCGCGATTGGGAGATGTTTGAGGAGCATCGCCGAGAGGAGAGGCAGGTAATGTGGGAACAACAACAGCTCATCCAGCGGCAACAGGATCTCATGTCTGACATGTGGAGAGACTATTATGGGGATGACAATCCCGATAACTAGTCTTTTCACATGTCCACTCTCAGCCGACCGAGGCCAAACCGTTCGGTAACATCTAGTATCACTTTTTATTTACTCATTCTCTTTTGCTAGGGACTAGCTTAAGTTTCATGAGGGGGATGGGATGTGAACCGTGATGTTAAGTATTGTTTGGCTTTGTGTTGATTGGTATCTTGTTTTTTTTTTTTGTTTGAAATTGCATTTGCACGTTTACTGCTTTCTTAGTTTTTAGTTGCATACACTACATTCATCCTAGGATAGTCTTGCATGTTTTATGTGGAGTTTATTGCCAAATTTTTTGAACTTTTTTATTGGGTAGATTAACTAATTATGCCATTAATCATTGCTTCATCTCTATGAATTTGTTTGAGGTTTTTCTCGCTTGGCTTGTCACATTTATGTATTGCACTTAGTTAAGCTTGGTAGTCTCGGCATCACTCAGTGGTGTTTTCTTTATAATAGGATGATGCATGTTAGGGTCTTATGGTTGTTTCCCCGAGTAATTATGTACCTAAGAGGCAACAAGTCTTCACCTTGCTTTGAGATTGCTAAATGCCTAGGAGGAGGTAGTGTGAGATTCTGTGATCCTTTGTTTGCAACCTATTCTTCCGAATAGGTTTGGGGAGGAGGTTACGCTATCATTAGACTTGTTTTTCGTTTTTCAATTTTGTGTTGTGAGTTTATTTTTCCTTTTTCGTAAATTTTGTACTACAACCTATTCTTTCGAATAGGTTTGGGAAGGTCATTTGTGTGTCATTTTTATTTCTTTTTCGTTGAGCTACTGCTGGCTAAAAAAAAAAATTGAAAAAAAAGAAAAAGAAAAATTCCAGAAAAAAAGAAAAAAACTGGAAAAGAAAAAAAAAAAGAAAAAAAAGGAAAAGACCCCAAAAAAGCAAAGAAGGGTCCAAAAGAAAGCCAAAAAGCAGTTTAGCAAAGTGTTGTGTCTCAATTCATGTAATGTTCGTAATCGTGTTGTAATTTTCTGTCTTTTGTTTATTTGAGTGTCATCTGTTCTAGACCACCCTCGTCCTGTCATTCAGGAAATGGTAAATAGCTTAAGACTTTGCTTGAGAGATGGGTAGAATAGGGAGTGTTATCTTTTTAGGGAACCCTCCTTCGTTTGATGAGAGCCAGTATTGGTTCGACCTCTTTGAGGAAAAGTCTTAACTTGGTGAACAATAGTAAGTCCTCAGTTTCATAGGCACGGGACAACCATTCGTATTTTAACATGTTTCATTACGTCGTCACTGACTAGGTCCAGGTAGAGAATGTTACAAGAGACTATCTTGTCTTGACATAAGTGCTTATGTGAATGTGTATGAGTCAATCGAGGCATTTTTCAACCTAAATTCATGTTATGATTTGTATGGTTTTTGTTCACATATTTTTTGATAGATTCAATAGATTAGTTCATTTCATTTGGCATGAGACTCCATTTTTGTGTTGCATTGTTTTTTGCATTAGAGTCTAGCTTAGTTGCTTGAAGACAAGCAAAGGTTCGGTTTGGGGAGTTTGATGAATGTGTATTTTACACTTTCATTTGAGTCTTTTTTCACCAATTTAGCTATCCTCTATGTTAATTTAGCTATATTTTAGTGCATTTTATTAGAATAGTGTCACGTTTCCCTTTAGTTTGTATTTTACAGGTTTTGAGTGAAAAACGAGGTTTTCTGGGCAATTATATTGAAGTAGACAAGGAATTGGTTCCGAAGGCCTAATAGTAGTATCCAGAAGATTCCGGATAGGATTTGAAGTCTAGGGGTCGAGTCTGAAGGCTAAAAGGTCACTAGAATGCAAAAACCGAGTCCGAAAAGGAGAGGAAATCCAAAAACGCGTCGAAAACGCGTATATGGCCGCCAGAACCTCCCGGGCGAGTCGCCTGGGACGTGGGGCGAATCGCCCCACACCAGGTGAATCGCCCGGTGTGTGGGGCGACTCGCCCCACACCTGCCGAATCACTATATATAGTTGCTCAGTTTTCTCCGTTTTTCATAGTTTCTCAGACCTTTTCTCTCACCTTTCTCATTAGTTTTAGGTAGGAATTCTCCAGAGCCTGTTCTGGGGATTCTTAGCTTAGGAGATACTTTTTCTTAGCGTTTTGGAGCTTGTAAGATCGTGATTCTTCGGATATTGACAACCTTCGGTAACATTGTATCTTACAGTTTTTCTATTTATATTTATGTATCTTTCAACATGTTTTCATTCAATCTTGCTATGATTTCTGTTGATTGCATGACATCTATGAGTAGCTAAACTTCTCGTTGGTGATAGTATGTGATTTCTTAGCGAAGGGTTAATAATTATGCTAATGGCTATATCGCGCATTATATTTTGAGTTATTGCTTTATTTCTTTGATCTATCTAAAACCTCTATCTTCGTAGTGTTGAATAATTACGGAACACAATTGGACAATTCATTGATCAAAGATCTCTATGCAAAAACGGGGACTTCATGCATGATTATTAACCTGCCATGCTTTGAATGACCATACTATCACCAATCTCCATTATCTGTTAAGAAAAACCTTTGCTAAGTCGTCTGTTGATTTTATATTCTTAAGTTAGATTAGATAAAGCTATTTATAGTCCTTAGAGATCGACACTCGAGGTTATTTTACTGCTACAGTACGGTTTTCGTTGTAGTTGTGAATTGCCTTTGGCTTAATACAAATTTATTTGATTAATTGAGTCTGACAAACCAGTTCATCAGTACTCAATCTTTTCGTACCTCAGCACCAAACGTATATTCCTGATCCAATCTAGGAAGTTTGGTCCGGTCAAAATTTACTTCTCTAAGACAACACGGAGCGAGATACTCGCCATTTTGGTTTTCCTAAGGAGATATAGTATAGACCGAAAATAATAAATCAACTATTAAAATACTATTTCTAAATACACAGTCAACATAACTAAACAACAAGGTCCTTTAGCTGTTTAGCTCCCACTATTTTCACATATGCTTGCCCCCAAAACAAACATACGGGTAATGTCCAACAAGTTACCGTAGTGGCCAAGATCCAAATCCATACTGCGCTATACTCCAACGGGGGCTGGTCGCATAGCATAATATGACCGGTAGGACTATCCAATTGCGTCACGCAACTCTTGGGCGTTAAATCTAATTTAACCCGATGCTCTACATATTGTACCTATCGAGGTCGCTAGATACAATATGCAGTAAGTTATAACCATAGGCTTACTCTAATCTGACGATCACTGCGAGTCTGCAAGACGAGGTCGCCAATACAGGGAAACGCAATGAAAGTTCAGAATTAAAGCACCCCATGGAAAGCATCTCAGAAATACATACATATATATACTTTTGCACTTATATTGGTTGGGGCTTGTAGCTTGAGGGTTGTTATCAGTCATCTACAAAAAGATAAGGGCGCCGCCTACCCATCATGCATGAGCGGTCTACACGTAATGGATGTCGCCTATCCATTCTAGTTCTAAACGCGGTCAAGCACATAATGGGCGCCGCCTACCCATACATAAAATATGCGGTCCGACAAATAAGAGGGCGTCGCCTACCCTCGCATGCATAGCGGTCGAACGGAAAGTAAAACACATGGTATTTAAACATGCATTGTCAAACAATAGCATATCGAGCAAACAATCAAATAGTAGCCTATGTGGATGCCAAATGACTTCATAATTTCATTATGAAAATTATAATCCCATACTTATAATCTCTATGAAAAATTGAAAATTTGGACTAGATTGAAAAATCGAAAATTCTAT
The DNA here is from genome assembly GCA_028274465.1 of Plantago ovata. Lineage (NCBI taxonomy): Eukaryota > Viridiplantae > Streptophyta > Magnoliopsida > Lamiales > Plantaginaceae > Plantago > Plantago ovata. Next base: position 61,987,889 of record CM051457.1, read on the forward strand.
TGACCAGGTAGCAATTTTCGAAAACCCAAAGGACTCAATTGTAATTTTCAAAACCTTGGAGTTGTTAAATCTAAAATTCAAAAGTAGAAGGACTTATTTGCAATAAACAACAAATTGATAAATCACAAATAAGCCCCTTAATTTTATACTAATTAAATTTAACTCCTCTAGTTACAAATAATTACAATTAAATCATATTTATATTCCAAATATAAAATTCAATCCTCAAAATTTTCAAAATTCGATTTTGGGTCCAACCCGGGAAAAATATATATATATTAAAATACGGGGGCGGGACCAGCCTGCGTCGCACAGGCGGCCGGTCACATATATATATATATATTTAAATTTTTTTTTTTTTTTGAAAATTATAAATTCTAAATTTGTATAAAAACAACACTTTTTGAAAATCGAATTAATCATAGATTCAATTGCATCCACATAAACTACAAAATCATACAACATATATACGTATATACGTATCCCCTAGGGTACGCAGCGGAATTTCAAAAATTTTCTTAACATGCAGGTTAATTGATTATGTATATAGCATATATATTAAACACGTCAATTAGAAGACTTACAATACTCCAAAAGCAAGCACACGTACCAAGTCTTCGTAATAGTCTGGTGTATCTTCTCCTTCGTCGAAGTCGAAGATATCTATAATACGTTGATTATCTGCAAGACAATAAAAGTTAGTTTCCAGCTCCTTGAACCTCAACCTTGGTATCCACGGATGAACAACTTATCGGAAAGAATGCTAGGATATTGTTTGTGTGGCCAAGAAGATTGGGCGGCGGTTTTCCTCCAGTGAGGTGGCGTGCGCGTGGCTTTATATGAGTTAGGGGAGAGCTTTTATTTTCTCTAAGAAAACTGGTAGAAAGAATGATCTAAAAATCTGTCTATTGAATCGTGTGTAAAAAGCTCTCTAATAGTCTACTATATAGTAGTCAATAGAAGCCTAATGAATAATCAATTAGATTTCATAAAGGAATAAAAATCTAATTCTTATCGCACTAGGAAACCAATTCAAGTCTAGATTCATTCCCAATCAAGTTAGAACTCAATCAGGAAAATCTAACTTATCCCTTGGACTTCTAATAGAGGAAGGAGTCGAACTCCTTCCCCTACTCCATCTGCGCGCGCGCGCGTCCCAAGGGTGATAGGTGGGTCCCGATTTTGGGACCCACTTATAGTTCTAAGGCAATTCAAACTCCAAGTAGATTTTGCTCATGTGCATATATTAATTCCAAATTAACATATCATTTCAAATCAAACCTCCATTATATTTCAAAAATATAATCTTTAATTGTATTTACATAAAATACAATTAATTAGCCAATTCAATTAATAATTACAAATCATTAATTGATCCACAAAATATTATAATTAATTCCAAATCAATTATAATCCATCAATCACAATTAATTCCAAATTAATTGCGATTCCATCTTCAAGGATATTCGGATAAGCTGAATCACCACATAGTGTGACCCATAGGGCCTCATTGTATTAAGCAAGTCCTAGACTAGATGGAATTCCTAGACGATTGCATTTGCAATATTAATACATGAGGACGTTTGAGAGGTTTCTCAAAGCAAACCCTTTCGTTGCGAAGTCTGTTGCTCTCAACGCGGCGATGGTAACGTCCCTTCTTCTGACTGACTCGAATGCATCTAGGATCGATGAAGTGTCTATCCCAATAATACATCGACGGACGTCTTCAGTGGGTTGCATGGTGAATCCAATATCTATTATGACTATCATAATAATATTGATACGCCGGCCAGCGGTTTTACCAATCACAACTATGAACGACTATGAGCAGTGCTCTCCTGTGCTACACATGAGAGATGAATCCTTCACAGTATCACTTATCATCTCCATTTGTATGTAGCCATAATCCGGGATCGTGTCTTGGGTCAACTGCTTATTCAGAGCTGACATCGACGGGTCCACTAAGGATATGGGGCAACAAATGTGATGATAAAGTCCTATAAGTCCAAAGGACGACTGGCATCACTTCGACAACTTACCGGTTCCCATAGACACTTCGGTGTAGAGTATACATCGATGGAAGTGTCCAGTGGGTACTTCCATTGTTCGGTAATCACCCTTCGAACAACTATGCGTAGTTATGGGAACGTTTCCTGATTGTCTAACAATCCGTTCCGTGGCCGTGGGATCGGCTCACACTTGCTCCAACAAGTATAACCTCCACGCATACTAGTCTCAGCTGGTTCATTCAGACCCCTACATCCGAGATGAACCTCGACTAGGGAGAGTTTGGGATAGATGATAACTCACATAGCTCCCACTATCTGTGTGATCGGTCATCTATCCGAGGGGACATGTTTAATATCAATAGAGACAGAAATAGAGATATGACATGCTGTATGCCTGGTGTAATATAAATATGAAAGCGATACCCAATAGTCAAACAACAAACATATATTATATTACGTTGACCTGTGTAATTGCACATATATGCCCTTTATAAGGGCTGCATGCCCTTAATAAAGACTGTCTCTAGGACATATACACTATCAGCTGCTACAGGTCTGGTCGAAGCTCCAGCCAGAGCTACGACCAAGGCCATGGACAATTTAAAATTTTATTTGTTTTTTAATTTTTTGGGTTTATTTTGAATTGGAAACTTTTTTTTTTCTTTTTTTCTTTTTGTTCTCTTTTTTCCTTTTTCGTTTTTTTTTTAATTTTTTTTTGAAAATAGTAAGGGCTGCCAGAAAATATGAAAAAGGAATAGTGCTTAGAGCGTCATTTGGTAAAATTTGTGGACTAAAATGTAATTGATTGACTAGTAGGAACTAATCTGTAATTAGAGACGCTAAGAAGGTATATAAGAAAAATGGACCCATTTTATTATTATTATTGGATGATGAGAGTTTGTTGATGTTCTACACTACAAGAAAACAACAATTTTGGGACGGATCGCATCCGTCGCTATAAGGAGCGATCCGTCGCTATTTCCACTTAGCGACGGATAGTCCGTCGCTAAATAGGACGTCGCAGAAAGTGGCGTCGCTAATCTAAAAAGCGACGGTCGGGCTAATCCGTCGCTAAATATAGCGACGGATTAACTCATCCGTCACTAAATTAGCGTTGACCAATTTAGCGATGGATGAGCTTATCCGTCTCTAAATTTAGAGACGGATAAGCTCATCCGTCTCTAAATCTGTTTTTTGTTTTTTAAAAAAATTAATTTTCTATTTCTTTTAATTTCTTTAATTCACCTACAATATAATAAAATAGTAAAATATAATGTTTTTAAATGCGGTGCTGCGAGAATCGAACACGCGACCTCTCACATTTAGCGAGAATCATACCACTAGACCAAACATCCATTTTTCTTATTATTTAAGATAAATAATCAAGAAACAAACTAATAGGAAAAAATACAATAAACTCCAATAACATATCATCAATAAAGAAATACTACATAACACACATACATAAGGCTAAAACAACATAAACAAGAAAAGATGGATTGTGCTTCACTTACCCCATTGGAGAAATAGAAGCAAGGCCATTGACAATCAAATTTATCAATGATTAGATAAGTGGTGAGGAACTATGTTGGTATATCTATTCAATGAGCTTTCTATCAAAAAATGCAATGTAACCGAACTTGAGTAATAGTAGTATTAGTTGAACCACATATAGGTATCAATTGCAGCAACAAAAGGATAACAAAATACTAATGATTGCAAAAATTAATACGGAAGACAGATGATGTTACCAACTGATTCACAGAGCGGCAACGGGCACGCATGTAGCTGGAGAGGATAAGAGTACATTTAACTAAACTGCCCCACCAGCAACTACATCACCCTGCAATATACCAATGACAAGTCATACCAAAAATAATCAGCAACTACATCAACAAAAAGCAAACCAATTCACTTACCCACATCTATGTTGATATCTAGCTTAAGATCAACACGCTCGACAAGACCGGTTCAATAATGTAATGTTTGATACACATGGTTGACCAAATAGCATTATACAGCAGTTCATATTCCAAATAAAAACTCAATCACATGAGAATAATATACGGCTCTATTGACCTCCATTATAAGTCCAGGGGTAAATGTTTAATATTTAACGTAGAATACCTCTATGCAATTCTAAAGCTACTTTACCTTTAGAAACAATCATATGCTAAAAGGGCTTTACTAATATGATGAACTAGATTATAGTAGCTTCAATGATAACTAAAAACAAGAACTTTGGCAGTGAAAAGTAGTACTAGTAATTTAACGTAAGAAACTTGCAAAGCCTGCCAGTTACACCATAAACATGCTCTAATTTAACAGTGACACAATATATCACATAATATACTTTGCTACAAAATGCTTCTAAATGATTCTCTACGAAAAAACATAGTATTAATGCCATAAAGTATTACTGTGTAGTTTAAACTGGTAAAACTAAAATACTTGAATAAGGGAAGGGTACTGCATTGTCAAAATAAAAAGGATAATTATAGATAGGTAGACAAAATTGTAATCTATTATCTATCTCATAGCAACACATATTAATTTCTAATCAAGCAACCAATAACCCCCAAATTATGCAACAATCAAAAACCCTAACTAACAAAATCAAGGCGAAATGAAATCAAAGCAAGCGTGAGTAAATCATTTACTACGGCTCTCCGGTGGTAGTGACCGTGGCGGTCGACGGCGGATTGAAGTGGTGGTGGTGGTGGCAGAGAGAGGGAACTGAAGAAGAAGATTCCGCTGGTGATGGCGGTAGAGATGAACATAGATTATTTCGGTGGTGGTTCGAGACGGCGGTGATGGTCGAAGAGCGTTCCGGTCCGGTCGATAGTTCGGTGGTGGGTGGTGGTGGGCGGTGGTGGGGTGGAAGATAAGAGAAGAGAGATGGAGAAAAAAAGAAGGAAAAAGAATAAATGCTAGATCTGATCATATATTCTATTTTCGTTTTTTTTTTTTAATCTGGTCAACTAATTGAGAGACGGATGGATTTATCCGTCTCTAAAAATTAGAGACGGATAAATCCATCCGTCTCTATTTTTTCATCCGTCGCTAAATTTAGCGATCCGTCGCTATTTTAGCGACGGATGAATTCCGTCGCTCGCGATCCATCTCTATATGCTGAATTTCTTGTAGTGCTACTAGATAACAATCCTATCCGTTCCTAACAGAAAGAGAGAGAAAAAATAGTTTTGTTGAGATAAACTAACAAAGGAAGTCCACGACTACGTAGCAGATTAAATGCTTAACGAGAACATTTCAGATTCAGGTTTAGACATATTTGCTTTTTTTTTTTTTTTTTTTTTTTTTTTTTTTTTTTTTTTAAACAAGAAGAACATTCAATTAACTTATGATGCGAGTAGACATTTGTTTGGCAGGGATAAATAACTTGGTGGATAGAATCTCATTGTGAGTGACGGACCTATGCATGGATCTAAAATGCAAACATTGAGGAAATTTTTGACTTTGGATTAGATGTATCATGTATGCAATATGGATGGAGTGGAACAATAGGTTATCCGCGTATCTGATTTAGTTAGTCCGCAATGTTGCTAGGGGTTCCAACTGGTGAGATGTATGACTAGCTCTAATGTTTAATGGAGGGTGATTGACGGACTGTACTAATTATGCATAGGCAAGCGGGAGATATCATTGGTTGGGGCACCCATCATCAACCTTAGCTTTGATACCATATTAAAGTTGAGCCAATAACACCTTAAAAGACCTTGTTAAGGTGATAAAGTTATCGAACTTATATGTGTTAATATTATATCTCACAAGTGGTGTGGGAAGTTCTAACAGTTTATAAATTAACCTCATCGTGTTGGTCTTGATCTTGATAATCATAATCACTAACTTACTAGGGTTTTGGTTGAATATCAGAATCATATACATCTCAGGTCTCAACCGTATTAGACGATCAATATGTTAAATTTGTAATTAAGAACGCAAGGCAAATTCAATAAACCTGAGTAGCAATATGTCTAGTAGATAATATAGAGATAACTTCATATTGCTCCCTGCTAGATCACAACTTTGCATCCGCGTCCCTCTTAAGCCAACAATTACATCTAGGTCAAAAAATTCCAGGTTTTAGTTGACCAACATATTGGTCACCATCCATTACCTTTAAACCAAACATGGGTTAATAATTTTCTTTTCAATTCCCTTTCCTTTCTATCTCTTAATATTCTTTTCTATCTCTTGTATCAGAGCTGTGAAGAGCTTAGTAAAACATATATGACTTTATAAATGAGCAAATTTTTATAGTTTCCGCAGAACAGCTTAAGAGCTGCCAACCATCATCCAAAACGGGCCTAAATACCAATTGGTGAAATGTTTTCTAGCTCAATGTTGCACCGTCGGCCTACGGCCTATCAATCTATACTCAGCCAGACGTATTAGCAATCACAATCCATGGCGTACAAAGGTAACAGAGCTTCATACCGTATGTCGGAATGTAACAACTTATGTGTCTTCAGCTGATAGAAAATATCTTCTAGCTCAATGTTAAACCACTGGCCTGTGGCCAAGCAACATGTATGCAATCTGATGTTTCCACTAACCATGGTCTACATAACAACATACCACAAGTCGAAATGCAACAATTACTACAGCGTCAGCTGATACTTGGGTATGCTGAGATGAGATGCCATACCTCGTAGACTCCACCACTTTTCGAATGACTAAGTCTAGCAGAGGAGTGCTACCCTGCTAAATTGCTAATAAGTGAGATGAATGGTGTGATACCTCGTAGATGCCACCACTTTTAGAATCACCAAGTCTAGGAGAGGAGTGATATCCACCCTTAACATCATTACTACAAACAAACAGGGGCGGAGTCAGGAATGAAAAATGGGGGTGGCGAGATATATTATAACAATATACTTAAAAATTCTCTAACAAAAACATTTGGGGTGGTCAAATGTGAATTTTGCAAAAATATATATATAATAATTAAAAAACATCGAAAGTTTAGGGGTGACGGTCGCCTCCCCCTGCCACCCTTCTGTCCGCCCCTGACTACAAACATAAAAAGGCACTGTCAGGACATATTTATACAAGAGAGATTTATGTCAGCTGTCAAAATATACCAAAATTTTAATCTCAGCCTCACTGTTTCCCATGTACTATCTTGTTGTAAATTGCAAAAATGTTGAAGTTCAACAATTACAACCCATCTTCTATTGCATTAAAATTATGAAAATACTACAGCCAAAGGGAAAAGAACAATATATCTGGAATCTGGATTATGTTCCTCCTCTGGTTTACATGGTGAAAGGCCATCGGTATAAGTTGGGTCACAATTTATCTGTATCGGGGCAATCATCACATATTGAACATTTATCTGCAGATTCAATTTCAAGAAACATGAGATGAGAACATAGATAAGAATACAATTTAAAGTGAGATCCTATTTCATAATAATATATAAACCGTGCAAACCCGAAAATGTTAATGTTACATAATTAGACATTATAATTTCAATGATATGATTCAGCAGAGTATACAGAGAAGTGACATAATTGAACTCTTTTATATTCAATTGTGCTTCAGCAATGCATAGTTTGTCATGTTCATCATTTAACATTAATCGATACTAATTCAAAAATTTAAGAAGGAAATTTCAAGCATTCAGCATATATCCATATATAGAGCTCCACTATGAAACTTGACTCCATATGTTTATGAGATGACCTTTACTCATGAGAAACAAGCATGTTCGGTTTTACAAAACAGTTAGCCAGAGTGATAGGTGCAGATGTCATCCATCCAAGATCACACACAACACGTTACTCGATCGAAACAATTACAATTACTTGAATTTTTCACACATGAGCTTTAGCCAAGAATCCTCCTTCAAGTAATCTCCCAGAATTGATACTGTATCAATCATTAAGAAAACAAGATGTCAGTTAGCAATATGATTTACAATTAGCTACTTAAGGAGACTTGCATATATGATTGATATGTATATGAACATTTGAATATGCAAACACAGTACAGACAGAAACATAATATATTCATACATACATTTGCCTTTCTCATACCAAGAAGCACATCGTTGGGAGTAACTTCCTCAATTCAATTGGTGTACCTGCAATTTGCAAATTAAAATTTATAAAAAGAAAAGGAAGGATGGTAGCACAAGGGAACCATAGCATACTACTCATATAATAGAAACAGAATAGATTCGAACAAATTCCCGAGTTGCTGATTGCAAGCGTACCTGGAGTGATGCGGTGGCAATTGCACCATTGGACCGGCAAGATAAGGTAATAGGGGAAAGCTGTGGCTGAGATATACGCCATGGATGAACAGCCTGATTGAATTTCAAAACACCAATCCGAAATTCCGAATTTATCGATAAGCAAGACAAGGTAATAAAATACGCCATGGATGAAAACCCGATTAAAGTTCAAAACCTTAATCTGAAATTCCCAATTTATCGATTTGGTTCATCGGGCGCCCTCCGATTATGTCGACTATAAGGTCATAATTTCCTCCTTGTTGTTGCTCTTCCCGTATTTGCGTTGCTGATATCTCTGCGGAGTCACTGCAATTATACACCTTGATTGATACAAGCGTCATTAGCTCTGAGAATATCAAAGGGATTTCCTCCAATTTGTACATAGATTAAAGTTCTAACTGCTCGAGGGAAGGGAAATGAGAAGGGTCCTCTACTATCCACCTCACTAGATAATTGCACGAAAAACATTCTCAAATGTCTCAATTTCTCGAATTACCCGTCAACTGATGACTCCCACTCTTCTCCTATGAACGCATTCGATTGTAGACAGAGACTTTCGAGATTTGGCAATGAACCCACAATTGTCATATTTTCCCACGGTGTTTTTGTCCTATCCAAAGTCAACTTTCTTAGGTAACTTGGATATTTGGATATTTTCCCACGGGGAATTCTTACACCAAACCACAGCTTCTCTAGCTCATGACAATGAACCCAGTTATCAAAGCAAGGTGGCGGTTCCATCTTGTCATCATGATAATAATGGATTTGCATGATTTTTATATTGGAATCCTATCGAGCACAATATCACTCGATACTCTTACTCCTTTCAGAGTCTGCAAATTCTCAAGTACAAAACCACTTCCTGCCGGAGGATCTGGCAGAATGATGTTTGTATAGAATCCACCACAAGCAACAAGATGCTTAAGGCGCCACTATTTCTGTATTTCAACTAGTAGGCTGTAACTTGTATCTCCACTAAGAATCAAGGTCCCCAAATTCAGTGCCCAACATATTGAAGACAACAAGTATAATTCATCACTCCTGATTGATAACTTTAGGAATCGTAGATTAAAAGGTTTTATGTTAGCTTCAACTAAATGTCCGCAATACGAAGAAAAGACAAGAACTCGTAACAAGCTTAACCCTGAGATTTTCTGGTGGAGAATGCTCACTCTTGAACCAAATGAAAGACCGAGATAATCCCCCCTGTTGCATACCTCGATATGATATACAACCATTTTCATGAACAACTACGCGACGCTGACCTTCTATTGAATTTGGTAAGCTGACCACACCATCATCTACGTAAAGAAACTTTTCTTTTCGAGCTTCATTTATGCATAGATCCCTTACGTAATGGATTGTTAAAAATTTCTTTTGTCGTCTATGATTTGGCTTGTTGACTATGACCAAGTTTGTTCTACAAAGATCTTTTAGACACTCCGATGCAGCTTCATCCAACGTTTTACATACATTGTTGGCTTTAAGAATCCATCGGCAACCGATAGCTTAGTGACCTCAGAGACTCGAATTTTAGCATCCTCAGCAAAGCATCCCAAGTACAGAAAACAAGGTTTCAAATGGATAGGCAATTGGTGGTAACTTAAAGATAGTATCTTCATGAAATGGTCATTGTCTTCTATACCTATGATGGACCTAGTATTTCTCCCTACATGCTCCCAATGGTCTCGTGTTCGATTAGACCCTTTAAGTAGCCCACGGATTACAACTATAGCTAAAGGAAGCTGATAAACGAGATTTTCATACTCAATTAATCAAATAAATTTATTTTTAGCCAAAGGCTACTCACAACTTCAACGAAAACCAAGGCACGTAGTGTAGAAGTAAGATAACCCCGAGTGTCGATCTCTAAGGACTATAACTAGCTTTAACTAATTTAACTTAAAATATAAAATCAGAAAACCATTTAGCAAAGGTTTTTCTTATCAATTATGATGGAAGTTAGTGATAGTATGATCGTTGTAAGCATCGGGTTCTAATTACACATGAAGTACTTGAAGTTTGTATAGAAATCTATGATCATGAAAATTGTCCTAGTGTTTCTTTCAATTTAACACTAATCTACGAAGATAGATGGCTTAGATAGATCAAGGAAATAAAATAATAAATCAAGTCTTAAACGCGCGAAGCCACTCATGCATAACTAAGAACCCTAGCTATGAATTCACATACTATCACCAACCTTAGATTTAGCTCCTCATGTATAAATCGCAATCAACAAGCATAATCAAGTCAAGAATCAATGAAAACATGTTGAATTGAATAAACAAAAGCAGTAAAATCGTGAGATACAAGTTACCAACAAAGGTTGTCAATCTCCGGTGAATTGCTAACTCACAAGCAAGAATCGAGAATCAAAGATGTCCAATCTCTATGCTTAAGCTTCCAACTCAATAAGAAAGAGTCTTCTATGCTAATAATTCCCAGAACAAGCTCTAGAGAATTTGTCTCTCAAAATAAGGTGAAAATGTATGAAAAACGACTAAAATAGGTGAAACTATATATAGCTGACGAAACGTGGGGGGCGAACCGCCCCAGACGCCAGGCGATTCGCCTGGGACGTCCAAGTCGGTGGCCTCCGAGATTTTGGCTTTGGTTTCCTTTTTTGGACTCGATGTTGCCTTCTAGTGAAACGTGTCACTATTCTAATAAAATGTTTTATAAAAACCTGAAATATGCAAAGAAAAGGGAAACGTGTCACTATTCTAATAAAATGCATTAAAATATAAGCTAAATTAACCTAGAGGATAGCTAAATTGGTGAAAAAGACTCGAATGAAATTGTAAAATACACGTTCATCAAACTCCCCAAACCGAACATTTGCTTGTCCTCAAGCAACTAAGCTATGCAAAAAACCAATGCAACACATAAAGTGGAGTCTCATGCCAAATGAAATGAACTAATCTATTGAATCTATCAAAAACTTATGAACAATGACCATATAAATCATAGCATGGATATTGGTTGAAGAATGCCTCGATTGACTCATACACATTCACATATGCACTATGTTAAACAAGCTAGTCTCTCGTAACATTCTCTACCTGGACCTAGTCAGTGACGACGCAATGAAACATGTTAAAATACGAATGGTTGTCCCGTTCCTATGAAACTGAGGACTTACTACTGTTCACCGAGTTAAGACTTTCCCTCAAAGAGGTCGAACCAATACTGGCTCTCATCAAACGAAGGAGGGTTCCCTAAAAGATCACACTCCCCTATTCTACCCATCTCTCAAGCAAAGTCATAAACTAATCACCACTTCCTGAATGGCAGGACGAGGGTGGTCTAGAACAGATGACACTCAAATAAACAAAAGGCAAACTTTACAACTCGATTACGAACATTACAAGAATTGAAAAACGAGACAAACACTTTGCTAAACTGCTTTTTGGCTTTCTTTGGACCCTTCTATGCTCTTTTGGGATCTTTTCTTTTATTTTTTTGCCTTTCCAGATTTCTGGAAATTTTCGATTTTTCTCTCTCCATTTATTTTTTTTTTCTTTGTAGCCAGCAGTAGCACAACGAAAAATAAGTTACAATGACACACAAACGACCTCCCAAAACCTATTCGAAAGAATAGGTTAGAGAACAAACTTTACGAAAAGAAAAACAAACTCACAGCACTCAAAATCGAAAAACAAGTCATAATGATAGCATAACCCCTCCCCAAACCTATTCGTTAGAATAGGTTTCAAACAAAGGATGAGTAGCAGAGCTACTAGACCAAGTGAATGGCAGAGATGCTTCCTTTTCATGTGCTTTGTCCAAGTCACGGGAGCAATCTCGCCTTTCTTCATCCTTTCATTTCTGACATCACTGTAGAAGGCTTCAGTTTCTTCATCAGTGGCAGTGATGTCATCTTCAGTTCCAGTAGTTGGAATCTGAAAGATGTTTGCTAAATCAATCCATTTCAGGATGATTTGCACTCCTTGATCTGTGGCAGAAATCACTTTTTCAGTGACTCCTTGTCCATCAGTAAGGGTTTGGACTTTTGCATTATTGTAGAATTCCATGGTGTCCAGCATGCTCACTTGTTTAGTGCGAGCAGTTATGAAGAAAAGTAGGCCTTGTTGATTAATAAAATTCAACGCCTCTTCGTTTTCTTCGTCCAGTTCTTGTTCATAGAAGTATCTAATCTACTTCTCTTTGGCAAATCCACCCCATTGCATCATCTGCTCACACTTTGCAGTATCGAGATATGCAGGAGGCATGGGTCTTTCAGTGATTCTATTGTTAGACAACACGATCTTCACCGTATTTTTCACCGGAGTTTCAACCGGAGTAGGAGCAGTGCTTTTTCCAGCACTGTCTTCCTTTGAGGATTTTGAGGTCTTAGAAGATTGTCTTTTGGGAGCCATCTCTTATATAGTAGTTGTGGTTTGAGAGATGTACGAAAAAGAGATTTTTCTTTTTGACCGGAGGTACAGTAATTCAGAGCACAGGCTAGAAAAATTTGCAGACAAAGGAAATGTGAGTTAAATAATTTTATCTTTCTCTAAATATTCACTTATATAGTATCTCATTTAGGTGAGAAGCTCAATGGTTTTGAGTTCTCGGCAAGGGTAAAACAGAGATTCATTGTGTTAGTGGAGCCTTTGCATTAAATGCGTAGTGGACAACTAATATAAAACCGTAAGAGCATACTTTCTCTTTGTAATATCAACCGTTGGATCAAAAACTGCTTTAAAATCAATGGCCACTATTGTATTTCATGTCATGATTAACAACGAGTTTATCTATGCCATGATTAACGTCACAAATTGATTGTACCTTGATTCACGGGATTTGATCTCTTTTACTCCAACGCTAATTGCTTGCTGAAGTAAATAAGAATCTTTTCAGCATTTTATTCAAATTGACTTTAGCACTTACCTTTTCAAGTAACAAGCCTTGTATTTGCTGAAAATTCCCCCTTAATCAAATATCTCATATTTCTTTAAGGTAAAAGACATTTCTGAGTTCCCGTCTCAGCAAATTCTTTTATATTAAGATATCCTTAGGTAAAATTCGAGAAGTATTTTTGCTCTTTGCTGAGTTCCCGTCTCATATCTTTCTTTTGATACTTGAATACCTGTTTCAGTATCCTTGATTGTCTGAATGCCAGTTTCAGCAATCTTGGAAATTTTTCTTTACTGATTACCCGTCTCAGTAAGTGATCAAGTTTCTAACAAACACCCGGTTTGAAGGACTTACTTCCTGAATGCCTGTTTCAGCAAACATATAGTGTACAATCATTTCTTTTTAGAGAAGTCAGTGGAAGGGACTTTATAAGGAATACATATAAGTAATCATTGGCTTGTTGAATGCCTGTTTCAGCAATCCACCAAATGTATCCCTTTTTATTGAGGTAGTTCAATCAATCAAAGGTTATACTTTAGCATTTCGAACCTATTACCTGGTAGGGGCTTGGTGAAGATGTGAGCAAGTTGATCATCAGTACCTACTTTTACAACCTCAATGTCTCCTTTTTCCACATGATCTCTAATGAAATGATGTCTAATATCAATGTGCTTTGTCCTTGAGTGGAACTTAGGATTTTGCGTGATAGCAATAGCACTTGTATTATCACAAAAGATTGGTGTTTTCTTTGCTGAAATACCATAATCTCTTAATTGTTGCTGAATCCATAGGATTTGAGTTGTGCAACAACCATCCGCAATGTATTCAGATTCAGTGGATGAATTGGCAACACAGGTTTGCTTCGTGCTGAACCATGATATTAATCTTGTACCTAGAAACTGACAAGTTCTAGAAGTACTTTTTCTACCAAGAGTTGATCCTCCATGATCAACATCAGAATAACAAACCAATTCCAATCCATAATCTTTTGGATACATTAATCCAACATTGACTGTACCTTTGACATATTTCAGTATCTTAAGTGCCTTTTTGTAGTGTGATTCTCTTGGATCAGATTGGAATCTTGCACACACACAAACAACATACTGAATGTCAGGTCTACTTGCTGTTAAATACAACAAAGAACCAATGAGCTTCCTATACTTGTGTTCATCAACACTTTTATCTTGTTTTGTGTAGCCCAATTTGGTACCAACGCTCATGGGGATCTTTTCAGGTTTTTCTTCCTCTTTGATCCTGAACTTTATGAGCATTTCCTTTGCAAACTTTGCTTGATTTATGAATATTCCATCTTTGAGTTGCTTGACTTGCAATCCTAGGAAATAATTCAATTTACCCGTCATACTCATTTCAAACTTGTTTGTCATGAGTTTGGCAAAATCACCACAAAGTTGCTTGTCCTTAGATCTAAATATTATGTCATCCACATAAATATGGATTAAGAGTATTTTACCATCATGGTTCATAGTAAATAAGGTTTTGTCAACTTCACCTTTCTTGAAACCATTATCTAGCAAGAACTTAGCTAAGGTATCATACCAAGCTCTTGGTGCTTGATTTAGACCATATACAGCTTTCTAAAGCTTGTATACCATCTTGGTTTCTGAGGGAAGTTCAAAGCCAGGAGGTTGTTCTAAGTAGACTTCTTCAGCAAGTTCACCATTTAGGAATGCACTTTTAACATCCATTTGATAAACAATGATGTCATTGTGAGCAGCAAAGGCCAAGAAAAGTCTAATTGCATCCAATCTTGCAACTGGTGCATAAGACTCATCATAGTCCAATCCTTCAGTCTGGCAGTAACCTTGAGCAACTAGACACCCACTTTGTACCAATTGCTTTCTTTCCTTCGGCAAGGGTGATGAACGCACGGATGTCGTGCTCCGAGCAAATCAAATAAATTTGTTATTTAGCCAAAGGCAATTCACAACTACAACGAAAATCGTATTGTAGCAGTAGAATGACCTCGAGTGTCGTTCTCTAAGGACTATAACTAGCTTTATCTATTTAACTAAAGAATATAAAAACAGCAGACGGTATAGCAAAGGTTTTCTAACAGATAATGGAGATTGGTGATAGTATGATCCTTCAAAGCATAACGGGTTAATAATCATGCGTAAATTCCTCGGTTTTGCATGGAGATCTTTGATCAATCAATATTCCTGTTGTAATTATTAAACACTACGAAGATATAGATACTGACAAGTCAAACACTATTGTCCAATTGTGTTCCGTAATTATTCAACACTACGAAGATATAGATATGCATAGGTCGACGAGGGTCCAATTGTGCATAATAATTAATCAACATACGAAGATATAGGTTGCGCCTGATCAACGAAATAAAGCAATAACACGGAGTATAATGCGCGATATAGCCATTAGCATGATTATCTACCCTTCGCTAAGAATTCACATACTACCACCAACAATAAGTTTAGCTACTCATAGTTGTCATGCAATCAACAGAAATCATAGAAGAAAACATGTTGAAAGATATATAAAAATAAGTAGAATAAACCGTAAGATACAATGTTACCGAAGGTTGTCAGTCTCCGAAGAATCGCGATCTTACAAGCTCCAAACTGTTATGAAAAAGTATCTTTTAGCTACGAACCCCCAGAACATGCTCTGGGAAGTTCCTACCTAAAACTACAGAGAAAGGTGAGAGAATAGGTCTGGAAAAGTATGAATTTCGGAGAAAAACTGAGCAACTATATATAGGCCTCGAATTTGTGTGGGGCGAAGGGCCCCATGAAAGTATATATGTCCTAGAGACAACCTACAATAGTGACGATATGTACTTGATCACATTCAGTTATTGTCATTTATTTATGTTCATTTATTTATACATTATTGAATACAATTGGCATTACATTTTATGAATACATTATTTGGTTGTTTGAATTATTCGATAAAATGTTCCCAAGGACTTAAGGTAATCACCAAGTTAGTGGGAGCTTGTGTGTCAATAATTAAGTCCTAAAATAAGCCACTAGCTAAAGGTCATTGAGATACGGGATATCAATGATGCGATTGAAGCTAGCATATGTTGCATTAGATCCTTCGAGGATGTAGTAGGTCTCACTGCTACGAATGAACTTGGTTATTCATGATGAACACATGGACACTTTGGAGAGTGTTGGCATACCCAACCGAGAAACAATTTGGTAAAGCTATTGAAGTGTCTATGGTAGTATCGGTGGTAGGGTGATGTTAGTAGTGCTTAGACTTGAGGCCAATACTACATCATATGTGGAATAATGTACTTTGACCATGCGCAACGTTTGCACTCTTAAAGTAGGGTAGATACGACATGCGTTGGGTACATTAGGAAACATATGGTGTGAGTGATTGAGCCAAGATAGGATTCATTCCTCCATAATAGATACAAGGAGAGAATACTCACTTCTCATATTTAGTGCGATCACAAAACCGGTGGCCACCGTATGTGAATATGTCAAAATGGTGTTTGGACATAATTCATAGATCGACTAATAAGATTGAGAGACAATGAATGAAGTTATTAGAATAGATACATAACCATATTCTAGACTCATTCGAGTATTCGTGAATGAAGGGACCGTATCATCAAAGTACCTTACGCTACAGGTGGTTTGTTTTCCTCACAAACGTTCCTTGCATATTAATATTGTCTGATAAATTGTCTAGGAATTTATTATGATCTTAATTAGATTGTTTCTTAATATGCAAGGCCCTATGGGTCACACTTCAAGGTGGTGTTTCTACAAACGAGCTATGTATGTAGGATTAAATATTAATTAGATTAATGTTGAATTACTATATATAAATATAATGGAATTATTATTAATTAGATTAATATTAATTCCTTATATATATATGGAATATATTTTCAGAAAGAAAGAAAGTCAGTCTTCTATTCTATTCTAACAACACACTAAAAATATTCTTCTCTGATAGTCAGAAAGATAATTTTCTCAGTAGCTCAAAAACACAGAAGAACCTCCTAGCGTTCTTGTGGAAACATTGCCCGTGGATACCAAGGTCGAAGTAATTAATCAACCTGTTGATGAGCCATCTTGGAGATTTTGTTGACGAAGATTTCATCTCTGACGAAGAAGAAATCAACCATCCGGACGAGGAGATTGCAAGGCTTTGTCTGGAGATTGAGGAACAGCTACCCGGTCAATTTTCTTATCTAATGGAGGACACGTAAGTGATTTCTTCCAGTTTAATAAACAATATAGTCATATCAGTTTTAGTGAGATTAAAAATTTTAAACTTCCGCTGCTTAGCCTTAGAGGCAAATTTTCTCACTTTTACTAACAGTGGTATCAAAGCTAGGCTGAATCATGACTATATTGTTTATGTATATTTCTATTATTGTTGCTGTGGATTATTATATATGTGTATTTAGTTAAAATTTCCAGATTCTTTAATTGGATTTAAAGAGAAGAAAGAAAGATGGGTTTAAGTTTTATTTCCAGATTTTATTATTGGATAATTTAAAAGGAAAATTTAAAAAAAAAAAAAAAAGGAAAAAGAAGAAGTCGACTTCTTCTCCTCCAAGTCGACCAGGTCGACTTCGCCGTTCCGGCGCCGGAGCTCGGCTCCGACCGCGTAACCACCATCGATCTTCCTCGTTTCCGGCCTCATCTCCTCTGTCCCTTTCAAGAAGTAAGGTTGATTTGGTTTATGGGTTATGGAGCTTGAAGACTCCATTAATGGTGATTTCAAGCTTTGTAAACATAAACCGAATCAAGCCAAAATTTATATGGAGAAGAGTCACTGGAACATGGGGAAGATGGAGCAAACAAGAATCGGGCCGAACGGAATCGACTTGGTCGGTTCCGATCGACCCGATCGGAATCAATAAAAAAAAAAAAAAAAACTTCTTCGTTTTTTTTGGCAAATTGATTGCTTGCGAATTCATCTTGGATGATATATTATGTTTAGAACATGATTTGGACCTTCAATTCGAAGTTGGAATGAAGATTAAAGGTTTTGGAAACTTTTCTTAGTTGTAGGGACTTGATTGAAAGATTTCAGAAAGTTGTGGGTGGCCAATAAGCAAGAAAGGAAACGACAGGGACTTGTTCTCCAATTTGATAGTTTCTGTCTTATTGGGGCTCAAGCCCCTGACCTTCTGTGCATTGCGAATTTGCCCCAAAATACTGAAAACTTTCAATTTGACCCCAAAAACTTAATTTCAGCTTTCTGTGAATTGTAAAGAGGTCCCTAGAGTTTTAGAAACTTATGATTTAATTTATAAATAGTTTATAAGTAACATTTAAACCCTTCTAATGCTTTTGGAAAGTGATTAAAATGTTTAGAGACATAAATATAAGTTAATAGTATTTAATAACACATTTATTGGTTTATAAATGGTTTATGAACTACATTTCAATAATAATATATTGCTTTAGAAGATTATATTATTATTAAAACTTGTTTTAAATATTTTGAAAATTCTTAGAGAACTTATAAATGAGATTTTAACTTACATATGATGATAATAATCCACAGCAACTACTTATATGCTCCAACTTGGTTGTATCACATGTATTGAATGTCTACATGAGCAATTTAATATTTAAATATTGTATTTAAATATCGTTAGTCCGCTTTTATTGTATGGGTAGGCGGCACCCATTAGTTTTCGGACCGCATCTGTCATATGCATGGGTAGGCGGCACCCATTACTTGCTAGTCCGCAATTGATATGTATGAGTAGGCGGCACTCATTACTTGTTGGACCGCATTCCATGAGCCTTGGGTAGGTGGCACCCATTATGTGATGCATGTTAGGGATCTTGGTCAAGCGATTAATTACCCCATTTAAATGTTCCCCAATTAATTTAAGTCTCGATTAAATCGCATGATGTCACCCATCATAATTGAACGTTAAATGGACTTACTAATCTCGTGGGTAATATGCACCATAGTGCTTACTCCGTTTGCCGTAAGAAAGTTGCCTTCATAGGGCCATTGTTGGTGCCGTATGATGGTTATGACTTACTTAAATTATGTCGAGTCGCCATAGCGTCAGACATATTTTGAGGAAATCGATCAAAATGGTTTTGATCAACCAAGAGTTGTATTGTACAATTGGTTTTGAGACCTACCTGTTTGGTTATTATAGTGATCAGCCATAGCTGGGGCTATAATAGTGCAAGCGTGGATCTTGGCTCACTACAACTATTATAAAATAATGGTTCGTACTCTCTAAAGGGGTCAGGAGTATGTGAAAATAGTGAGAACTGAATAAAGCTAAAGTCCTAGTTTATTTAGTCGCTGATTGTGATCATAGAAGTTATTTTAGAGTATTAATTTCAGTTTTATTTATTTACTTCTCTAGGTCTGAAAAGATGGCCCAATTTATCCATAAGAATGATCTTGGAGAAATGCACTCTTACTGGTCCAAACTTTATGGATTGGATCCGTAACATTCGTTTGGTGCTTAGGCAAGAGAAAATTGAGTACGTCTTGGACGAACCAATCCCCACTCCTCCTACTGTTGCTGCTGAGCTTGCTAAGTTTGACAAAGTTGCTCACCAGAAGCACAAAGATGATGCTGCTAATGCACAGTGTGTTATGCTAGCTGCAATGACTATGGAGCTGCAAAGGCAACATGAAAACATGATGCCATATGAAATGCTCGTGCACCTCAAAAGCCTCTTTGGAACTGTTTCTAAGAGTGTTGAATTTGATCTTCTTAGAGAAATCTTCAAAATGAGGATGTCTGAAGGAGGAAATGTATCTGAACACGTGCTCAAGATGATTGGACTCATTGAGAAACTATCAACTGCTGGAATCAAATTTGAGAACCGTGTTTCAGTCATCATCATCCTTCAATCATTGCCGGATTCATATTCCACATTCATCATGAATTACAATATGAATGCCAAAGATGCTACACTTCCTGAAGGCCACAATATGCTTAAGACCTATGAACAGGCTCAACCTAAGAGGAAGTCTGTTATGTTGGTTAGATCATCTGCGAAGGCTCACCCTTAGGGCTATGGCTCAAAGGGTAAGACTAAGCAAACCAAGAAGCCAAAGATTGGACCTAAGGCTAAGGTTTTAAGCGTAAGGCTGGAAATCAGAAGAAGGTGGTGAACATGGAGAAGGATACGTGTCTTTACTGCAAGCAGAAAGGACACTGGAAGAGAGACTGCCCAAAGGCAATTGCTGATGGAGTTGTGACCACGCATGGTGCATCTGGCTCCCATCAAGGTATGTTTGTCATTGA
This sequence comes from Plantago ovata, assembly GCA_028274465.1. Taxonomy (NCBI): domain Eukaryota; kingdom Viridiplantae; phylum Streptophyta; class Magnoliopsida; order Lamiales; family Plantaginaceae; genus Plantago; species Plantago ovata. Next base: position 62,008,278 of record CM051457.1, read on the forward strand.
GATAAATATGTCTACACAAAACTCGAATTGTTGGGTATTAGATACTTCTTGTGGCTCACACATTTGTAACAATTTGCAGGGGCTCATTGATAGCCGACAGGTTAGACCAAGGGAAATTGATCTACGCTTAGGAAATGGATCGTCCGTTGCTGCCCTACGTGTTGGAACTTATAGATTAAATTTACCCTCGGGTTTTGTTTTAGAATTGAATAATTGTTATTTCGTTCCTTCTATTGTAAGAAACATTATTTCCATTCCTATGTTAGACAATGAAGGGTTTTTCTTCCGTTTTGCCAATAATAATTGTTATTTTTCGCATAATGGTATTGATATTGGAAATGCTCCTCTTATGAATGGTTTGTACTTACTTGAATGTAGACATAATTTATTTCATATACTAAACAAACGACCAAAGCTTGATAATTCAAGAAATATCACTTACTTGTGGCATTGTAGACCTTGTCACATTAATGAGACAAGAATTGCAAGGTTATGAAAGTTAGACTATTTAGCACCATTTGATTTTGAATCATATGGGAATTGTGAATCATGTCTTAAAGGAAAAATGATCAAGAAACCTTTTTCCGGAAAAGGTACTTGTGCTAAACAAGTACTTGAGTTAGTTCACTCTGATGTGTGTGGACCTTTTAAAACTCAAGCTAGGGGTGGTTATTCTTACTTCATAACCTTTACCGATGTTTTCTCTAGATGTGTATCTTATGAAACACAAATCTGAAGCTTTTGAGAAATTCAAAGAATATAAGGTTGAAGTAGAGAAACAACTTGAAAGAAGTATTAAGACTCTTCGATCAGATCGAGGAGGAGAATACTTAAGTAGGGAATTCTTGGATTACTTAAAGCTTAATGGAATTCAATCACAATGGACTCCACCAGGAACACCACAAATGAATGGTGTTTCTGAGAGGAGAAATCGAACTTTGTTAGACATGGTAAGATCCATGATGAATTTCACAACTCTTCCAATCTTCTTATGGGGATACGCGTTACTAGACTCAATCTATATTCTGAATAGGGTTCCATCCAAATCAGTCGAGAAAACACCATATGAGTTATGGTATGGCAAGAAGCCAAGTCTTTCACATATGCATGCCTGGGGTTGTCCAGCATATGTGAAAATAATGCTCGCAGGGAAACTGGAACCGAAGAGTGAGAAATGTTATTTTATTGGATATCCTAAGGAAACCAAGGGTTACTACTTCTATCTGCCTGAGGAACATAACATCATTGTTTCCAGACAGGCTGCCTTTCCGGAACATGATTATGTGTTCAAGCAACATAGTAGAAATGAGATAGAACTCAAGGAAATCCAAGAACAAGAAAATAACATTGAGGTTAATGAATTGTCAAATAGTTATGACAATGATTCAGTGGGAGCTCAAGGAGGATCTTATGGCTCGATCACATCTCTGGGAAGATATCTGCCAGCCAGTGGGAGAATTTTAGGAAATTTGACTAATTCCCAAAATGCCCCTACCAAGCCGACATTGACTGAACCGACTGGAACGGTTCAACTGGTCATGACGGAACCAACTCCCCAGGATACAGTTGCAACCGTTGCACCTGAGCCACGTGCAACTGTTGCATCTGACCCGCCTTCAACTGTTCAACAGATTGAACAAGTTGAACCATCTCACAATCAGAATATACAGCCAGTACAACCAAACAAACCCGCACTCCGTCGGTCTAAAAGGTTAGAAGTGAGAGCTTCCAAGAAGATAAGTTTACTCTTGGAGGATGACAAGTTTGAACAATCTCACAAAGATGACCCTAAGACTTACAAAGAAGCAATGTTGGACATTGATTCAAGAAGGTGGCAAGAAGCCATGAAATCCGAAATAGACTCAATGTATGAGAATCAAGTATGGGACTTGGTTGATGCACCAGAAGGGGTTAGACCTATCGGTTGCAAATGGGTTTTCAAGAGGAAAACAGATGCTGATGGCAACATACAGACATACAAGGCATCGATTATGACGAAACTTTTTCACCAGTAGCCAAGCTTAAGTCTATTCGAATTTTACTTGCTATAGAAACATACTATGATTATGAGATTTGGCAAATGGATGTGAAAACTGCTTTCCTTAACGGAAATCTCGAGGAAGAGGTGTATATGATACAACCTGAAGGTTTTACATCTAAGTCAAGTCCCAAATTAGTTTGCAAGCTAAAGAGATCCATTTATGGACTAAAGCAAGCCTCAAGGAGTTGGAATATTCGCTTTGATGAGGCAGTCAAATCTTTTGACTACATCAGATGTGCGGAACATCCATGCGTTTATGCTAAACGCAGCGATGCTGGAATTGTTTTCATGGTTATATATGTTGATGACATATTAATCATGGGAAACAATGTCCAAATGTTACGATCCACAAAGGAGTGGTTATCTAAGACTTTCTCGATGAAAGATTTAGGTGAAGCCTGTTACATTCTTGGAATCAAAATCCATAGGGATAGATCCCGAAGATTGTTAGGGTTGTCACAGTCCACATATGTCGACAAAATAGTGAAATGCTTTAATATGGATGGATCCAATAAAGGTTTCTTACCATCTAGACATGGCGTTGCTCTCACTACGAAGGATAGTCCTTCTACAGATGAGGAAATCGAACACATGAAAAGAATCCCATATGCATCAGCTATTGGATCTATCATGTATGCCATGAATTGTACTAGGCCAGATGTGGCATATGCGCTTAGCTGTACTTGTCGACACCAACATAATCCAGGTATGAAACACTGGACAGCTATGAAAGCAATTCTTATGTATCTTAGAAGAACTAAAGATTCCTTTCTGGTATATGGTGGACAACAAGAGTTGCAAATGAGTGGTTATGTCGATGCTGGTTTCCAATCGGACCCAGACGACTACAAATCACAAACTGGGTATGTGTTTACACTCAATGGTGGAGCCGTCACTTGGAAGAGTTCAAAGCAATCCACCTTGGTTGATTCTACGACCAAATCCGAGTACATTGCTGCTGCAGAAGCCTCAAAGGAGGCTGTCTGGATTTCAGAATTCCTAAAGGAACTAGGGGTAGTTCCTAATAGTAGTCCTATAACGGTCTACTGCGACAACGAAGGCGCTGTTGCACAAGCAAAGGAACCAAGATCCACTAACAAGAATAAGCATGTACCTAGGAAGTATCATCTAATTAGAGAGATGATAGCTAGAGGAGAAGTATCTATAGAACGAGTTTCCACTGAGGAAAATGTGGCAGATCCTTTCACCAAAGTGTTGAACATTGACAAATATGTTAGACATTTCAACAACATAGGTGTTAGACACGTAGGTGATTGGCTCTAGGCCAAGTGGGAGATTGAAAGTATATATCTCCTAGAGACAACCTACGATAGGGACGATATGTACTTGATCACATTCAGTTATTGTCATTTATTTATGTTCATTTATTTATACATTATTAAATACAATTGGCATTACATTTTATGAATACATTATTTGGTTGTTTGAATTATTCGATAAAATGTTCCCAAGACCTTAAGGTAATCACCAAGTTAGTGGGAGCTTGTGTGTCAATAATTAAGTCCTAAAATAAGCCACTAGCTGAAGGTCATTGAGATACGGGATATCAATGATGTGATTGAAGCTAGCATATGTTGCATTAGATCCTTCGAGGATGTAGTAGGTCTCACTGCTACGAATGAACTTGGTTATTCATGATGAACATATGGACACTTTGGAGAGTGTTGGCATACCCAACCGAGAAACCATTTGGTAAAGCTATTTAAGTGTCTATGGTAGTATCGGTGTGTAGGGTGATGTTAGTAGTCCTTAGACTTGAGGCCAATACTACATCATATGTGGAATAATGTACGTTGACCATGCGCAACGCTTGCACTCTTAAAGTAGGGTAGATACGGCATGCGTTGGGTACATTAGGAAACATATGGTATGAGTGATTGGGCCAAGATAGGATTCATTCCTCCATAATAGATACAAGGAGAGAATACTCACTTCTCATATTTAGTGCGATCACAAAACCGGTGGCCACCGTATGTGAATATGTCAAAATGGTGTTTGGACATAATTCATAGATCGACTAATAAGATTGAGAGACAACGAATGAAGTTATTAGAATAGACACATAACCATATTCTAGACTCATTCGAGTATTCGTGAATGAAGGGACCGTATCATCAAAGTACCTTACGCTACAGGTGGTTTGTTTTCCTCACAAACGTTCCTTGCATATTAATATTGTCTGATAAATTGTCTAGGAATTTATTATGATCTTAATTAGATTGTTGCTTAATATGCAAGGCCATATGGGTCACACTTCAAGGTGGTGTTTCTACAAACGAGCTATGTATATAGGATTAAATATTAATTTAGATTAATGTTGAATTACTATATATAAATATAATGGAATTATTATTAATTAGATTAATATTAATTCATTATATATATATGGAATATATTTTAGAAATATAATTAATTGAATTGAATTTGGATTTAATTAATTAATTGAAGACTTGTGCATTTGGACGGAATTTAGAATTAATGGCCCAATGAAAAGAAAATGAATTAAAAAGGAAAAGAATTGGGCTGGGCCGATTTGGCTTAGCATATGTGGGCTGGGCCAAGCGGCCCAGCATCACGTTGACAGCATAAGCTGTCAACGTGATTTGTTGTTTTTCTTTTTTGATTTTTTTTTTCCTTTTTCTTTTCTTCTTTAAGTCTTTGATTTAATTTTTCTTTTGATTGAGATAATTAAAAAAGGGCTTATCTGTTTGTTAGTCAGTTGATAACTTTTGAAGTATTTTAGTCAGTAAGATTTACTTGGTAAAATCTTACGTGATTTTCTGAACTAACTAACTGACTAAATCAGAAAGAAAGAAAGTCAGTCTTCTATTCTATTCTAACAACACAGTAAAAATATTCTTCTCTGATAGTCAGAAAGATAATTTTCTCAGTAGCTCAAAAACACAGAAGAACCTCCTAGCGTTCTTGTGGAAACATTGCCCGTGGATACCAAGGTCGAAGGAATTAATCAACCTGTTGATGAGCCATGATGGAGATTTTGTTGACGAAGATTTCATCTCTGACGAAGAAGAAATCAACCAGCCGGACGAGGAGATTGCAAGGCTTTGTCTGGAGATTGAGGAACAACTACCCGGTCAAATTGCTTATCTACTGGAGGACACGTAAGTGATTTCTTCCAGTTTAATAAACAATATAGTCATATCAGTTTTCGTGAGATTAAAATTTTTAAACTTCCGCTGCTTAGCTTAGAGGCAAATTTTCTCACTTTTACTAACACCCCACACACCGGGCGATTCGCCCCACGTCCCGGGCGAATCGCCCGGGAGTAAAATTCGCGGAATACCGCGTTTTTGACGCGTTTTTGGATTTCTTCCCCTTTCCGGACTTGGTTTCTGAGTTCTAGTGGCCTTCTAACCTCCAGATTCGACCCCTAGACTCCAAATCCTATTCGGAAACCTTCAGATACTCCAAATAGGCTTCTGGAACACTAATTCCTTGTCAACTTCAATATAATTGCCCGAAAATCTTCAGTTTTCAACCAAAACCTATAAAATAAAAACTAAAGGGAAACGTGACACTATTCTAATAAAATGCACTAAAATATAGCTAAATTAACATAGATGATAGCTAAAATAGGTGAAAAAGACTCAAATGAAAGTGTAAAATACACATTCATCAAACTCTCCAAACCGAACCTTTGCTTGTCCTCAAGCAACTAAGCTAGACTCTAATGCAAAAAACAATGCAACACATAAAATGGAGTCTCATGCCAAATAAAATGAACTAATCTACTGAATCTATCAAATAACATATGAACAAAAACCATATAAATTAAAGCATGAATATAGGTTGAAGAATACCTCGATTGACTTATACACATCCACATAAGCACTTATGTCAAGACAAGGTAGTCTCTCGTAACATTCTCTACCTGGACCTAGTCAGTGACGACGTAATGAAGCATGCTAAGATACGAATGGTTGTCCCGTGCCTATGCAACTGAGGACTTACTGCTGTTCACCAAGTTTAAGACTTTCCCTCAAAGAGGTCGAACCAGTACTGGCTCTCATCAAACGAAGGAGGGTTCCCTATAAAAGATAACACTCCCCTATTCTACCCATCTCTCAAGTAAAGTCTTAAGATATTCACCACTTCCTGAATGGCAGGAGGAGGGTGGTCTAGAACAGATGACACTCAAAAAACAAAAGTCAAAAAATAGAAAATTATAACTCGATTACGAACATTACAAGAATTGGAAAATGAGACACAACGCTTTGCTAAACTGCTATTTGGCTTTCTTTTTTGGACCCTTCTTTGCTTTTTTGGTGTCTTTTCTCTTTTTTTTTTCTTTTTTTCTTTCCAGTTTCTTTTTTTTCTTTTTTCTTTTCTTTTTTTTCCTAGAATTTTTTCTTTCTTTTTTTCGATTTTCTTTTTTTTTCCAGCCAGCAGTAGCATAACAAAAAGAGAAACAAAATGACTCACAACGACTTCCCCAAACCTATTCAAAAGAATAGGTTGGAGTACAAAATTTACGGAAAAGGAAAAATAAACTCACAACACGAGAATGAAAAAACGAAAAACAAGTCTAATGATGGTGTAACCCCCTCCCCAAAACTATTCGGAAGAATAGGTTATAAACAAAGGATCACACAACCTCACACTACCTCCTTCCTAGGCATTTAGCAATCTCAAAGCATGGTGAAGACTTGTTGCCTCTTAGGTACATAATTACTCGGGAAAACAACCATAAGACCCTAACATGCATCATCCTATTATAAAGGCCTTCGTGAACCGCAGTAGAGAAAACACCACTAAGTGATGTCGAGACTACCAAGCTTAACTAAGTGCAATACATAAATGTGACAGGCCAAGCGAGAAAAACCTCAAACAAATTCATAGAGATGAAGCATACGATTAATGGCATAGTTAGTTGATCTACCCAATAAACAAGTTTAAAAAATTCGGCAAATAAACCCCATAAAAAACATGCAAGACTATCCTAGGATGAATGTAGTGAATGCAACCTAAAAAATCTACGAAAGCAGTAAACGTGCAAATGCAAATGCAAACAAAGAACAAGATACTAATCAACACAAAGCCAAACAATACTTAACATCACGGTTCACATCCCATCCCCCTTACGATACTTAAGCTAGCCCCTAGCAAAAGATAATGAGTAATAAGAAGTGATACTAGATGTTATTGAACGGTTTGGCCTCGGTTGGCTGAGAGTGGACATGTGAAAAGACTAATCATCGGGATGGTAATCCCCATAAAAGTTCCTCCACATGTCAGACAGGAGCTCATTGGACTGCCGTAGGGCCTCCTGTTGCTGCTCCCACCTTTGTTGCCTATCCTCCCGGCGATGCTCCTCGAATGTCTCCCAATCGCGGTTGTGCTGGGCAATGTGCCCGTCGAGGTCTTGTCGCAAGGCCGCGTTATTGGCATCAATTCTATCGAAACGGCCGTCGAGGTAGGTATGAAATTCAGAGAAGTCAAATCCTCTAGACCCCTGTGGTGCTCGAGGCGGTGCATGCGGTGCTCTATGGACAAATGGGATATCTGGGATAGGGGCTTGGCCATCATCGGCCTCCATAGCATCCTCATGATCATCCTCATGATCGAAATCGCTCGGCTGGAAGGGTGCTCCAACATCAGCAGCGGCAGCCGTGGGGTTCTTCAACTGATACCTAGTCAACTGCACCTCAATGGTTGAGGGTGAAAGGGCAGCGACCTCGCAATCCCCCCCTTCAATGTCATCGACCCCATGATATTTGCAGTAGGCAGTGATGAAGCTTGGGAAGATGAAGGGCTTCCTCTTCTTTTCCCAGTGGCGCTCATACTCCTCATACATGATGTGCCCGATGTCGATCCGATGTCTGTCTATCAAGCAGTAGAGGAGCTTGGCGTAGTAGGGTTGAATCCACGAGTCATTCTTCCTAGGGATCAAGTTGAAGATGCAAAATTTCATCATCACCTTAGCTTCAATGCTAAGGTCGCTCTGACGGATCCGTATAGGTTCTCCCCCGATTTCTGGATATCTGTACTCCCTGTTGCAGATCACGTCTGTGATGTGTCTTCCTATCCCCCTAGAGGACCTCGAATACAGGTAGGCATGGTCGCTCCCTGTGAACTCCTGCTGCCCAAAATGGATGAATGAAGAAATGTGCTCTGATGTCCACGGTATTATCAAGCCTCGAACTAGTACACCATTTTTCTCCTCGAGATCTGTGTATCCAGTGTAGAACTCTTGGAGGAGGCTCTCGTCGTACCCCTTGAACCTGTTGGAACTGTACCAAACCCAATTCCTTCTTGACGCCAATCGTGATAGCGTCCTATACCCCGCCGTATCAGTTGTTGACTCTGGAATATCAATCCTCCTGTCTGGAATGATCGATCTTCCCCCGTCGGCCAGCTCCGCTTCTAGCCTTTGACACACCTCTACCGCAGCTAAAGACATTTCGTACATGTGGTGAGAGGGTTGGGAGCTTGATGCTACTCCCTTCCCCTTTCTGCTCGAGCCAGCTCTCCTCGATCTTGGTGCCATGATTCCTACAAACAGCAATTAGTATCTTGTACGACGCAAAACAGACCTATGCATATGTAAATGTACGAGCGAACAAACGAGCAATATCTACAAAAAACCATCTCCTCAAAAACCCAATGTCTAGTCTAGCTACTTCATCACGCAACATATCAATGTAACTACTACAATAACATATCACATTATGCTCTTGCTAAACAACAAATGCCTTGAATCACAAGGTTCAATCCATACCATAATAACAAAAAATCTAACATAAATCCTCAACTTCATCAATCATGCATTCTACCATTACATCCATCATTATCATATCAACAAACACATGTTTAAGCATGGAATGAAAGTAAGAGATACATTTCCTAACAAGATATATCATCTAATAGCAAAAATCTCAAATCAACAAACCAAGCCTAATTGAACATGCAATTGATAATGAATAACGATTCTAATCACATAAATCATGAACCCATACATCATACAAGCTTAATTGAAGCATAAGTAAAAAAAACCCCAAATTTGAAAAATTAGGGTTCATGTGAGATTACCTCAAATCCGGAGATTGAATGAACTAGGAAGAAATTTGTTCGGATGGAAAGAAAGAGCACGTAACGGGCTTCGATTGAAGCTAAAGAACACACAAATTGATGGAAAGATGAAGAAGTTATGAAGGTTTTGAGAAAATGGAGGAATTTTTTGAGTTTAAGGGAAGAAGATGAAGTGAAATGAGGGAGAAAGGGGGAGAGCCCCGATTTTAAGTTCTACAGATCATGGGGCGATTCGCCCCACGCCTGGGGCGAGTCGCCCCGCGTGTCCGGAGCGCGCGCGCGCGCTCTGGAGCGTGGAGCGATTCGCCCCCCACCTCCTGAGGTGGGGAGACGATCGTTTCGAAATAAAATGCGGTTTTTAGTCCCCGAAAACCATTTTTCTCAAAAAATCACTCGAAAAATCTCACTCAAACATAAGCACATACGACACAGAGACGAACAAATTCACATATGAAAAGCAAATTGTTCAAGTATGAATGCATGCAATAAAGCGGTAAAGAAAGCGATAAAAACCCCGGGTCGCCTCCCGGATAGCGTCATTGTTTAAAGTCTTTGACTCGACTCCTGTCTTCGCCTAGCTTTTCTTCTTGAGGGTACTAGACTTCCCCTTCACGGATCTCCTTCCCATGCCTCGAACCTGTGAATAAGAATGAACATAGACATTAAGACCACTGTAGTCAATAGTGTGAGAAGTATCAGGTGGATCAGATATGGCTTGCAACAAATGTTGCTTGCCATCCACTTCAATAGTGCAAGTTCTTCGGTAGATGTCCATCACGGCGCGTAGCTTAGTCAAGAACGTTCGCCCCAAGAGAATGACATCCCCTGTCCCAAGTGTAGACGCCGGCATAACTACGAAATCGGTGTATACAGAAGCTTCACCAATCCTGACCAATACATTCTTCACAACGCCTTCGGGTTTCACAAAGGATCCATCCGCCAGTTGCACAATAGCCTTATGCACAAATAGTTTTCCAAGGTTACTCTTCTCGAAAACATTCAAAGGGAGCACATTAGAGTAGGATCCCGTGTCTAGTGTGGCACGGACATCTTCAAGTTCCCCAATCCCGATCTTAGCATCGAAACTTTGAGGGAGTGGCTCGGGATCCTCTTGATCCTCTTCACTCTTGTCAGCACCAAGGTCCTTCTCTTCTTCCTCGGCCTGTGGGGGCATTTCCCCCTCGCAATTCTCGCACTTAGCAACCTTCTTGATGGTGATTTCAACAGGTAGATCACCCACCAGGGTAATGGACATTGACTTCTCAGTGTTGCTAGGCAGCTTGCCTTGCTCCCTACTTGCTCCTTGGTCGATCAATTCTTGCATCTTTTGATGGGTTATGAACCGGAATTTGTCAGATTCTAATTCAGAAAATAATATTTGTTATTTAGCCAAAGGCAATCCACAACTAAAACGAAAACCGTAGTGTAGCAGTAGAATGACTCGAGTGTCGTTCTCTCAGGACTATAACTAGCTTTATCAAATCTAATTTGGAATATAAAAACAGCAAACAGATAGCAAGGGGGTTTTTCTAACAGATAATGGAGATTGGTGATAGTATGATCCTTCAAAGCATAACGGGTCGATAATCATGCATAAATTCCTCGGTCTTGCATAGAGATCTTTGAATCAATCTAGTGTCATGTTGCAAATATTAAGCACTACGAATATAATTGGTCTGACAAGTCAATCACTTTGTCCTAATGTGTTCCGTAATTATTCAACACTACGAAGATAAACTCGCGCCCAGGTCGACAAGTGTCCAATTGTGCATAATAATTAATACAACATACGAGAATTTAGGCTGTGCCTGATCAACGAAATAAAGCAATGACACGGAGTATAATGCGCGATATAGCCATTAGCATGATTATCTTCCCTTTGCTAAGAATTCACATACTACCACCAACGATAAGTTTAGCTACTCATAATAGGCATGCAATCAACAGAAATCATAGAAGAAAACATATTGAAAGATATATAAAATAAGTAGATTAAACTATAAGATACAAGTTACCGAAGGTTGTCAATCTCCGAAGAATTGCGATCCTACGAGCTCCAATCCGCTATGAAAAAGTGTCCCCTAAGCTACGAACTCCCAGGACAGGCCCCGGGAAGTTCCTACCTAAAACTACAGAGAGAGGTGAGAAAGTAGGTCTGGAAAAGTATGATTTTCGGAGAAAACTGAGCAACTATATATAGGCTTCGAATTACTGTGGGGCGGTTCGCCCCACACACCGGGCGGTTCGCACGGTGTGGGGCGGTTCGCCCCGGAGAGTTTTTCGCGGAATTCCGCGTTTTCGACGCGTTTTTGGATTTCTTTCCCTTTTCGGACTCGGTTTCTGACTTCTAGTAGCCTTCTAACCTCCAGATTCGGCCCCTAGACTCCAAATCCTATCTGAAAACCTTCAGATACTCCAAATAGGCTTCTGGAACACCAATTCCTTGTCAACTTCAATATATTTGCCCGGAAATCTTCGAATTTCAACCAAAACCTGTAAAATAAAATCTAAAGGGAAACATGACACTATTCTAATAAAATGCATTAAAATATAGCTAAATTAACATAGAAGATTGCTAAAATAGGTGAAAAAGACTCGAATGAAAGTGTAAAATACACATTCATCAATGGGCAAGCCTAGTGCTCTCTTCCAATCTATCAAGCCTTGCCCTAGTCTTCTCGGAATCTTCTTCGTAACGTTTGAGAAAACTTTGGGTGTGATCAACCATCTTTTGCAAGTTCTCCATTAGTTGAGCCGACTTCGACTTCGGTGGCTCTTTCGGAGCGGGGTTTTCGCAGTGGTCATTACCATAGTTAAGCCTACTACGGTCTTGGTTAGGTCCATAAGTTTGGCTAGCCGGTGCATATCCTTGATTGTTTCGGAATCCTCTTCTCCAAAATCCACCTCGAGGATTCCTACCGTCTTGTCCGTAGCTAGCTTCTTGATTACCAAGCTCCGTAGCAAAGGCTTCCTCTTCGCCTCCTCGAGTCCAGTCGCCATCATCATACGCAAGCTCTGATCTACACATATGAGCCCCATGTCGATAGTTCTTGCATATTCGGCATACTTCGTTCGAAACAGTTGTTCCAGTGGCGCTCTTGAGGACTTGCTTCAATTCGTTGGTAAAGCACTCGATTTGATCCCCATTCCCCCTATACATAGGGGCTTCTTGAGTTGGTGGAGCTTCAGGTCCACGTCTCCTAACCATCGCTCTTGGGTCCTTGAACTGCGATCCCTTAGCAAGCCTTTCAAAAACTGCCCAGACGCTTCTGCGGTTTCCTCCCAAATATTGCCTCGGCATTGGAAATCCACCACTTGTTGGTTCTTGAAGGTGAGTCCATTGTAGAAGTGTTGGACTAGGTCAGAAAGTTCAAAACCATGGTGAGGGCACTTGTTCGTGAGATCTTGGAACCTCTCAAACGCGGTGTAGATGGTCTCATTTTAGTCCTTCTTGAATCCAGTGATTTGCGCCTTTAGCGCGGTAGTCAAGGTGTGAGGGAAGTATTTTTCCATGAAAGCTGAAAAAACCTTCTCCCAAGTGTCCAGCGAGCCTGCTGGTAGAGAACTCAACCATGACTTGGCTTTGTCGCCAAGTCCCATAGAAAAAACCTTCATGCTCAACTCATCCGTTGTTATTTCAGCTCCGGGTCGTGGGAGTTGGTTGACGAAATCATCGATATCGTGCAAGTACCCCATCACATCTTCCCTTGATAAGCCATAGAACCTCGGAAGTTGTTGGAATGCGTGGTTCTTGATTTCCAGATCTCGAGTTGCAGACGAAAGAACAATCGCCGGTCCCCTCATACGATCCTTGGTGGGTTGAACCCATGCTTTCAGTGGTCTAGCTTCTGCCATTCCGTCGATTTCCTTGAAAAGACTGTGTAGAGATTCATAGAAATCGGTATCCTCTATTTCCTCTAGTGCACGCCTTTGAAGTAGTCGCCTTCTTTGGTGGTAGACTCTGTCGATCTCAGCAATTGAATCAGCAAGCGATGTTCCCCTAGATCGTGTATGTGGCATACACTATCTGTAACAGACTAGGAAAGCAGTATCAGATAGAGATTAAAAAGGAAAACTAAAACTACTAGAATTAGGAATTGAATGCTGAAAATATAAACAAATTAAACAGAAAAAAGGAGTATAGTCCCCGGCAACGGCGCCAATTTGATGAACGCGCGGATGTCGTGCTCCGAGCAAATCAAATAAATTTGTTATTTAGCCAAAGGCAATTCACAACTACAACAAAAACCGTAGTGTAGCAGTAGAATGACCTCGAGTGTCGTTCTCTAAGGACTATAACTAGCTTTATCTATTTAACTAAAGAATTTAAAAAAAGCAGACGGTATAGCAAAGGTTTTTCTAACAGATAATGGAGATTGGTGATAGTATGATCCTTCAAAGCATAACGGGTTAATAATCATGCGTAAATTCCTCGGTTTTGCATGGAGATCTTTGATCAATCAATTGTCCTGTTGTAATTATTAAACACTACGAAGATATAGATACTGACAAGTCAAACACTATTGTCCAATTGTGTTCCATACTTATTCAACACTACGAAGATATAGATATGCATAGGTCGACGAGGGTTCAATTGTGCATAATAATTAATCAACATACGAAGATATAGGTTGCGCCTGATCAACGAAATAAAGCAATAACACGGAGTATAATGCGCGATATAGCCATTAGCATTATTATCTACCCTTCGCTAAGAATTCACATACTACCACCAACGATAAGTTTAGCTACTCATAGTTGTCATGCAATCAACAGAAATCATAGAAGAAAACATGTTGAAAGATATATAAAAATAAGTAGAATAAACCGTAAGATACAATGTTACCGAAGGTTGTCAATCTCCGAAGAATCGCGATCTTACAAGCTCCAAACTGCTATGAAAAAGTGTCTCCTAAGCTACGAACCCCCAGAACAGGCTCTGGGAAGTTCCTACCTAAAACTACAGAGAAAGGTAAGAGAATAGGTCTGGAAAAGTATGAATTTCGGAGAAAAACTGAGCAACTATATAGGCCTCGAATTTGTGTGGGGCGAAGGGCCCCACACACCGGGCGATTCGCCCGGTGTGGGGCGATTCGCCCGGGAGTAAAATTCGCGGAATACCACGTTTTCGATGCGTTTTTGGATTTCTTCCCCTTTTCGGACTCGGTTTCTGACTTCTAGTGGCCTTCTAACCTCCAGATTCGACCCCTAGACTCCAAATCCTATCCGGAAACCTTCAGATACTCCAAATAGGCTTCTGGAACACTAATTCCTTGTCAAGTTCAATATAATTGCCCGGAAATCCTCGTTTTTCAACCAAAACCTGTAAAATAAAAACTAAAGGGAAACGTGACACTATTCTAATAAAATGCACTAAAATATAGCTAAATTAACATAGAGGATAGCTAAAATAGGTGAAAAAGACTCAAATGAAAGTGTAAAATACACATTCATCAAAGGGGTACAAGTTTCCAGACTTTGTTCCTTTCAAATTGATCCAGTTCTTCTTGCATTGTCTTGATCCATTCAGAATGCTATAAAGCTTCTTCTATGGTTTTGGGTTCAATTTCTGAAACAAAGCAAGAGAACAAAGCTTCTACTTCAATGACGTTTGCGTCTTCAGCAAGTTCTTGATTAGTAGATACTTTGGATCTAGTCACTTGGCGTTTGTCAATATCACAAATCATATCCGTAGAGGGATGATCTCTAATCCATTTATTAACAGGTTTTCTGCTCTCTGGATCTGGATAAGTTTGCGTTTCAGCATGTGACTCTTCAACATGTACTTGTTCAGTACTACTGGTATCTTATTGTGTCTCTGCTGAAATTGGTTCATTAGGAACTACTTGTTCAGCATTGCTGGTTTGAGGTAACTCGTTAGCAGACACAGGAAGTTGCACAGTTTCAGCAACATGTGGAGCAACCGCATCTTTAGCCCGGAAATTCTTTATCATGAACTATATTTATCCTGTCATGACTTGGGGAGGTGAGTCATTGTCAGAATCATCCTTTAGTTCAATTGATTTGATATTCCTAGCATCAGATTCAGTTCTTTGCTCGTGTATGAGTAACTTCTTCATACATTCTGATATTTGTTCTTCAGCAGGGACTCCTTGTGACTTTTCATAGAATACAACATGCACTGATTCTTCGATCTTTTCTGCCTTTTTGTTGTCAACTCTATAAGCTTTACTATGCGAGGAGTAGCCAAGAAATATCGCTTCGTCTGCCTTTGGTTGAAATGTTCTTAAGTATTCTCTATCATTGTTAAGAACAAAGCATTTGCAACCAAATACTCTTAGATGGGTGATGTTAGGAGGTCTTCCAACAAATAACTCATAAGGAGTTTTGTTGTATTGCTTAGTTATCAAGCATCTATTTTGAGTATAGCAGGTGGTATTAATCGCTTCAACCCAATAAGCTTCACTTATTTTAGTGTCAGGAAGCATCGTTTTAGCTGCTTCCTTAATGGTACGATTCTTCCTTTCAGCAACACCATTTTGTTGAGGTGTTCTTACTAAGGATAACTGATGTTGTATGCATTTTGAAGTGGTTTACAAACTCAGTACCATGGTCAGTTCTTATGACTTTTACCTTGTCATTTTTCATAACTTCAAGCTTGTCCAGCAAGTTAGGTATTTCAGACCTTGTTTCAGACTTGTGTTTGATAAATACTACTCAAGTGAATCTTGAATAGTCATCTACCACCACCAGACCATACATCTTGCCAGCATAGCTTGTTGAAGAAGATTCAAACAAGTCCATGTGCAAGAGTTGTAAATGTTTTATAGTTGACGGTACTGCCGTGTTCTCGAAAGAAGATTTGGTTTGCTATCCTTGCTGACATGCATTGCAAACACCATCCTTCTTAAAAGTAACCTTAGGTAATCCAACTACAAGTGCCTTTTGAGACAGATTATTCAGCGTCTTGAAGTTTAGGTGACTTTTTCGTTTATTCCATAACCATGCTTTTTCAGCAAGGCAATCATGATCTGAGACAAGGCATTTTTCAACGATTGCTGAAGACCAATCTACAGTATAGATACCTCCTGATCTTCTAGCAACCATAATAACCTTCTTTGTCTCAAAGTCTATAAGTTTACATTCATCACTTTTGATATTGATGAAGTCACCTTTGTCAGCGAATTGACTCATGCTGAAAAGGTTAAACTTAAGATTTTTGACATAAAGAACTCCCGAAATCGTAATGCATCCTAACTTCACGTCACTATAACCTTTATTAGAACCAAAGCCTCCACCAGCAAACTTTATTGTTGGACCTTTAGACCACCGTCTATAGTTTATAAGGTTTTTCTTGTTGCCTGTCATGTGCTTTCCACAACCACTGTCAAAGTGCCAAATTGCATTGTTTGTCTCCGTGGCCGAAGTCTGCACAATCAAGATCAAACAAGTTAATTATCCAATATTGGATGTCCATTAACATGTTCAAGAAAACGTCTAGTGGAAACCCAAGTCTTGAGTTTTTCAACTTTGACTTGTTTTCTACTTGCTTGGTTGACCCTTTTGCTGAACATACTTTTCAGTAAGTTCTTTTCTGGCAAGGTTCCTTCTAGTCCTAGCGTTTTGAGTTTTGTCAGAACTCTTAGGCTTGGTTTTGTTCATCTCTTTGAAGTATCTTTGTTAACTTTGCTTATACTCATGAAAGAGTTGACTTTGCTTGGTTTTGAATCCAAGTCCACTTTTCGGAGAATGCTGAGCTTTTGTCTTAGCAACCTTACTTGATTCATGTTTGTCAGCAAATGTTTTCTGATTACTTTTAGTAATCTTGCCTTTGGTCTCAACAAATTGCTTTTCAGCAACTTGTTTGGCGGAATGCTTTACAACATACTTTTTCTTAACAGTTTGCTTTTCAGCAACCTGTTTTCCTTTTAAAGTCTTGTTACTTTGAGTAGCAACAACGGCTTTATGATCGTAGGTACTTGATTGCATATTTCAGCAACCTTAGATTGACCAGTCTGATAGAGTTCTGGTTGACCACTATCAGTTGCACGAACAAAGGTGATTGGTGATTTGTCTTTATTCAAGATTATTACATCATCACCTTTATACGTGGCACCTAAACCTTCTTTCTAAGATGGGTCTCTCAGATAAGAGTTTAGTTCAGTCAGCGTGTTACTAGCGTCAGCATAAGATTTAAAATTGACTTTCATCTTTTTCATATCTTGTATTGCAGCAAGTACTTGATTGCTTATTTCAGCAACCTTAGATTGACCAAATTGATAGAGTTCTGGTTGACCACTATCAGTAGCACGAACAAAGGTAATTGGTGATTTGTCTTTACTCAAGAGTATCACATCATCACCTTCATAAGTGGCACCTAAACCTTCTTTCTGAGATGGATCTCTCAAATAAGAGTTTAGTTCAATTAGCGTGTTACTAGCATTCGCATAAGATTTGAAATTGACTTTCATCTTTTTCATCTCTTGTATTTGTAACATCCCGTATTTTTTCTACTTATTTTTTTTATTTATTTAATTACCTAATTAATTTATTTTATTTGGTAATTTATTTATTTTCTTTCATGCGCAATCGAATTCGTCATTTGAAAGTTCGCGTGGAATTAAATCACTTAGTCCCGTTTTGGATCAGCTGACAAGCTGATTATTGAGGCCCAATTTCTTGGCCCATCTCAGCTGGCCCATTTCACTCAAACCCTAAACCCCCAAATCTCATCTTTTGCCTCCCTTAGCCCTCATTCATTCTCCTCCACGCCACCATTCACAAAAGAAGAAACAAAAAAACAACAACAAAAACACTCAAGCACTCGGTCTCTCTCTTCCGCCCATCATCACCTTCATCTCACCATCCTTCCTCATCGTTCATCATCATCATCAAACGGAGCCTTACTCTCTCCGTCATGCACCGCATAGCACTGCCGGATTGGTTTCTTGTTCGATCCAGTTACAGTTGACGCCAGCTCAAGCTCCGTTCGGATCCCGTATACTCCCGTGCCGTTCCGTCTCATTTCAGTACTGTTCCGCCGGATTCGAGTCTGTTGGTTTCAGTTCGGCGCAACTTTGATCCGGTTCGGCTCTGCCAGTTTCGCTCTTCTCCGGCGCCGTCCCTTCCGTTCGTGCTCCGGTCGCAGTCCGTGTCCCGTCCGAGCTCGCGTCCAGTCCGTCCGTACCCTTGTCCGTGACGTCCCGTGCCCTGTCCGTGCGCCGTCCATCTCCAGTCCTGCCCGTGCTCCAGTCCTGACCGTGCTCCAGTCCAGTTCGTTCTCTGGCTCCGTTCCGTTTCAGTTTCCCGTTCATTCAGTCCCCATTTCGGTAAAACTCGTTTTTCCCCTTTTCGGTTTATTTTATGTTTTTGGACAATTTTACCCTTGCTATATTCTGGATATTACCATATTACCCCTTAATCGAACCTGGATTTAGCAATTTTACCCCTGGACGTGTTCTGGACCTTTTTGCCTAAGAGTCTGGGCAAGGTTCGAAAAGTTTCCGTATCGGACTGAGTTAGATTATTAGCTCGATTTTGAAGTTGAATTGACCGTTATACCCTTGCAGTTGGACTGAATTTTGGATTGATAGTTGACTACGTTTTTGAATTGACCGTTTTACCCTTTCGTATTTCTGGACTATGTAGACTGTTTCACCTTGTTGACTAGTTTGACCGTTGACCTAGCTTTTTAAAAATTACAGTTTGGCCCTTGAACTACTTCTTTGACTTTTAAAACCCTAGTTGATCCTGGAAATTACAGAATTGCCCCTGTTGACTGTGACTTGACGTTTATACCCTTGAACAGATTCTGGACCGTAAATAGTTAGTTGGACTGCCGACTGAAGTGGACTTTTGCCCTTCCTATCTTGGGTTGTGAAACTGTGCTAAGCTTTTCGTATTTAAAACTAAATGACCTTCAAGTCCGTTTTGTTTAAACATTTATAACAACTTGGGGGCTATCATAGTTGGTTTGGTGCAGACTAGTTCAACCTTAAGGTCCAGAGTTCGAGCCCCTCCTTTGCCAATCCTTCACCGACCCTTTTATTTTCATTCGTTTAACTTTTGTTCGATTTCTAGTTAGTGACTAGACGCGTTCTGTTTAGGTGCTCCGTCCGTTAGCTCTTACTGCACGCTGCTCTTGTGGATCATTGCTTGCAAGGCTTAGGGTGAGTGTTCACCCCAAAGTTTGTCTGTTTTTAAAACCTGGAAGGCAATGTGCTATGCATGTAAATGTCTATATGTGTATTGTATTATGTATGCTACTGCATTAAAAGAAAATATGCCTATACATGACCATTTTACTTTATTATGTACAATATTGTTCTGTTTGCACTGACTCTTCTGCAGGAATGTAACTCGGTTATCCGAGCACTTTATCTGTTATTGTCTGTCTGTTTGTATTGTCTGTTCTGTCTGTTTTCTGTGTGGCCGGTCGATTAGGTTGTAATTAGGTAGACTTGGGTAGTGAGGACTATCGGGTTTATTAGTTTATTGCCTAGTCTATCCCCTTTTAGGCGCGAGGCAGAAGTCGCTGAGGTCTATTAGGGTCGTAGAATCTGTTTCCCCAAAGTACACGGGGCTCTGTCCTGTCTAGAGTTGTTTACCCTCTGGAGGGAGTTATAAGGGCAATCTGGGAGTAGGAGCAATAAGGAGGGCTGCACCAACGAAATCTGTTATGTTCTGTATATGTCTTATATGTTCTGTTATCTGTTTTATCTGTTGTCATATGTGTAACAAATTCTTTTGTTTTAAAAATTGTTTATCCTTTCTTTCTGTTAACTTTTCGAACCTCACTGAGATCCTTTATCTCACACTCTTTCTGTTTTCAAAATTCCTTCCTTGTAGATTCTGTCGGAGAAGATCAAGTCTAGGCGTCCAGCGACTGAGAGTTGGGTCTGGGGTGTCCGTTGGGATTTTGATTTTAAAATAAGAAGGAAACTCTTTACAGTTCTTCACTAGTCGTTTTTCCTTTTGAACATTAAAGTTACCGTTGGATTTTACTTGAGTTTGTTAGCGTTGTGGCGCCAAAATTTGTTATGGCATTTATTGTCGATCGTTGTTTTTGAATTATTTCGAATATTCTATTTCCAAGAAAATTATTTTATTTTAAAAATCGGTACCATTATAGTATTTCAGCAAGTAACTTTAGAATTGAGGACTGATATTCTTCCAATTCTATTGCCATTTGAGCATTTTTCTCTGTAGCTTCAGCAACTAGTTTTTTGAGATGCAATATTTCAGCATCCTTCTTTTCTGACTCAACACTCAGCACAACGTATTTTTCAGTATTATGCTTAGTCAGAAGTTCAGCATTTGTAGTTTCTCTTGTTGTTTGCTCAGAGTTTTCTCAAATCGTTCGATTTCTCCTTGAATTCTATCAAGGTCAATATCATCTTCACTTCCTGAATCAGAGTCAGAGGTAGGACAATTTACCTGATCGGCCATGAGGCAGAACTCGTAGTTTGACACATCTGGGTAGGCTTCCATGGCAATTGCACATACTTCTTTGCCTATATCTACGTCCAGAGTAGCTTCCTCTTCTTCAGTGTCTGAACTTTCTACCTCACTGTCTTCAGAACTTGTTTCAATGCAAAAAGCATCGATTTTTTCTTGAAGCTTTTTCTTTTCCTCAGCAATCAAAGACTTCTTGAACTTCTTTTTTTTTTTAGCAGATTTCCCTTTCAGTAAGGGGCAGTTTGCTTTGAAGTGTCCAGGCATTTTGCAATAAAATCAAAGATCATTGCCAACTGTTGGTTCTTCAAAGGCGTTTGCTTGCTGAGCTTGCTTGTTCAGCGAGCTAGTTTCATTTTTGTACTTATGGTAGCTGTTACCAAGATGCTTTTTCAGCTTCTCTTTTGCTTTTCGCCTTTCAAGTTCCTTACTGATGAATTTCTTCATGTTTCTAACTGCAAGAGCATTTTCATCAGCAGGCTCTTTATCATTCTTTTTTTCAGAAGATGATGGCTTGGCAGCAATAGCAATGTTTTGCGATTTTTCAGCAAACACACTTTCTCTTTGCTTTGTCTCATAGTTGACAGTAGCAAGATGAGAGAACAACTCAGTAGGAGTGATGTTTGTCATTCCTTGATTGTAGTAGAAATTCTGAGTGTGGATCCATTCTTGATTCAAACTTCTGATAATGGTTTTCACCTTTTCAGAATCTGAATAAAAGTTTCCAACACCTAAGGTAGCCATTTCATTCACAAGAGTTGTGAATCTGAAATCCAAGTCTTCCAGTGACTCATTGGCACCTTGTTTGAAGTTTTGAAACTTCAACTTTAGTAGTTCGAGTTTGTTTTCCTTGGTTTTTTCAGATCCAGTACAAAGATCTTGAACAATGTTCCAAGCTTCCTTAGCAGTTTTAGCACCCCACAGTTTGCACTCTATAGTATCTGGAGTAGATCGAATAATGATATTTCTTGCTTGGCCATCAAGACGGAATCATTTGGCTTCATCTAAAGTCCATTCCTATCTTAGGTGAACCAGTCGATATTGTCGTTCCAAACCCAAGAGAGGTATGGACTTCATGTTAGGAAACTTGTAATTTTGATGAGCAATTAACCATGCTAAATTAAGGAAAGTCCTGTAACTAGTACTCTTAAGGTCTATAGGAATTTAGAATGTTAAGGACATTGTAAAAGAGGAACGTTTGATGAAGACTTAGTGTAGGTACTAGTTAGGTGCTTTAATCTCTTATGATGTATCTTGTTTTCTGAAAAGAAAAACAACCTATTGAAGTATTTGCTGATGATGTACTTTGTTTACACAAACAAACTATTGAAGCATTAGAACCGTTCAGAAACTTGAAGAATTCGAAAACTGAAGACTAAAGAAGATTCCTGATGATGGTATCTACAAAGGCACATGTTGCTCAGAAAGTGGAAACTTCAGCAACAACTTGCATAAGTGAAAATCTATATGACAGAGTAGGTTGTGCTTGCTGAAACTGAGACTGACCACTTGCTGAAATACATATGTGACCTCCTTGTTGAAAGTACTTGCATTTGCACTCCAACGTTCATATTTGAATTTCATTCAAATGAACATTAAATGCAAAGTAAGCATGCGAAGAACATGAAGACTAGAAGACAAATAAAGAACGCTGCTGAAAGTACAAAAGCAAGATAGTGACATCTTAAGGAACAAAGCCTTAGAATTCGAAATTCAAACCGCTCCCTTGATTCACTATAAATAGAGGTCATCCGGCAAAGAGTTGAAGTGTGTCAACAACGTGATCAAACTCTCACTTGTGATTAAACACTCATACCCTTCTATACTCTTCACTGCCATTGATCCGTTCCAAGACTTAAAGCTTCAAAAAGCTACTTGTGAAGAAGTAGAACATTCACGGCTAAGAAATTAGTTAAGTGTTCTTTCTTTCGAACGAGAACAAGTATTGACACCAAAAACAATCAAACTTGTTTACTGAAAAGTATTCAAAGTTTTGTTTCTTAGATTACTTGTTGTAGCTGATGATGTCGTTTTTCACCGATTAAATTTGTTTAAAAGCCTAAGAACACTTATCACTACACAAACTAGAGTGCAATGGAAAGTTGTCCACGAGTGTCGTTCTCTCGGGACCTAACGTGGCTTTGCTTGAGGTTTTTGCTAGTAATTTCAGTCAGCGAGTTCAAATGTTTATAGAATCGTTTCCTTTGAACAAAGCAACGAGAAATCAGATTGTTGTAATCAAGTTTGGAAAACGGTTGGTGGTAGAAATCAAATACACATGCATGGGTTACGAATATGCTCACAAGTTCAGTGCGTAAAACCTTCGATCAAGTCTGCTAAGCAACTCGTCTAGGTAACTTTAAGACAAACATCATAAAAGACCACTATCAATACTTTAGAGGTGCTTGTCACCAACACCATTTATCTAGCATGCTGCAAATCTCTAACATACAGTCCTATAGCTTTCAATGACCAAGAGTTTGTCACTATACTCAATTCGAATATATTTTATAGGCAACTAAGAATCATATGAAGGAATTTGCAGCAAGATTGAATCACAATCTCATGTAAGCATAAACATAACCCATAGCATGCATATTCTACATTCTACCACCAACACAAAAGATTTAGCTACTCATATTCATCAACATAGACATCAATTCATATGAATAATAATCAGAATACATCATATCAAACTACAAGACAAGAGAGTGATACAAGTTACCACCAAAGCTGTCACTAATCGGTGGAAATCAAAGAAAACCTCTCCGTAGATGATTACAAAGGATGAATTCCAATCAAAACCTTGAATCCCAAGCTAAAATACAATGTTATCTGAGTTTTCTCTGAGTTTTGGGGCTTAGGAGCTCTCCAAAACGAAGTTACAGTTCAAAAGATATTCAAAAAATGACCAAAGATCAGATCTAAGAAGGAAAATCCGAAAACGTAACCGCTGCCAAGCGGACCGCTTGGAGAAGCCAAGCGGAGCGCTTGGCAAGCGAAGCGCTTTGGCACTCCAAGCGCTTCGCTTGGCTTCTGTGCCAAAGCTCCTGGAAAATGAAGCGGAGCGCTTCACTATTCCAGGCGCTTAGCTTGGCTCCTGAGCAGATTTTTGTCTTCAAACTCAATCTTTTTGCCCTCGCATGGCCCTCGGGTGCCTTGGACTCATCCTTCTCGATGCTTATTGATGCTCAAACACTTACGAACAAGCCACGGAGATTGGGGAACTTCAACGGGGCCATCTTTTCCATCAAAAAGGCTCGTTTTTAGCTCCAAAAACGCCGTTTCGTACCTAAGTGCCTGAAAATGCAGAAAACACAAAACGTGACACTATTCTACAGAACTAACCAAAAAACAAGGATAGAAGATAGCAAAAGAAGGTAAAAAAGACAAGATGAACGCGTAAAAAATACGTTCATCAAACTCCCCAAACCAAACCTTTGCTTGTCCTCAAGCAACAAACTATCCTAAATGCAACACAAAAGGAGTCTCATGCCAAGTAAAGTGAACTAATCTATTGAATCTACCAAATGCTTATGAACAAAACCAAATGAGCATGACATGCAAATAGGTTGAAGTATGCCTTGATTGCGAATATACACATTCTCAAGTGCACTTGGTTAAACAAAGGAGTCTCACGTAACATCTTCTACCTGGACCTGGTCAGTGACGACACAATGATGCATGTTATCATACTACAATTTCCCCGTGCGTATAAAACCGAGGGCTTACTACTGTTCACCAAGCGAGACTTTTCCTCAAGAGAGGGCGAACCAATACTGGTTCTCATCAAACGAAGGAGGGTTCCCTTAGAAAGATAACACTCCCCTATTCTACCGAGACTCTCAAGAATGAGCCTCTTTCAACCACTTCTTGAATAGCAAGACGAGGGTGGTCAAGAACAGGCCTTGGACAAAGGCGACACGAAACGAAAGATAGAATTTACAACTCGACACTTCAATAACAAATATTTACATGACACTTGACACTTTACTAGACTGCTTTTGGCTTGCAACGACCTTCTTTTGCTTTTGGGTCTTATTCTTTATTTTCTTTCTTTTCATTTTTTTTATTTATTTCTCTTTTTCTTTCCTCTTTTTTTCTTCTTTTCTTTTTCTCCCTTTTTTTTTTTTCTTTTTATATAGGGGCAAGCAGCAGTACTATGTGTCAAAAACACCTCCCCAACCCTATTGGAGAAAATAGGTTTGAGCACAAAGACGAAAAGGAAAAAGGAAAGACTCTTTTACAAAGACACCTCCCCAAACCTATTCGAAAGAATAGGTTGGGACACAAAACAAAAAGAAAAAGAAAAAGGAAGCTTTACAACGACTCAAAAACGAAAGACAAGATCAACGAAGCAATCCCCTCCCCAAACCTATTCGATAGAATAGGTTTAATACAAGGAATCACACACCTCACACTACCTCCTTCCTAGGCATTTGGCAATCTCTAATCGAGGTGAAGAACTTGTCGCCTCTTACGTACATAATTACACAGGTTACAACCATAGACTCTAACATGCATCATTTCATAAGGCCATCGTGAACCGCAGCAGAAGAAACACCACTCAAGGTGATGTCGAGACTACTAAGCTTAACTAGTGCACATGCGAATGTGACAAACCAAGCGAGACAAGCCTCAAACTACTTGCAAAGTGATGCAACATATGATCAATGGTCATAAACACTTAGTCTACTCAATAAAAAAGTTCAAAAGACTTGGCAATAAACTCCACACACAACAACGTGCAACAACTAATCTAGGGATGATATGCATGCAAAAATTTGAAAAAACACGACAAATCACATGAACTTGAGTAAAATCAGGCATGTACGAACCACACAAGCATATAGTACTGAAAATCCATTACCCCTCCCCAAACCTAAACTTTTGCTCGTCCTCGAGCAAAGAAAAGTTGAATGAAAAGGAAAAATTGGATTGAAAGTACACTTCCCTGAGATAAAGGTTCGTGTCCAATCTCCTATATATGAGTAGTACCTGAAAGGACTCAAGAAACAAGTGAAAACGGGTGCGCAAAGGTGAGAAGAATGGAAAAAAATGAGGAAAATCTGGGTACAGGGTCCAGGCGGACCGCTTGGCGGGAGCCAAGCGGTTCGCTTGGTCAAGCGGAGCGCTTGGGAGGCTCCAGGCGCTCCGCTTGAATTTCCAGGAAGTTGCAAAACTTCCTGGAATTTCAAGCGGACCGCTTGGCCCTTCCAAGCGCTTCGCTTGGCCCTGTTTCCAGATTTTCGATGTTTTTTCCTATCTTAATCACCTAAGGCACCAAGACAAAAACTAGACTAAACTAATCATGACAAAAGGCACAAAGGCCACAACTACAAAAGCAAATAAAGAGTACAAGAGTCAAAAGTCACAACATCATACAACCAAATCGAAATGAAAAGAGTTTCAACCAACAATAGTAAACAAGCCAAAATAACGATAATATACAAATACTACCGATAAATGTGGCCCCTGTCGGCTGGTGTCTCTAGGAGTATGGGTCGTAAGGGGTGTTAGGAAAGGCATTCCCACTACCACCGGTCTGATCATAGAAAGTATACCACGGAATTCGGCGAGCTAAGGCATCATGGCGGTTCATCATCTCCTCCTGGTCGGCTCTCCAACGCCTAGTGTCCTCTTCTCGAGCGGCCTCCCAACGCTGATCTACACGCCCTTGGTAATCATCCCAACGCTGCTCCTCCATCACACGAAAGTCCTCCCACCTTTTGACTTCGCGCTCCTCAAATCCCCGGAGTTGCTCGGTAAGCTGGGTCGAATGAGCCTCCAACATGGTGGTTTGGAAGCTACCAAACTTATCGACCAAGATCTGGTTGAACCCCGAGAAGTCGAAGCTTCCTTGTCCGGCCGTAGGCGGAGGTGGAGGAGGTGTCACATGGCGCGTAACCCTCGGTTGCATGGGTTCTCCTTGCTGAGTGCACCATGTCCCGTACATCTCATTGTACGTATCAATGTTGATGGACTTCTTCGGCTTCTTGTCCAGTACGAGGTCGGGAACTCCGGCCTCCTTGCACATGCCTGTGATCAAGTTACCAAAGGCAAGCTTCTGGTTTGCATTACGGCGGCGCTTGAATTCCTCGAAGATGACGATGCCAGGAGTGAGAGGCAAATTATGCAAGAGAGCATAGACTAGGACTCCGTAATAGGACTGAACCTCGGAATCATGTGTACTAGGGATCAGATTGGCTTGAACGAACCTCAACACCATCCTTGCCTCGAAGGTGAGATCGTTGTGGCGCAAAATCCGGGGTGGTTCATCAGGCAATTCAAAATCCTCCACGGTAATGCCATTCAGTACCTCCATGGGGTAATGATCAGACTCCCGGTCGTAGACATGAGCTCCGCAGGATCAAATCTCTCGTGGGATGCAGGCCGACGGTTTGGATCCCACGCCAGTGGCCTATCCAATCGCATAATGAAGCGAGTGATGCTCAAAGGAGTAAACTCGACCCCAACACCGCGGACGGGAACCTCACCGGTCCGTTCATTGTAGTTCGTGAAGGCAATGTTGAAGTCCTCCACTACTGCTTGGTCCCAATTTGTCATGACCTCGCCATAGTACTTCCAGCCTCGCTTAGTAATGAGCTTGTTGAGCTCTCTGGCACCATCCAACTCGCTCTCACCAGCCGTGAAGCGAATGCTCCTCTCAGAAATGTACGTGTGCTTGTGGGCATGGAAACTCGCTTCGAATTGCCTTGCCTTCCCCGATTGGCGATACTCGCCGGGTGTGGCCGTTTGTTGGGCACTCGAGGTCCCTTCTCCCCTCGATCTCTTGGATCTTCTTGATGCCATTGTACCTAGAATAATCTTATTAGATAACTTCAAGAGACAATGAGACTTAGACTCGACTCCTAGACTCCAATACTCACTCAAGTAATCTCATGGTGAGTTTGAAGGCTTGCTAAAGTTCATATGAACAAATCGAAAAGCTTTAACACTTCGTTACGATAAATCCATACGAATCTAAACCAAGCAAACAAACTCTCCAATTGAATCACCCAACCAATCAAACACATTCTCATGCAATCTCAACATCACCATAATCATAACATAACTCAAATTCATGGCTAACAATCATCAAACAATTATATAGCAAAAATTCGAGCACTAGAGTTCATCATAAATCAAGAGGAGCAAAATTCGAATTTAGACGTCACATATAGTAAGAAACATGCTCAATAATCACCATCAAACTCTAATTCACCAATGCATAACACAATTGAAGCTAATTAAGATAAAATCCCAAATTCAAGAAAGTTAGGGTTCATGAGAGGTACCTTTGATTCCTTGTTATGGATGCTTCAAACGTGAAATTTGATCGGTTTAGATGATAGAGGGGGTGATGGGCTTTGTAAAATGCACAAGATTGCAAGAATTGGTGGAGAATTGAGAGAGATTGAGATTTTTGGGGTGCTAAATCGGCAACGGAGGAAGAAAAACGAAGTGGGGGGCTTTGAAACACAAGTGCCCCGCTTAGCTTTCTTAAGGAAAGCCAAGCGAAGCGCTTGGGCTTCCCAAGCGAAGCGTTTGGCAAGCGGTCCGCTTGGGAACTCCCAAGCGCTCCACTTGGATTTCCAGTAAGAATTTTCATTCTTACTGGAAATTCAAGCGGACCGCTTGGGCGTGCCAAGCGCTCTGCTTGGATTTCCAGTAAGAATGGAAAGAATGGAATTCTTACTGGAAATCCAAGCGGACCGCTTGGGCTTTCCAAGCGGTTCGCTTGGGACCTGAAGCTCCCAAATCCATTTTTTTTCGACTTTTGCTAAATTTTCACCCCAAAACCTTGTCTAATCAACGAAACAA
This sequence comes from Plantago ovata, assembly GCA_028274465.1. Taxonomy (NCBI): domain Eukaryota; kingdom Viridiplantae; phylum Streptophyta; class Magnoliopsida; order Lamiales; family Plantaginaceae; genus Plantago; species Plantago ovata. The sequence continues at coordinate 62,036,629 of CM051457.1, forward strand.
AATTTTAAACGTGCTTCTAATCTATATGCAAGTAATTACAACCTCGGGTTGCCTCCCGAGAAGCGCCTTTGTTTAAAAGTCGTTGGCTCGACTCGTCTTAGCTCATGCGGGATCAATTTCGCATCGGGTACTAGACTTCCCCGTCCAAGTGCTCTTCAAAGCACCAAGTCCCTGCACATCTTGACGAACACAAAGAGGACCAAAGAATCCTACAAGTTCGTTAATATCAACATAAGCACATGAATTAATTATGGCTCGCAACGTATGTTGCTTGCCATTTACCTCGAAGCTACATGTACGACGGTACATGTCTATCACCATATGTACTTTGTTGATGAAGGCTCTACCCAAAAGAACCACATCCTTGAGCTTTACGGAGGATGTAGGCATGACGATGAAGTTCGTCTTGACCTCTACACCGGCGACTCTTACCACTAGATTCTCGATCACACCCAATGGCTTCTTCATAGACCCGTCCGCCAATTGCACCATGCACTTCATTGGTCTTAAGCCAGACAAACCCGACTCTTCGTACACGTTCAAAGGTATGACATTCACACCCGCTCCCGTGTCTAGAGTTGCCACTATTCCATCCTTCTTACCCAAGCCGATTTCCACATCAAAGCTCTCTTGGATAGGCACTTCCACCATATCCACCAACTCATCCTCAGACGATGAGTTTTCATTCACTTCTTCCACTATCGCATCAGATTGTGCAACCACTTTCTCTTCCACAACTACCTTAGGAGTCTCAAGCTCCTCACTCACTTTGCAAGTTTCAGTTATCTTGCAACTTGGCACCTCAACTAGTGCATTGTCTCTCACAACCGTGATCTCCACGGGCAAATCAGTCACCACGGTTATGGCCATAGCCTTCTCCGTGTTTCCGGGAAACTTCCCTTGCTCTCTACTAGCCCCCCGATCTATCAGCTCTTGCAGCTTCTTATGGAGGTTGCTACTACTAGCCTCAAGCTTCTCAAACCGCTGATTATTAGTAGCTTCATTACGATAGTAATGCTCCATAAACTTATTTGTTTTCAACACAAGATCGTTGAGAGAAGAGACAAGAGGTGAAGGAAGCACCCCTCCACCTTGTGGTCCCGAACTAGCAACCTGAGGCGGAGGTGTAGGATTAGAAGGCGGTGCTCCTTCATACCAATTGTTCCCATAGCTGAGACGACATCTATCTTGATTAGGCCCATAGGCATTTTGATCCGGGTTATGAAGATAACCACGGTTGCCTTGATTCTGGTACCCACCTCGGGGTCCACGGTTTTGTGGCCTCACATTGCCATAACCTTGCCCGTAGTTCACATCTCCAACTACTTGCTCTCCCTCAGCAGCATATACTTCTTGACGGACATCGTTCGTGATATATTGCTCTCTAGCAAATTTAGAACGACATAAGTAGGTCGGTTGCCCATAGTTCTTGCACACACCACAAACTTCCGTAGAAGGAGAAGGAACGCTTTGCCTCAAAGCTTTTTTCAATTCATGGGCGAACCCATCGAAGGCATTTTGTTCCACTACTACCTTGACCTCACCTCTTTGCTCCTTTTGGAGCACACGAGCCCTCACATTCCGGTTTTGGGAATTCCGGTACATCATGTCCAGCTTCACTTGGGCTTGAGAAGGAAGCAACTCCCCCATACTACCTCCACAAATACTATCCACTTGAGATTGAATCTCAGGATGTAAACCGTTGTAAAAGAATTGGAGAAGCTAACCTTTATCATACCCGTTATGTGGGCATCGATGATGCAACCCCATGAAACGATCATAGGCCTCGTGGAAAGGCTCATCGTACCTCTGCTCGAAGGAGCTAATTTGGCTCTTCATAGCCATTGTCTTGGAAGCGGGGTAGTAACGCTCCATGAACTTATCAAAACATAGATCCCATGTTGTCAAAGACCCGGCCTCCAAAGTATTGAGCCAAGCCTTTGCACGATCGCCTAGCCCCATAGAAAAGACCTTCATGCGGAGATCATCATCCGTAACACCAGCTCCTGGTCGCCCAAGATGGAGAACAAAGTTCTCGAGCTCATTCAAGTACCCTATCACGTCCTCATTAGCCATCCCATAGAATTTGGGTAGTTGTTGGAACTTGTGATTCTTGATCTCCAAGTTCCTTGTGGCATCATTGAGGACAATTGCTGGTCCTCTAGCCCCAACCGTAGGCTTAGTAAGTGTACGTATGGGCCGCTCCGCCATTTCACCTTCCAAGTAAACAGATTCAAGAATTGGCTCCAAAAGATAAGAAGAAGACTCTTCCCGAATACCAGAAGTGGAAGCTCTAGATGCTACTCCTTCAAACTCGAGATTCAAATTCCTCCTTCTCCTTTGAAACAAACGATCAATCTCGTCTACAAAAGGTTCAATAATAGGTCCACCCGTTCGGGTTCTAGGCATGCACTCACCTGAAATACAAGATAGTGAGTATCTCAAGCAAAAAGAAACAAAAACAGAAATGAGACAAAGAAGAGATGTTGGCTGAAAAAAACCAAAAAAAAAACACCAACCAAAGGAGTTAAGTCCCCGGCAACGGCGCCAAATTGATGATGTCGTTTTTCACCAATTAAATTTGTTTAAAAGCCTAAGAACACTTATCACTACACAAACTAGAGTGCAATGACAAGTTGTCCCCGAGTGTCATTCTCTCGGGACCTAACGTGGCTTTGCTTGAGGTTTTTGCTAGTAATTTCAGTCAACGAGTTCAAATGTTTATAGAATCGTTTCCTTTGAACAAAGCAACGAGAAATCAGATTGTTGTAATCATGTTTGGAAAATGGTTGGTGGTAGAAATCAAATACACATGCATGGGTTACGAATATGCTCACAAGTTCAGTGCGTAAAACCTTCGATCAAGTCTGCTAAGCAACTCGTCTAGGTAACTTTAAGACACACATCATAAAAGACCACTATCAATACTTTAGAGGTGCTTGTCACCAACACCATTTATCTAGCATGCTGCAAATCTCTAGCATACAATCCTATAGCTTTCATTGACCAAGAGTTTGTCACTATACTCAATTCGAATATATTTTATAGGCAACTAAGAATCATATGAAGGAATTTGCAGCAAGATTGAATCACAATCTTATGTAAGCATAAACATAACCCATAGCATGCATATTCTACATTCTACCACCAACACAAAAGATTTAGCTACTCATATTCATCAACATAGACATCAATTCATATGAATAATAATCAGAATACATTATATCAAACTACAAGAAATTAGAGTGATACAAGTTACCACCAAAGCTGTCACTAATCGGTGGAAATCAAAGAAAACCTCTCCGTAGATGATTACAAAGGATGAATTCCACAAAACCTTGAATCCCAAGCTAAAATACAATGTAATCTGAGTTTTCTCTGAGTTTTGGGGCTTAGTAGCTCTCCAAAACGAAGTTACAGTTCAAAAGATATTCAAAAAATGACCAAAGATCAGATCTAAGAAGGAAAATCCGAAAACGTAACCGCTGCCAAGCGGAGCGCTTTGGCACTCCAAGCGCTTCGCTTGGCTTCTGTGCCAAAGCTCCTGGAAAATGAAGCGGAGCGCTTCACTATTCCAGACGCTTAGCTTGGCTCCTGGGCAGATTTTTGTCTTCAAACTCAATCTTTTTGCCCTCGCATGGCCCTCGGGTGCCTTGGACTCATCCTTCTCGATGCTTATTGATGCTCAAACACTTACGAACAAGCCACGGAGATTGGGGAACTTCAACGCGGCCATCTTTTCCATCAAAAAGGCTCGTTTTTAGCTCCAAAAACGCCGTTTCGTACCTAAGTGCCTGAAAATGCAGAAAACACAAAACGTGACACTATTCTACAGAACTAACCAAAAAACAAGGCTAGAAGATAGCAAAAGAAGGTAAAAAAGACAAGTTGAACGCGTCAAAAATACGTTCATCAGTAGCTGAATAAGTTATAATCACGTTATCTCATCCCAAACCTCTCTAACTTATAAACACCCTTTTCAGGCGTGAAATTCAGGGGAAACTTAATCAAGCATAGTGTTGCTGATTATAAGTCCCAAGTTTGGTGGAGAACAAGGTTTAGTTCTCTAGTTAGGTTGGAAACGAAGCAAGTGTGCTTTGGTTTCTGTAGAATCGCTCTAGATAGGTGTTGTAAGGAACCTCAAACTTATCTTAGTGGATTCAGTCCTAGAAAGGACAAAGTGGATTAGTTGAGAGATTACGCCACTCTCAGATACCACTATAAAAGTGTTTGTGTGATTTACTTTACTGCATTTAGTTTTCAGCAAAGCATATCTATCTGTACACTGTCACTCTGCTCACTTGTTGAAACTATCACTTACTGATTAAAGCACTTATTGTACAAAGACTTCCGCACTCTATTTTTAAGTATCAGTAAAACTCGTTACTGAAAAGTAACTAGTACTTGCTGAGAAAGTTAAGTATCAGCAAACTCATTACTTAAAAGTAATAAGCCCTTGATGAGAAAGTTTTTAAACGACGAAAGTTTGAAAAGACTATTCACACCCCCCCCCCCTCTAGTCTTTTCTTGTTGTTTAAAAGGACCAACAAGTGGTATCAGAGATGGAGGTTCTTTAACCTTCAGCACTGAACCTATACCCCCTTAGGTGCTTTCCATAAAATCATTCTCACTTGATCAGTTTGGTAGTCTTTTGCTGACAGGATGTCTTTAGGAGACGCTCCCTTGCTGAAGCTGGAAAACTATGAAAAATGGCAAAAAAACATGATGCTACATCTTGAGGCCATTAGTGATGAGATGGTTACTGTCATTAATGATGGACCTATCAAGATCACTAAACTTGAGAGAAGTTTTCCTCACAAAACCATAGAAGCTAGAAAGGAAACTATGTTAGGTGAACCAGTTGATACTGTCGTTCCAAAACCAAGAGAGGAATGGACTTCCGACGAAGCCAAGAGATTCTGTCTTGATGGTCAAGCAAGAAACATCATCATTCGATCAACTCTGGATACTATACAGTGCAAACTGTGGGTTGCCAAAACTGCTAAGGAAGCTTGGAAAATGGTTCAAGATCTTTGTGCTGGATCTGACAAAACCAAGGAAAACAAACTCGAAGTGCTGAAGTTAAAGTTCCAGAACTTTAAACAAGGTACAAATGACTCACTGGAAGACTTGGACTTCAGATTCACAACTCTAGTTAGTGAGATGGCTGCCTTGGGAGTTTGGAATCTTTACTCAGATTCTAAGAAGGTGAAAACCATTATCACAAGTCTGAACCAAGAATGGATCCACAATCAGAATTTCTACTACAATCAAGGAATGCCAAACATCACACCTACAGAGTTGTTCTCTCATCTTGCTACTGTCAACTACGAGACTAAGCAAAGAGAAAATGTGTTTGCTGAAAAATCGCAAAATATTGCTCTTGCAGCAAAGCCGTCATCTTCTGAAAAGAAGAATGATAAAGAGCCCGTTGATGAAAATGCTTTAGTTGTTAAAAACATGAAGAAATTCATCAGTAAGGAACTTGAAAGGCGAAAAGCAAAAGAGAAGCTGAAAAAACATCTTGGTAACAACTTCCATAAATACAAGAATGAGGCTAGCTCACTGAACAAGCAGACTCAGCAAGCAAATTCCTCTGAAGAACCAGCAGTTGGAAATGATCTCTGCTTTTACTGCAAAAAGCCTGGACACTTCAAAGCAAATTGTCCTTTGCTGAAAGGTAAATCTGCTGAAAAGAAGAAGAAGTTCAAAAGGGCTTTTATTGCTGAAGAAAAGAAGAAGCTTCAAGCAAAAATCGATGCGTTTTGCATTGATACCAGCTCCGAAGACAGTGAGGAAGAAAGCTCAGATATTGAAGATGAAGAAGCCACTCTTGACGTAGAGATTGGCAAAGAAGTTTGTGGAATAGCTATGGAAGCTTATCCAGATGTGTCAAACTACGAATTCTGCCTCATGGCCGGTCAGGTAAACAGTCTTACCTCTGACTCTGACTCAGAAAGTGAAGATGAGATTGACCTTGACAAAATTCAAGAAGATATCGAAAGATTTGAGAAAACTCTGAGCAAACAGCAAGAGAAACTACAGAATGCTAAAACTCTTACCAAGAAGACTACTAAAAAGTACGTATTGCTGAAGGAAGAGTCAGAAAAGAAAGATGCTGAAATATTGCATCTCAAGAAGCTGATTGCTGAAGCTACAGAGAAAAACTCTCAGATGGCAATAGAATTGGAAGAATATTAGTCCTCAATTCTAAAGTTACTTGCTGAAATACAAGAAATGAAAAAGATGAAAATCAATTTCAAATCTTATGTTGATGCAAGTAATACGCTGACTGAACTAAACTCTTATCTGAGAGACCATCTCCGAAAGAAGGTTTAGGTTCAACGTATGAAGGTGATGACGTAATAATCTTGAGTAAAGACAAATCACCAATTACCTTTGTACGCGCAACTGATAGTGGTCAACCAGAACTCTATCAGATTTGTCAATCTAAGGTTGCTGAAAAATGCAATGAAGTACCTATGACCGTAAAGCCGTTGTTGCCACTCAAAGTAACAAGACTTTAAAAGGAAAACAGGTTGCTGAAAAGCAAACTGTAAAGGAAAAGGATGTAGTAAAGCATTCCGCCAAACAAGTTGCTGAAAAGCAATTTGTTAAGTCAAAAGGCAAGACTGCTAAAAGTAATCAGAAGACCTTTGCTGACAAACCTGAATCAAGTAAGGTTGCTGAGACAAAAGCTCAGCATTCTCCGAAAAGTGGACTTGGTTTCAAAACCAAGCAAAGTCAACTTTTTCCTGAGTATAAGCAAAGTCAGCAAATATACTTCAAAGAGATGAACAAAACTAAGCCTAAGAGTTCTGACAAGACTCAAAATGCTAGGGCTAGAAAGAACATTGCTACAAAAGAACTTACTGAAAAGTATGTTCAGCACAAAGGTCAACCGAGCAAGACACCACATCAGAAAGTGGATTTGATCAGCACAAATCAAAAGACTTTTGGCTCAAAACCTCCTAGTTCCTCAGCAAGTAGAAAACAAGTCAAAGTTGAAAAACTTAAGACTTGGGTTTCCACTGCACGCATTCTTGAACATGTTAATGGACATCCAATATTGGATAATTAACTTGCTTGCTCTTGATTGTGCAGAATTCAGCCACAAAGACAAACGATGCAATCTGGCACTTGGACAGTGGTTGTGGAAAGCACATGACGGGCAACAAGAATAATCTTATAAACTATAGACGGTGGTCTAAAGGTCCAACAATAAGGTTTGCTGGTGGAGGCTCTGGTTCTACAAAAGGCTATGGTGACGTGAAGTTAGGATGCATTACCATTTCGGGAGTTCTTTATGTCAGAAATCTTAAGTTTAACCTTTTCAGCATGAGTCAATTTTCTGATAAAGGATACTTCATCAAAATCAAAAGTGATGAATGTAAAATTATAGACTTTGAGACAAAGAAGGTTATTATGGTTGCTAGAAGATCAGGAGGCTTGTACACTGTAGATTGGTCTTCAGCAATAATTGAAAAATGCCTTGTCTCAGATCACGATTGCATTGCTGAAAAAGCATGGTTATGGCATAAACGAACAAGTCACCTAAACTTCAAGACGCTGAATAAGCTGTCTAAAAAGACACTTGTAGTTGGATTACCTAAGGTTACTATCAAGAACGATGGTGTTTGCAATGCATGTCAGCAAGGAAAGCAAACCAAATCTTCTTTTAAGAACAAGGCAGTACTGTCAACTACAAAACCTTTACAGCTCTTGCACATGGACTTGTTTGAATCTTCTTCAACAAGCTATGCTGGTAAGAAGTATGGTTTGGTGGTGGTAGATGACTATTCAAGATTCACTTGGGTAGTATTTATCAAACACAAGTCTGAAACAAGGACTGAAATACCTAAGTTGTTGAATAAGCTTGAAGTCATGAAAAATGACAAGGTAAAAGTCATAAGAACAGACCATGGTACTGAGTTTGTAAACCAGTACATAACTGAGTATTGCACTTCAAAAGGCATACAACATCAGTTATCCTCAGTAAGGACACCACAACAATACGGTGTTGCTGAACGGAAGAATCGCACCCTAAAAGAAGCCGCAAGAACAATGCTTGCTGACACTGAAATAAGTGAGACTTACTGGGTTGAAGCGATTAATACCGCCTGTTACACTCAAAACAGAAGTCTGATTACTATGGAATACAACAAAACTCCGTATGAGTTGTTCGTTGGAAGACCTCCTAATATCACTCATCTAACAGTATTTGGTTGTAAGTGTTTCGTTCTTAATAACGGTAGAGAATACCTAAGAACATTTCAACCAAAGGCAGACGAAGCGATATTTCTTGGTTACTCCTTGCATAGTAAAGCTTATAGAGTTTACAACAAAAAGGCACAAAAGATCGAAGAATCAGTGCATGTTGTATTCTATGAAACGACACAAGGAGTGCCTGCTGAAGAAGAAATATCAGAATGTATGAAAAAGCTAATCATACATGAGCAATGAACTGAATCTGATCCTAGGCAAATCAAGTCAATTGAACTAAATGATGATTCTGACAATGACTCTCCTCCCCCAACTCATGACAAGATAAATATAGTTTATGACAAAGAAGTTCCAGCAAAAGACGCAGTTACTCCGGAAGTTGCTGAAACTATGCAACCTCCCTTGCCTGCTGATGAGTTACCACAATCTAGCAATGCTGAACCAGCAGTTGCTGATGAACCAATCTCAGCAGAGGCACAAAATACCAGTAGTACTGAACAAGTACATGCTGATGAGCAAACGTATCCAGATCCAACCAGCAGAAAGCCTGTTAACAAATGGATTAGAGATTATCCCTCTATGGATATGATTGGTGATATTAACAAACGCCAAGTGACTGGATCCAAACTTTTTGCTACTCATGGACTTGCTGAAGAAGCAAATGTCGTAGAAGTAGAATCTTTGTTCTCTTGCTTTGTTTCAGAAATTGAACCTAAGACCATAGAAGAAGCTCTAAAGCATTCTGAATGGATCAAGGCAATGCAAGAAGAACTGGATCAATTTGAAAGGAACAAAGTCTAGAAACTTGTACCTCTTGCTGAAGGCAAGAAAGCTATTGATACAAAGTGGGTGTTCAGAAGCAAGCTGAGTGAGTCTGGTGAAGTAACAAGAAACAAAGCCCGTTTAGTTGCTCAAGGTTACTGTCAGACTGAAGGATTGGACTATGATGAGTCTTATGCACCAGTTGCAAGATTGGATGCAATTAGACTTTTCTTGGCCTTTGCTGCTCACAATGACTTCATTGTTTATCAAATGGATGTTAAAAGTGCATTCTTGAATGGTGAACTTGCTGAAGAAGTCTACTTAGAACAACCCCATGGCTTTGAACTTCCCTTAGAAATCAAGATGGTATACAAGCTTCAGAAAGCTGTATATGGTCTAAAGCAAGCACCATGAGCTTGGTATGTTACCTTGGAAAAGTTCTTGCTGGATAATGGTTTCAAGAAAGGTGAAGTTGACAAAACATTATTTACCATGACCCATGATGGTAAAATACTCTTAGTTCAGATTTATGTGGATGATATAATATTTGGATCTAAGGACAAGCAACTTTGTGATAATTTTGCCAAAGTCATGACAAATAAATTTGAAATGAGTATGATGGGAAAATTGAATTATTTCCTAGGATTGCAAGTCAAGCAACTCAAAGATGGAATATTCATAAATCAAGCAAAGTATGCGAAAGAAATGCTCTTAAAGTTTAGGATCAAAGAGGAAGAAAAACCTGAAAAGATCCCTATGAGTGTTGGTACCGAATTGGGCTATACTAAAGAAGATAAAAGTGTTGAAGAACACAAGTATAGGAAGCTCATTGGTTCCTTGTTGTATTTAACAGCAAGTAGACCAGACATTCAGTATGCTGTTTGTGTGTGTGCAAGATTCCAATCTGATCCAAGAGAATCACACTACAAAAAGGCACTTAAGATACTGAAATATGTCAAAGGTACAGTCAATGTTGGATTATGGTATCCTAATGATTCTGGACTTGAATTGGTTGGTTATTCTGATGCTGATCATGGAGGATCAACTCTTGATAGAAAAAGTACATCTGGAACTTGTCAGTTCTTGTGTACTAGATTAATATCATGGTTCAGCAAGAAGCAAACCTGTGTTGCCAATTCATCTACTGAATCTGAGTACATTGCGGTTGGTTGTTGCACAACTCAAATCCTATGGATTCAGCAACAATTAAGAGATTATGGTATTTCTGCAAAGAAAACACCAATCTTTTGTGATAATGCAAGTGTTATTGCTATCACACAAAATCCTAAGTTCCACTCAAGGACTAAGCACATTGATATTAGACATCATTTCATTAGAGATCATGTGGAAAAGGGAGATATTGAGGTTGTAAAAGTGGGTACTGATGATCAACTTGCTGACATCTTTACCAAGCCCCTACCAAAGAATAGATTCGCAATGCTAAGGTATAACCTTGGATTGATTGAATTACCTCAATAAGGGATACAATTGGCAGATTGCTGAAACAGGCATTCAGCAAGCCAAAGTATTCTTACTTGAATAAAAGCTCCTTCCACTGATTTTCTCTAAAAATAAATGATAAGTCACTACATGATTGCTGAAACAGGCATTCAACAAGTTATTCCTTCAAAATGGGTATTTGTTAGGAAAGTTGATCACTTGCTGAGACGGGCACTCAGTAAGAGAAAAACCTTAAAGATTACTGAAACGGGCATTCAGACAATCAAAGATACTGAAACAGGTATTCAAGTATTAAAGGAAAATTCTGAGACGGGAACTCAGAAAAGAGCAAAACTCACTTCTCAGATTTTACCAAAAGATATCTCAAGATAAAAAGAATTTGCTGATACGGGAACTCAGAAATATCTTTTAACTTAAAGAAATATGAGATGTCTGATTAAGGGGGAACATTCAGCAAGTAACAAGGCTGGTTACACAATCTCGCTGAAAAGATTTTTGTTTACTTCAGCAAGCAATCAAATCCCATAAATCTAGGTAAAATCAATTTGTGACGTTAATCGGGCACAGATAAACTCGCTAATAATCATGACATGAAATACAATCGTGGCCATTCATTAAAAGGCGTTATTGATCTAACGGTTAACATTGCAAAGAGAAAGAGTGCTCTGACGTTTTTTTTTAGTGGGCCACTATGCATTTAATGCAAAGGCTCCACTAACGCTGTTGAATCTCTGATTTACCCTTGCTGAGAACTCAAAATCGATTGAGCTTCTTGCACATCAGAGACACTATATAAACAAGGAGTTAGAGAAAGACAAAATTCTTTAACTCACATTTCCTTTCTCTGCAAATTTTAGCCTGAATCTACTGTACCTCCGGTCAAAAAGCAAAGTAATCTTTTTCGTACACATTTCTCACCTATAAAAGAAATGGCACCAAAGACACAGTCATCTAAGACTTCAAAGTCATCTAAGGTTGACAGTGCTGGAAAAAGCACTGCTCCGGTGACTAACACAGCGAAAGTTGTGTTGAAAAACGATAGAAAAACCGAGAAACCCATGCCACTTGCATATCTAGACACTGCAAAGTGTGAGATGATGATGCAATGGGGTGGTTTTGCCAAAGAGAAGTATATCCGATACTTCTATGAACAAGAACTTGACGGTGACAATGAGGAGGCACTTGACTTGATTAAACAGCATGGCCTCGCTCACTTTATTACAGCTCGCCCTAAGAAAGTGAGTATGTTAGATACAATGGAGTTATACAATAATGTAGAAATCCAGACCCTAACTGATGGTCAAGGAGTCGCTGAAAAAGTGATCTTCACCACAGTTCAGAATGTGCAAATCGTCCTGAAATGGACTGATTTAGCCGATATCTTTCAGATTCCGACCACTGGAACTGAAGATGATATCACTGCCACTGACGAAGAAATAGAAGCCTTCTACACTGATGTCAGAAATGAGAAAATGAAGAAAGGAGAGATTGCTCCCGTGACTTGGACAAAGCACGTTAAGAGGAAGCATCTCTGCCATTCACTTGGTCTAGTAGCTCTGCTACTAATCAAAGTCTTAGACTCCCAAGTCGGAGGAATAGACCAAGTAGGCTTGAGAAGGTGGCCGCTGCAGATTCATATATATGAGAACAAAACAGAGCTCAACTGGGCAAAGTACATTTTCAACGGACTTGTTGATTGTGTTACTAAATTCAAGGTTAAGGTTGAAGACAACAAGGTCTCACTTACCTTCCCAGTCATGTATGGACTAAAAATATGCTATATCCTTGAACACTTCAGGATTCAGCTGAGAAACCCATTTCCGATTAAGAAATCAGTATGCAATGTGGGAAGAGCCTTCTCCAAGCAAAATGCACCTAAGCTTGCTGACAAGAAACTGGAAAAATCAAAGAAGACAACAGCTGCAAATGTTGTCAGCACAAGTCAGCAATAAAGGTATACAACAGCTGCAGATGTTGTCACCACTACTCAGCAAGAGAATGTTCCAATAGCTGAAAAAGTTGTTGATGAAACTGCTGTAGATGGTGATCATGATGAAACTACTGTAGATGGTGATCATGATAAGTGTACAACAACCGTTGCTGAAAATGCAACTACTGACGCTGCTGCTGAAAAGCAACTGGAGAAATCCAATAAGAAAGAGAGGAAAGCTGATGATGACACTCAGACTGCAGCGTCATCAACTAACCCCGTCCCCAAAAGAAAAAGGACAAATAACTCAAGAAAGAAAACACTGGCTCGCAAGTCAGTACCAGTTGTCCATGATCTTTCGGATGATTCTTCTGCAGTTGCTGAAACACAAGTTCCAGTAGATGTTGATGCAGTGGTTACTGAAACCTATGTCAGCAATGTTGAAGTGTGTGCGGAAGCCTTCAACAATCAACTCAATGTTGATACATCTACTGAGAAGAGACCACAAGGCAGTGGAAATGAAATTCCTGCCTCAATCCCAGATATCTACATTGTAGATAATCTTGATGATCAGACTCTGGAACCAGTAATTGATATTGCTGCTGATATAAGAACCGCGGCACTTGCTGATGCTGCCAATGCTGAAAAGATGGTTGCTGAACAAGCAACTCATCAAGTTGCTGAAGAACCAGTTGCTGAGACTGCAATGGTTCAAGTCCCAGAGATTGCTGAAACACCACAAGAGACACTATTCGACGACACATCTCATGATGCTGAGAATACTGGACCTAGTTCACCGAAAACATCCATTGACAAAGTTCAGCTGGTGCTGAAAGAACTGAGTCATCAAGTGGAGTTAGAGATTGAAGACACTTCCAACAAATCAATAGATGTTTTCATGACAAGCAGTGAACTCAAGGGTCAAGATGTCTCTGCTCAACTTTTCATTTCAGAGACAAGGGAGATTGCTGAACCCGCACAGCTTTCTCAAACAGAGAAAGAAAAGAAGTCTGCTGAAGAAAAAGTCCCAGATACTGAAGATGTTGTCGTTGCTGAAAGGACTGAGTCACCACCTGTCCTTCTTCAGCAGGTAGTTAACTCAACCATAAGCAAAACTTCACTATATGAAACTCATTCTTTTGCTAATATAATGATTTCTTTACAGACTTCTCAAGATACAAGTCAGAAGGTTGCTGAAGCCTCTGCACTAGAATCCACAACTCCTGCTCAGCAGGTAGATAAAGTTTTTGGTAATTCAACTAAGTTTGAAAACTTAGTGCTTGTATCTAACTTAAAATTATTTCAGGATGAACAAGTCAAGGATGCTTCTCCGGATCCTAAAGGAATGGAAATAGTACCAGCACAAACAAGTGTGCAACATGAGCTTGTTAAATCTCAGCAGGTAAATCATGTTCCGGCTTTGGACTCTAAAACTATTATCCAAACCTTTCCTGAACTTAATTTTATTCTTTTTCAGGCTCAAAAGGAGACAACTGAAGTGGTTCACATCACTGAAGATCCGAAAGTGAGTTCTGAAGAACTTTACTCAGACTTCAAGAGAACTACCTTATCAAGAGTTGCTAAGTCTGTCAGCAACTGGCAAAGGTACAGAAGGATGGACTTTTCTGACCTTCATCTTCATCTATCCAACGAGAAAAAGAGGATGTCTCTACTGAAACTCGAGACCTTTGTCCACTCAATACATCCAGAAGAGTTAACATATTCTCAGCTTATGAGCTCAAATCTGATTGCTCTAATCAGAGAGAATATGAAAGCCAAATTGAAGAGTGCCTCTCCAGCTGAACAAGCTGTGATGCTCAAGGGTTTGTTTGTACCCGTGGTGGTTGATCCCCACAAAATCAATGAAGAAGAGGAAGTTATGAGTGTTGCTCTATACAAGCATCTTGAGTTGGTTATACTGACGGATGATGATGAAGAAGAAGAAGATGAGAACATTCCTACAGATCCCAGTGATGATGAAGAAAAGATTCTAAGGGTAAAAAGGACGACGATGATGACAATCAAGGTCCTAGTCTTGATGCTGGTGGACTTAAACTGACAGTTGCTGAGACTGAACATCATGACAATCAGCAAGCTGATCAAACACCAAGTCAGCAAGAATCCAATCCTGCTCCTACTGAAACAAGTACTCCAGCACCTGTACAAGGCGCTGATACTGAAGAAGAATACGCTAGAAAGCGCGCTGCTTTGAAACTAGGCAAAAGCAAGCTTTCTGATGCCAAGTTATCTTTACTCGATGCCAAGGTCACTGATCCAAACCTTGATGATGATGAAGAAATGGATAAAGATTATCAAAGAGCACTTCAAAATAGTCTACAGATTCATGCAAGGCATACGCAGAATCTGGATATTGCTCAATCTTCAGCAGTAAAGCCTCAGGAAGTCCCCTCCCTTCCACCTACTACTGGTGAAACTCCAGCCATTGAGTCTCAAACGTTGCCCTCAGCAACTACTCAATTAAAACATACTACTGGTGAAACTCTAGTTGTTGAGTCTGAAGCGTTGCCATCAGCAACCACTCAACCAAAATGGAATGAAGCTGCAGATTTAGGAACCAAGGTTGCTGGCCTTGATGAATCTGATGACGAAGAAGATCTTTCAGCAAATGAGGATGGTCACTCAAAGAAAGGTGAACCAACCGTGGTCGAAATTCCTCCTCCTGATTATGAAAATGATGTAGGAGATGACTTAAGAAGCCATTTGCTGACAAGAGATGATCAATTCGCTTCTGAGCTTAAAGTTCATTCCTTGACCCCGAATTTAGTGCCGTTTCCACGTGTGGAGGATTTTACTCCAAGAATTTTGGCACTAATGGAAGTCCACAAATCCTGCAAAGCAGAAGATGATGCACTGCTTGCTGAGAGTCCGCTTGACATCGGAAAAATACTGGCTACTGTGCAGAAACGCACTACTACTCTTACCATAGCTCAGAAAGACATAAGTCTTTACCACAAAAGCTATGAAGAAGATGTTAGTCAAGCACTCAAATTAGCAAAATCTGCATTAACAAAGGCTCAGACTTTCATTGAAGACAAAGTCGCAACAGAGCACAGACATGAGGAGAATCTGGTGAGTATCAATCAAGAATTGTCAAAGCTGACCTCTGATCAGAAGGCAATTATCATGAAGTACAATAGCTTAAGTACTCCTGCTGAAAATTGCAATGAGTTCTTTTCTCTGCACATTACTCCAATGACGCAATCCATGTCTAAGGGGGAAGATAAGCAAAAGAGATCTTCAAGAAAGAAAACCCCTACTGAAGCGCCACTGACAATAGAACCTCTTGCTGAAAGAGAGCAAAGTTCTAAAAGACAAGCTGAAGCAGATTCTGAGTTGAATTCAGCAAGTCCGAAAAAGAGAAAAACTTCTGCTGAAACTCATGAATACTGTCACACTGAAAGTCATCAAGATCTGAATGAAGATGATGATGATGATGACAATCAGACTATAGCTCAAGCTATAAGAGCTAGACCAATAACATCCCTAACTCCGTCTGGCCATTCAAAACATTTCCCTTCTGACTCAAGATCTTCAGCAAGAGATCAAGAAAATGCAAAGTCAAGAAGAAGAAGAAAAAGACAGGAAGAAAAGAGGCTTGCCAGCATTGCCATTGACTCCGACATTGAATACACAAAGACCAGCAATGAGGAAACTACTCAGAATGTGATCAGAAATGTTCATGGTTGCTGGATCTTAAAGATGGAAGATTTATTGGTAAATGATTTCTTTCCAACAGCTGTACTGAATCAAATGTACACTTGGATTGATCTCAAGGTGAAAAGAAAAGAAAGGGATCCTTGACGAACGTGCGGATGTCGTGCTCCGAATTCAAGCAAATAAATATGTAATTAGCCAAAGGCAATCTACAACTACAACGAAAACCGTAGTGTAGCAGTAGAATGACTCGAGTGTCGTTCTCTCAGGACTATAACTAGCTTTATCAAATCTAATTTAGAATATAAAAACAGCAAACAGATAGCAGAGGGGTTTCTAGCAGATAATGGAGATTGGTGATAGTATGGTCCTTCTTAACATAACAGGTCGATAATCATGCATAAATTCCTCGGTCTTGCATAGATATCTTTGAATCAATCTAGTGTCCTATTGAAAATATTAAGCACTACGAAGATAATTGGTCTGACAAGTCAATCACTATTGTCCTAATGTGTTCGTAATTACTCAACACTACGAAGATAACTGGTCTGATGATTGTCCTAATGTGTTCCGTAATTACTCAACACTACGAAGATAATTGGTCTGATGGTCGACAAGTGTCCAATTGTGCATAATAATTGATACAACATACGAGAATTTAGATTACAACTGATCAACGAAATAAAGCAATGACACGGAGTATAATGCGCGATATAGCCATTAGCATGATTATCTTCCCTTCGCTAAGAATTCACATACTACCACCAACGATAAGTTTAGCTACTCATAATAGGCATGCAATCAACAGAAATCATAGAAGAAAACATATTGAAAGATATATAAAATACGTAGATTAAACTGTAAGATACAAGTTACCGAAGGTTGTCAATCTCTGAGGAATTGCGATCCTACGAACTCCAATCCACTATGAAAAAGTATACCCTAAGCTACAGAACTCCCAGGACAGGCCCTGGGAAGTTCCTACCTAAAACTATAGAGAGAGGTGAGAAAGTAGGTCTGGAAAGATATGATTTTCGGAGAAAAACTGAGCAACTATATATAGGCCCCGAAAAACTACGGGGCGGTTCGCCCCTCGGTTTTTTCGCGGAATTCCGCGTTTTCGACGCGGTTTTGGATTTCTTCCCCTTTTCGGACTCGGTTTTTGACTTCTAGTGGCCTTCTAACCTCCAAATTCGACCCCTAGGCTCCAAATCCTATCCGGAAACCTTCAGATACTCCAAATAGGCTTCTGGAACACCAATTCCTTGTCTACTTCAATATAAATGCCCGGAAATCCTCGAATTTCAACCAAAACCTGTAAAATAAAATCTAAAGGGAAACGTGACACTATTCTAATAAAATGTACTAAAATATAGCTAAATTAACATAGAGGATAGCTAAAATAGGTGAAAAAGACTCGAATGAAAGTGTAAAATACACATTCATCAAACTCCCCAAACCGAACCTTTGCTTGTCCTCAAGCAACTAAGCTAGACTCTAATACAAAAAACATGCAAGACACAAAATGGAGTTTCATGCCAAATAAAATGAACTAATCTACTCAATCTACCAAATAACATATGAACAAAAACCATATAAATCAAAGCATGAATATAGGTTGAAGAATACCTCGATTGACTTATACACATCCACATAAGTACTTATGTCAAGACAAGATAGTCTCTCGTAACATTCTCTACCTGGACCTAGTCAGTGACGACGTAATGAAGCATGCTAAGATACGAATGGTTGTCCCGTGCCTATGAAACTCAGGACTTACTACTGTTCCACCATGTTAAGACTTTTCCTCAAAAGAGGTCGAACCAGTACTGGCTCTCATCAAACGAAGGAGGGTTCCCTATAAAAGATAACACTCCCCTATTCTACCCATCTCTCAAGTAAAGTCTTAAACTATTCACCACTTCCTGAATGGCAGGACGAGGGTGGTCTAGAACAGATGACACTCAAGACAAAAAAGATAAAAAATAGAAAAACACGATTACGAACATTACAAAAATAGAAAAGACTCAATACTTTGCTAAACTGCTATTTGGCTTTCTTTTTTTGGACCCTTCTTTGCTTTTTTGGAGTCTTTTCTTTTTTTGTTTTCCTTTCCAGATTCTTTCTTTTTTTCTTTTTCTCCTTTTTTTCAGGAAATTTTTTCTTTCTTTTTTTAGCCAGCAGTAGCATAACAAAGAGAGAAACAAAATGACTCACACGACTTCCCCAAACCTATTCGAAAGAATAGGTTGGAGTACAAAATTTATGGAAAAGGAAAATAAACTCACGATACGAAGATGAAAAACAAAAACAAGTCTAATGATGGTGTAACCCCCTCCCCAAACCTATTCGGAAGAATAGGTTATAAACAAAGGATCACACAACCTCACACTACCTCCTTCCTAGGCATTTAGCAATCTCAAAGCATGGTGAAGACTTGTTGCCTCTTAGGTACATGAACAATATTTGGACGAAGAAAATGTAGAGACGTTGAATTACATAAATCAACAAGGCCTACTTTTCTTCATGACTGCTCGCACTAAGAAAGTGAGCATGCTGGACACGATGGAATTCTACAATAAGTCTGAAATCCAAACCCTTACTGATGGACATGGAGTCACTGAAAATGTGATTTCTACTACAGTTCAAGGAGAACAAATCATCCTGAAATGGATTGATTTAGCTACCATCTTTCAGATTCCAACTACTGGAACTGAAGATGACATCACTGCCACTGATGAAGAAATAGAATCCTTCTACATTGATGGCAGAAACGAAAGGATGAAGAAAGGAGAGATTGCTCCCGTGACATGGAATAAGCACGTACAGAGGAAGCATCTCTGCCATTCACTTGGTCTAGTAGCTCTGCTACTCATCAAAGTTCTTGACTCCCAAATTGGAGGAATTGACCATGTAGGCCTTAGAAGATGTCCTTTGCTGATGCATATCTATGAAAGCAAAACCGACATTAACTGGGCTAAGTACATTTTCAACAGACTTGTTGATTGTGTTACAAAGTTCAAGGTCAAGGTTGAAGACAACACAGTCTCACCTTCCCTTCTAGTAATGTATGGATTGAAAATATGCTACATCCTTGAATATTACAGGATTCAGCTGAGAAACCCATTGCCGATTAACAAATCAGTATGCAATGTGGGAAGAGCTTTCTACAAGCTGAATGGACCTAAGGTTGCTGACAAGAAGTCAAAGAAAGCAACAGCTGCAAATGTTGTTGAGACTCATAACCAGTCTAGGAATACAACAGTTGCAAATGTTGCTGAAACTGACCAGCAATCTAGGAATACAACACCTGCAAATGTTGCTGAGAATGCAACAGCTGCAGATGTTGTTGTTGATACTGCTACGGTTGTTAACACTACTGCACCCAGCAAGAGATCCAAGAAAAAGAGGAAAGCTGATGATGACACTCAAACTGCAGCTTCATCAGCTGAACCTATTTCCAAAAAGGCAAGGACAAAGACCACTTTCCCAAGAAAGAAAACAACAGCAAGAAAGTCCGTTCCAATTGTCCATGTCATTCAGGATGATTCCATTCCAGTGGTTTCTGAAATGCATGCCACTATAGTAGATGCTGCCGAAGTGTTTACAGAAGCCTTTAGAAATCCAATTAACTTGGATCCATCTGCTGAAGCAAGACCATAAGGCAGTGGAAATGAAAATCCTTCCTTAGAACGATTAGAAGATGTCTACATAGTAGATAATATTGATGATAACACTCTGGAACCATCAAGTGACATTGGTGAAGATTTAAGAAAATCTGCACTTTCTGAAAATGTTGCCAGCAAAGCAACAGAAGAGACAGTTGCTGAAATAGCAACTAGTCCAGTCCGAGAAATTGGTGAAGCTGCAATTGCTGAAGAACCAGTTGTTGAGACTGCAATTGTTCAAGTCTTAGAGGTTCTGAAACACAAAAAGATACATTGTTCGACGACGCATCTCATGATGCTGAGAATGTTAGACCTAGTTCACCGATAACTTCTATTGACAAAGTCCAACTGGTGTTGACTGACCTAAGCCAGCAAATGGACATGGAGATTGATGACAACTCCAATAAGTCAGTAGACCTGTTCATGACAAGTAGTGAACTTAAAGGTCTAGATGTTTCTGCTCAACTTATAAATTCAAAGACAAGGGAGATTGCTGAATCTGCACAGACTTCTCAGTTAGAGCAAGAAAAGAAGTCTGCTGAAGAACGAGTCCCAGATAATGAAGATGTTATCAATGCTGAAAGGACTGAGTCACCATCTACCCTTCTTCAGCAGGTAGTTAACTCAGATATAAGCAAAACTTCACAATCTGAAACTTTAACTTTAGCTAATATAATCATTTCTTTACAGACTTCTCAAGATACAAGTCAGAAGATTGCTGAAACTTCTGCACCAGAATCCACAACTCTTGTTCAGCAGGTAGATGAAAATTTTGGTAAATTTTCTAAGTTTGAAAACTTAGTACTTGTATCTAACATTGAGTTATTTCAGGATGAACAATTCAAGGATGCTGCTACAACTCCTGAAGCAATGGAAATAGTACCCGCAAAACTCAGTGTGCAACATGAGCTTGTTGAAAGTCAGCAGGTAATTCATGTTACAGTTTCAGACTCTAAAACTATTTTCCAAAACATTCCTGAAATTAACTTTACTCTTATTCAGGCTCAAAAGGAGAATGATGAAGTGGTTCACATCACGGAAGCTCTTCAAGTTAGTTCTGAAGAACTATACTCAAACTTCAAAAGAAACACTTTGACCAGAGTTGCTAAGTCTGTCAGCAACTGGCAAAGATACAGAAGGATGGTCTTTTCAGATCTTCACATCCATCTATCCAATGAGAAGAAGAGAAACTCTCTACTCAAACTCGAGACGTTTGTACATTCTATACTTCCTGAAGAACTCTCATATTCTCAGCAATGAGTTCAAATCTGATTGGCACAATCAGAGAGAATATGAAAGCCAAATTCAAGTGTGCCTCTCCAACTGAACAAGCTGTGATGCTCAAGAGTTCCTTTGTACCCGTGGTGGCTGATCCCCACAAAATCAATGAGGAAGAGGAAGTTACAAGTGCTGCAAAGTACAAACATCTATAGTTGGTCATACTGACGGATGATGATGAAGAAGAAGAGGATGAAAATATCCTTAAAGATACCAGTGATGATGAAGCCAAAGAGTCTAAGGACAGTAAGGACGATGATGATGATAATCAAGGTCCTAGTTGATGAATGTGTATTTTACACTTTCATTTGAGTCTTTTTCACCTATTTTAGCTATCCTCTATGTTAATTTAGCTATATTTTAGTGCATTTTATTAGAATAGTGTCACGTTTCCCTTTAGTTTTTATTTTACAGGTTTTGGTTGAAAAACGAGGATTTCCGGCCAATTATATTGATGTTGACAAGGAATTGGTGTTCCAGAAGCCTAATTGGAGTATCTGAAGGTTTCCGGATAGGATTTGAAGTCTAGGGGTCGAATCAGGAGGTTAGAAGGCCACTAGAAGTCAGAAACCGAGTCCGAAAAGGGGAAGAAATCCAAAAACGCGTCGAAAACGCGTAAATTCCCGAGTTTTTCTCCAGGGCGAATCGCCCGGGATGTGGGGCGAATCGCCCCACACCAGGCGACTCGCCCGGTGTGTGGGGCCCTTCGCCCCACACTAATTCGAACACTATATATAGTTGCTCAGTTTTTCTCCGAATTTCATACTTTTCCAGACCTATTCTCTCACCGTTCTCTGTAGTTTTAGGTAGGAACTTCCCAAAGCCTGTTCTGGGGGTTGATGGCTTAGGAGATACTTTTTCATAGCAGTTTGGAGCTTGTAAGATCGCGATTCTTCGGAGACTGACAACCTTTGGTAACATTGTATATTACAGTTTTTCTACTATTTTTATATATCTTTCAACATGTTTTCTTCTATGATTTCTGTTGATTGCATGACAACTATGAGTAGCTAAACTTCTCGTTGGTGATAGTATGTGAATTCTTACCGAAGGGTTGATAATTATGCTAATGGCTATATCGCGCATTATACTCCGTGTTATTGCTTTATTTCTTTGATCTATCCATATCTCTATCTTCGCATTGTTGATTAATTATTGCACACAATTGGACAATTCATTGGTCTTTGACCTATCAAAATCTATATCTTCGTAGTGTTTGATAATTACAACAGGACAATTTATTGATCAAGGATCTCCATGCAAACCGAGGAATTTATGCATGATTATTAACCCGTTATGCTTTGAAGGACCATACTATCACCAATCTCCATTATCTGTTAAAGAAAAACCTTTGCTAAACCGTCTGTTGTTTTATATTCTAAATTAGATTTGATAAAGCTAGTTATAGTCCTTAGAGATCGACACTCGAGGTTATTCTACTGCTACACTACGGTTTTCGTTGTAGTTGTGAATTGCCTTAGGCTAAATAACAAATTTATTTGATTCGCGCTGGAACACGACATCCACGCGTTCATCAAATTGGCGCCGCTGCCGGGGACTATACTCCTTTTTTCTGTTTAATTTGTTTATATTTTCAGCATTCAATTCCTAATTCTAGTAGTTTTTGTTTTCCTTTTTAATCTCTATCTGATACTGCTTTCCTAATCTGTTACAGATAGTGTATGCCACATACACGATCTAGAGGAACACCGCTTGCTGATTCAATTGCTGAGATCGACAGAGTATACCACCAAAGAAGGCGACTACTTCAAAGGCGTGAACTAGAGGAAATAGAGGATACCGATTTCTCTGAATCTCTACACAGTCTTTTCAAGGAAATCGACGGAATGGCAGAGGCTAGACCACTGAAAGCATGGGTTCAACCCTCCAAGGATCGTATGAGGAGACCGGCGATTGTTCTTTCGTCTGCAACTCGAGATCTGGAAATCAAGAACCACGCGTTCCAACTACTTCCGAGGTTCTATGGCTTATCAAGGGAAGATGTGATGGGGTACTTGCACGATATCGATGATTTCGTCAACCAACTCCCACGACCCGGAGCTGAAATAACAACGGATGAGTTGCAGATGAAGGTTTTTGCTATGGGGCTTGGCGACAGAGCCAAGTCATAGTTGAGTTCTGTAACACCCTGTTTTTTTAATTATTTATTTAATAATTATTTTATTATTTTATTATTTAATTATTTAATTTAGTTAATTAATTATCAGAGTAAATTATTTATTCGACAATTATTTAATTATTTCGCGTAAGTTAGTTCGTTTCGTTTCGTTTGGTTCGAGCTGGACTTTCTGATCTATTTGGCCCATTCCCATTCATTTGGCCCAATTTCTTAGTCCAGTCAAGGGCCCTTTGACCGGCCCATTAGACTAAACCCTAACCCTAAGTCAAGTCAGTATCCTCTCCTCATTCTTCAGTCGTCCAAAACCGAAAAGAGGGAAGAAAGAAGAAAGAAAAGAAAGAAAGAAGAGAGAGAGAGAGAGAAGAGAGAAAGAGATTCGGCTGCTACTCCGTTCCGGTCTCGATCGCCACCGCCGCCGCCTGGCTGTCCGATCCGGTCCGTCTCCGCCGCTAAGCTTCCGCTGTTGCCGCTCCGATCGGCTTTGTTTCGTGCGACGCCATCGCCGTTCTGTCTCGAGATCGCGCCGCGATCTCCGTTCTGATCCGCCGATCTGCTCCGCCGCTGTGTCTGTTCCTTCGCTGCTCGCGCCGCCGCCCGATCCGCGCCGCCTGACCTCGATCCGCCGTATTTCCCGATCCACGACCGTGCCGGTGTTTCCGTTCTGTCTGTTCGCTGCCGCCGATCGACTTCGGTTGTCCGGTCTCTGATCCCGTTTGCCGCTCCGGTTCGCTCGACGCGAACCGATTCGACCTTGCCGGTTCTTTCTGTATCGATCGGTAAGTTTGGTTCGATCCTTCCGTTTCAGATTCAATTTCGATTCGAATCTCGTTTTTAATTCGTTGTTTTCAATTTGATTCGCAGCTTGATTCCTTTCCGTTCGATTCAAAGGTAAATCTCGATTTCTTTACTGTTGCTTTCGATTCGAATTTGGAATTCTATTCTGGACTTGACAATTTTACCCCTAGACTTAGTTGGACATTTTTGCCCTTACGAATTCCTGAATTTGACCGTTTTACCCTTTCGTATTTCTGGACTATGTAGACTATTTCACCCTGTTGACTTGTTTGACTGTTGACCAGTTTGACCAGTGTTGTTTGACCTGGACTTTGACCTAATTAGTTAGGAAATTTGGGGACTGATTTGTCAAGATTAAAACCTGTGAGGACTGTTCTGGGGTTTATGGAAAGTTAAAGGACCTTTTTGCAATTTTACCTTTGACCGTAGTTGACTGACAGAGGACTTTTTCGTAAACCATTTTATTCTTTGAGGACTGATAAGTATGTTTGGAAAATTCTGGTTTTGGTTTGAACTTTCTGATTTTGAAAAGGGTCTTTTTGCATTTTGCCACTGAGGGTATTTTGGTGATTTCCAGAATCTGAAAACCTAAAGAGTTTCTGAAAATGTTTCAACTTAGTTTCTGTTTTTGTAAGTTAGTATTGACTTGACTTGCTAGCCTAGTTGGTTAGGTTCTTGCTTGACTAAGTTAGAGGTCCCGAGTTCGAACCCCGTCTTTATCATTCCTTTTTCAACCTTTTTCCTTCCGTCCGTTCGACTTCTAAAGTGTGTTTAGTACTTTCTTGTTAGGTTCTCCGTTGTTCGATAACCCGTAAGCTCATTACTCGTTGGAGATCTTTTGCTCGCAAGTTAAGGTGAGTGTTCAACCCTAAACCTATTATTTACTGTATGCTTCCGCGTAAAAGTATAAGTCCTAAGTATGACTATTTACTTTTCTGTTTATTGCTACTCTATTGTGGACTGACTTTTCTGCAGGAACACTTCTCGGTGTTTGACTATCTGTATCTGTTTGTTCTGTTTCTGTGTGACCGGTCGATTAGGTCGTAACTAGGTAGACTTGGGTAGTAGAGGACTATCGGGTTTGCTTGGTTATTGCCTAGTCTAATCCCTTTTAGACGCGAGGCAGAAGTCGCTGAGGTCTATTAGGGTCGTAGGATCTGTTTCTCCAAAGTACACGGGGGTTTATGTTTCTGTCCGGAGTTGTGCACCCTCTGGCGGGAGTTATAAGGGCATTCTGGGAGTAGGAGCAATAAGGCGGGCTGCACCAACGGTCTACAACTTATCTGTTCTGCTATTCTGTTATATGTGATCTGTTCTGTTTGTTTGTTTTTTTTCTGAGAAGGATTTTGATTTCAAAACTGTTTACTTTCTTCTATTAACTTAGAACCTCACTGAGATCCTTTATCTCACACTCTCTTGTTTTCAAAATTCCTTCCTTCCAGATACTGCTGAGGATGTTCACGAATAGGATGCCAGCGACTGAGAGAAGGGTCTGGGGTGTCTTGGGATTTTATTTCAAAATAAGAAGATGAACTTTTTACTGTCTTCATTCGTTGTTTCATTTGAATTCTAAGTTTATCGTTGGATATTTATTTGTTCTGTTAGCGCTGTGCGCGTCAAAGATTATTTTTGGCATTAATTGCCGACCGTTGCTATTAAAGTTATTTTTGGATTTTTTTTTTCAAGAAATTATTTTGTTTTCAAAACCGGTACCGTTACAGTTGGTATCAGAGCTTGAGTTCAAACTCGAGCTTGCTAGGATAGGGTCTTCTGGCCTTTGGGGTGCATGTGATGGTCCAAGTCGCTGGATTAGATTGAGTAGTCTTCGTTCTGTCTCTTCTAAAGTTTGGTCTTCCGCATTAACTCTGAACCGTTATGTTCGTCTGTTAACTGTCCTACTGTTCTCTCTTCCGCCTTCCAAAACTGTCTTGCTATTCATTCTGTTTAACTTCTACTAAGTTCACAAGCTTACGATTTTTACTTTGTTTATCTTCTTTAAGGCGATTATATTGTTTTTATTAATTGCATGAGTATTTGCTTAAAAGTATGTTTAATTATCATAATGTCATTAGTTGCATGCTTTAAGGTTGAAACACTTATTTATGCATTTGTTTTTCCTATCGAAGTTCATATATGTTTTTGCTTGGTTCTGTCATACGGTTATCTATTGTTTAACCAAAGTCGACATAAATCACTGGCAGACAGCCGACTGTTTAAGTGATTCATGTTAACCGAGGTCAAATGACTGATCACTTTGTGAGAGAACACTTTCATTGCATGCGTAATGTTTATGATCCTTTTCTGCAACATATGAAGTTGTTATTTATGCCTTATCATTATTTTTTTCAATTTATGTCTGCCTTGTATGCTAGGTTAGACACACTTGAGGATTTACTTAGTGATTAGTTGCTATCTTCGTTTGACTCCCTTATTTGATTTTGACCTTAGCACTTTTTGTTATCTTTTACGCATCTCTTGCTCGTTCACTAGGTTGACTTAAGATAGTGCCTTAGAATACGTTTACGCCTGAAGATAGACTCACTCAAGATGGTTAATTATGTTACTGACCTTAGACTAATTACAATAGGATGGCTCCAAGGAACACCACCCGCAACGGCAATGGCAATGGCAACACCAATGACAACGACAACCACAACAACAATGGCAACAACAACAATGCTGGCAATCAGGACCAAGTGGAGCGGATCATTGCAGCTTTGGGCAACTTTAGTGAGAGCGTGCGCAACGTTGAGCTACCACCTGTTCAGCCAGCTCCGCCGCCACCGCCACCGACTCAAACGATCGATCAAGCTGCTGAACGTTTTGCTCGTTTTCATTCCGACAGGTTCGATGGGGCACCCAATGCCCGCAAAGCTGAGCTTTGGCTGGAGAGCATGGAGAATCTGTTCTCGATCTTGCACTACCCTGATGAAAGGAGGATTGAGCTCACGGCTTTCCAGTTTGAAGGAGCAACAAGAAATTGGTGGAGGACCGTAGATGCAAGGTGGAGACAAGCAGCAGTTGCCCGCACTTGGGAGAACTTTGAGAAGGAGTTCATGGATAAGTTCGTGCCTCGCCAAGTTCGCAAGAACATGAGAGATGAGTTCCAAGCCTTGGTGCAAGGAAATATGAATGTCGCCGAATATGACTCCGAGTTCACTCGACTGCTGAAGTATGTACCGCACTTTCAAAACGACGAGAGGGAGAAGGTGCGCCACTTTGTGAAGGTTCTGAACTCAGAGATCCGTTACAGCCTGTTCGGGACCGACATGCCCACCTACATTAAAGCAGTGGAGTTAGCCACTGAGGTAGAGAGTGGTCTGGGAGAACTCGAGAATGAACCCCGACGGTCTCGAAAGAGGAGTTCTGATCACAGAAGTAGCAAGGATCGTCATTCTCCATCCAAGTATTCTCGCACCGAGCAAAAAAGTCGATCTCGTCATGTGGCCAAAAGTGCTGAACAACCATCTCGAAGAAATTGCAACTTCTGCAGAGGCGCAACTCATGAGGAGAAGAACTGTTGGAGGAAGCAAGGTGTATGCCTGGCATGTGGAAGCCAGGAGCATAAGATCAATGATTCTCCGCGACGCAACTCCCTGATGGAAGAAGGAAGATATGGAGGCACCGCTTCAAGGAATCAAGGAAGTAGTGCGAAGGCCAAACCAAGAGTCTATAGCATGGTTGGACGTGAGACTCCCTCGACAAGTGTGGCTAAAGTTACGCTCACGTGGAAAAACTTCTTCTAAGTCTTTTCTTTTCCGTTACCGTGCTGTTTTTCTTTCGCTAGGATAGATTCACTTGAAGCTTAATTACCGACTTTTTGGTTGAGGAGTAATAGTTGGACGATCTGGTTGAAGAGGCAAGCTTTAACTTCCTTAGGTTATTTACGATTTCTCTTAACCTTTGGCTTGCGAACGTGTTCGTTGACCCGGCATTTGAAGTTTGAAGACTTTCGTTTACCCGTTCCACGTTCGTTAATTCTACGCGATTTAAGTTTCGAGGACGAAACTTCTTGTAAGTGTGGTGGAGTGTAATACCCCGTTTTTTTAATTATTTATTTAATCATTATTTTATTATTTTATTATTTAATTATTTAATTTAGTTAATAAATTATTTATTCGATAATTATTTAATTATTTCACGTAAGTTAGTTCGTTTCGTTTCGTTTGGTTCGAGCTGGACTTTCTGATCTATTTGGCCCATTCCCATTCATTTGGCCGAATTTCTTAGTCCAGTCAAGGGCCCTTTGACCGGCCCATTAGACTAAACCCTAACCCTAAGTCAAGTCAGTATCCTCTCCTCATTCTTCAGCCGTCCAAAACCGAAAAGAGGGAAGAAAGAAGAAAGAAAAGAAAGAAAGAAGAGACAGAGAGACAGAGAGAAGAGAGAAAGAGATTCGGCTGCTACTCCGTTCCGGTCTCGATCGCCACCGCCGCCGCCTGGCTGTCCGATCCGGTCCGTCTCCGCCGCTAAGCTGTCGCTGTTGCCGCTCCGATCGGCTTTGTTTCGCGTGACGCCGTCGCCGTTCTGTCTCGAGATCGCGCTGCGATCTCCGTTCTGATCCGCCGATCTGCTCCGCCGCCGTGTCTGTTCCTCCACTGCTCACGCCGCCGCCCGATCTGCGCCGCTTGACCTCGATCCGCCGTATTTACCGATCCGCGACCGCGCCGCTGTTTCCATTCTGTCTGTTTGCCGCCGCCGATCGATTTCGGTTGTCCGGTCTCCGATCCCGTTCGCCGATCCGACCTTGCCGGTTCTTTCTGTATCGATCGGTAAGTTTGGTTCGAACCTTCCGTTTCAGATTCAATTTCGATTCGAATCTCGTTTTTAATTCGTTGTTTCAATTTGATTCGCAGCTTGATTCCTTTCCGTTCAATTCGAAGGTAAATCTCGATTTCTTTACTGTTGCTTTCGACTCGAATTTGGAATTCTGTTCTGGACTTGACAATTTTACCCCTGGACTTAGTTGGACAGTTTTGCCCTTACGAATTCCTGAATTTGACCATTTTACCCTTTCGTATTTCTGGACTATGTAGACTGTTTCACCCTGTTGACTTGTTTGACTGTTGACCAGTTTGACCAGTGTTGTTTGACCTGGACTTTGACCTAATTAGTTAGGAAATTTGGGGACTGATTTTTCAAGATTAAAACTTGTGAGGACTGTTTTGGGGTTTGATGATGTCGTTTTTCACCAATTAAATTTGTTTAAAAGCCTAAGAACACTTATCACTACACAAACTAGAGTGCAATGGCAAGTTGTCCCCGAGTGTCGTTCTCTCGGGACCCAACGTGGCTTTGCTTGAAGGTTTTGCTAGTAATTTCAGTCAACGAGTTCAATTGTTTGTAGAATTGTTCCCTCAGAACAAAGCAACGAGAAATTAGATTGATGTAATCAAGTTTGGAAAACGGTTGGTGGTAGAAATCAAATACACATGCATGGGTTACGAATATGCTCACAAGTTCAGTGCGTAAAACCTTCGATCAAGTCTGCTAAGCAACTCGTCTATGTAACTTTCAAGACACACATCACAAAAGACCACTATCAATACTTTAGAGGTGCTTGTCACTAACACCATTTATCTAGCATGCTGCAAATCTCTAACATACAATCCTATAGCTTTCATTGACCAAGAGTTTGTCACTATACTCAATTCGAATATATTTTATAGGCAACTAAGAATCATATGAAGGAATTTGCAGCAAGATTGAATCACAATCTCATGGAAGCATAAACATAACCCATAGCATGCATATTCTACATTCTACCACCAACACAAAAGATTTAGCTACTCATATTCATCAACATAGACATCAATTCAAATGAATAATAATCAGAGTACATCATATCAAACTATACGACAAGAGAGTGATACAAGTTACCACCAAAGCTGTCACTAATCGGTGGAAATCAAAGAAAACCTCTCCGTAGATGATTACAAAGGATGAATTCCAATCAAAATCTTGAATCCCAAGCTAAAATTCAATGTAATCTGAGTTTTCTCTGAGTTTTGGGGCTTAGGAGCTCTCCAAAACGAAGCTACAGTTCAAAAGATATTCAAAAAATGACTGAAGATCAGATCTAAGAAGGAAAATCCGAAAACGTAACCGCTTCCAAGCGGACCGCTTGGAGAGGCCAAGCGGAGCGCTTGGAAAGCGAAGCGCTTTGGCCCTCGAAGCGCTTCGCTTGGCTTCTGTGCCAAAGCTCCTGGAAAATGAAGCGGAGCGCTTCACTATTCCAGGCGCTTAGCTTGGCTCCTGGGCAGATTTTTGTCTTTAAACTCAATCTTTTTGCCCTCGCACGGCCCTCGGGTGCCTTGGACTCATCCTTCTCGATGCTTATTGATGCTCAAACACTTACGAACAAGCCACGGAGATTGGGGAACTTCAACGGGGCCATCTTTTCCACCAAAAAGGCTCGTTTTTAGCTCCAAAAACGCCGTTTCGTACCTAAGTGCCTGAAAATGCAGAAAACACAAAACGTGACACTATTCTACAAAACTAACCAAAAACAAGGTTAAAAGATAGCAAAAGAAGGTAAAAAAGACAAGATGAACGCGTCAAAAATACGTTCATCAAACTCCCCAAACCAAACCTTTGCTTGTCCTCAAGCAACAAACTATCCTAAATGCAACACAAAAGGAGTCTCATGCCAAGTAAAGTGAACTAATCTATTGAATCTACCAAATGCTTATGAACAAAATCAATGAGCATGACATGCAAGTAGGTTGAAGAATGCCTCGATTGCGAATATACACATTCTCATGTGCACTTGGTTAAACAAAGGAGTCTCTCGTAACATCTTCTACCTGGACCTGGTCAGTGACGACACAATGATGCATGTTATCATACTACAATTGCCCCGTGCCTATAAAACCGAGGGCTTACTACTGTTCACCAAGCGAGACTTTTCCTTAAGAGAGGGCGAACCAATACTGGCTCTCATCAAACGAAAGAGAGTTCCCTTAGAAAGATAACACTCCCCTATTCTACCCAGATTCTCAAGAATGAGCCTCTTTCAACAACTTCTTGAATAGCAAGACGAGGGTGGTCAAGAACAGGCCTTGGACAAAGACGACACGAAACGAAAGATAGAATTTACGACTCGATACTTCACAAGGACAAAATATTTACATGACACTTGACACTACGAGACTGCTTTTGGCTTGCAACGACCCTTCTTTTGCTTTTGGGTCTTATTCTTTATTTTCTTTCCTCTTCCTTTTTTATTTTCTCTTTTTTTTTCCTTTTTTTCTTTTTCACTTTCTCTTTTTTTTATTTATATAGGGGCAAGCAGCAGTACTAAGTGTCAAAAACACCTCCCCAAATCTATTCGAAACAATAGGTTGGGACACAAAACAAAAAGAAAAAGAAAAAGAAAACTTTACAACGACTCAAAGACGAAAGACAAGATCAAATAAGGCAACCCCCTCCCCAAACCTATTCGATAGAATAGGTTTAATACAAGGAAACGCACACCTCACACTACCTCCTTCCTAGGCATTTGGAAATCTCTAATCGAGGTGAAGAACTTGTCGCCTCTTACGTACATAATTACATGGGTTACAACCATAGACTCTAACATGCATCATTTTATAAGGCCATCGTGAACCGCAGCAGAAGAAACACCACTCAAGGTGATGTCGAGACTACTAAGCTTAACTAGTGCACATGCGAATGTGACAAACCAAGCGAGACAAGCCTCAAACTACTTGCAAAGTGATGCAACATATGATCAAAGGTCATAAACACTTAGTCTACTCAATAAAAAAGTTCAAAGACTTGGCAATAAACTCCACACACAACAACGTGCAACAACTAATCTATGGATGATATGCATGCAAAAATTTGAAAAAACACGACAAATCACATGAACTTGAGTAAAATCAGGCATGTACGAACCACACAAGCATATAGTACTGAAAATCCAATACCCCCTCCCCAAACCTAAACTTTTGCTCGTCCTCGAGCAAAGAAAAGTTGAATGAAAAGGAAAAATTGGATTGAAAGTACACTTCCCTGAGATAAAGGTTCGTGTCCAATCTCCTATATATGATTAGTACCTGAAAAGACTTAAGAAACATGTGAAAACGGGTGCGCAAAGGTGAGAAGAATGGAAAAAACGAGGAAAATCTGGGTACAGGGTCCAGGCGGACCGCTTGTCGGGAGCCAAGCGGTTCGCTTGGCAAGCGGAGCGCTTGGGAGGCTCCAGGCGCTCCGCTTGAATTTCCAGGAAGTTCAAGCGGACCGCTTGGCCCTTCCAAGCGCTTCGCTTGGCTCTGTTTCCAGATTTTCAACGTTTTTTTTTTTTTTTTTTTTTTTTCCTATCTTAATCACCTAAGGCACCAAGACAAAAACTAGACTAAACTAATCACGACAAAAGGCACACAGGCCACAACTACAAAAGCAAATAAAGAGTACAAGAGTCATAAGTCCTAACATCATACAACCAAATCGAAATGAAAAGAGTTTCAACCAACAATAGTAAACAAGCCAAAATAACGATAATATACAAATACTACCGATAAATGTGGCCTCTGTCGGCTGGTGTCTCTAGGAGAAGGGGTCGTAGGGGGTGTTGGGAAAGGCACTCCCACTACCACCGGTCTGATCATAGAAAGGATACCCCGAAATTCGGCGAGCTAGGGCATCATGGCGGTTCATCATCTCCTCTTGGTGGGCTCTAAAACGCCTAGTGTCCTCTGCTCGAGCGGCTTCCCAACGCTGATCTACACGCCCCTGGTAATCATCCCAACGCTGCTCATCCATCACACCGAAGTCCTCCCACCTCTTGACTTCGCGCTCCTCAAATCCCCGGAATTGCTCGGTAAGCTGGGTCGACTGAGCCTCCAACATGGTGGTTTGGAAGCTCCCAAACTGATCGACCAAGATCTGGTTGAACCCCGAGAAGTCGAAGCTTCCTTGTCCGGCCGTAGGCGGAGGTGGAGGAGGTGTCACATGGCGCGTAACTCTTGGTTGCATGGGTTCTCCTTGCTGAGTGCACCAAGTCCCGTACATCTCATTGTACGTATCAATGTTGATGGATTTGTTCGGCTTCTTGTCCAGTACGAGGTCGGGAACTCCGGCCTCCTTGCACATGCCCGTGATAAAGTTACCAAAGGCAAGCTTCAGGTTTGCATTACGGCGGCGCTTGAATTCCTCGAAGATGACGATGCCAGGAGTGAGAGGCAAATTATGCAAGAGAGCATAGACTAGGACTCCGTAATAGGACTCAACCTCGGAATCATGTGTGCTAGGAATCAGATTGGCTTGAACGAACTTCAACATCATCCTTGCCTC
The DNA here is from genome assembly GCA_028274465.1 of Plantago ovata. Lineage (NCBI taxonomy): Eukaryota > Viridiplantae > Streptophyta > Magnoliopsida > Lamiales > Plantaginaceae > Plantago > Plantago ovata. Next base: position 62,069,858 of record CM051457.1, read on the forward strand.
GAAGGGGAGATCGTTGTGGCACAAAATCCGGGGTGGTTCATCAGGCAATTCAAAATCTTCCACGGTAATGCCATTCAGTACCTCCATGGGGTAATGATCAGACTCCCGGTCGTAGACATAGAGCTCCGCGGGATCAAATCTCTCGTTGGATGTAGGCTAACGGTTTGGATCCCGCGCCAGTGGCCTATCCAATCGCATAATGAAGCTAGTGATGCTCAAAGGAGTAAACTCGACCCCAACACGGCGGACGGGAACCTCACCGGTCCGTTCATTGTAGTCCGTGAAGGCAATGTAGAAGTCCTCCACTACTGCTTGGTCCCAATTTGGCATGACCTCGCCATAGTACTTCCAGCCTCGCTCAGTAATGAGCTTGTTGAGCTCTCTGGCACTATCCAACTCGCTCTCACCAGCCGTGAAGCGAATGCTCCTCTCAGAAATGTACGTGTGCTTGTGGGCATGGAAACTCGCTTCGAATTGCCTTACCCTCCCCGATTGGCGATACTCGCCGGGTGTGGCCGTTTGTTGGGCACTCGATGTCCCTTCTCCCCTTGATCTCTTGGTTCTTCTTGATGCCATTGTACCTAGAATAATCTTATTAGATAACTTCAAGAGACAATGAGACTTTGACTCGACTCCTAGACTCCAATACTCACTCAAGTAATCTCATGGTGAGTTTGAAGGCTTGCTAAAGTTCATATGAACAAATCGAGAAGCTTTAACACTTCGTTACGATAAATCCATACGAATCTAAACCAAGCAAACAAACTCTCCAATTGAATTACCCAACCAATCCAACACATTCTCATGCAATCACAACATCACCATAACCATAACATAACTCAGATTCAAAGCTAACAATCATCAAACAATTATATAGCAAAACATTCGAGCAATAGAATTCATCATAAATCAAGAGGAGCAAAATTCGAATTTAGACATCACATCTAGTAAGAAACATGCTCAACAATCATCATTAAACTCTAATTCACCAATGCATAACACAATTGAAGCTAATTAAGATAAAATCCCAAATTCAAGAAAGTTAGGGTTCATGAGAGGTACCTTTGATTCCTTGTTATGGATGCTTCAAACGTGAAATTTGATCGGTTTAGATGATAGAGGGGGTGATGGGCTTTGTAAAATGCACAAGATTGCAAGAATTGGTGGAGAATTGAGAGAGATTGAGATTTTTGGGGTGCTAAATCGACAATGGAGGAAGAAAAACGAAGTGGGGAGCTTTGATACACAAGTGCCCCGCTTAGCTTTCTTAAGGAAAGCCAAGCGAAGCGCTTGGGCGTCCCAAGCGAAGCGCTTGGCAAGCGGACTGCTTGGGATTTCCAGTAAGAATGGAATTCTTACTGGAAATCCAAGTCTCTCCGTAGATGATTACAAAGGATGAATTCCAATCAAAATCTTGAATCCAAAGCTAAAATTCAATGTAATCTGAGTTTTCTCTGAGTTTTGGGGCTTAGGAGCTCTCCAAAACGAACCTACAGTTCAAAAGATATTCAAAAAATGACTGAAGATCAGATCTAAGAAGGAAAATCCGAAAACGTAACCGCTGCCAAGCGGACCGCTTGGAGAGGCCAAGCGGAGCGCTTGGCAAGCGAAGCGCTTTGGCCCTCCAAGCGCTTTGTGCCAAAGCTCCAGGAAAATGAAGCGGAGCGCTTCACTATTCCACGCGCTTATCTTGGCTCCTGGGCAGATTTTTATCTTCAAACTCAATCTTTTTGACCTCGCACGGCCCTCGGGTGCCTTGGACTCATCCTTCTCGATGCTTATTGATGCTCAAACACTTACGAACAAGCCACGGAGATTGGGGAACTTCAACGGGGCCATCTTTTCCACCAAAAAGGCTCGTTTTTAGCTCCAAAAACGCCGTTTCGTACCTAAGTGCCTGAAAATGCAGAAAACACAAAACGTGACACTATTCTACAAAACTAACCAAAAACAAGGCTAAAAGATAGCTAAAGAAGGTAAAAAAGACAAGATGAACGCGTCAAAAATACGTTCATCAGGGTTTATGGAAAGTTAAAGGACCTTTTTGCAATTTTACCTTTGACCGTAGTTGACGGACAGAGGACTTTTTCGTAAACCATTTTATTCTTTGAGGACTGATAAGTATGTTTGGAAACTTCTGTTTTTGGTTTGAACTTTCTGATTTTGAAAAGGGTCTTTTTGCATTTTGCCACTGAGGGTATTTTGGTAATTTCCAGAATCTAAAAACCGAAAGAGTTTCTGAAAATGTTTCAACTTAGTTTCTATTTTTGTAAGTTAGTATTGACTTGACTTGCTAGCCTAGTTGGTTAGGTTCTTGCTTGACTAACTTAGAGGTCCCGAGTTCGAACCTCGTCTTTACCATTCCTTTTTCAACCTTTTTCCTTCCGTCCGTTCGACTTCTAAAGTGTGTTTAGTACTTTCTTGTTAGGTTCTACGTTGTTCGATAACCTGTAAGCTCATTACTCGTTGGAGATCTTTTGCTCGCAAGTTAAGGTGAGTGTTCACCCCTAAACCTATTATTTGCGAAAAACTGGAAGGATATGTGACAACTTGTACCTATTACTATATACTGTTTTACTGTATGCTTCCGCGTAAAAGTATAAGTCCTAAGTATGACTATTTACTTTTCTGTTTATTGATACGCTGTTCTGGACTGACTTTTCTACAGGAACACTTCTCGGTGTTTGACTATCTGTATCTATTTGTTCTGTTTCCGTTTTGTTTCTGTGTGACCGGTCGATTAGGTCGTAACTATGTAGACTTGGGTAGTAGAGGACTATCGGGTTTGCTTGGTTATTGCCTAGTCTAATCCCTTTTAGACGCGAGGCAGAAGTCGCTGAGGTCTATTAGGGTCGTAGGATCTGTTTCCCCAAAGTACACGGGGGTTTCTGTTTCTGTGCGGAGTTGTGCACCCTCTGGAGGGAGTTATAAGGGCATTCTGGGAGTAGGAGCAATAAGGCGGGCTGCACCAACGGTCTACAACTTATCGGTTCTGCTATTCTCTTATATGTGATCTGTTCTGTATGTTTGTTTTTTTTCTGAAAAGGATTTTGATTTCAAAACTGTTTACTTTCTGTTTTTATCTTAGAACCTCACTGAGATCCTTTATCTCAGACTCTCTTGTTTTCAAAATTCCTTCCTTCCAGATACTGCTGAGGATGTTCGCGAATAGGATGCCAGCGACTGAGAGAAGGGTCTGGGGTGTCTTGGGATTTTATTTCAAAATAAGAAGATGGACTTTTTACTGTCTTCATTCGTTGTTTCATTTGAATTCTATGTTTATCGTTGGATATTTATTTGTTCTGTTAGCGCTGTGCGCGTCAAAGATTATTTTTGGCATTAATTGCCGACCGTTGCTATTAAAGTTATTTTTGGATTTTCTTTTTCAAGAAATTATTTTGTTTTCAAAACCGGTACCGTTACAAGTTCTCTACGAGCAGGCTCGCTGGACACTTGGGAGAATGTTTTTTCAGCTTTCATGGAAAAATACTTCCCTCACACCTTGACTACCGCGCTAAAGGCGCAAATCACTGGATTCAAGCAGGACTATGATGAGACCATTTACACCGCGTTTGAGAGATTCCAAGATGTCACGAACAAGTGCCCTCACCATGGTTTTGAGATTTTTGACCTAGTCCAACACTTCTACAATGGACTAACCTTCGAGAACCAACAAGTGGTGGATTTCCAATGCCGAGGCAATATCTGGGAGGAAACCGCAGAAGCCGTCTGGGCAGTTTTCGAAAGGCTTGCTAAGGGTTCGCAATTCAAGGACCCAAGAGCGATGGTTAGGAGACGTGGACCTAAAGCTCCACCGACTCAAGAAGCCCCTATGTATAGGCGGAATGGGGATCAATTCGAGTGCTTTACCAACGAATTGAAGCAAGTCCTCAAGAGCGCCACTGGAACAACTGTTTCAAACGAAGTTTGCCGAATATGCAAGAACTATGGACATGGAGCTCATATGTGTAGATCGGAGCTTGCGTATGATGATGGCAACTGGGCTCAAGGAGGCGAAGAGGAAGCCTTTGCTACGGAGTTTGGTACTCAAGAAGCTAGCTACGGACAAGACGGTAGGAATCCTCGAGGTGGATTTTGGAGAAGAGGGTTCCGAAACAATCAAGGATATGCACCAGCTAGCCAAACTTATGGCCCTAACCAAGACCGTAGTAGGCTTAACTATGGTAATGAAAACTGCGAAATCCCCGCTCCGAAAGAGCAACCTAAGTCGAAGACGGCTCAACTGATGGAGAACTTGCAAAAGATGGTTGATCACACCCAAAGTTTTCTCAAACGTTATGAAGATGATTCTGAGAAGACTAGGGCAAGGCTTGATAGGTTGGAAGAGAGCACTAGGCTTGCCCATCAAAAGATGCAAGAGTTGATCGACCGAGGAGCAAGTAGGGAGCAAGGCAAGCTGCCGAGCAACACTGAGAAGTCGATGTACATTACCTTGGTGGGTGATCTACCTGTTGAAATCACCATCGAGAAGGTTGCTAAGTGCGAGATTTGCAAGGGGGAAGTGCCCCCACAGGCTAAGGAAGAAGAGAAGGACCTTGGTTCTGACGAGAGTGAAGAGGAGCAAGAGGATCCCGAGCCACTCCCTCAAAGTTTCGATGTTAAGGTCGGGATTGGGGAACTTGAAGATGTCCGTGCCACACTAGACACGGGATCCTACTCTAATGTGCTCCCTTTGAATGTGTTTGAGAAGAGTAGCCTTGGAAAACTATATGCGCATAAGGCTATTGTGCAACTGGCGGATGGATCCTTTGTGAGACCCGAAGGCGTTGTGAAAAATGTGTTGGTCAAGATTGGTGAAGCTTCTGTATACACCAATTTTGTAGTTATGCCGGCGTCTACACCTGGGACGGGGGATGTCATTCTCTTGGGGCGAACGTTCTTGACTAAGCTACGCTACGTGATGGACATCTACCGAAGGACTTGCACTATTGAAGTAGATGGCAAGCGACATGTGTTGCGAGCCATATTTGATCCACCTGATCCAGCTAATACTTCTCAAACTGTTGACTACCGTGGTCTTGATGTCTATGTTCATTCTTATTCACAGGTTCGAGGCATGAGGAGGAGATCCATGAAGGGGAAGTCTAGTACCCTCAACAAGAAGAGCTAGGCGAAGACAGGAGTCGAGTCAAAGACTTTAAACAATGGCGCTATCCGGGAGGCAACCCGGGGTTTTTGTCGCTTTCTTTACCGCTTTATTGCATGCATTCATATTTGAACAATTTGCTTTTCATACGTGAATTTGTTCGTCTCTGTGTCGTATGTGCTTATGTTATGTTTGAGTGAGATTTTTCGAGTGGTTTTGTAACGGTACCGGTTTTTAAAAACAAACAATTTTCTTGAAAAGAGAAAATACGAAATAATTTTAAAAACAACGGTCGGCAATAAATGCCATAATAATATTTGACGCGCACAGCGCTAACAAAATCAAGTAAATATCCAACGGTAACTTAGAAATCAAATGAATAACAACTATTGAAGACAGTGAAAAGTTTCATCTTCTTATTTTGAAATAAATTCCCAAAGACACCCCAGACCCTTCTCTCAGTCGCTGGCATCCTACTCGCGTGCATCCTCAGTAGTATCTGGAAGGAAGGAATTTTTGAAAACAAAGAGAGTGTGAGATAAAGGATCTCAGTGAGGTTCTAAGTTAACAAACAGAAAGTAAACAATTTTTGAAATCAAAATCCTTTTCAGCAGATAATATAACAAACAGAACAGAAAGACAGAACAGATAAGTCGAAGTCCGTTGGTGCAGCCCGCCTTATTGCTCCTACTCCCAATAGACCTTATAGCTCCCTCCAGAGGGTATACAACTCCGGACAGAAACAGAAACCCCCGTGTACTTTGGGGAAACAGAACCTACGACCCTAATAGACCTCAGCGACTTCTGCCTCGCGTCTAAAAGGGATTAGACTAGGCAATAACCAAGCAAACCCGATAGTCCTCTACTACCCAAGTCTACCTAGTTACGACCTACTCGACCGGTCACACAGAAACAGACAGAACAGATACAGATACAGAACAAACAGACAGTAACAATCGGATCTCGAAACATCGAGAAGTGTTCCTGCAGAAGAGTTAATCCAGAACAGAGTAGCAACAAACAACGCTAAGTAAATAGTCATACTTAGGACTTAGTTATTTTTACGCGGAAGCATACAGTAAAATAGTATATATAATAATAGATACAGATAGTCACATAGCCTTCCAGTTTTTCGCAAATAGATAAGTTTAGGGGTGAACACTCACCTTAAGCCTTGCAAGAAATGCTCCACCAAAAACACAGCGAACTAAGAGCTAACGGACGGAGCACCTAAACAGAAAGTATCTAGTTACTAACTAGAAGTTGAACGAAAGCTAAAACGAATGAAAATAAAAAGGTCGGTGAAGGATTGGCAAAGGAGGGGCTCGAACTCGGGACCTCTAAGTTAGTCTAACAAGAACCTAACCAACTAGGCTAGCAAGTCAAGTGATTTTTAAAGTTAAAGACAGTAAGTACATCATAGTACGGTTTTCAGAAATCAACTTTTGAAATTACTAAAACACCCTCAGTAGTAAATTGGAAAACAGAACAACACTTTTTAGTAATATCGAAACGGTCCTCAAAAGAAAACCCGATTTAATAGTTTAGTCCAGAGCACATGAAATTACCATTTTACCCTTTAGAAAATAATCGTAGAAAAACCTCTCAAGTTCCAGAAATCATATTACAACTACATAACTTTAAAAACAACATAGACAACACTCGATTTAACTTGAAATCAATCCAGGTCATAAAGTAAGATTACCTATTTACCCCTCAATTGAAATTGCAGAATAGCCCTTTAGATTTTTGAAAGTACAATACAGTCCCCAAAACTTTCAGAATCAACAACCAGGTCACAACATTCCAATTAACTCAACATCAATCCAAGAAAGATCAACGAAACACATAACAGGCCACGGTTAGTTCATAACGGTCTCGAATCTACCTAATACAGTCCAATGCGGTCCCACAGGTCGAAACAGTCAACACACACTCCAATACTACAATCCTATCGGTCCAGTTTCGATTAACAGTCCATGGTTTAGGGTCGGTATAAGGAGCAGAGATGAACAGAGGTAGAATCAACCCAAAAATAAAATAAAATGATTGAAAGAAAAACGAAAGAATCACCTTCAAATGGATCTGAAACTGACCGAACCTGTGAAATCAAATCAAGACTAAGTTTAATCGAGATCCAAATGATTTGAATCAAGGAAATAGATGAGGTTAAAAAGGACAGAGTTAGATAGCAAGAAGAACGAAGCAATCAGGGAGAGTTTCGAGCCTTACCGGACTGAACGAAACGGAAACAGGGCCGGTGAGGAGCGAATCGGGGCGGACAGAGCAAGGCCGGAACAGCAGCGGCGGCACGAAGCAAACGGAGCCGCAAGCACGCACGAACGGAGAATAGATCACGAGATCGGAATGGAGCGGACCAAGCTTGGCCGAGATTGATCGGCGGCGGCGCGATCGGATGGATCGGACGGAGAATGGCGGCGGAGCTCGATCAGGTCTTGGGCGGCGGCGCTCGATCGGGAACAGATCGAACAGAACGAGATCGGGACGGAGCGAACCGGAGGTGGCAAGATCGGGACGGAGCGAACCGGCGGCGGCACGGGCGGGACCGAACAGGGGCGGCGGCGGCGGCGGGTTGCAAATGGGTGGTGACGGGCGAGAGAGAGAGAGAGGAGAAGGAATCAGTTTTTCTTCTTTCTTTTCTTGCTTTTAGATAGTGGAGGCGTAGGAGAAGAAATGAGGAAGGCAATGAGTTTAGGTTTAGGGTTTGATATATGGGCCAGCTGAGATGGGCCAAGAAATTGGCCTTTTATAATCAGCTTGCCAGCTGATCAAAAACGGGACGAAGTAATTTAATTCTACGCGAACTGTCAAATGACGAATTCATTTGTGCGGGAAAGAAATTAAATAACTACCAAATAAATTAATTTATTCAGGTAATTAAATATATAAAATAAAATACGGGGCGTTACAGGTTTTATGAGAAAAATGGTTTTCGGGGACTTAAAAACCGCATTTTTTCGAAAAGTTCGTCTCCCCGCCTCAGGAGGTGGGGGGCGAATCGCCCTACGAGTCCAGAGCGCGTGCGTGCTCCGGATGCGCGGGGCGATTTGCCCCGCACGAGGGGCGGTTCGCCCCGCACGGGGCGACTCGCCCCGCGACCTGCAAAAAGTAGAAATCGGGGATTCTTCCCCATTTCACTCATTTTTCTCCATCTTCATCATCTAAACTCCAAAAATTCCCCCATTTTCAAAATTTCTTCAAACCTTCATAACTTCTTAATATTTCCATCGAATTGTGTGTTCTTTAGCTTCAATCGAAGCCCGTTACGTGCTCTTTCTTTTCATCCGAACAAATCTCTTCCTAGTTCATTCAATCTTCGGATTTGAGGTAATCTCACATGAACGCTAATTTTTCAAATTTGGGGTTTTTTTTTATGCTTCAATTAAGCTTGTATGATGTATGGGTTGATGATTTATGTGATTAGAAACGTTATTGATTATCAATTGCATGTTCAATTAGGCTTGGTTTGTTGGTTTGAGATGTTTTGCTATTAGATGATATATCTTGTTAGGAAATGTATCTTTTACTCTCATTCCATGTTTAAACATGTGTTTGTTGATATGATAATGATGGATGTAATAGTAGAATGCATGATTGATGGAGTTGAGGATTTGTTTTGCGTCATACAAGATACTAATTGATGTTTGTAGGAATCATGGCTCCAAGAGGATCGAGGAGAGCTGGCTCGAGCAAGAAGGGAAAGGGAGTAGCATCAAGCTCCCAACCTTCTCACAACATGTACGAGATGTCTTTAGCTGCGATAGACGTCCGACAAAGGCTCGAAGCGGAGATGGCCGATGGGGGAAGATCGATCATTCCAGACAGGGGGATTGATATTCCGGAGGCAGTAGCTGGAACGGCGGGGTATAGGACGCTCTCCCGATTGGCATCAAGAAGGAAATGGGTTTGGTATAGTTCCAACAGGTTCAAGGGGTACGACGTGAGCCTCCTCCAAGAGTTCTACACTGAATTCAATGATCTCGAGGAGAAGAATGGGGTACTAGTTCGAGGCCTGATAATACCATGGACACCAGAGTCAATTTCTTCATTCATCCATTTTGGGCAGCAGGAGTTCACAGGGAGCGACCATGCCTACCTATATTCGAGGGCCTCTAGGGGGATAGGAAGACATATTACGGACGTGATCTGCAACAGGGGGTACAGATATCCAGAAATCGGGGCAGAACCTGCACGGATCCGTCAGAGCGACCTTAGCATTGAAGCTAAGGTAATGATGAAATTCTGCATCTTCAACTTGATCCCTAGGAAGAATGACACATGGATACAGCCCAACTACGCCAAGCTCCTCTACTGCTTGATAGACAGACATCGGATCGACATCGGACACATCATGTATGAAGAGTATGAGCGCCACTGGGAAAAGAAGAAGAAGCCCTTCATCTTTCCGAGCTTCATCACTGCCTACTGCAAATATCATGGGGTCGAGGACATTGACTAGGGGGATTGCGAGGTCGCTGCCCTTTCACCCTCGACTATTGAGGTGCAGCTTGCTAGGTATCAGCTGAAGAACCCCACGGCTGCCGCTGTTGATGTGGAAGCACCCTTCCAACCGAGCGATTCCGATAATGAGAATGATTATGAGGATGCTATGGAGGTTGATGATGGCCAAGCCCCTATCCCGGATATTCCATTTTGTCCATAGAGCACCGCATGCACCGCCTCGAGCACCACAGGGGTCTAGAGGATTTGACTTCTCTGAATTCCGGGCCTACCTCGACGATCGTTTCGATAGAGTTGATGCCAGTACCGCGGCCTTGCGACAGGACCTCGACGGGCACATTGCCCAGCGCAACCGCGATTCAGAGACATTCGAGGAGCATCGCCGATGTTAGTGTTGAAATATGTCCAGTCCGCATGTACGAACTGGAGCGGTCTAAGAGCGCGACAAAGCATCATAGGCC
>CM051457.1:62080007-62191919 GCA_028274465.1 Plantago ovata
GGATGATGTCGTTTTTTCACCAATTAAATTTGTTTTAAAAAGCCAAAGAACACCTTCACTACACAAACAGAGTGCAATGGCAAGTTGTCCCCGAGTGTCGTTCTCTCGGGACCTAACGTGGCTTTGATCAAGGTTTTTGCTAGCTAATTTCAGTCAACTAGATGATGATTTTTGAGAAAGATGTTTGAACAAAGGAAGTGAGAAATCAAGAGTTTTTGTAAACAAGTTTGGAAAACGGTCGGTGGTAGAAATCGAATACACATGCATGGATTACGAATATGCTCACAAGTTCAGTGCGTAAAACCTTCAACTAAGTCTGCTAAGCAACTTGTCTAGGTAACTTTCAAGACACACATCATGAAAGGCACTATCAATACTTTAGAGGTGTTTGTCACTAACAACATTTATCTAGCATGCTGCAAATACTAACATACAATCCTATAGCTTTCATTGACCAAGAGTTTGTCAATACTCTTCGAATATATTTTATAGGCAACTACGAATCTATGATGACGTAATTGCAGCAGATTGACTCACAACCTCATGTAAGCATAAGCATAATCCATAGAACATGCATTAATTCTACATTCTACCCCAACACAAGGATTTAGCTACTCATATTCATCAAATAGACATCAATTCATATGAATAATAATCAGAATACATCAAATCAAACTACAAGACAAGAGAGTGATACAAGTTACCACCAAAGCTGTCACTAATCGGTGGAAAGCAAAGAAAACCTCTCCGTAGATGATTACAAAGGATGAATTCCAATCAAATCTCGAATCCCAACCTAAATACAATGAATCTATGAGTTTCTCTGAGTTTTTGGGGCTTAGGGCTGTCCAAAACTCGTCTCCAAGTTCTGTGTATATCAAAATAACTCCAAAAATAAAGTAATGAAGGCAAAATCTGGATCTTGTAACGGCTGCCAAGCGCTTCGCTTGGGCAGAGCAAGCGAAGCGTTGCTTCTGTTCCTCTTTTGAAATCTCCTGAAATTCCAAGCGTCCGCTTCTCCAATTCCAAGCGAAGGGCTTGCCTCCTGGCAGATTTTGGCCTCGAAACTCGATCTTTTTCCACGAACGGCCCTCGGGTGCCTTGGGCTCGTCCTTCTCGGCACTTATTGGGTCTCAGACACTCCGAACAAGCCACGGAGATTGGGGAACTTAACGGGGCCATCTTTTCCATGAAAAAGGCTCGTTTTTAGCTCCACCAAAATGCCGTTTCGTACCTAAGTGCCTGAAAATGCAGAAAACACAAAACGTGACACTATTCTACAAAACTAACAACCAAAAAAAAGAAAAAAACAAGGCTAAAAAGCAAAAAAGAGGTAAAAAGACAGATGAACGCGTCAAAAATACGTTCATCAAAACTCCCAACCAAACTTTGCTTGTCCTCAAGCAACAAACTATCCTAAATGCAACACAAAGGAGTCTCATGCCAAGTAAAGTGAACTAATCTATTGAATCTACCAAATGCTATGAACAAAACCAAATGAGCATGACATTCAAGTAGGTTGAAGAATGCCTCGATTGCGAATATACACATTCTCATGTGCACTTGGTTAAGCAAAGGAGTCTCTCGTAACATCTTCTACCTGGACCTGGTCAGTGACGACACAATGATTCACATTATCATACTACATTGGCCGTGCCTATGAAACCGAGGGCTTACTACTGTTCCCAAGCGAGACTTTTCCTCAAAAGAGGGCGAACCAATACTGGCTCTCATCAAACGAATGAGGGCTCCCTAGAAAAAGAAGACCACTCCCCTATTCTACCCAGACTCTCAAAGAACGAATCTCATCAACCACTTCTTGAATAGCAAGACGAGGGTGGTCAAGACAGGCCTTGGACAAGGCGACACGAAAACAAAGATAGAATTTACAACTCGATACTTCACAAGGACAAAATATTTACATGACACTTGACACTACGAGACTGTTTTGGCTTGCAACGACCCTTCTTTTGCTTTTGGGTCTTATTCTTTATTTTCTTTCTTCTTTTTTATTTTCTCTTTTCTTTTCTCTTTTTTTTTTTTTTTTTATATAGCTAGGCAGCAGCAGTACTACGTGTCAAAAACCTCCCCAAACCTATTCGAGAGAATAGGTTTGAGCACAAAGACGAAAAAGAAAAAGGGAAAAACTTTTTACAAAGACACCTCCCCAAACCTATTCGAGAGAATAGGTTGGGACACAAAACAAAAGAAAAATAAAGCTAAGAAAATCTACAACGACTCAAGACGAAAGACAAGTATAACAACGTAACCCCTCCCCAAACCTATTCGTTTAATACAAGGAATCACACACCTCACACTACCTCCTTCCTAGGCATTTGGCAATCTCTAATCGAGGTGAAAACTTGTCGCCTCTTACGTACATAATTACACGGGTTACAACCATAGATTCTAACATGCATCATTTTATATGGTCATCGTGAACCGCAGTAGAAGAAACACCACTCGAGGTGATGTCGAGACTACTAAGCTTAACTAGTGCACAAGTGAATGTGACAAACCAAGCGAGACAAGCCTCAAACTACTTGCAAAGTGATGCAACATATGATAATGGTCATAAGCACTTAGTCTACACAATAGAAAAGTTCGAAAAAACTTGGCAATAGACTCCACACAACAACGTGCAACAACTAATCTATGGATGATATGCATGCAAAAATTTGAAAAAACACGACAAATCACATGAACTTGAGTAAAATCAGGCATGTACGAACCACACAAGCATATAGTACTGAAAATCCAATACCCCCTCCCCAAACCTAAACTTTTGCTCGTCCTCGAGCAAAGAAAAGTTGAATGAAAAGGAAAAATTGGATTGAAAGTACACTTCCCTGAGATAAAGGTTCGTGTCCAATCTCCTATATATGAGTAGTACCTGAAAGGACTCAAGAAACATGTGAAAACGGGTGCACAAAGGTGAGAAAATGAAAAAAAGGGAAAATGCCCAAGCGCCCGCTTGGGCATCATCCAGGCGGGCCGCTTGGATTTTCAGTAGGAGAAAATCCTACTGAAAATCCAAGCGCTCCGCTTAGTGATGTCCAAGCGGAGCGCTTGGATAAGCGCCCGCTTGGTATCGCCCAAGCGGGTCGCTTGACCCTGTTACTCCATTTTCCATTTTTCCAATTTCTACCATCTAAGGCACCGAGACAAAAACTAAGCTACTCTAAACACGACAAAAGGCTCACAGGCCACAACTACAAAAGCAAATAAAGAGTGCAAGAGACTAATGAAATGAACTAAGATACAATAGGTACCTCGACCAAGTCAACTTCCACTTCATGAGTCGACTCGAGAGGCTCTAGGTACGGCTTAACTCTCTGGCCATTGACCTTGAAGGTAGCTCCGGTTTTGTTGTCCAAGAGTTCCACAACACCATGGGGTGCTACTCGGAAAATTTCAAATGGTCCGTCCCATCTAGAACGGAGTTTTCCAGGAAAAAGTCGCAACCGAGAGTTCAAGAGGAGTGCCTTTTGACCTGGGACTAAATCCTTGCGGATGATGCCTCTCTCATGATACCTCTTTGCTCGTTCCTTGTATATCTTACCACTTTCGAAGGCTTTCAATCTTAGCTCATCTAGCTCGGTGAGTTGCAAAAGTCTTTCTTCACCGGCTTTCTCCATATCAAGGTTCAATTGCTTAATAGCCCAAAGTGATCTATGCTCCAACTCCACGGGTAGATGGCAAGCTTTCCCGTACACAAGCCGGTAGGGAGTGGTACCAATCACCGTTTTGAACGAAGTCCTATATGCCCATAGTGCATCTGGCAACTTGGTGGACCAATCCTTCCTCGAGGGTTTGACCACCCGCTCCAAGATTTTCTTGATTTGCCGATTGCTCACTTCCACTTGGCCAGATGTTTGAGGATGATATGGAGTAGCAACGAAATGTGTCACCCCGTACTTCTTCATGAGATTAGCGAAGACCTTGTTCACAAAGTGAGCTCCCCCATTGCTGATAATGGACCTCGCGGTCCCAAACCTATTGAAGATCACATCACGAAGAAAAGAGAATACAACCTTGGCATCATTAGTCCGGGTGGGAACAGCCTCTACCCATTTGGTGACATAGTCGACCGCAACCAAGATATATTCGTACCCATTACTCTTAGGGAATGGTCCCATAAAGTCTATACCCCAAACATCAAAAGGCTCAACAACTAAGTTACCTTGCTGGGGCATCTCTTGTTGCTTGCCAATGTTGCCACTCCGTTGGCATGAGTCACATTGCGCCACAAATGAGCGCGCATCTTCAAACAAGCTGGGCCAAAAGAACCCGGATTAAAGCACCTTGCGAGCGGTTTTTTGGCCACTATAATGCCCTCCACATTCTAACTCATGGCAGAATCTCAGTATCGACAATTGCTCTTTCTCGGGTACACACCTCCGCAAGACTTCATCTCCTCCCTTGCGGAACAAGTACGGGTCATCCCATATGTAATGGCGACAATTCCTCACAAGTGAACGCCGTTCAGGTCCAGAGAGATGGGTTGGCATCACATTTGTGGCTAAGAAGTTAACGATATCGGCGTACCATGGTTCCAACTCTATGCGCATCAACTGATCATCGCGCAAATCATCTGGGACGGGTGTGTCATCTTGTGGAATGTTTGGCAACCGGGACAAGTGGTCCGCCACTAGATTTTCCTTGCCACTTTTATCAATTATCTCCACTTTGAACTCTTGGAGAAGAAGTACCCAACGCATCAAGCGGGGCTTGATTTCACGCTTAGCAATCAAATGCTTGAGAGCTGCATGGTTAGTGTGAACAAAAACTTTGTACCCAGTAATATAGGACCTGAATTTACTTAGAGCAAAAATAACCGCTAAGAATTCTTTCTCAGTGCTAGTATAATTAATCTGAGCAACATCTAAGGTCTTACTAGCATAGTAAACCACTCTGAAACGGTTATCAACCTTTTGACCAAGAACAACACCCATAGCATAGTCAGAAGCATCACACATAATTTCAAAAGGAATTTTCCAATCCGAAGAGACTGCAATAGGGGTTGTTAAGAGTTTCTCCTTAAGTGTGTGGAAAGCGTCAAGACATTCTTGTGTGAATTCGAAGGGAACATCTTTAGCAAGCAAGTTACTCAAGCACTTAGCTATCTTAGAGAAATCTTTGATAAATCTCCTATGGAAGCCTACATGCCCAAGGAAGGATTGCAATTCACGCACACAAGTAGGTGGAGGTAACTTTTCAATGATTTCAAGTTTTCCTTTGTCTACCTCTATCCCTCTTTTAGAAATAGCATGTCCTAACACAATTCCCTCTTTAACCATATAGTGACTCTTTTCCCAACTCAAGGTAAGATTACATTCAATACACCTCTTTAAGACACGATCAAGTTTATCAAGACAATCATCAAATGAATCACCGTAAACGGAAAAATCATCCATAAATACCTCAACAAATTTATTCACCATGTCGGAGAAGACGGAGAGCATGCAACGTTGGAAAGTGGCCGGAGCATTGCACCATCCGAAGGGCATCCTACGGTATGCGAAAGTGCCGAAAGGACATGTGAAGGTGGTCTTCTCTTGGTCCTCGGGAGCTATAGGAATCTGGTAGAAACCTGACAAACCATCCAAGAAACAATAGAACTCTTGCCGAGCTAGGCGGTTAAGCATATCATCAATAAATAATGGTAAAGGAAAATGATATTTCTTTGTGGCAGAATTCAATTTCCTATAATCGATGCACATACGCCACCCCGTTGTTTTCCTAACGGGTACTAATTCCCCTTTATCATTTGCTTCGACCGTGATACCCGACTTCTTAGGGACTACATGGACGGGACTAACCCATTTGCTATCGGGAGCTGGGTAAATCATCTTAGCATCTAGGAGTTTAAGCACCTCTTTCTTCAAAACTTCTTGCATAGCTGGGTTTAGCCTACGTTGTGGTTGCCTAACAGGTTTCGTATCTTCCTCTAAGTCTATTTTGTGGGTACATTGCACCGGGCTTATACCCTTAATGTCACCTATGCTCCATCCTATGGCTCCGGTATTTCTTTTCAACACCTCCACTAACTTAGCCTCTTCCTCCTTACCAAGCTTAGAAGATATGATTACAGGTTTAGACTCATTCTCTCCTAGGAAGACATATTTCAGATGGCTTGGTAATGGTTTAAGCTCAAGGGTTGGTTCACTAGGTGGAGGGGTCACTCCTTCTTCCTCATCTATTCCTAGAGACTCTTCTACTTCTTCTCCTAGAGGAATTTCGGGTGCATTATCTAGGAGGGCTGTCATGGCTAGGACTTCTTCAGTTACATAATCTTTTGCAAGGTTCATAGTGAGGGCGGCTTCTAAAGGGTCACTAATATGATGAGCAAAGTAAGAATCGCAAGAAACGGGTTCATAGCAATCAACAAATTTAAGCTCTTCAATTATAGCTTCTTCAGAGTCAGGAGCATATACCTGTTTGTATTGTTCAATTTGTACCTTATCTCCGAGCACTTCCATAGTGATCTTCTTCCCTCGAAGCTCCAAGCAAGTGTTGGTGGTGGCCATAAAGGGTCTTCCCAAAAGCACTATGTGCTCTTTTTTCGCACTAGTTCCCTCATCCGCCGTTTCCATTACCACGAAGTCGGTTGCCACGATGAGTCGATCCACCTTTACTAGGATATCCTCACCAGCCCAAGTGGGCGTTTCACACTCCGATCAGCCATTTGAACGACCATGCTCGTGGGTTGGATTTCTCCTAACCCCAACGCCTTGTAGATGGAGTATGGCATTAGATTAATGCTAGCCCCCAAATCAAGCATTGCTTTTGCAGATCGGCCGTTTCCCATGGTGATACTAATGATGAAACTCCCGGGATCTTTTTGTTTCAAGGGTAACTCGTTCACGGAATTAACCATCTCGAGTTCAGCTACCTCCCCCTTTTGAAAGATTTTCTTATTACTCCGCACCTTCTTGAAAAATTTCGTGTAGGCGGGAATATTTTGAATCAATTACAAAAGGGGAACGTTCACCTCTACTTTTGACAAGATCCCATATATTGGTGAGTCTCGAATATCTCTCTTGGCCTCCTTAACTCTCCCGGGAAATGGAAGATGTGGCTTAGGAGGCACGTAAGGGTTGGCTGACTTATGAAGTTCGCCTTCCTTTTGCTGTGCACCCCCTTGCTCACCTTCCTTTCCCTTTCCGGGAACGAGCTTGGGAGTTGGTGTCCCTTCTTCTTTCTCCTCCTTTTCCAGCTGCTCATCATCACCTGTATCACATGTATTATTAGGCAAAGATTTAGCTTTAGAAGGATACATCAAAGGATATGGTGGTCTTGATTCATTGCCACTCCGCAAAAGTATGTTTGCCTCTTCAAGTTCTTCCTCAACTCTTGAGCTCTCTCCATGCTCTTCTTCACTTCCCAAATCAGTCCTGAGCTCCTCAATTATCTCCCCTTCAAGATTCAAAATTCCCTCGGTTGGAGAAAATTTCAGATTCTGCTCCCAGGTCCCAAGCGAGCCGCTTGGGAGAGCGCAAGCGAAGCGCTTATCAAGCGCTTCGCTTGGCTCTGGCCAAGCGCTTCGCTTGGCACCTGACTCCCAATTTTTTTCTTCTTTTTCAGCTACTGAAAATTCAAGCCCCCCACTTGGCTGTCCCAACCGCTCAGCTTGAGATTTCAGTGAATTTTCCTCTTGCTCATGGCATTCGGATGCCCATTCTTCACCAATTTTCTCTTCTAGTAACTCGAGCATGACCTCAGATTCTCCTAGAACTTCATACACACACTCCATTCTAGTATCAAAATCCTCTTGGTATTTACCCGCTACTTCGAGCACATTTCCCCAAACCTTCATTAGAGTGGATAACACCTCCTCTTCCTCTTCGGAGAAGCACTCCTCTTCACCTTGAGCTTGCGAGTCTTCAGCCTCATAGACGTAATATGGAA
The DNA here is from genome assembly GCA_028274465.1 of Plantago ovata. Lineage (NCBI taxonomy): Eukaryota > Viridiplantae > Streptophyta > Magnoliopsida > Lamiales > Plantaginaceae > Plantago > Plantago ovata. The sequence continues at coordinate 62,087,919 of CM051457.1, forward strand.
TATTTTCGCCCGAGCATGTCTTCACTTTATATTCGAAGTTGTCATCATAAGAACTAGTGGCAGTAGGCTTGGGTGCTCGATACATCTCTGAGTAGTCAACCGGTGGCACAAGAGTACGGTTATGTGTCGCAACGAGCAATCTCCCAAAAACCTCTTTGATTTGGGATACGGTACAACTCTCCATACCGTCACATGCACCATCTATCACCAACTGCAAGTCTTCATCCAATCCCCGATAAAAACAAGTAATCAGTTCATATTCGCTCAACCGATGATGTGGGCATTCGCTCTTGTAGAGCTCAAATCTCTCTAGAGCATCACAGAACCTTTCTCCCTTCCGCTGAGTGAATTCAATTATCCGCCTCTTGAGCTCTTCATTTTCCCTAGACGAAAGGAACCGATCAAGAAAGGCGTCTACCACGTCTTGCCAACTCCTCAGTGATCCCCCAGGCAAAGATCTCAACCATTCCTTGGGTTTTCCAGTAAGATCACATGGAAACAACCGACGCAAGAGCTGATCATCATTCAAATCACGTGGTGGTAACAACCCAACATCACGCCGGTATTCTACCACGAATCGTAATGCATTCTCGCAAGGCGAATCTCGGAAGGTAGCTATGCTATAGAGAATTTCATCAGTGACCTCATATAACCTAGCCTTCGGTTCAAGATAAATCGCCGGATCTTTCCTTATCGCCTCATACCGTACCTTGAAAGCTTCGTTCAAGCAAACTTCTTCCACACCTGTCCAACAACAAAGCCTTCAACTAACTGTAAGTTTCTGTTAGTTACGCAAAACTTTCACACAATTCAATCAAGAAATAAATAAGGGGTGGGAAAGAGATGTTGGCTAAAAAAACCAAACAAAAACACCAACCGAAGGAGTTAAGTCCCCGGCAACGGCGCCAAATTGATGATGTCGTTTTTCACCAATTAAATTTGTTTAAAAAGCCAAAGAACACCTTTCACTACACAAACAGAGTGCAATGGCAAGTTGTCCCCGAGTGTCGTTCTCTCGGGACCTAACGTGGCTTTGATCAAGGTTTTTGCTAGCTAATTTCAGTCAACTAGATGATGATTTTTGAGAAAGATGTTTGAACAAAGGAAGTGAGAAATCAAGAGTTTTTGTAAACAAGTTTGGAAAACGGTTGGTGGTAGAAATCGAATACACATGCATGGATTACGAATATGCTCACAAGTTCAGTGCATAAAACTTTCAACTAAGTCTACTAAGCAACTTGTCTAGGTAACTTCCAAGACACACATAATGAAAGGCCACTATCAATAATTTAGAGGTGTTTGTCACTAACACCATTTATCTAGCATGCTGCAAATCACTAACATACAATCCTATAGCTTTCATTGACCAACGAGTTTGTCACATACTCTATTCGAATATATTTTATAGGCAACTACGAATCATATGAAGTAATTTGCAGCAAGATTGACTCACAACCTCATGTAAGCATAAGCATAATCCATAACATGCATAATTCTACATTCTACCACCAACACAAAGGATTTAGCTACTCATATTCATCAACATAGACATCAATTCATATGAATAATAATCAGAATACATCAAATCAAACTACAAGACAAGAGAGTGATACAAGTTACCACCAAAGCTGTCACTAATCGGTGGAAAGCAAAGAAAACCTCTCCGTAGATGAATACAAAGGATGAATTCCAATCAAAATCTCGAATCCCAACATAAATTATAATGAATCTATGAGTTTCTCTGAGTTTTTCGGGCTTAGGGCTGTCCAAAACTCGTCTCCAATGTTCTGTATATCAAAAAGTAACTCCAAAATCAAGTAATGAAGGCAAAATCTGGATCTGTAACGGCTGCCAAGCGCTTCGCTAGGGAAGAGCCAAGCGAAGCGCTTGGCCAAGCGCTTCGCTTGGGCAGAGCCAAGCGAAGCGCTTGCTTTCTGTTCCTCTTTTGAAATCTCCTGAAATTCCAAGCGTCCCGCTTCTCCAATTCCAAGCGAAGGGCTTGCCTCCTGGGCAGATTTTGGCCTCGAAGCTCGATCTTTTGCCCACGAACGGCCCTCGGGTGCCTTGGGCTCGTCTTTCTCGGCACTTGTTGGGGCTCAGACACTCACGAACAAGCCACGGAGATTGGGGAACTTCAACGGGGCCATATTTTCCATCAAAAAGGCTCATTTTTAGCTCCAAAAACGCCGTTTCGTAACTAAGTGCCTGAAAATGCAGAAAACACAAAACGTCACACTATTCTACAAAACTAACCAAAAAACAAGGCTAAAAGATAGCAAAAGAAGATAAAAAAGACAAGATGAACGCGTAAAAAATACGTTCATCAATACAATGTTACGAACAAAGGGCGTCAATCTCCGAAGAATTGCTATCTCACAAGCATGAATTGATAAACAACGAGGTCCAATTGCTATGCTTAATCCTCCAAATTGATAAGAAAAAGAGTCTCCTATGCTATGAATTCCCAGAACAGGCTCTGGAGAATTCGTCTCTCAAAATAATGTGAAAAGGTATGAAAAACGGAGAAACAAGTGCAACTATATATAGGAGTTCAGAGGACGTGGGGCGAACCGCCCCAGACGTCGGGCGAACCGCCTGGCGTGGGGCGAACCGCCCCACATCCCGGGCGAACCGCCCGTGAACTCCAGCGGCGGTGGACGCGTTTTTGGTCTTCTTTTCCTTTTCGGACTCAGATTTTGCCTTCTAGTGACCTTTAAGCCTTGAAACTCGACCCCTAGACCTCAAATCTCGTCCAGAACCTTCTAGATACACCACGGATGACCATGAAACACCGAATCTTCGTTCTCTTCAACATAATTGCCCCTAAAAACACGTTTTTCACCTAAAACCTGAAAAATGCAAAGAAAAGGGAAACGTGACACTATTTTAATAAAATGCACTAAAATATAAGCTAAATTAACCTAGAGGATTGCTAAATTGGTGAAAAAGACTCGAATGAAAGTGTAAAATACACGTTCATCAGATCCGAACCTTGGAGAAGATGAAGATATCGATGAAGATTACCGAAGAGCATTACAGAATAGTTTATAAATTCACGACAGACACACAAAGAATCTTGACATTGCTCAATCTTCAGGAGTGAACAAACAAGGAAGTCTCCTCCCTTCCACTTACTACTGGTGAAACTCCAATTGTTGAGTCCAAAGAGTTGCCTTCAGCAACCACTCAACTAGAAGTGACTGAAGCTAAGGATTTTTGGAAACAAGGTTGCTGGCCTTGATGAATCTGATGAAGAAGAAGATCTATCTAACTTCTCAGCAAATGAAGAAGAAAAGTCAAAGAAAGCTCAACCTAAAGAAGTCGAAATTCCTCCACCATCTCTCATCAATGATGAAGGAGATATGGACAGAAGTCGCTTGCTGAGAAATGATGATCAGTTTGCCACTGAAATCAAAGCTCACTCACTCACTCCCTCTCTAGTGCCGTTCACAAACATTGAGGAGTTTACTCCTAGAATAAGAGCACTAATGGCCGTTCACAAAGCATGCCAAGAAGAGGATGATGCCTTGCTTGCTGAGAGTCCACTTGACATTGGCAAAATACTGACTACTGTGTTGAGACGCACTACTACACTTACCATAGCTCAGAAAGGCATAAGTCTACATCACAAAAGCTATGAAGATGATGTCAGTCAGGTACTCCAGCTTGCTAAAAGCGCATTGACAAAGGCTCAGGCTATACTTGAAGAAAAAGTCAACAATGAGCGCAGACATGAGGAGAATCTAGCTTTTATCAAAGAAGAATTGTCTAAGCTAACTACAGATCAGCAAGACATGATTCTGAAATACAACAGCTTAAATACTCTTGTTGAAAACTGCAATGAGTTTTTCTCTTTACACATCAGACCGATGATGCAATCCATGTCTAAGGCGGAAGATTCTAGAAAAAGAAGTCTTCAAGAGACAGATCAACTAATCCCTCTGAAGCTGAAGCTCCATTAAAGCTGCCTGGACCACCTCCCAGAGAACCTCTTGCTGAAACAGAGCAAAGTTCTAAGAAAAGAGCTGAAACAGATTCTGAGAGAAGTTCAGCAAATCTTAAAAGGAGAAGAACTTCTGCTGAAACTCAAGAATTCTGTCATACTGAAAGTCATCAAAACATGAATGAAGATGATGATAATGATGATGACCAAACAATAGCTCAAGCTATAAGGGCCAAGCCTCTTTCTGCCTTAACTCCTTCTGGCCAATCCAAACACTTCTCTTCTGACTCCAGATCTTCAGCAAAAGATCATGATAATGCTGAGTCAAGAAGAAGAAAGCAAAGACAGGAAGAAAGAAGGCTAGCTAACATTACAATTGGCATTGGCATTGATTATACTAAGACCAGCAATGAGGAAACCACTCAGAACGTGATCAAAAACCTCCATGGTTGCTGGATCAGAAAGCTAGAAGATCTTTTGGCCAATGACTTCTTTCCAACTGATGTACTAAATCAAATGTACACTTGGATTGAATTGAAAGTTGCAAGAAAAGAAAGGGATCCTCCTCCCTACCCAAGGAACATAGCTAAAAAATGGCTGAATTTAGAAATCTTGGTAAGAAGAACTTCCATCAACAAGAAGATGAAGCAAGAGCCTGATTTAATTAAGCCGGTGGATGTTGCTTACTATAGTGATCCTATAACCAAGAAGTCCAAAAAGAAGTATGGCTTGATTCCTGATGAGTACTTTTATCTCACTACTAAGGATCACGAAGAAGACCTTCTCTGGTTAAGGAAGATTCATGCCAACAAGGGTATTTCAGACACTCAACTTCTACATGCTAGTGTAAGAAAATATGGTCAGAGTTACCCCTAGGGTACGCAGCGAAATTTCAAAAATTTTCTTAACATACAGGTTAATTGATTATGCATATGTCGTATATATATAAACACGTCAATTAGAAGACTAACCTTACTTCCAAAGCAGCTTCCAAGTCTTCGTAATAATCCGGTGCATCGTCTCCTTCGCCGAAGTCGAAGATATCTGCAATACTCTGATTATCTGCAAGACAATAAGAGTTAGTTTCCAGCTCCTAGAACCTCAACCTTGGTATCCACGGATGAACAGTCTATCGAAAGAATGCTAGGATATTCTTTGTGTGACCAAGAAGACGGGGCGGCAATTCCTCCGGCAGAGGTGGCGCGCGCGGGCGACTATAGAGGAGGGGAGAGTTTTTATTTTCTCTAAGAAAAGTGGGTAGAATGACTGTGTAAGTCTATGTCAAAAGCTCTCTAATAGTCTACTATATATAGTAGTCAATAGAAGCCTAAAGCATAAGCAATTAGACTTCGTAAAGGAATAAGAATCTAATTCTTATCGCACTAGGAGATCAATATCAAGTCTAGATTCATTTCCAATCAAATTAAAACTCAATCAGGAAAATCTAACTTATCCCTTGGACTTCTAATAGAGGAAGGAGTCGAACTCCTTCCCCATCTCGCTAACGTGCGCGCGCGCCCAGTCCTACGGGAGATAGGTGGGTCCCAATTTTGGGACCTACTTATAGTTCTAAGGCAATTCAAACTCCAAGTAGATTTTGCCCATGTGCATATGTTAATTCTAAATTAACATATCCTTTCAAATCAAACCTCTATTATATTTCCAAAATATAATCTTTAATTGTATTTACATAAAATACAATCAATTAGCCAATTCAATTAATAATTCCAAATAATTAATTGAGCCACCAAATATTATAATTAATTCCAAATCAATTATAATCCATCAATCACAATTAATTCCAAATTAATTGTGATTCCATCTTCAAGGATGTTCTGATAGGCTGAATCACCACATAGTGTAACCCATAGGGCCTCATCGTATTAAACAAGTCCTAGACTAGGCAACATGAAATTCCTAGACGGTTCCATTTGCAATATTAATACATGAGGACATTTGAGAGGTTTCTCAAAGCTAACCCTTTCGTTGCGAAGTCTGTTGCGCTCAACGCGGCGATGGTAACGTCCCTTCATCTGACTTGCTCGAATGCATCTAGGATCGATGAAGTGTCTATCCCAATAATACATCCACGGGCATCTCAGGGAGTTGCTTGGTTAAGATATACTTATGACCATCATAATATATCATTTGCACTGGCCAGTGACTTTACCAACACAACTATGCAGACTATGAGCAGTACTCTCCTGTGCTACACTTGAGAGATGAATCCTTCACAGAATAACTTATCATCCCCATTTGTATGTAGCCATAATCCTGGGTCGTGTCTTAGGTCAGCTGCTTATTCAGAGCTGACATCGACGGGTCCACCAAGGATATGGGGCAACAAATGTGATGATAAAGTCCTGTAAGTACAAAGGACGACTGGCATCACTTCGACAACATACCGGTTCCCATAGACACTTCGGTGTAGAGTATACATCGATGGGAGTGTCCGGTGGGTACTTCCATTGTTCGATAATTCTTCTTCGAACAACTATGCGCAGTTATGGGAACGTTTCTCGATTGTCCAACAATCCGTTCCGTGGCCGTGGGATCGGCTCACACTTGCTCCAACAAGTATAACCTTCACGCATACTAGTCTCGTCTGGTTCATTCAGACACCTACATCCGAGATGAACCTCGACTAGGGAGAGTTTGAGATAGATGATAACTCACATAGCTCCCACTATCTATGTGATCAGTCATCTATCCGAGGGGACATGTTTAATATCAATACAGACAGTAATAGAGATATGACATGCTGCATGCCTGGTGTAATATAAATATGAAAGCGATACTCAATAGTAAAAGCAACAAACATATATTATATTACGTTGACCTGTGTAATAGTACATATATACCCTCTATAAGGGCACTATGCCCTTAGTAAGGACTGTCTCTAGGACATATACACTATCAATCTCCCACTTGGACTAGAGCCAATCACCTTTATGCCTAATACCCAGATTAGCATAATGTCTTAAGTGGACTTCCACTGATAAGACCTTGGTGAAAGGATCTGCCACGTTGTCCGTGGTAGAGACACGTTCTATACTAACTTCTCCTCTATCTATAATCTCACGTATAACGTGATATTTTCTAATTACATGTTTGTTCTTGTTTGTAGATCTATGCTCCCTAGCTTGAGCGACGGCGCCCGTATTGTCACAATAAATCGTTATTGGACTTGGAGCAGGAACAACCCTCAATTCCTTCAAGAACTCTGAAATCCAGACAGCTTCTTTCGATGCTTCTGATGCAACAATGTACTCGGCTTCTGTGGACGAGTCAGCAACCGTGGCTTGCTTAGAACTCTTCGAACAGACAGCTCCTCCGTTCAATTTGAATACGCATCCTGTCTGTGACTTAAAGTCATCAGGATCTGATTCAAATCCAGCGTCGACATACCCAAACATCTTTAATTCTGGTTCTCCACCAAACACCAAGAACATCTCTTTAGTCCGTCGAAGGTACTTAAGAATGTTCTTTACAGCAGTCCAGTGAGGTACTCCTGGATTCTGTTGGTGTCGACAAGTGACACTAAGCGCATATGCCACATCGGGCCTTGTGCAATTCATTGCATACATTATAGACCCTACTGCCGAAGCATAGGGCACACGACTCATTGCATTTCTTTCTTCATCAGTTTTAGGACCATCCTTAACTGATAAGACAATCCCATGCCTAGCTGGGAGAAAGCCTCTTTTCGAGTCGTCCATCTTATAACGCTTCACTATTTTGTCGATGTAGGTGGACTGTGTCATTCCTAACATCCTCTTGGATCTATCTCTAAAGATCTTGATCCCTAGGATGTAGTTCGCTTCACCCAAGTCCTTCATCGAGAAGGTACTTGATAACCAAACTTTAGTCTCTTCTAGCATAGAGACATTGTTTCCCATGATCAAAATGTCATCTACATAAATGATCATGAAAACGACTCCTTTGTCGCTATGTCTAGCGTAGACACAGGGATCTTCCTTGCTTCTGATGAAGTCAAACGATTTGACATCTTCATCAAAGCGGATATTCCAGCTCCTTGACGCTTGCTTTAGCCCATAGATGGATCTTTGTAATTTGCATACAGCAGTTTGCCTGGTTTTACTAATAAAACCTTCCGGCTGTACCATATAGACCTCTTCCTCAAGGTTTCCATTGAGGAAGGCAGTCTTTACATCCATCTGCCAGATCTCATAATCATAGTAGGCAGCTATCGCAAGTAGAATTCAAATGGACTTCAATTTTCCTATAGGTAAAAAGGTTTCATCGTAATCGATGCCATACCTTTGCGTGTAGCCTTTCGCCACAAGCCTAGCTTTGTGCGTTTGTACCTTGCCATCGGCATCTGTCTTTCGTTTAAAGACCCATTTGCACCAAATAGGTCTAACCCCTTGGGGCAAGTCTACCAAGTTCCAAACTTGGTTCTGGTACATTGAGTCCATTTCTAATTCCATGGCCTCTTGCCATTTGTCTGAGTCAATATCAATTATTGTCTCTTTGTAGGTCTCGGGATCTTCCCGATATGATAAGCCGACATCAAGTTCACTGATGTCTTCTATCATAAGGCTTTGCTTCTGAGGTCCTTTTAGGATCCTCTTCGACCTACGGAGCTCGACTGGTTCTGGTGCTTTTCTTTTCTGACTTCGTGTAACACGAACATTATCAGTGGGTACTGATGCAGCTGGTCGCGCCCTGCGACCCTGTTCCCTTGCGGGAGGCTGCTCTTGTGCAACTTGTTGCACAGGTTGGTTGACAACGGGTTCTATTGGTGTGGTTTCAACTGTTGATCTAATCACAGGACTCCCACTGACTATGATATGCCTAGCAAGTGTCATATCATCACCCTTGTCTGCTTCGAAAGCTCCCACTGAACTTGAGTCCAAATCAGAAGATTTAGAGACCTCATGTTCGCGCGTGTCAAAGTCTTGAATTTCTTCAAGTTCTATCATGTCATCTAACCTCTCTTCTTCGAGGTATTCAGCTTCTAAAAACTTGACGTTTCTAGATACGATCACCTTGTGATCTTCAGCATGATAGAATTCATAGCCTCTCGTCTGACGAGGATAGCCTATGAAATATACTTTGACACCCTTGGCATCTAACTTATCAGTGAGCATCAGTTTGACTATCGCAGGACAGCCCCAAGGTCTAAGATAGCCCAGTGAGGGCTTCTTTCCCTTCCATAACTCATAAGGAGTTTTCTCCACTGATTTAGATGGTACACGGTTCAGAATGTAGATTGCAGTTTGTAGCGCATATCCCCACAGATATTTTGGAAGAGTCGAGAATCCAATCATTGATCTTACCATGTCTAACAGGGTTCGATTCCTCCTCTCAGACACACAATTTAACTGTGGTGTTCCAGGAGGAGTCCATTGCGATTGAATTCCATTTTCCTTTAAGTAGTCGATAAATTCTTCACTAAGGTATTCACCTCCTCGATCTGATCGAAGAGTGACTATCCTTAGGTTCAATTCATTCTCGACCTCATTCCTAAACTCCTTGAATTTCCCAAAGTTCTCGGATTTATTCTTCATAAGATAAATATATCCATACATTGAGAAATTGTCAGTAAAGGTAACGAAGTAAGGATAACCCCCACGTGCATGGACTTTAAATGGTCCACATACATTGGTATGTATGAGCTCTAAGCAGCGAGTGGCACGAACACCTTGTCCAACAAAAGGTTTGTTCGTCATCTTACCCTTAACACATGATTCACATGTTCCATATGATTCAAAATCAAATGGTTCTAAGTGGTCCAACTTCCTTAGTCTTTGAATCCGTGTTTCATTGATATGGCCTAGCCGACAATGCCATAGATAAGATGGATTATTCTTCCTACTTGAAAACGGTTGTTTGTTATGTATTTGAAATAAAGGTAGACTACTTTGCAAAATATATAAACCATTCACCAAGTGAGCTTTTCCATAATACTGATCATTTAATGAAAAATAACAAGTATTATTCGCAAATCGAAAGAAAAAACCCATATTGTCTAACAATGGAATGGAAATAATATTTCTGACAATGGATGGAACAAAATAAACATTATCAAGTTCTAAACATTGTCCCGAAGGTAAATCTATCTTGCTGCGTCCAATGCGTTTGGCTTCAACTGGATTGCCGTTTCCAACATGCAAGTCGATTTCACCTTGCTTGACTAGCCTGTGATCAATTAGCCCCTGCACATTATTACAAATGTGTGAGCCACAGTCTGTATCTAATACCCAACCATTGGAGTCAAAAGTAGTCATGTTAATTTCAATAACAAACATACCTGAGCCAGAAGCCGGTGGCTTCTTAGCTTGATCTTCCCTAAGCTTAGGGCAATCTTTCTTCCAGTGGCCCTTGAGCTTGCAATAGAGACAAATCTCAATCCTAAGTCGAAATTCAGCCATCCTACGATAGCGCCCATTCTTGCCACCCCTCTTCCTTTTGGGTCTACGATTGACCCTTAGGAATTTGTTGGCAATGGGTCTCTCAGCAATCAACTCTGTTGCTACCCCAACATTGGGATTGTGAATAGATTGCAACAATCTTTGCACGATCAAGATAATGGAAGCCTTAGCTTCTAGCTCTAAGCCATATCCAACAAGTTGTAAGAGAAAGTCAATCAATGACTTAACTTGTTCAGGCGACAACTCTTCTGTTCCAAGCCTTTTGATCAGCATGATCTTGATAGCTTCGAACCCTTCACACATCCTTGGAGTATCCAAGAATGAGGAGATATATTTTACAATCTCATATGGTTCCTTGTCTCGACATGGTCCAACCATATTGTCAGACATAGCATTCAGCAACAAGTTCTTTACAAACTCGGCCCTTTCCACTTCCAATTCATAATAGCAATTATAGGTTGCCATAGTGAACTCAGTGGGAGGTGGAGGGATAGGTTCGTCCAAGACGTACTCAACCTCGTTGTACCATAGCACCTTTCGTACCTCATGGATCCAATCCACGTAGTTTGGTGCTGTTAGCTTTTGCAACTCCAAGTTGGCAACAAGCTCGGAGGACGGTATAGCCATTTCTAATATCCTAAGGAGAAATAATATAGAACGAAAATAATAAATCAACTATTGAAATATTATTTCTAAATACACAGTCAACATAACTAAACAACAAGGTCCTTTAGCTGTTTAGCTCCCACTATTTTCATATATGCTTGCCCCCCACAACAAACATACGGATAATGTCCAACAAGTTACCGTAGTGGCCAAGATCCAAATCCATACTATGCTATACTCCAACGGGGGCTGGTCGCATAGCATAATATGACCGGTAGGACTATCCAATTGCGTCACGCAACTCTTGGTTGTTAAACCTAATTTAACCCGAAGCCCTACATACTGTACCTATCGAGGTCGCTAGATACAATATGCAGTAAGTCATAACCATAGGCTTACTCTAATCTGACGATCACTGCGAGTCTGTAAGACGAGGTCGCCAATACAAGAAAACGCAATGAAAGTTCAGAATTAAAGCACCCTATGGAAAGCATCTCAGAAATACATACATACATATATTTCTGTACTTATATTGGTTGGGGCTTGTCGCTTGAGGGTTGTTATCAGTCATCTACAAACAAATAAGGGTGCCGCCTACCCATCATGCATGAACGGTCTACACGTAATGGATGCGCCTATCCATTCTAGTTCTAAACGCGGTCAAGCACATAATGGGTGCCTCCTACCCATACATAAATATGCGGTCCGACATATAAGAGGGCGCCGCCTACCCTCGCATGCATAGCGGTCGAACGGAAAGTAAAATACTTGGTATTTAAACATGCATTGTCAAACAATAGCATATCGAGCATATGAAACAAGTAGTAGCCTATGTGGATGACAAATGACTTCATAATTTCATTATGAAAATTATAATCCCATACTTATAATCTCTATGAAATAATTGAAATTTGGACTAGATTGAAAAATCGAAAATTCTATTGACCAAGTAGCAATTTTCGAAACCCGAAGGACTTAATTGTAATTTTTGAAACCTTGGAGGTGTTAAATCTAAAATTCAAAAGTAGAAGGACTAATTTGCAATAAACAATAAATTGATAAATTAAAAATAAGCCCTTTAACTTTATACTAATTAAATTTAACCCCTCTAGTTCAAAACAATTACAATTAAATCATATTTATATTTCAAATATAAAATTCAATCCTCAAAACTTTCAAAATTCGATTTTGGGTCCAACCCGAAAAATATATATATTTATTAAAGCATGGGACGGGACCTCCCGTCCCCACGGTGCCTGCGGCCCGGGCGCCCGGCGCCCGCGGCACGCAGGCACCGGCGCCGCGTGTGCAGGCGCCTGACGCCCCAGGCGCACGGGTGCCTGCGTCCCGCAGGCACCCGGGTGCCCGCGGCACGTAGGCGCCCGTGCCGCGGGCACGGCGCCTACGTCCGCAGGCGACCCGGTCAAATATATATATATATATATATATATATATATATATATTTATTTATTTATTTTTTTTTTGAAAAAATATAAATTTCTAAATTTATATAAAAATAAAACTTTGAAAATCGAATTAATCATAGAATCAATTGCATCCACATATCTACAAAATCATACAATATATATACGTATATACGTAATCAATTAACTTGGCTCTGATACCACTGTAAGAAAATATGGTCAAAGTTACCCCTAGGGTACGCAGCGGAATTTCAAAAATTTTCTTAACATACAGGTTAATTGATTATGCATATGTCGTATATATATAAACACGTCAATTAGAAGACTAACCTTACATCCAAAGCAGCTTCCAAGTCTTCGTAATAATCCGGTGTATCTTCTCCTTCGCCGAAGTCAAAGATATCTGCAATACTCTGATTATCTGCAAGACAATAAGAGTTAGTTTCCAGCTCCTAGAACCTCAACCTTGGTATCCACGGATGAACAGCCTATCGGAAGAATGCTAGGATATTCTTTGTGTGACCAAGAAGACGGGGCGGCAATTCCTCCGGCAGAGGTGGCGCGCGCGGGCGGCTATGTAGGAGGGGAGAGTTTTTATTTTCTCTAAGAAAACTCGGTAGAATGACTGTGTAAGTCTATGTCAAAAGCTCTCTAATAGTCTACTATATATAGTAGTCAATAGAAGCGTAAAGCATAAGCAATTAGACTTCGTAAAGGAATAAGAATCTAATTCTTATCGCACTAGGAAACCAATATCAAGTCTAGATTCATTCCCAATCAAATTAAAACTCAATCAGGAAAATCTAACTTATCCCTTGGACTTCTAATAGAGGAAGGAGTCGAACTCCTTCCACATCTAGCCAACGCGCGCGCGCCCAGTCCTACGGGAGATAGGTGGGTCCCAATTTTGGGACATTGGGACCCACTTATAGTTCTAAGGCAATTCAAACTCCAAGTAGATTTTGTCCATGTGCATATGTTAATTCTAAATTAACATATCCTTTCAAATCAACCTCTATTATATTTCCAAAATATAATCTTTAATTGTATTTACATAAAATACAATTAATTAGCCAATTCAATTAATAATTCCAAATCATTAATTCCAAATTAATTGCGATTCCAAATTTTATAATTAATTCCAAATCAATTATAATCCATCAATCACAATTAATTCCAAATTAATTGCGATTCCATCTTCAAGGATATTCAGATAGGTTGAATCACCACATAGTGTGACCCATAGGGCCTCATCATATTAAACAAGTCCTAGACTAGGCAACATGGAATTCCTAGACGGTTCCATTTGCAATATTAATACATGAGGACGTTTGAGAGGTTTCTCAAAGCTAACCCTTTCGTTGCGAAGTCTGTTGCGCTCAACGCGGCGATGGTAACGTCCCTTCATCTGACTTGCTCGAATGCATCTAGGATCGATGAAGTGTCTATCCCAATAATACATCCGCGGGCATTTCAGGGAGTTGCTTGGTTAAGATATACTTATGACCATCATAATATATCATTTGTACTTGCCAGTGACTTTACCAACACAACTATGCAGACTATGAGCAGTACTCTCCTGTGCTACACTTGAGAGATGAATCCTTCACAGAATCACTTATCATCCCCATTTGTATGTAGCCATAATCCTGGATCGTGTCTTAGGTCAGCTGCTTATTCAGAGCTGACATCGACGGGTCCACCAAGGATATGGGCCAACAAATGTTATGATAAAGTCCTGTAAGTACAAAGGACGACTGGCATCACTTCGACAACTTACCGGTTCCCATAGACCCTTCGGTGTAGAGTATACATCGATGGGAGTGTCCGGTGGGTACTTCCATTCTTCGATAATCCTTCTTCGAACAACTATGCGCAGTTATGGGAACGTTTCTCGATTGTCCAACAATCTGTTCCGTGGCCGTGGGATCGGCTCACACTTGCTCCAACAAGTATAACCTTCATGCATACTAGTCTCGTCTGGTTCATTCAGACCCCTACATCCGAGACGAACCTCGACTAGGGTAAGTTTGGGATAGATGATAACTCACATAGCTCCCACTATTAGTGTGATCGGTCATCTATCCGAGGGGACATGTTTAATATCAATACAGATAGTAATAGAGATATGACATGCTGCATGCCTGGTGTAATATAAATATGAAAGCGATACTCAATAGTAAAAGCAACAAACATATATTATATTACGTTGACCTGTGTAATAGTACATATATGCCCTCTATAAGGGCACTATGCCCTTAGTAAGGACTGTCTCTCGGACATATACACTATCAGCTAGCACTTGGGGCATGCACTTGTGGGTAATTCACTACAAAGAAATGAATGGTGAAAACCATCATTATTCTGCCTGCAAGAATGCAAGAATTATTCAACTTGAAGTCCGTAAGCTACTTGAAGATTACGAGAAGGACTGTGTTGAATTCACTGATCTTGCTGAGAAGAGTGTAAAGGAGATTCTTAGAAAATCTTCTGCTGGAATAGACTAGTCCCTTGGAAAAGCTTTGTTTTGTTTGTTGATTACTTTAGTTACCTATGAGCTTTCTTGTAAACTTACTGAAAGATAACTATCAGCAATGATTTTTTTTTACTCTTATTGGTTTTTGATTATGCGAACTATTTATGCTTACTGTTTTATTATTCAAGTATGTTTTCATTAATCAACTGATTTATTCAACATCAGAAACCTCTAAAAGGGTAACAATTAATTTAGCCATGGATTGCTAACATCAAAAATGGGGAAATTTGTTAGGAAACTTGTAATTTTGATGAGCAATTAACCATGCTAAATTAAGGAAAGTCCGATAACTTGTACTCTTAAGGTCCATAAGAATTTAGAATTTTAAGGACATTGTAAAAGAGGAACGTTTGCTGAAGGACTTAGTGTAGGTACTAGTTAGGTGCTTTCGTTTGCAGATGATGTACTTTGTTTTTACAAACAAACTATTGAAGCACTAGAACCTCTCAGAAACTTGAAGATTCGAAGACTGAAGACTTAGAAGAATTCTGAGAAAGGTATCTACAAAGGCACATGTTGCTCAGAAAGTGAGATTTTCAACAGCAGCTCGCATAAGTGAAAATCTATATGACAGAGTAGGTTGTGCTTGCTGAAACTGAGACTGACCACTTGCTGACTAAAATTTGTGACCTCCTTGCTGAAGAGTACTTGCATTTTGTCTCCAACGTTCACATTTGAAATTGATTCAAATGAACATTAAATGCAAAGTAGGCACGCGAAGAACATGAAGATAAGAAGACAAATGAAGGACGCTGCTGAAAGTACAAAAGCAAGATAGTGACATCTTAAGGTGCAAAGCCTTAGAATTTGAAATTCAAACGACTCCCTTGAGACACTATAAATAGAGGTCATCCGGGAAAGAGTAGAAGTGTGTCAACAACGTGATCAAACTCTCACTTGTGCTTTAAACACTTAAAACCTTCTATACTCTTTACTGCCTATTGATCCGTTCCAAGACTTAAGCTTGAAACTAAAGCTACTTGTGAAGAAGTAGAAAATTCACGGCTAAGAAATTAGTTAAGTGTTCTTTCTTTCAAACAAGAACAAGTCTTTACACCAGAAACAACTTAACTTGCTTACTGAAAAGTCTTAGAAGTTGTGTTTCTTTAGATAACTTGTTATAGCTGAAAAGTTATACTCAAGTGATCTCATCCCAAACCTCTCTAACTGATAAACACCCTTTTCAGGCGTGAAATTCAGGGGGAATTAATCAATCATAGTGTTGCTGATTATACGTCCAAAGTTTGGTGGAGAACAAGGTTACAGTTCTCTAGTTAGGTTGGAAACGAAGCAAGTGTGTTTTGGTTTCTGAACAATCATTAGTGATAAGATTTGTAAGGAACCTCACATCTTATCTTAGTGGATTCAGTCCTAGAAAGGACAAACTGGATTAGTTGAGAGATTACGCCACTCTCAGATACCACTATAAAAGTGTTTGTGTGATTTACTTTACCACATTTAGTTTTTAGCAAGCTACACTTTTTGTACACAAACACTCTGCTCACTTACTGAAATTAGCACTCTCTGAAAAGCATTTATTGTGAAAAGACTTTCGCACTCTGTTTTTAAAGGTACCAGCAAACTTATTACTGAAAAGTAACAAGTACTTGCTGAGAAAGTTATGTACCAGCAAACTCATTACTGAAAAGTAATAAGCACTTGCTGAGAAAGTTTTAAACGACGAAAAGTTTGAAAATACTATTCACCCCCCCCCCCCTTTAGTCGTTTCTTGTTGTTTAAAGGGACCAACACGTAATCTCTCAACTAATCCACTTTGTCCTTTCTAGGACTGAATCCACTATGATAAGATATGAGATTCCTTACGAATCCTATCACTAATGATTCTCAAAAACCAAAGCACACTTGCCTTGTTTCCAACCTAAACTAGAGAACTAAACCTTGTTCTCCACAAAACTCGGGACACTTAATCAGCAAAACTATGTTTAATTAATTCCCCCTGAATTTCACGCTTGAATAAGAGTGTTTATTAGTTAGAGAGGTTTGGGATGAGATGACTTGATTATAACTTTGCAGCTACAACAAGTAATCTAAAGAAATACAACTTGTAATACTTTGCAGTAAGCAAGTTTGTTATTTCTGCTGTCAAGACTTGTTCTTGTTTAATAGAAGAACACTTAACTAATTTCTTAGCTTTCAATGTTTTACTTCTTCACAAGTAACTTTTGTTTCAAGCTTAAGTCTTGGAACGGATCAATAGGCAGTAAAGATTAGAGAAGGATTTGAGTGTTTAATGTACAAGTGAGAGTTTGATCACGTTGTTGACACACCCTTCTACTCAGCCTAAGGTTTTCTATTTATAGTGCTCAAGGGAGCCGTTTGAATTTCAAATTCTAAGGCTTGTACCTTAAGATGTCACTATCTTGCTTTTGTACTTTCAGCAGCGCTCTTCTTTTGTCTTGTTGTCTTCATGTTCTTCGCGTGCTTAACTTTGCATTTAAAGTTATTTTGAATCAAATTCAAATATGAAGGTTGGAGCCAAAATGCAAGTACTCTTCAGCAAGGAGGTCACATATGTTGTCAGCAAGTGGTCGATCTCAGTTTCAGCAAGCACAACCTACTCTGTCATATAGATTTTCACTCATGTAAGTTGTTGTTGAAAATCTCACTTTGTGAAGCAACATGTGCCTTTGTAGACACCTTTCTCAGAATTCTTCTAAGTCTTCAGTCTTCTAATTTTCCACTTTTTGAGCGGTTCTAGGTCTTCAATAGTTTTTTTGTGAAAACAAAGTACATCTTCAGCAAGCTTAAGAACCTAACTAGTACCTACACTAAGTCTTTCAGCAAACGTTCCTCTTTCACAATGTCCTTAAAATTCTAAATTCCTATGGACCTTAAAAGTACTAGTTGCTGGACTTTACTTAATTTAGCATGGTTAATTGCTCATCAAAATTACAAGTTTCCTAACAACATCTAAAAGTTGCATATCAAATGGACGATAAGAGCTCACACGATTTGCAACATCCAAAAGCTTAGTAGTTAATATGATTCTACTACCATTATTGTTTTCAGGACAAAACTTAATCATCTCATCCCACGCATGGACAAACCCAACTCTTTATCCTTCATTTGATCCGGTCCATGAACACCAATAGCATGTAAAATAGGAAGAATAATTGATCTAGTGGTATAAACTTCAGATATGGTTACCCAAGCTGTAACATCAAAATGATGCCTAAGATGTGGGTGGTTATAGACATTAGTGGCGAGTGCAGTATTACCAAGGCCACCGATGCCCACATTGGGAATGATATGGCGATTTGATTGACGAGAAGTGAGTTGACCTATCAGATGGTTAGTCTCCTCTTTGAGTCCCACCACATTAACCGGGAGAGGAACTGATGTTGAGTCAACAGAAGGTGCTAAACCTTTGTCTCTCTGTAGCTGATCCTGTTCACCATTTTTCTGTTTGGCTTGCTTGACTTCTTAAATGATAAAATCCATTTCTTTGATTGCATTGTCCAGATCTAGTGAAAATGGTGGACGTGATGTTTCTTCTGCAGTACCCGTGGAATTTTGAATTTCCACAGCTTGTGATAAGGGTGGACGTGATGTTTTTCCTGCAACACTTCTGGATTTTTGGATCTCCACAATATAGGATTCGGTCGTATCTTCTGCTGCAAAAGCAGCATTAGTCATTTTCGTCTTCAAATCTTTGCTTATCCTGTTTGAATGAGTCCCGAGAAGATCAACCAATGAGTTAACTTTATCTAACAAAGATAGTGCAAGTGATTTATAAAGATGAGAAGTTGCAGGGTTTTTAGGATGTATGGTTTTGTGAAGGACATTCATAAGAGAAACGAAAGCTGCATACGCGGATGCCATTTTTTTCAGTCTGTACGAATGGAAATGTAGATTGGGAAAGAGAGATTGGTTGTTGAGATGGTATGAGAGAAGTACTGGAAAGAGTTGAGATCTGAACTCTAAAGCATGGTATGTTATTGCTTACTGTAATTAACTACAACTTTTGAAGCTCTCTATTTAACTGTGCTCCAAGTTACAATCAACAACAGTAGAAATTATTGATATGCCATTGTCAGTCTGTATGAACGTAATCATTGCTGAATGTAATTAACGACACATCATGCATGTGAACATCAATAATGCAAAATGAAAAAAGCAAAATATGTATCATGTATACGGTATACTATTCTTCCAAATTCCAATCAAGTGAACTTTATGTATATGTAGACGCGGAGTGTTTTCTCCTCTCATAAAAGAGAAAATATTCTATTATCGATTCGCTTTCGTATGTGGTATTGATCACAAAGCAGAGTCAGGAATGGAAAACACAAAAACAGAACAATAACAGAAACATTGTGAATATATTCTTTGTTCTTCCTATTTGAGTTGGGACATTATTATCTACAGGATTGAAGTAATAAACAATAGTGAATTACAACTTGACAGACTATCCAAATGCATTACTAAAATCGTTATCTATGAAACAAAGTTATTGAGCTGAAAAAATTATTGATCATTCATAGCTAGCTACAAAATCTAATTGATGTGGTTATTATATATTCTTTAACAATGAATTCGAAACTCAAATTACAAGCAGATATGTTTTTTAAAATTACAAGCAGATCTCATATGCATAGTCAACAAAAAGCCGGAATCCTGGGGACATTTAAAAACAGGATTTTCTCATTATTTGCTTGAAGTATCTACATGCAACTCTTACATATACTAATGTCCAAAAACGAAATGTTTCGCTTATCATTCACCAGAGTTACACAATAATTTAGTTTTCAAGGCCTTATTTGAGTCGAAATTGAGGAACAAGGCTCGCCTGGCATTAGCAGAGAGCCTATACATGCAAAAATTGCTCACGTCGTTCATAATAATAAGCACCAAAAGTTATTTTAACAGTCAACATTCAACAATAGGCTAATTTTCCAATATCAATATAACAATAGAAGTAACACTTTTAACGAAAAAATATTCAAATACTGAGATGCCAATATGATAAAAGGGAACCAGAAACCAAGCATAATCACCTGAATTTGAAAATCGTATAGGTGATTAAATTATGTGTCTATTTGTCTGCGTATCGATAAGATAGAATCTATCTCAATCGATGGTTCGGTGATATGAAACTTCTAGCGCCGATTGATAAATAGGACAATATCACCCAATAAGAATTGGGCCATCTTTCCCTTAAAAGTCCTTGTAAGGGGAGAAGGTTATCCAATCTTATATGTTGAATTCAGGTCCTACTCTCAAACGATGTGTGGTGAGATTTAACACGCCCCCTAACGTGTAGCGTGGTATGAACATCGGGCCAACAACGTGGACAATGAATGCCGGAATATACATCGGCTCAAACCCAACACGGGTGACCATCATCGACATGGGCCTGCTCTGATACAATATTAGAATTGGGTCATCTTCCCCTTAAAAGGCCTTGTAAGGGGATAAGGTTGTCCAATATTATATATTATATGTTGAATTCAAGTCCTACTCACAAGCGATGTGGGATGGGGTTTAACACACCCAAATCATTTATAATGAGCTCCTTGCCGGAATCAGTAAAGGCGTAGCTCGGAGGTAAGTTTCTGAGCTCGAGAGTCCTAAAACGGTGAAGGGTCGAGAAGCTTTCTTCTTCGATTCGACGTCTATTCTCCTTTATTTCTTGTCTATCCTTCCTCCCTATCTCTCTCGCCTTCTTCAATTCTCCGGTCCGTCAATGAATCTAGTCTCCACATGGGTAAGGGAAATCCATGGTCGATGATTGATTTGGCCAAATTGATGAGAAGAGATATACTGGAGAAATTGAGGAAAAAAAGGGCAATCGGAAGGAAACAAGACGGCAAAAGCAAGTGTCCCAAAAAAAAAGGGTATTATTATATAGCCCAGGATCTGGCTTGCGGGCCAAAGACAGGACAACGGCCCGCACACGCGTTAGGTATTGAATTATATACTACTTATTATAGGAGACGTTTAGTAGCTAGGATGAATCCAACCTTAGTAATTAGAGATATAAGCGTATATTTAGTATTAAATTATTTCATATTAAAACATGTTTAATTCATGGTATAATTAATATAAGACATAATATCATACACAACCCCTCACATTGCACCACTTTCATATGAAGCCTCCTTGTTCCCAGAATTACATCCAACCCCAATAGTCGGATTTATTTTGACCGGCAGAAAATCCAAATTTCCGTTTGGGCAAAACAAACACGCCCTTAGCTCCTTTTTTTTCCTTCTATTTCTTTTTATTCCTTTTCCTTTTTCTTTTATAATTTTCTTCTTTCTTTTCCATGTCTTCTTCTTCTTTCTATCTTCTTCTTCTTTCTCATCCCGGCCCCGGAAAAATTCCGACACCGAAGTAATTCAGGCAGAAATTTTACTGCTCCGGTGAGGAGCCATTTACAGCTCCGATTTGGAGCTGTTACAGCTCCTCCTCGGTGCTGTTTTACAGCTCCGATTTGAAGTTGTAACTGCTCCAAATCGGAGCTTTTACAGCTCCTCACCGGAGCTATTTTACAGCTCCGGTTTGGAGTTGTAACTGCTCCAAATCGGAGCTTTTACAGCTCCGTTTTATTTTTTTTTCTTTTAAAAATAATGTAGTACTTATTTTGAAATATAATTTTTGTAGGGGCTTGTTTTAAATAAATTTTAGGACCATTTTCAAATATATTAAATTATGTAGGTTAGTTTTGAAATATTTAATTTTAATTTTGTCATAAAGTAAATATAAGGGTTGAATGTGTAATAATAAAAAGTTTAATCTGTTTGGATGGCATCAAAAGTCAAAATTCCGACGAGGTCAAAATGGTACTTTCCACGATTTAAAGCGTGAAAAGTCAAAGTCGTGGGGTTATATGTAATTAAAATTGAACAAGGTGTTCAGTGAAACCTTGGGAATAACGAGGGGACCGATATAATTTCGTTGAACGAAACGGTGTTGTATGTAATGGACCCTTAATATAAACCCATAATGAGGAATCCATGGTCTAGAGTTCAGGATTTGTAATACAAGTTATATAGGCCCGAGATATAAGCATGTATTGGCCCGAAATTCAATATACTCTACTAAACGTAGATTAAGTCTTACTACATATCAGTATATGAATTAATCCAACCTAATAATATATATATTAATTGATTTTAAATGTAACATAGCATGTTGAATTACGTATTATGGCATACGATTCACACGCTATATATTACTTCCTCCGTCCACAATCAAGTTTTCCATTTATTTTTGTCGATTTTTTCTAAACTCAGTTTGACTTCGGATTAATACTAAATCGCACCGAAAAAAAATATTTGAACATATTTTGAAAGCGAAAATTTTATATTTTCATAATATAAGTTAAAATATATTTTTTCCAGTACGATTTTGGATTAATTTGGAGTCGAACGAAGGATAAAATAAATCAATGAAGAAGATTGATTGATCGTAAATGTAACATAGCCAGATGATAGATGCACCACTTTTCATTTTTTATCTTTTTTTTTCCCTTCCCCTGACGATACATATGCACAACTTTATAACTAAGGTTTATTAATATTGAACACCCTAAAGAAAAAGAAAAAAAAGTAATATTGAACAATGTGGATGTATTAATGTAATATGTATTTTATCTCGCGGAATATTTATAATTAAACGCATAATATATATACTTTTGGTTTTGGCCATGCAAAAGCGTGATAGCTTCAAATTTTGTAGTGTGAGTGTGTGATTCCTTTTTTATATTCTTATAAATGATATCTGTTCTACACGTCCAAATCTCGCACTATCACAAGAAGATATATATTTATATCTCCAGGTAAAATAAGACGATGTATACAAAATCATCTGCTACACTATTCTACATGTTAGTACTTAGCATGGCCTTGATCATCACAAACTCTAACTCTAATGCATATAAGTCGTTGATCCTTGAGAAAACAACGGTTGAAATCCACAATGACATACCCGGCGAAACCATCACACATAAGTGTTGGTCTTCTGATGATGATTTTGGCATCAAAGAGCTTGCTTCCGGCCAATATTTTCGTTTCAAATTCCGGGTGAATTTTACTTGGAGTACCAAGTTCCTCTGTGCCTTTGACACAGTGGACGGAAAAAATGGGGTGTATTCTGTTTTCGATCATAGCGTGAGTGATCAGTACTGCCGGTTTTACTGCGTGTGGTCAGTGCAGGTGGAGGGGCCGTGCGTACGAACGGTCAATGGGGACCTTAAATGCTTTTCATGGAACTCAAGGGCGGTTAGCTCGGTGAATTGGAGCCCAGAAAGTTTAATAGCTTAGGGATGAGAATTAAGCAAACCAGAGTGGGTAGAGAACTAGTAATAAGGGGTTCTCTATTTGTTTTGTAATAATAAAATGCAATATGTTCCAATATTAATAAGTCGTTTCCTCTAAATATTGGAAAAACCACGTATTAATAGTTTTAAAAAATTGGTTTAGTATATGTCTATTCCCGTGAAAACCTAAATAGTTAACTTTATGATAAATTTGATTTTTAGTCACAACTAATGACCCCTTTCTCAAAAAAGACCTTCACGTGCACACAATTACATTTTAGTCCAAAGTTCACAAAAATTCATTATTCCAAAATTTGATTTTGATGAATCCAAACACGCATTAGTGTTTTAAAATAAAAAAGGAGAAAACATTTTATTTTTTATTTTCTCTCTCTTTTTTCCTTTTTTCTTTTTCTTTTTCCTTTTCTCTTTCTTTTTTCAATTCTTCCTCGTCTCCGCTACCGGAGGTTGCTCCGGCAACCGGAGCAAGCTCCGACGACTGGAGCTTGCTTCGATGACTGGAGCAAGCTCCAGATCAGAGCTTGCCCCAGTTCGAAGCAAGCTCTAGATCGGAACTTGCTCCAAGCTCCGGTGACTGGAGCAAGCTCCAGATCCAGTTTGGAGCTTGCTCCAGTTCGGAGCAAGCTCCAGATACCGGTACGGGAGCAAGCTCCGACGACTGGAGCTTGCTTCGGTGACAGGAGAAGCTCCACATCGGAGCGTTTCCGATCTAGAGCTTGCTCCAGTTGCCGGAGCAACCTCCGGTACCGGAGACGAGAAAGAATTGAAAACGAAAGAGAAAAGGAAAAAGAAAAAAGGAAAAAAGAAAAAGAAAAAAGAAAAAAAATATAATGTTTTCTCTTTTTTTTTAAAAAAAAAAACACTGAGGGATGTTTGAATTCATCAAAATCAAATTTTGGAATAATAAATTTGTGTTGACTTTGGACTAAAATTTAATTGTGTGCGTAAGGAGGTGTTTTTTGTTATTAGGGTCACTAGTAGGGTATAAAAAATGAATTGACCGTAACTTTATTTATTGTATGATAAATCTATCCGGCTTTCACTTTTCACTCTGAAAAAGGCAGTACCTTATAACTTTAACATGTATACATAATCTAACCCCTTTCATGGTAAAAAATATATAACAAAAAATAAAAAATAAAAAAATAAATAATAATAATAATAATAATAATAATAATAATAATAATAATAATAATAATAATAATAATAATAATAATAATAATAATAATAGACTGGGAGCCCAACTTGTTTCTCGGCTGCCCACTAATTTTGTGTAATGTTGGTCCCTTTAAACAACAAGAAAAGACTAGGGGGAGCCCAACTTGTTTCTTAGCGAGTACTTATTACTTTTCAGTAATGAGTTTGCTGATACTTAAAAACAGAGTGGAAAAGTATTTTACAATAAGTGTTTTTTGTCAGAAAACTAGTTTAAGCAAGTAAACAAATTGACTGTGTAAAGCAATGTAGCTTGCTGAAAGATAACTGCAGAAATGTAAATCGCACAAACACTTTTATAGTGGTATCTGAGAGTGGCGTAATCTCTCAACTAATCCACTTTGTCCTTTCTAGCACTGAATCCACTATAATAAGATATGAGGTTCCTTACAAGTCCTATCACTAATGATTCTCAGAAACCAAAGCACACTTGCCTTGTTTCCAATCTAAACTAGAGAACTAAATCTTGTTCTCCACCAAACTTGGGACACTTAATCAGCAAAACTATGTTTGATTAATTCCCCCATAATTCCACGTCTGAATAAGGGTTTTTATCAGTTAGAGAGGTTTGGGATGAGATGACTTGAATATAACTTTGCAGCTATAACAAGTAATCTAAAGAAACAAAACTTGTAATACTTTGCAGTAAGCAAGTTTGTTATTTCTGGTGTCAAGACTTGTTCTTGTTTAGAGGAAAGAACACTTAACTAATTTCTTATCTTTCGATGTTCTACTTCTTCACATGTAGCTTTTGTTTCAAGTTTAAGTCTTTAAACGTATCAATAGGCAGTAAAGAGTAGAGAAGGATTTGAGTGTTTAAAGCACAAGTGAGAGTTTGATCACGATGTTGACATACCCTTCTACTCAGCCTAAGCTCTTCTATTTATAGTGTCTCAAGGGAGCCGTTTTAATTTCAAATTCTAAGGCTTGTACCTTAAGATGTCACTATCTTGCTTTTGTACTTTCAGCAACGCTCTTCATTTGTCTTCTTGTCTTCATGTTCTTCGCGTGCTAACTTTGCATTGAATGTTCTTTGAATCAAATTCAAATATGAACGTTGGAGCGAAAATGCAATTACTTCTTCAGCAAGGAGGTCACATATGTTGTCAGCAAGTGGTCAATCTCAGTTTCAGCAAGCACAACCTACTATGTCATATAGATTTTCACTTATGCAAGTTGTTGCTGAAAATCTCACTTTCTAAAGCAACATGTGCCTTTGTAGATACGTTCCTCAAAATTTTCTAAGTCTTCAGTCTTCGAATTTTCCACCTTCTGAGCGGTGCAAGGTCTTCAATAGTTTGTTAGTAGAAACAAAGTACATCATCGGCAAGCTTAAGAACCTATCTAGTACCTACACTAAGTCTTTTAGAAAACCTTCCTCTTTTACAATATCCATCATTTTCTAAATTCCTATGGACCTTAAGAGTACTAGTTACAGGATTTTACTTAATTTAGCATGGTTAATTGCACATCAAAATTACAAGTTTCCTATAAAATTTTCCCATTTTTTAATAGCAATCCATGGCTAAATTAATTGTTACCCTTTTATAGGTTCCTGATGTTGAATAAATCAGTTGATTAATGCAAACATACTTGAATAATAAATCAGTAAACATAAATAATTTGCATAATCAAGAACCAATAAGAGTAAAAAAGTTGATTGCTGATAGTTATCTTCCATAAGTAAGTTTACAAGAAAGATCAAAGATAAATATTACAATCAGTACGCAAAACAAAGCTTTTCAAGGGATTCGATTCTATTCCAGCTGAGGATTCTCTGAGAATCTCTTTTACACTCTTCTTAGATAGAGCAGTGAATTCAACGCAGTCCTTCTCGTAATCTTCAAGTAGTTTACGGACTTTAAGTTGAATTATTCTTGCATTCTTACAAGTAGTATAGTGATGTTTTTAACCATTCATGTCTTTGTAGTGTATTACCCATAAATGCATGCCCCAATTTCTAGCATGAACTAGCTGAGTGTCTGAAATTCCCTTGTTGGCATGAATCTTCCTTAACCAACGGAGGTCTTCATCTTGATCCTTTTCAGTAAGATAGAAATATTCATAAGGAATCAAGTGATATTTCTTTTTGGACTTGTTGGTTATAGGATCATTGTAATAAGCAACATCCACAGGCTTGATGAGGTCAGGTTCTTGCCTCAATTTCTTGCTGATGGAGCTTCTTCTCACTAAGATTTCAATGTTCAGCCATTTTAAAGCTATGTTCCTTGGGTAGGGAGGAGGATCTCTTTCTCTTTTTTGCAAACTTTAGATCAATCCATGTGTAAAGCTGGTTCAACACCGTAGTTGGAAAGAAGTCATTTGCCAGTAGGTCTTCTATCTTATTGATCCAACAACCATGGAGGTTTCTGATCACATTTTGAGTGGTTTCCTCATTGCTGGTTATTGTGTAATCAATGCCAGTCCCTATAGCAATGTTAGCTAGGCTTCTTTCTTCTTCTCTTTGCTTTCTTCTTCGTGACTTAGCATTTCCTTGATGCTTTGCTGAAGATATGGAGTCAAAAGAGAAATGCTTGGATTGTCCAGATGGAGTTAAGGCAGACACAGGCTTAGCCCTTATAGCTTGAGCTATTGTTTGGTCATCATCATTATCAAACTCTTGATGACTTTCAGTGTGACAGAATTCTGGAGTATCAACAGAGGTTTTTCTCCTTTTAGGATTTGCTGAACTTCTCACGGAATCTGTTTCAGCTTTTCTTTTGGAACTTTGCTCTGTTTCAGCAAGAGGTTCACTAGGCGGTCCCTGTAGTTTCATCAGCAAGGGGGAGGGAGCAGTTGGGGGCATGTCCCTTGAGCTCTTCATCTTCTTAAATTGAGGTGTATCTTCCCCCTTAGACATGGATTGCAGACCATCAAAGATTTGAGTTGAGAAAAACTCATTGCAATTTTCAGCAAGCTTGTGTAAGCTGTGATAGTATTCAACCATGTCTTGCTGAAGTTGGTTTGTCTTGGCTAATTCCGCCTTAATCATTTTCAGATTTTCTTCAGCTTTCTGTGTATCAACAATCTTTTGTTCCATGATTACTTGAGCCTTTTTCAAGGCATTCTTGCCGATTTTCAGAGCTTGTCCTGCTTCTTTCTCATAGCTTAGATGTTGAAAGCTTACATCAGCTTGAGCTAGAGTGAGACTTGTAGTGCGTCTCAGCAAGATAGTCATGATCTTTACCATATTGAAAGGCTTTTCAGCCAGTAACTCCTCATCCTCAGCTTTGCATTCTTGGTGCACTTGCAATAAAGCTTGCATTCTTGGTGTCCATAAATCCACACATGGAAATGGCACAAGTGAGGGAGTTACATTGTGGGCTTTTAGCTCAGTGACGAACTGATATTCTATGCCTTTAAGCTTGATTCTTTCATAATCATTTCCAGAGGAGGCAGAAGAGTTTGAATTTTGAGACTTAGTATCACTAGTTTTGTCATTCTTGGCAACATTATCTTCTTCTTCATCAGAAAATCCTGATATGCTCTCAGCATCGTCTTTGTCGAAGTCAACAACCTTTTCTCCAAGGTTTTCAGTCACTGTTTGGTCAGGTTGAGTGGTTTCTGAGGGCAACTGTTGAGACTCAACAACTGGAGTTTCACCAGTAGTAGGGGGTGGAAGGGAGGATTCTTCCGATCTTTTCACTCCTGAAGACTGAGCAACAGACAAATGTTGTGTGCCACGTACGTTGATGACCATGATGTTTGCCACAGCTGTCTGGAAGTCTTCATCTTGTTCTTCATCTTCATCAAGGTTTGAGTCAGTAACCTTGGCATCAAGTTTAGCTTTTTCAGCTAACTCGGCATCAGAAAGTTTTGCTTTGCCTTTAGCAATTTCAGCAAACTTTCTGGCTTGTTCTTCACTCATTTCAGCAACTTGTTCAGTTACTGGATGTTCAGTAGGAGGAGAAGTAGTAGATTCATTTTGGTTGCTGGGAGGTGTTTGTTCAGTAGGTTGTTCTTGTTCAGTTGCTTGATCAGCAACTTGAGCTACTCCACCAGCACCGGGACTTAGACCTTGGGAATCATCATCATCACTGGAATCTTCGATTACATTCTCATCTTCTTTTTCTTCTTTATCATCAATAAGTATCACCAATGGAAGATGCATGTACTTGACTTGACTTTTCACTTCTTCCTCCTCATTGATTTTGTGGGGATCAGCCACCACAGGTACAAAGGAACCTTTGAGCATCTCAGATTGTTCAGCTGGTGAGGCACTCTTAAATTGATTCTTCATATTCTCTCTGATTGTGTAATCCAGATCAGTTCCCATCTCCTGAGAATATGAGAGATCAACTGGGAGGATGGAGTCGACAAAAGTCTCAAGATTAAGCAGTGAAGTTTTTTTCTTTTCAGAAGAGAGATGTAGAAAGATGTCTGAGATGTCCATTCTTCTATATCTTCGCCAGTTGCTAACAGACTTTGCAACCTTGGTCAATGATGAACATGTATTTTACACTTTCATTCGACTCTTTTTCACCTATTTTAGCTATCCTCTATGATAATTAGCTTTATTTTAGTGCATTTTATTAGAATAGTGTCACGTTTCCGTTTAGTTTGTATTTTACAGGTTTTGGGCGAAAAACAAAGTTTTCCGGGCAATTATATTGAAGAGAACGAAGAATTGGTGTTCCGAAGGCATTTTTGGAGTATCTAGAAGATTCCGGATAGGATTTGATATCTAGGGGTCGAGTCTGAAGGCTAAAAGGTCACTAGAAGGCAAAAACCGAGTCCGAAAAGGAAAAGAAATCCAAAAACGCGTCGAAAACGCGTAACCTGCCGACTGGAGGTCCCGGGCGATTCGCCCGGGACTTGGGGCGGTTCGCCCCACACCAGGCGATTCGCCCGGTGTGTGTGGCGACTCGCCCCACACATGCCGAACCTCTATATATAGTTGCTCAGTTTCTCCATTTTTTCATACTTTCTCAGACCTTTTTTCTCACCTTTCTCATTAGTTTTAGGAAGGAATTCTCCAGAGCCTGTTCTGTGGATTCTTAGCATAGGAGACACTTTTTCTTATCGTTTTGGAGCTTGTGAGATTGCGATTCTTCGGAGATTGACAACCTTCGGTAACATTGTATGTTATAGTTTTTCTATTTATATTTATTTATCTTTCAACATGTTTTCATTCAATCTTGCTATGATTTCTGTTGATTGCATGACATCTATGAGTAGATAAACTTATCGTTGGTGATAGTATGTGATTTCTTAGCGAAGGGTTAATAATTATGCTGATGACGGTAAAGCGAATCATACTTTGAGTTATTGCTTTATTTCTTTGATCTATCTAAGCCCTCTATCTTCGTAGTGTTGAATAATAACGGAACACAATTGGACAATTCATTGATCAAAGATCTCTATGCAAAACGATCGGGTACTTCATGCATGATTATTAACCTGCTATGCTTTGAATGATTATACTATCACTAACTTCCATTATCTGATAAGAAAAACCTGTGCTAAGTAGTTTGTTGATTTTATATTTTTAAGTTAGATTAGATAAAGCTAGTTATAGTCCTTAGAGATCGACACTCGAGGTTATTTTATTGTTACACTACGGTTTTCGTTGTAGTTGCGAATTGCCTTTGGCTAAATACAAATTTATTTGATTAATTAGAATCTGACAAATTCCGGTTCATCAAATTGGCGCCGCTGCCGGGGACTATACTCCTTTTTTCCGTTTAGCTTATTTATATTTTCAGCATTCAATTCCTAGTTTTAGTAGTTTTTATTTTTTCTATTTAATCTCTCTGATACTCCTTTCTTAGCTTGTTACAGATAGTGTATGCGACATACACGATCTAGAGGAACACCGCTTGCTGATTCAATTGTTGATATCGACAGAGTCTACCACCAAAGAAGGCGACTACTTCAAAGACGTGAACTAGAGGAAATAGAGGATACCGATTTCTCTGAATCTCTACACAGTCTTTTTAAGGAAATCGACAGAATGGCAGAAGCTAGACCACTGAAAGCATGGGTTCAACCCTCCAAGGATCGTATGAGGGGACCGGCAATTGTTCTTTCGTCTGCAACTCGTGATCTGGAAATCAAGAACCACGCATTCCAACAACTTTCGAGGTTCTATGGCTTAGCAAGGGAAGATGTGATGGGGTACTTGCACGATATCGATGATTTCGTCAACCAACTCCCATGACCCGGAGCTGAAATAACAACGGATGAGTTGAGGATGAAGGTTTTTGCTATGGGGCTTGGCGACAGAGCCAAGTCATTGTTGAGTTCTCTACCGGCGGGCTCGCTGGACACTTGGGAGAAGGTTTTTTTAGCTTTCATGGAAAAATACTTCCCTCACACCTTGACTACCGCGCTTAAGGCGCAAATCACTGGGTTCAAACAAGACTATGATGAGACCATCTACACCGCGTTTGAGAGGTTCCAAGACCTCATGAACAAGTGCCCTCACCATGGTTTTGAACTTTCGGATCTTGTCCAACACTTCTACAATGGACTAACCTTCGAGAACCAACAAGTGGTGGATTTCCAATGCCGTGGCAATATTTGGGAGGAAACCGCGGAAGCCGTCTGGGCGATTTTCGAAAGGCTTGCTAAGGGTCCGCAATTCAAGGATCCAAGAGCAATGGTTAGGAGACGTGGACCTGAAGCTCCAATTACTCAAGAGGCCCCTATGTATGGGGGGAATGGGGATCGATTCGATTGCTTTACCAACGAGTTGAAACAAGTCCTCAAGAACTCTGCAGGAACAGCTATGTCAAATGAGGTTTGCCGAATATGCAAGAACTATGGGCATGGAGCTCATATGTGTAGATCGGATCTTGCATATGATGATGGCAATAGGGTTCAAGGAGGCGAAGAGGAAGCCTTTGCTACGGAATTTGGTACTCAAGAAGCTAGCTACGGACAAGATGGTAGGAATTCTCGAGGTGGATTTTGGAGAAGAGGGTTCCGAAACAATCAAGGATATGCACCGGCTAGCCAAACTTATGGCCCTAACCAAGACCGTAGTAGGCTTAACTATGGTAATGATCACTGCGGAAATCCCGCTCCGAAAGAGCCACCGAAGTTGAAGACAGCTCTACTCATGGAGAACTTGCAAAAGATGGTTGATCACACCCAAAGTTTTCTTAAGCGTTATGAAGAAGATTCCGAGAAAACTAGGGCAAGGCTTGATCGATTGGAAGAGAGCACTAGGCTTGTCCATCAAAAGATGCAAGAGTTGATTGACCGAGGAGCAAGTAGGGAGCAAGGGAAGCTGCCTGGCAACACTGAGAAGTCGATGTCCATTACCTTGGTGGGTGATCTACCTGTTGAAATCACCATCAGGAAGGTTGCTAAGTGTGAGTGTTGCAAGGATGAGGAACCCCCACTAACCAAGGAAGAAGAGAAGGACCTTGGTACTGATGAGAGTGAAGAGGAGCAAGAGGATCCCGAGCCAATCCCTCAAAGTTTCGATGTTAAGGTCGGGATTGGTGAACTTGAAGATGTTCGTGCTACACTAGATACGGGATATTACTCTAATGTGCTCCCAATGAATGTGTTTGAGAAGAGTAGCCTTGAAAACTATCTGAGCATAAGGCTATTGTGGCATTGGTGGATGGATCCTTTGTGAGACCCGAAGGCGTTGTGAAGAATGTATTGGTTAAGATTGGTGAAGCTTCTGTGTACAACAATTTTGTAGTTATGCCGGCGTCTACACCTGGGATGGGGAATGTTGTTCTCTTGGGGAGAACGTTCTTGACTATATTACGCTCCGTGATAGACATCTACCGAAGGACTAGCACCATTGAGGTGGATGGCAAGCGACATGTGTTGCGAGCCATATCTGATCCACCTGATCACTTCAATGCTTCTCACACCATTAACTACTGTGGTCTTGCTGTCTATGTTCATTTTTATTCACAGGTTCGTGGCATGAGGAGAAGATCCATGAAGGGAAGTCTAGTACCCTCAAGAAGAAGAGCTATGCGCAAGAAGGAGTCGAGTCAATGACTATAAACAATGGCGCTATCCGGGATGCAACCCGGAGTTTTCATCGCTTTTTACCTCTTTTTTGCATGCATTCATACATTGAACAATTTGCTTTTCTTATGTGAATTTGTTCGTCTTTGTGTCGTTTGTGCTGATGTTTCTGTTTGAGTGTTCTTTTTCGAGTGTTCTTAGTAAGGAGATTGGTTTTCGGGGTTTAAAAATCAAGTTTTTCGAAAATTTTCGTCTCCCCACCTCAGGAGGTGGGGGCGAATCGCCCCACATGTCCAGAGAGCTCCGCGCTCTCTGGACGTGCGGGGCGATTCGCCCCGTACGGGGCGAGTCGCCCCACGCACAGGGCGGTTCGCCCCACACCATCTGAGGATAAAAAACGGGAGACTTCCCCTTTTTCTTCATTTTCTCCTCCTTTTCACTCTCTTACTCCCTAAAATCCGAAAAAATCGGAAATTCTTCAATCTATCATAAAACTTTGAATCTTCCATCAAATTTTGTGTTCTTTAGCTTCAATCGAAACCCATTACGTGCTCTTTCTTTTCATCCGAACAACTTTCACACTAATGCATTCGTTTTCCAGATCTGAGATATTTTCACATGAACCCTAATTTTTCAAATTTGGGGGTTTTCTGATTTGTGCTTCAATTCGGCTGAAATGATGTATGGGTAGGTTGTTTGTGTGATTAGAAACGTTATTCACTATCGATTGCATGTTCAATTATGCTTGGTTTGTTGGTTTAAGAATTTTGCTACTAGGTAACTATATCTCGTTATGCAATGTTACTTTTCCTTCCATTCCGTGCATATGATTGTATTTACTGATGTGATAATGATGGACATGATGGTAGAATGCATAATTGATGAGTTTGAGGATTTATGATGCTAGAATTTTCGCTACTATGGTATGAATTGAGCCTTATGATTTAAGGCTATTGGTTGTCTAGCACGAGCATAATGTGATATATACATATCGCTGTTACTTTGGTGTGTTGCATGATTGGTAGCTAGATTAGACATGGAGGATTTTGAGAAGTTCGATTGTTGATTATCACTCATGAATTCCACTCTTACATTTGCATATGCATAAGTATGTTTTGTGTCATACGAGGTACTAATAGCTGTTTGTAGGAACCATGCCACAAAGGGAGAGGAGCACTTCCGTTTGGATACAATGAAGTATTGGAGGCGGATCGATTACAACCATGTCAAGGAGAGTGATCTCGTTAGAGGTGCGTTCGAGCCACGGGCTGTTGCAACAACGTCGCGGTTTATCCAAAAGGAGGAACGAGAAACCACAAGGAGTGAGCACTCTTATGTCTATTCATGCACCACCGAAGGGATTGAAACCAATATTACGACAGCAATCTGTCACAAGGACTGCAAGGTTCGAGTGAATAGGAAGGTACCGGGGCGATCTCACCACAACGGATTCAGTCTTGAGTCGACAGTGGTGACAAATTTCCGAATCACTAACTTTATTCCAAAACATAATGACATGGATACCCAGCCCCTCTTTGGGGTGCCCCTCGACTGCCTCTAAAGGGAGCACCATATAGACATCGGGAGCATCAACCGTAGAGAATGTGGTCGACATTGGAAAAAATGGAAGGAGACCTCTGAGTATCCGAGCAGCTTATTGTAACTTCCCCGGGGTGTAAACCGTTGGAGAGGGAGACTCTAAGAGCACAACTCTTTCCCCTTCAACACTTCACAGGCTATCAGAGAGATACCGGATGAAAGATCCCGTAACTGCAGCGGCTAATCTTGAGGATTCTCTTCGACAACGCAACTCTACTAGTGATGATGGTGGTGACAGTAGTGACAATGAAGACAATAGGGACAATGAGGATGCCATGAACACTGACGGAGGAGTTGGTCCTATCCGCTCTATTAGTGGAACTACCACCACCACCACGAGCTCCGATGATCACCAATAAGGGGCCTCGAGAAATCTCAATACCTTACATCTAGCGTACTCAGCCGACCGAGGCCAAACCACGCGGTAACATCTAGTATCACATCTTATTTCCTCATTTTCTTACTGCTAGGGACTAGCTTTAAATTCATGAGGGGGGAAGGGATTTAAGTGAACTAGTGTTGTTAGTTTGGAGCTTGCCCTTGATGGTTTAGAGCTTGGCATCGGTAGGATGAGTATAGTACCTTGCATGTTTATCCGTTTGCATTTGCATTTGCACGTTTACCGCTTTCTTAGTATTTAGTTGCATACACTACATTCATCCTAGGATAGTCTTGTATGTTTTATGTGGAGTTTATTGCCAAATTTTTTAAACTTTTATTGGGTAAATTAACTAATTATGACATTAATCATATGCTTCATCTCTATGAATATGATTGAGGATTTTCTCGCTTGGATTGTCACATTTGTGTATTACACTTAGTTAAGCTTGGTAGTCTCGACATCACTTAGTGGTGTTTTCTCCACTACGGTTCACGAAGGCCTTTATAATAGGATGATGCATGTTAGGGTCTTATGGTTGTTTTCCCGAGTAATTATGTACCTAAGAGGCAACAAGTTTTCACCTTTCTTTGAGATTGCTAAATGCCTAGGAAGGAGGTAGTGTGAGATTGTGTGATCCTTTGTTTGCAACCTATTCTTTCGAATAGGTTTGGGGAGGGGGTTACGCTATCATTAGACTTATCTTTTCGATTTTTGAGTGTGTGTTGTGAGTTTATTTTCCTTTTTCGTATATTTTGTACTCCAACCTATTCTTTCGAATAGGTTTGGTGAGGTCGTTTGTGTGTCAATGTTTCTTTTTCGTTGTGCTACTGCTGGCTAAAAAAAACAAATCGAGAAAAAAAGAAAAAGAAAAATTCCAGAAAAAAAGAAAAAATCTGGAAAAGAAAAAAAAAGAACGTATTCCAGGCGATTTTTCAGATTTTTTCTGAAAAAAATCTGAAGAATCGCCTGCTGTGGGACTTGGGGCGGTTCGTCCCACAGCAGGCGATTCGCCCGGTGTGTGGGGCGACTCGCCCCACACCTGCCGAACCTCTATATATAGTTGCTCAGTTTGTCCGTTTTTTCATACTTTCTCAGACCTTTTTTCTCACCTTTCTCATTAGTTTTAGGTAGGAATTCTCCAGAGCCTGTTCTGGGGATACTTAGCATTGGAGACACTTTTTCTTATCGTTTTGGAGCTTGTGAGATTGCGATTCTTCGGAGATTGACAACCTTCGGTAACATTGTATCTTACAGTTTTTCTATTTATATTTATTTATCTTTCAACATGTTTTCATTCAATCTTGCTATGATTTATGTTGATTGCATGACATCTATGAGTAGCTAAACTTATCGTTGGTGATAGTATGTGATTTCTTAGCGAAGGGTTAATAATTATGCTGATGGCGGTAAAGCGAATCAGACTTTGAGTTATTGCTTTATTTCTTTGATCTATCTAAGCCCTCTATCTTCGTAGTGTTGAATAATAACGGAACACAATTGGACAATTCATTGATCAAAGATCTCTATGCAAAACGATCGGGTACTTCATGCATGATTATTAACCTGCTATGCTTTGAATGATCATACTATCACTAACTTCCATTATCTGATAAGAAAAACCTGTGCTAACTAGTTTGTTGATTTTATATTTTTAAGTTAGATTAGATAAAGCTAGTTATAGTCCTTAGAGATTGACACTCGAGGTTATTTTACTGCTACATTACGGTTTTCGTTGTAGTTGTGAATTGCCTTTGGCTAAATACAAATTTATTTGATTAATTAGAATCCGACAAATTCCGGTTCATCAGTCAAAGTATTCTTTTTGAAGTTGGAGTAAAGCTCTTCTGAGCTGACTTCTTGGACTTCAGTGATGAGAGTTGCTTCTTTACTCTCCTTTTGAGACTGAATAAGAACAATGTTAGTTTCCGGAATGTTTTGGAAAGTAGTTTTAGATTCTAAAACTGTATCATGAAGTACCTACTGGTTTTCAGCAAGCTCATGTTGCACACTTGGTTGTGCAAGAACTACTTCCAATTCAACAGGAGCTGTAGTAGCTTCCTTGTTTTGTTCATCCTGAAATAACACTTTGTTAGATACAAGTACTAAGTTTTTGAACTTAGTAAAATTACCAAAATTTGCATCTACCTGCTGAGCAGGAGTTGTAGATTCTGGTGCAGAAGTTTCAGCAACCTTCTGGCTTGTATCTTGAGAAGTCTGTAAAGAAATAATAGTATTAGCTAAAGATAAAGTTTCAGATAGAGAAGTTTTGCCAATTTCTGAGTTAACTACCTGCTGAAGAAGGACAGGTGGTGACTCAGTCCTTTCAGCATTGTTGGCTTCTTCAGTTTCTGAGACCAAATCTTCAGCAGACTTCTTTTCATGCTCTATTTGAGAAAGCTGTGTAGAATCAGCAATCTCCCTTATCTCTGAATGGACAGGTTGAGCAGAAGAATCTTGGCCTCTCAGTTCAAAACTTGCCATGAATAGATCCACTGATTTATTGGAGTTGTCATCAATCTCCATGTCCATTTTCTGGCTTAGATCAGTAAGTACCAGTTGGATCTTGTCTACAGAAGTGGGTGATTTGGGCCTTTCATTCTCAGCATCATGTGATGCGTCGTCGAATGGTACTTCAATATGAGTTTTAGAAAACACAATGTTTTGGACAGTTGCTGTCTCAACAACTGTTTCTTCAGCAACTTGTGCTGTCTGAGCATTTTCTCTTAGTGGACTAGTTGCTTGTTCAACAACTGTTTCTTTTTCACTTGTTGCTTTGTCAGCAACTTCTTCAACAAGTGCAGCCTTTCTTAGATCTGCAGCGATGTCACTTGCTGGTTCAAGTGTGGTATCATCGAGATTATCTACTACGTAGATATCATCGATTCTTTCTAAGGAAGGATTTGCATTTCCACTGCCTTGTGGTCTTTCTTCAGTAATTGTATCCAAGGCGATTGGATTTGTAGAAGTGTCAGCAGGTACTTCTACGTCAATTACTTGAGTAGATTGCTTTTCAGCAACTACTGTAGTATCATCGTCGGGGATTTCATGAATGACAGGAACTGAATTCCTAGCCATTGTTTTCTTCCTTGTGATGGTTTTTGTCCTTGTTTTCTTTGGAACAGGACCAGCTGATGACGCTGCAGTCTGAGTGTCATCATCAGCTTTTCTCTTCTTGCTTCTCTTGCTGGGTGCTTTAGTGTCAGCAACCACAACAGTCTCAACAACGTTTGAGTCTGTTGCTTTCTTGATTTCTTTTCATCAGCATCCAAGGGCTTGTGCTGATTGTTGAAAGATCTACCCACGTTACATACTGACTTGTTTATAGGCAGTGGGTTTCTAAGATTAATCTTGAAGTGTGTCAAGATATAGCAGATCTTTAATACATACATAACTGGGTACATAGGTGAGACCGTGTTGTCTTCTACCTTGACCTTGAACTTAACAATACATTCAACAAGTCTTTTGAAGAGGTATTTTGCCAAGTTTATGTCTGATCCATTTTCATGGATATGTTTCAGCAAGGGCCATCTTTTCAGGCCTACTAGATCGATTCCTCCGACTTGAGAATCTAGGACTTTGACGAGCAGCAAGGCTACTAGTCCTAGAGATTTAGAGAGATGCTTTCTCTTTGTAAATTTATCCCAATTTACACGGGGGAGTTTCATTTTTCTTCATGAAATTATTCTTAACATCACTGTAAAAGGCTTTAATTTCATCCTCTGTAGCAGTGATGTCATCTTTAGTTCCAGTGGTTGCAATTTGAAAGATTGTAGCTAAATCAATCCATTTCAGGATGATTTGTCTTCCTTGAACAGTAGTCGAAATCTCTTTTTCAATGACTCCATGTTCATCTGTCACTGACTGGATCTCAGCGTTGTTGTAGAATTCCATTGTATCCACCATACTCACCTTATTCGGATGAGCAGTGATAAATGTAAGTAAACCTTGTTGGTTTATGTAAATAAAGGCTTCAAGGTTTTCAGCCGCTAGTTCGTCTTCATAGAAGTGTCTAATGTACTTCTCTTTTGAAAAACCTCTCCACTACATCATCTGTTTACACATTTCAGCATTTAGAAATGCAGGAGGCATGGGTGTCTGAGCGATTCTGTCGTTTGACAGAATGATCTTTACAGCCGGAGTTTGTGCCGGAGTAGCAGTAGTGCTTGATCCAGCACTGTCTGTCTTGGAGGCCTTAGAAACCCTTGAGGTTTGTCTTTTGGGAGCCATCTTATATAGTAAGAGAATGAGGAGGCAAAGGTACGGGTAAGATGCTTTTTGACCGGAGGTACAGTGTTCTCACAGCACATGCTAGAAATTTTTGCAGAGAAAAGGAAATTTGGGAGTTAAAGAATTTTGTCTTGTGTTCAACTCCTCTTATTTATAGTATCTCCGTTTGTGTGAGAAACTCAATGGGTTTGAGTTCTCAGCAAGGGCAAAACAGAGAACATTGAGTTAGTGGTGTACTTTGCATTTAATGCGTATAGGTCCACTATCTTGAAACCGCCAGATTGTGTTTTTACTTTATGATATTAACTGTTGGATCAACAACTGACTTTAATCAATGGCCACGATTGAGTTTCATGTCATGATTATTATCGAGTGTATCTGTGCCAAGATTAACGTCACAATATATTTTACTTTTAATCAAGGGATTTTCTCCATTACTTCAGTAAAATTAGCTTGCTGAAGTAAAAGAGAATCTTTTCAGCAAAAATTTGAACTTTCTAACTTGGATGAATTAGCCACACAGGTTTGCTTCTTGCTGAACCAAGAAATTAATCTTGTACCTAGAAACTGACAAGTTCCAAAGGTACTTTTTCGATCAAGGGTTGATCCACCATGGTCAGCATCAGAATAACCAACCAATTCTAATCCAGAATCTTTTGGATACCATAATCCAACATTGACCGTGCCTTTGACATATTTCAGTATTTTGAGTGCTTTCTTATAGTGTGATTCTCTAGGATCTGATTGAAATCTTGCACTCACAAAAACAACATACTGAATGTCAGGCCTACTTGCTGTTAAATACAGTAAGGAAACAATGAGGTTCCTATACTTGTGTTCATCCACACTTTTGTCTTATTTAGTATAGCCCAATTTGGTACCAACACTCATAGGGATCTTTTCAGGTTTCTCTTCCTCTTTGATCCTGAACATTATGAGCATTTCCTTTGCATACTTTGCTTGATTTATGAATATTCCATCTTTGAGTTGCTTGACTTGCAAACCTAGGAAATAATTTAATTTCACCATCATGCTCATTTTAAACTTGTTAGTCATGATCTTGGAAAAATCATAACAAAGTTGTTTGTCCTTAGAACAAAAAATTATGTCATCCACATAAATATGGACTAAGAGTACTTTACCATCATGATTCATAGTAAATAAGGTTTTATCAACTTCACCCTTCTGGAAACCATTATCCAGAAAGAACTTAGCTAAGGTGTCATACCAAGCTCTAGGTGCTTGCTTTAGACCATATCCAGCTTTCTGAAGCTTATATACCATCTTAGTTTCTGAGGGAAGTTCAAAGCCAGGGGGTTATTCTAGATAGACTTCTTCAGCAAGTTCACTATTTATGAATGCACTTTTAACATCCATTTGGTAAACTATAAAGTCATATGAGCAGCAACGGCTAAGAAAAGTCTAATGGCATCCAATCTTGCAACTGGTGCATAAGACTCATCATAATCCAATCCTTCAGTCTGGCAGTAACCTTGAGCAACTAAACGTGCTTCATTCCTTGTTACTTCACCAGACTCACTCAGCTTGTTTCTGAACACCAACTTTGTACCAATTGCTTTCTTTCCTTCAGCAAGGGGTACAAGTTTCCAGACTTTGTTCCTTTCAAATTGATCCAGTTCTTATTGCATTGCATTTATCCATTCAGAATGCTTTAGAGCTTTTTCAATGGTTTTGGGTTCAATTTCCGAAACAAAGCAAGAGAACAAAACTTCTATTTCAACAACTATTGCTTCTTCAGCAAGTTCTTGGTTGGTAGATACTTTGGATCTAGTCACTTGGCGTTTTTCAATATCACCAATCACATCCTTAGAGGGATGATCTCTAATCCATTTGTTCAGTACTACTGGTATCTGGTTGTGTCTCTACTGAAATAGGTTCATCAACAACTACTTGTTCAGTATTGCTAGTTTGCGATAACTCGTCAGTAGACACAGGGGGTTGCATAGTTTCAGCAACATCTGGAGCAACTGCATCTTTAGCCGGGAATTTCTTATCATGAACAATATTTATCTTAACATGACTTGGTGTTGGACTGTCATTGTCAGAATCATAATTAAGTTCAATAAGTTTGACTTTTCCAGCATTGGATTTAGTTCTTTGCTCGTGTATGATTAGTTTCGTCATACATTCTGATATTTCTTCTTCAGCAGGAACTCCTTGTGTCTTTTCATAGAATACAACATGCACTGATTCTTCAATCTTATGTGCCTTTTTGTTGTAAACTCTATAAGATTTGCTATGTAAGGAGTAACCAAGAAATATCGCTTCATCTGCCTTCGGTTGGAATGTTCTTAAACACTCTCTACCATTGTTAAGAACAAATCATTTGCAACCAAATACTCTTAGATAAGTGATGTTAGGAGGTCTTCCAAAAAATAACTCATAGGGAGTTTTGTTTTATTCCTTAGTTATCAAGAATCTATTTTGAGTATAGCAGGCGATATTAATCGCTTCAACCCAATAAGCTTCACTTGTTTCAGTGTCAGCAAGCATGGTTCTAGCTGCCTCCTTAAGGGTACGATTCTTCCTTTCAGCAACAACATTTTGTTGCGGTGTCCTTACTGAGGATAACTGTTGATGTATGCCTTTTGAAATGCAATACTCATTTATGTACTGGTTTACAAACTCAGTACCATGGTCTGTTCAGATGATTTTTCCCTTGTCATTTTTCATGACTTCGAGCTTATTCAGCAAGTTAGGTATTTCAGTCCTTATTTCAGACTTATGTTTGATGAAAATTACCCAAGTGAACCTTGAATAATCATCTACCACCACCAGACCATACTTCTTACCAGCATAGCTTGGTTAAGAAGATTCAAACAAGTCCATGCACAAGAGTTGTAAAGGTTTTGTAGTTGACAGTACTGCCTTGTTCTTGAAAGAAGTTTTGGTTTGCTTACCTTGCTGACATGCAGTGCAAACACCATACTTCTTAAAAGTAACCTTAGGTAATCCAACTACAAGTGCCTTTTTAGACAACGTCTTGAAGTTTAGGTGACTAGTTCGTTTATGCCATAACCTTGCTTTTTCAGCAAGGCAATCATGTTCTGAAATAAGGCATTTTTCAATGATTGTTGAAGATCAATCTACAGTGTATGGACCTCCTGATCTTCTGGCACCCATGATTACCTTCTTTGTCTCAAAGTCAATAAGTTTACTTTCATCACTTTTGATTTTGATGAAATAACCCTTGTCAGCAAACTGACTCATGCTGAAAAGGTTAAACTTAAGATTTTTTACATAAAGAACTCCTGAAATAGTAATGCACCCTAACTTCACATCACCATAGCCTTTAGTAGAACCAAAGCCTCCACCAGCGAACCTTATTGTTGGACCTTTAGACCATCGTCTATAGTTTATAAGGTTTTTCTTATTGCCCGTCATGTGCTTTCCGTAACCACTGTCAAAGTGCCAAATTGCATTGTTTGTCTCCGTGGCTGAAGTCTACACAATCAAGAGCAAACAAGTTAATTATCCAAGATTGGATGTCCATTAACATGTTCAAGAAAACGTCCAGTGGAAACCCAAGTCTTAACTTTTTCAATCTTGACTTGTTTTCTACATGCTGAGGAACTAGATGGTTTAAAACCAAACGACTTTTGAGCATTGCTGGTTCAGTCCACTTTCTAATGTGGTGTCTTGTTTGGTTGACAATTTTGTTGAATATAATTTTCAATAAGTTCTTTTCTAGCACGGTTCCTTCTAGGCCGAGCTTTCTAAGTATTGTCAGTACTCTTGGGCTTGGTTTTGTTAAGCTCTT
This sequence comes from Plantago ovata, assembly GCA_028274465.1. NCBI lineage: Eukaryota > Viridiplantae > Streptophyta > Magnoliopsida > Lamiales > Plantaginaceae > Plantago > Plantago ovata. Next base: position 62,130,276 of record CM051457.1, read on the forward strand.
TGAAGTATCTTTGCTGACTCTGCTTATACTCGTGAAAAAGTTAATTTTGCTTGGTTTTGTATCCAAGTTCACTTTTCGGAGTATGCTGAATTTTTGTCTCAGCAACCTTACTTGATTCAGGTTTGTCACCAAAGGACTTCTGATTACTTTTGGTAATCTTGCCTCTAGACTTAACAAATTGCTTTTCAGCAACTTGTTTGGCGGATTGCTCTTCAGCATCCTTTTTCTGATTAGATTGCTTTTCAGAAACCTGTTTTCCTTTTGAAGTCCTGTTACTTTGAGTAGCAACAACGGGCTTCTTGGTCATAGGTACTTGATTGCTTATTTCAGCAACCTTAGATTGACCAATTTTATAGAGTTCTTGTTGACCACTATCAGTAGCACGAACAAAAGTAATTGGTGATTTATCTTTACTCAAGAGTATCACATCATCACCTTCATAAGTGGCACCTAAACCTTCTTTCTGAGATGGATCTCTCAGATAAGAGTTTAGTTCAGTTAGCGTGTTACTGGCATTCGCATAAGATTTGAAATTGACTTTCATCTTTTTCATCTCTTGTATTTCAGCAAGTAACTTTAGAATTGAGGATTGATATTCTTCCAATTCTATTGCCATTTAAGCATTTTTTCTCTATAGCTTCAGCAATTAGCTTCTTGAGATGCAATATTTCAGCATCCTTCTTTTCTGACGCAGCGCTCAGCGAAACGTACTTTTCAGTAGTTTGCTTGATGAATGTGTATTTTACACTTTCATTTGAGTCTTTTTCACCTATTTTAGCTATCCTCTATGTTAATTTAGCTATATTTTAGTGCATTTTATTAGAATAGTGTCACGTTTCCCTTTAGTTTTTATTTTACAGGTTTTGGTTGAAAAACGAGGTTTTCCGGGCAATTATATTGAAGTAGACAAGGAATTGGTGTTCTAGAAGCCTAATTGGAGTATCTGAAAGATTCCGGATAGGATTTGAAGTCTAGGGGTCGAGTCTGAAGGCTAAAAGGTCATTAAAAGGCAGAAACAGAGTCCGAAAAGGGGAAGAAATCCAAAAGTGCGTCGAAAACGCGTTTTGGGCCGAAAAACACTCCCGGGCGAGTCACCCGGGACGTGGGGCGAATCGCCCCACACCAGGCGAATCGCCCGGTGTGTGGGGCCGTTCGCCCCACACAATTCGAATGCCTATATATATGAGCTCAGTTTTCTCCGTTTTTCATACTTTTCCAGACCTTTTCTCTCACCTTTCTCTGTAGTTTTAGGTAGGAATTCCCCAGAGCCTGTTCTGGTGGTTCTTAGCTTAGGAGATACTTTTTCTTAGCAATTTAGAGCTTGTAAGATCGCGATTCTTCGGAGATTGACAACCTTCAGTAACATTGTATCTTACAGTTTTTCTATTTATATTTACATATCTTTCATCATGTTTCCATTCATTCGTGGTATGATTTCTGTTGATTGCATGACATCTATGAGTAGCTAAACTTCTCGTTGGTGATAGTATGCGAATTCTTAGCGAAGGGTTAATAATTATGTTAATGGCTATATCGCGCATTATACTCTGAGTTATTACTTTATTTCTTTGATCTATCTAAATCTATAACTTCGTAGTGTTGAATAATTACGGAACACAATTGGACAATTCATTGATCAAAGATATCCATGCAAGACCGCGGAATTTATGCATGATTATTAACCTGCTATGCTTTGAAGGACCATACTATCACCAATCTCCATTATCTGTTAAGAAAAACCTTTGCTAAGACGCCTGTTGATTTTATATTCTTAAGTTAGATTAGATAAAGCTAGTTATAGTCCTTAGAGATCGACACTCGAGGTTATTCTACTTCTACACTACGGTTTTCGTTGTAGTTGTGAATTGTCTTTGGCTAAATAACAAATTTATTTGATAAATTGGAACTCGACAATCCAACGTTCATCAAATTGGCGCCGTTGCCGGGGACTATACTCCTTTTTTCTGTTTAGCTTTTTTATTTTCAGCATTCAATTCCTAGTTTTAGTAGTTTTTAGTTTTCCTATTTAATCTCTCTCTGATACTGCTTTCCTAGTCTGTTACAGATAGTGTATGCCACATACACGATCAAGGGAACACCGCTTGCTGATTCAATTGCTGAGATCGACAGAGTCTACCACCAAAGAAGGCGACTACTTCAAAGGCGTGAACTAGAGGAAATAGAGGATACCGATTTCTCTGAATCTCTACACAGTCTTTTCAAGGAAATCGACGGAATGGCAGAAGATTGACCACTGAAAGCATGGGTTCAACCCTCCAAAGATCGTATGAGGGGACCGGCGATTGTTCTTTCGTCTGCAACTCGAGATCTGGAATTCAAGAACCACGCATTCCAACAACTTCCGAGGTTACATGGCTTAGCAAGGGAAGATGTGATGGGGTACTTGCATGATATCGATGATTTCGTCAACCAACTCCCACGACCCGGAGCTGAAATAACAACGGACGAGTTGAGGATGAAGGTTTTTGCTATGGGACTTGGCGACAGAGCCAAGTCATGGTTGAGTTCTCTACCGGCGGGCTCGCTGGACACTTGGGAGAAGGTTTTTTCAGCTTTCATGGAAAAATACTTCCCTCACACCTTGACTACCGCGCTTAAGGCACAAATCACTGAATTCAAACAGGACTATGATGAGACAATCTACACCGCGTTTGAGAGGTTCCAAGACCTCATGAACAAGTGCCCTCACCATGGTTTTGAGCTTTCCGATCTAGTCCAACACTTCTACAATGGACTAACCTTCGAGAATCAACAAGTAGTGGACTTCCAATGCCGAGGCAATATTTGGGAGGAAACCGCGGAAGCCGTCTGGGCGGTTTTCGAAAGGCTTGCTAAGGGGTCGCAATTCAAGGACCCAAGAGCGATGGTTAGGAGACGTGGACCTGAAGCTCCACCTACTCAAGAAGCCCTATGTATAGGGGGAATTGGGATCAATTCGAGTGCTTTAACAACGAATTGAAGCAAGTCCTCAAGAGCGCCACTGGAACATCTGTTTTGAACGAAGTTTACCGAATATGCAAGAATTATGGGCATGGGGCTCACATGTGTAGATCGTAGCTTGCATATGATGATGGCAACTGGGTTCAAGGAGGCGAAGAGGAAGCCTTTGCTACGGAGTTTGGTACTCAAGAAGCTAGCTACGGACAAGACGGTAGGAATCCTCGAGGTGGATTTTGGAGAAGAGGGTTCCGGAACAATCAAGGATATGCACCGGCTAGCCAAACTTATGGCCCTAACCAAGACCGTAGTAGGCTTAACTATGGTAATGATCACTGCGAGAATCCCGTTCTGAAGAAGCAACCGAAGTCGAAGTCGGCTCAACTGATGGAGAACTTGCAAAAGATGGTTGATCACACCAAAAGTTTTCTCAAACGTTATGAAGAAGATTCTGAGAAGACTAGGGCAAGGCTTGATCGGTTGGAAGAGAGCACTAGGCTTGCCCATCAAAAGATGCAAGAGTTGATCGACCGATGAGCAAGTAGGGAGCAAGGCAAACTGCCTAGCAACACTGAGAAGTCGATGTCCATTACCTTGGTGGGTGATCTACCTGTCGAAATCACCATCAAGAAGGTTGCTAAGTGCGAGTGTTGCAAGAAGGAAGAACCCCCACTAGCCAAGGAAGAAGAGAATGACCTTGGTTCTGACGAGAGTGAAGAGGAGCAAGAGGATCCCGAGCCACTCCCTCAAAGTTTCGATATTAAGGTCGGGATTGGTGAACTTGAAGATGTCCGTGCTACACTAGACACGGGATCCTACTCTAATGTGCTCCCAATGAATGTGTTCGAGAAGTGTAGCCTTGGAAAACTATCTGAGCATAAGGCTATTGTGCAACTGGCGGATGGATCCTTGGTGAGACCCTAAGGCGTTGTGAAGAATGTATTGGTCAAGATTGGTGAAGCTTCTGTATACACGAATTTTGTAGTTATGCCGGCGTCTACACCTGGGATGGGGGATGTCGTCCTCTTGGGGCGGACATTCTTGACAAAACTACACTCCGTGATAGATACCTACCGAAGGACTTGCACCATTGAGGTGGATGGCAAGCGACATGTGTTGCGAGCCATATCTGATCCACCTGATACTTCTCACACTATTAACTACTGTGGTCTTGCTGTCTATGTTCATTCTTATTCACAGGTTCGTGGCATGAGGAGAAGATCCATGAAGGGGAAGTCTAGTACCCCCAAGAAGAAGAGCTATGCGCAAGAAGGAGTCGAGTCAAAGACTATAAACAATGGCGCTATCCGGGAGGCAACCCGGAGTTTTTATCGCTTTTTTACCGCTTTATTGCATGCATTCATACTTGAACAATTTGCTTTTCATATGTGAATTTGTTCGTCTTTGTGTCGTATGTGCTTATGCTTGTGTTTGAGTGAGCTTTGTCGAGTGGTTTTATGAGTAAAATGGTTTTCGGGGATTAAAAAACTGCGTTTTTTCGAAAGTTTCGTCTCCCCACCTCCTGAGGTGGGGTGCGAATCGCCCCACAAGTCCAGAGAGCTCCACGCTCTCTGGACGCGCGGGGCGATTCGCCCAACATACGGGGCGATTCGCCCCGCACAGGGCGAGTCGCCCCGCGAGTTCTGCAAACATTAAATCGCGAGAAACCCTCATTCTCCTCATTTCTTCATCTCTTCACCCTTCTTACTCCCCAAAAATCCGAAAAACGCAAAAATATCTTCAATCCTTCATAAAACCTTCATTACTCCACCAAATTTTGTGTTCTGTAACTTCAATCGAAGCCCATTACGTGCTCTTTCTTTTCATATGAATAGCTTTCACTCTTGTGCATTCGTTTTCCAGATCTGAGGTATCTTCTTATGAACCCTAATTTTTCAAATTTGGGTGTTTTCTGATTCGAGCTTCAATTAGGCTTATATGATGTATGGGTAGGTTGTTTGTGTGATTAGAAGCGTTATTTACTATCAATTGCATGTTCAATTATGCTTGGAATGTTGATTTGGGAATTTTGCTTCTAGATGTTTTTATCTTGTTATGCAATGTATCTTTTTCTTCGATTCCTTACATATGATTGTGTTTACTAATGTGATAATGATGGGTATGATGGTAGAATACATAATTGTTGGGTATGAGGATTTATGATGCTAGAATTTTTCGCTACTATGGTATGAATTGAGCCTTATTATTTAGGTTATTTGTTGTCTAGCGAGCGTAATACGATATGTACATGTCGAATTTATTTTGGTGTGTTGCATATTAGTAGCTAGAATAGACATGAAGGATTTGCGGAGTTCGATTGTTGATTTTATCACTCGTGTGTTTCGTTCTTACATTAGCATATGCATGAGTCAGTTTTGTGTCATACGAGGTACTAACTGTTGTTTGTAGGAACCATGCCACAAACGGAGAGGAGCACTTCCGTTTGGCTACTATGAAGTATTGGAGGGGGATCGATTACAACCATGTCAAGAAGAGTGATCTCGTTAGAGGTGCGTTCGAGCCACGGGCTCTTGCAACAATGTCTACACTTGGAGTAAGGACTCCTATGCCTATTCATGCACCACCAAAGGGATAGAAACAATTATTACGTCAGCAATCTATCACAAGGACTGCAAGGCTCGTGTGAACAGGAAGGCACCGGGACGATCTCACCACAACGGATTCAATCTTGAGTCGACAGTGGTGATAAAGTTCCGAATCGCTAGCTTGGTTCCAAAACATAATTACATGGATACCCAGCCCCTCTTAGGGGTGCCCCTTGACTGCCTCTAAAGGGAGCATCATACAGACATCGGGAGCATCAACCGTAGAGAATGTGGTCGACATTGGAAAAAATGGAAGACAACTTCTGAGTATCCGAGCAGCTTGCTGTAACCTCCTCGGGGTGTAAAACGTTTGAGAGGGAGGCTCTGATAACACTGCTCTTTCCCCTTCAACAGTTCACAACCTATTGGAGGGCTACAGGATGGACGATTCCATAACTGCGGCGGCTAATCTTGAGGATTATCTTCGACAATGCAACTCTACTGGTGACGATGGTGATGACAGTAGTGACAATGAAGACAACAGGGACAATGATGATACAGATGGTTTAGTTGGTCCTATCCGATCTATTAATGGAACTACCGCCGCTACCACAAGCCCCAATGATCACCTATAAGGCCCCTGGAGCAGTCCCAATAACTTACAAGCAGCATACTCAGCCCACCGAGGCCAAACCATGCGGTAACATCTAGTATCACATCTTATTTCCTCATTTTCTTACTGCTAGGGACTAGCTTTAAATTGATGAGGGGGGATGGGATTTAAGTGAACTAGTGTTGTTAGTCTGGAGCTTGACATTGATGGTTTAGAGCTTGCCATTGATGGTCTAGAGCTTGGAATTGGTAGGTTGAGTATAGTACCTTACATATTTATCCGTCTGCATTTGCATTTGCACGTTTACTGCTTTCTTATATTTTAGGTTGCATACACTACATTCATCCCAGGATAGTCTTGCATAGTCTCGCATGTTTTATATGGAGTTTATTGCCAAATTTTTTGAACTTTTTATTGGGTAGATTGACTAACTATGACATTAATCATATGCTTCATCTCTATGAATTTGTTTGAGGTTTTTCTCGCTTGGCTTGTCACATTTATGTATTGCACTTAGTTAAAGCTTCGTAGTCTCGACATCACTTTGTGGTGTTTTCTCTACTGCGGTTCACGAAGGCCTTTATAATAGGATGATGCATGTTAGGATCTTATGGTTGTTTTCCCGAGTAATTATGTACCTAAGAGGCAACAAGTCTTCACCTTGCTTTGAGATTGCTAAATGCCTAGGAAGGAGGAAGTGTGAGATTGTGTGATCCTTTGTTTCCAACCTATTCTTTCTAATGGGTTTGGGGAGGGGGTTACGCTATCGTTAGACTCGTTTTTCGTTGTGAGTTTATTTTCCTTTTTCGTAAATTTTGTACTCCAACCTATTCTTTCGAATAGGTTTGGAGAGGTCGTTTGAGTGTTATTGTTTCTTTTTCGTTGTGCTACTGCTGGCTAAAAAAAAAATCGAAAAAAAAAAGAAAAAGAAAAATTCCAAAAAAAAAAAGAAAAAAAAAACTGAAAAAGAAAAAAAAAAGAAGAAAAAAAAAAGAAAAGACCCCAAAAAGCCAAAGAAGGGTCCAAAAAGCCAAAAAACAATTTAGCAAAGTGTTGTGTCTCATTTTCCAATTCTTGTAAATGTTCGTAATCGTGTTGAAATTTTTTGTCTTTTGTTTTTAGTGTCATCTGTTCTAGACCACCCTCGTCCTGCCATTCAGGAAGTGGTGAATAGCTTAAGGCTTACTTGAGAGATGGGTAGAATAGGGGAGTGTTATCTTTTTAGGGAACCCTCCTTCGTTTGATGAGAGCCAGTATTGGTTCGACCTCTTTGAGGAAGTCTTAACTTGGTGAACAGTAGTAAGTCCTCAGTTTCATAGGCACGGGACAACCATTCGTATTTTAACATGTTTCATTACGTCGTCACTGACTAGGTCCAGGTAGAGAATATTACGAGAGACTATCTTGTCTTGACGTAAGTGCTTATGTGGATGTGTATGGGTCAATCGACGCATTCTTCAACCTATATTCATGATATAATTTGTATGGTTTTTGTTCATATGCTTTTTGATAGATTCAGTATATTAGTTCATTTTCATTTGGCATGAGACTCCATTTTTTGTGTTGCATTGTTTTTTGCACTAGAGTCTAGCTTAGTTGCTTGAGGACAAGCAAAGGTTCGGTTTGGGGAGTTTGATGAATGTGTATTTTACACTTTCATTTGAGTCTTTTTCACCTATTTTAGCTATCCTCTATGTTAATTTACCTATATTTTAGTGCATTTTATTAGAATAGTGTCACGTTTCCCTTTAGTTTTTATTTTCCAGGTTTTGGTTGAAAAACGAGGTTTTCCGGGAAATTATATTGAAGTAGACAAGAAATTGGTGTTCCAGAAGCCTAATTGGAGTATCTGAAAGATTCCGGATAGGATTTGAAGTCTAGGGGTCGAGTCTGAAGGCTAAAAGGTTACTAGAAGGCAAAAACCGAGTCCGAAAAGGGGAAGAAATCCAAAAACGCGTCGAAAACGCATTTTGGGCCGAAAAACACTCCCGGGTGAGTCGCCCGGGACGTGGGGAGAATCGCCCCACACCAGGCGAATCGCCCGGTGTATGGGGCCCTTCGCCCCACACATTTCGAATGCATATATATATGAGCTCAGTTTTCTCCGTTTTTCATACTTTTCCAGACCTTTTCTCTCACCTTTCTCTCTAGTTTTAGGTAGGAATTCTCCAGAGCCTGTTCTGGGGGTTCTTAGCTTAGGAGATACTTTTTCTTAGCAATTTGGAGCTTGTAAGATCGCGATTCTTCGGAGATTGACAACCTTCGGTAACATTGTATCTTACAGTTTTTCTATTTATATTTATATATCTTTCATCATGTTTTCATTCATTCGTGGTATGATTTCTGTTGATTGCATGACATCTATGAGTAGCTAAACTTCTCGTTGGTGATAGTATGCGAATTCTTAGCGAAGGGTTAATAATTATGCTAATGGCTATATCGCGCATTATACTCTGAGTTATTGCCTTATTTCTTTGATCTATCTAAATGAATATCTTCGTAGTGTTGAATAATTACGGAACACAATTGGACAATTCATTGATCAAAGATCTCCATGCAAGACCGAGGAATTTATGCATGATTATTAACCTGCTATGCTTTGAAGGACCATACTGATGAACGCGGATGTCGTGCTCCGAATTCAAGCAAATAATATTTGTTATTAGCCAAAGGCAATCCACAACTACAACGAAAACCGTAGTGTAGCAGTAGAAAAACTCGAGTGTCGTTCTCTCAGGACTATAACTAGCTTTATCTATTTAACAAGAGAATATAAAACAGCAGACAGATAGCAAAGGGGTTTCTAGCAGATAATGGAGATTGGTGATAGTATGATCCTTCAAAGCATAACGGGTCGATAATCATGCATAAATTCCTCGGTCTTGCATGGAGATCTTTGATCAATCTAGTGTCATGTTGCAATTATTAAGCACTACGAAGATAATGGTTCTAACAAGTCAATCACTATTGTCCTAATGTGTTCCGTAATTATTCAACACTACGAAGATAAACTCGCGTACAGGTCGACGAGGGTCCAATTGTGCATAATAATTAATACAACATACGAGAATTTAGGTTGTGCCAGATCAACGAAATAAAGCAATAACACGGAGTATAATGCGCGATAGCTATTAGCATGATTATCTTCCCTTCGCTAAGAATTCATATACTACCACCAACGATAAGTTTAGCTACTCATAATAGGCATGCAATCAACAGAAATCATAGAAGAAAACATATTGAAAGATATATAAAATAAGTAGATTAAACCGTAAGATACAATGTTACCGAAGGTTGTCAATCTCCGAAGAATTGCGATCCTACAAGCTCCAATCCGCTATGAAAAAGTGTCCCCTAAGCTACGGACCCCCAGAACAAGCTCTGGGAAATCCCTACCTAAAACTACAAAGAGAGGTGAGAAAGTAGGTCTGGAAAAGTATGATTTTCGGAGAAAACTGAGCAACTATATATAGGCCTCGAATTATTGTGGGGCGTTTCGCCCCACACACCGGGCGGTTCGCCCCGGAGAGTTTTTCGCGGAATTCCGCGTTTTCGACGCGTTTTTGGATTTCTTCCCCTTTTCGGACTCGATTTCTGACTTCTAGTGGCCTTCTAACCTCCAGATTCGGCCCCTAGACTCCAAATCCTATCCGGAAACCTTCAGATACTCCAAATAGGCTTCTGGAACACCAATTCCTTGTCAACTTCAATATAATTGCCCGAAAATCCTCGAATTTCAACCAAAACCTGTAAAATAAAATCTAAAGGGAAACGTGACACTATTCTAATAAAATGCACTAAAATATAGCTAAATTAACTTAGAGGATAGCTAAAATAGGTAAAAAAGACTCGAATGAAAGTGTAAAATACACATTCATCAAACTCCCCAAACCGAACCTTTGCTTGTCCTCAAGCAACTAAGCTAGACTCTAATGCAAAAAACATGCAAGACACAAAATGGAGTCTCATGCCGAATAAAGTGAACTAATCTACTGAATTTACCAAAAAACATATGAACAAAAACCATATAAACCAAAACATGAATATATGTTGTAGAATACCTCGATTGACTTATACACATCCACATAAGCACTTATGTCAAGACAAGATAGTCTCTCGTAACATTCTCTACCTGGACCTAGTCAGTGACGACGTAATGAAGCATGCTAAGATACGAATGGTTGCCCCGTGCCTATGAAACTGAGGACTTACTGCTGTTCCACCATGTTAAGACTTTTCCTCAAAAGAGGTCGAACGAGTACTGGCTCTCATCAAACGAAGGAGGGTTCCCTATAAAAGATAACACTCCGCTATTCTACCCATCTCTCAAAGTAAAGTCTTAAGATATTCACCATTTCGTGAATGGCAGGACGAGGGTGGTCTAGAACAGATGACACTCAAGACAAAAAAGATAAAAGATAAAAAACACGATTACGAACATTACAAAAAACGGAAAATAAGACTCAACACTTTGCTAAACTGCTATTTGGCTTTTTTGGACCCTTCTTTGCTTTTTTGGGGTCTTTTTCTCTTTTTTTTCTTTCCAGATTCTTTTTTCCTTTTCTTTTTTTTTTCTGGAATTTTTCTTTCTTTCTTTTTTTTCGATTTTTTTCTAGCCAGCAGTAGCATAACAAAAAGAGAAACAAAATGACTCACACGACTTCCCCAAACCTATTCGAAAGTATAGGTTGGAGTACAAAAATCACGGAAAAGGAAAAATAAACTCACGATACGAAAATGAAAAACAGAAACAAGTCTAATGATGGTGTAACCCCCTCCCCAAACCTATTTGGAAGAATAGGTTATAAACGAAGGATCACACAACCTCACACTACCTCCTTCCTAGGCATTTAGCAATCTCAAAGCATGGTGAAGACTTGTTGCCTCTTAGGTACATAATTACTCGGGAAACAACCATAAGACCCTAACATGCATCATCCTATTATAAAGGCCTTCGTGAACCGCAGTAGAGAAAACACCACTAAGTGATGTCGAGACTACCAAGCTTAACTAAGTGCACTACATAAATGTAACAAGCCAAGCGAGAAAAACCTCAAACAAATTCATAGAGATGAAGCATATGATTAATGGCATAGTTAGATAATCTACCCAATAAAAAGTTCAAAAAATTCGGCAATAAACTCCATATAAAACATGCAAGACTATCCTAGGAAAGCAGTAAACGTGCAAATGCAATTAAAAAAAAAACAAGACTATCCTACTCAACATCACAAAGCCAAACAATACTTAACATCATGGTTCACATCCCATCCCCCTCATGAAACTTAAGCTAGTCCCTAGCAAAAGAGAATGAGTAAATAAAAAGTGATACAAGATGTTACCGAACGGTTTGGCCTCGGACGGCTGAGTATTCAAGAATGGACTCAAGAGTACCTCCCCACGGTGGCCGCCATTCTCTTGGTCCGATGTAGCAAAGAAACCTAGGAAGCTTCAAAGATCTCACCATGCTGAATGGACTGGTTTGCTTCGCAGGCATATCCAATAAGGACTTCATCAATAGCAGGACATTCACTTTGACTTCATCGAGGTGCTTGTTTAGTGGTGGCTCCTGTGTATCTTGCTTGTCAAGCTTTCCACCTCGGAGAAGTAGATTCACCTCTTTGTACTTAAGAACCTCAGTAGTAACGGAAGAAAGTAGTTTTGGGTTGATGCGAATGTCTGGGAGTAAAGAAACAGGGGAGCTGGGGTCGTCCAGCTCAGTGGTCATGGGAGGCGGTTCTACCCCCATGCTGGGCGACTCGCCTCCCACCTCCTGATGAACCCGGATTTGTCGGTTCCGAATTCAGCAAATAATATTTGTTATTTAGCCAAAGGCAATCCACAACTACAACGAAAACCGTAGTGTAGCAGTAGAATGACTCGAGTGTCGTTCTCTCAGGACTATAACTAGCTTTATCAAATCTAATTTAGAATATAAACAGCAGACAGATATCAAGGGGTTTTTCTAACAGATAATGGAGATTGGTGATAGTATGATCCTTCAAAGCATAACGGGTCGATAATCATGCATAAATTCCTCGGTCTTGCATAGAGATCTTTGAATCAATCTAGTGTCCTGTTGCAAATATTAAGCACTACGAAGATAATTGGTCTGACAAGTCAATCACTATTGTCCTAATGTGTTCCGTAATTATTCAACACTACGAAGATAAACTCGCGTACAGGTCGACAAGTGTCCAATTGCGCAGAATAATTAATACAACATACGAGAATTTAGGCTGTGCCTGATCAACGAAATAAAGCAATGACACGGAGTATAATGCGCGATATAGCCATTAGCATGATTATCTTCCCTTCGCTAAGAATTCACATACTACCACCAACGATAAGTTTAGCTACTCATAATAGGCATGCAATCAACAGAAATCATAGAAGAAAACATGTTGAAAGATAAATAAAATAAGTAGATTAAACTGTAAGATACAAGTTACCGAAGGTTGTCAATCTCCGAAGAATTGCGATCCTACAAGCTCCAATCCGCTATGAAAAAGTGTCCCCTAAGCTATGAACTCCCAGAACAGGCCCTGAGAAGTTCCTACCTAAAACTACAGAGAGAGGTGAGAAAGTAGGTCTGGAAAAGTATGATTTTCGGAGAAAACTGAGCAACTATATATAGGCTTCGAATTATTGTGGGGCGGTTTGCCCACACACCCGGCGGTTCGCCCCACCTCTGTGGCGGTTCGCCCGGAGACTTTTTCGCGGAATTCCGCATTTTCGACGCGTTTTTGGATTTCTTCCCCTTTTCGGACTCGGTTTCTGACTTCTAGTGGCCTTCTAACCTCCAGATTCGGCCCCTAGACTCCAAATCCTATCCGGAAACCTTCAGATACTCCAAATAGGCTTCTGGAACACCAATTCCTTGTCAACTTCAATATAATTGCCCGGAAATCCTCGAATTTCAACTAAAACCTGTAAAAATAAAATCTAAAGGGAAACGTGACACTATTCTAATAAAATGCACTAAAATATAGCTAAATTAACATAGAGGATAGCTAAAATAGGTGAAAAAGACTCGAATGAAAGTGTAAAATACACATTCATCAAACTCCCCAAACCGAACCTTTGCTTGTCCTCAAGCAACTAAGCTAGACTCTAATGCAAAAAACATGCAAGACACAAAATGGAGTTTCATACCAAATAAAATGAACTAAACTACCGAATCTACCAAACAACATATGAACAAAAACCATATAAATCAAAGCATGAATATCGGTTGAAGAATACCTCGATTGACTTATACACATCCACATAAGCACTTATGTCAAGACAAGATAGTCTCTCGTAACATTCTCTACCTAGACCTAGTCAGTGACGACGTAATGAAGCATGCTAAAATACGAATGGTTGCCCCGTGCCTATGAAACTGAGGACTTACTGTTGTTCCACCATGTTAAGACTTTTCCTCAAAAGAGGTCGAACCAGTACTGGCTCTCATCAAACGAATGAGGGTTCCCTATAAAAGATAACACTCCCCTATTCTACCCATCTCTTAAGTAAAGTCTTAAGCTATTCTCCACTTCCTGAATGGCAGGACGAGGGTGGTCTAGAACAGACGACACTCAAAAAAGATAAAAGATAAAAAACACGATAACGAACAATACAAAAATGGAAAAGACTCAACACTTTGCTAAACTGCTATTTGGCTTTTTTGGACCCTTCTTTGCTTTTTTGGGGTCTTTTCTTTTTTTTTTTTTTTTTCTTTCCAGATTCTTTTTTCTTTTTCTTTTTCTCTTTTTTTCTGGAATTTTTCTTTCTTTTTTTTCGATTTTTCTAGCCAGCAGTAGCATAACAAAAAGAGAAAAATGACTCGCACGAATTCCCCAAACCTATTCGAAAGAATAGGTTGGAGTACAAAATTTACGGAAAATGAAAAATAAACTCACGATACGGAAATGAAAAACAGAAACCTATTCGGAAGAATAGGTTATAAACAAAGGATCACACACCTCACACTACCTCCTTCCTAGGCATTTAGCAATCTCAAAGCATGGTGAAGACTTGTTGCCTCTTAGGTACATAATTACTCGGGAAAACAACCATAAGACCCTAACATGCATCATCCTATTATAAAGGCCTTCGTGAACCGCAGTAGAGAAAACACCACTATCTGATGTCGAGACTACCAAGCTTAACTAAGTGCAATACATAAATGTGACAAGCCAAGCGAGAAAAACCTCAAACAAATTCATAGAGATGAAGTATACGATTAATGGCATAGTTAGTTGATATATCCAATAAAAAAGTTCAAAAAATTCGGCAATAAACTCCATATAAAACATGCAAGACTATCCTAGGAAAGCAGTAAACGTGCAAATTCAAAACAATTCACGAGTTTATCATAAGCAAGATAAGTATAGAGATAACCGACGATAACCTCCTCCACAAACCTGAACGTCGTCGCTCGTCCCGAACGTCGAAAGTGGATCCAAGGTGAGAGCTAATGATTGTATAAGTGACCTATAATACTCAATCAAACTCGTGAGATAAAATCTAAAGCGGTAAAGAAAGCGATAAAAATTCCGGGTTGCCTCCCGGATAGCGTCATTGTTTAAAGTCTTTGACTCGACTCCTGTCTGCGCCTATCTCTTCTTTTTGCGGGTACTAGGCTTCCCCTTCATTGATCTCTTGTCCATGCCACGAACCTGTGAATAAGAAAGAATGTAGGCTGCAAGACCACAGTAGTGAGTAGTGAAAGAAGTATCGGGCGGATCGGGTGGATCAGATATGGCGTGCAACACGTGTTGCTTGCCATCCATTTCAATAGTGCAAGTTCTTTGGTCGATGTCCATCACGGAGCGTAGTTTGGTCAAGAACGTTCGCCCTAAGAGTATGACATCCCCCATTCCAGGTGCAGATGCCGGCATAACTACAAAATTGGTGTAAACAGAAGCTTCACCAATCTTGACCAACACATTTTTCGCAACTCCTTCGGGTCTCATAAATGATCCATCCGCCAGTTGCACAATAGCCCTTTGCTCAGATAGTTTTCCAAGGTTACTCTTTTCAAACACGTTCAAAGGGATTATGGTTGAGTAGGATCCCGTGTCTAGTGTGGCACGAACATCTTCAAGCTCACCAATCCCTACCTTAACATCGAAACTTTTAGGGAGTGGTTCGGGATCCTCTTGCTCCTCATCACTTACGTCAGAACCAAGGTCCTTCTCTTCTTCCTTAGCCTGTAGAAGTTCTTCCTTCTTGCAACACTCGCACTTAACAACCTTCTTGATGGTGATTTCGTCAGGTAGATCACCAGCCAATGTAATGGCATTCGACTTCACAGTGTTGCTAGGCAGCTTGCCTTGCTCCCTACTTGCTCTCCGGTCGATCAACTCCTACATCTTTTGATGGGAAAGCCAAGTGCTCTCTTCCAACCTATCAAGCCTTGCCCTAGTCTTCTCGGAATCTTCTTCATATCGTTTGAGAAAACTTTGTATGTGATCGACCATCTTCTGCAAGTTCTCCATCAGTTGAGCCGACTTCGACTTCGGTGGCTCTTTCGGAGCGGGGTTTTCGCAGTGGTCATTACCATAGTTTAGCCTACTACGCTCTTGGTTAGGGCCATAAGTTTGGTTAGCCGGTGCATATCCTTGATTGTTTCAGAATCCTCTACTCCAAAATCCACCTCGAGGATTCCTACCGTATTGTCCGTAGCTAACTTCTTGAATACCAAACTCCGAAGCAAAGGCTTCTTCTTCGCCTCCTCGAGCCCAGTTGCCATCATCGTATGCCAGCTCCGATCTACACATATGAGCCCCATGCCCATAGTTCTTGCATATTCGGCATACTTCGTTTGAAACAGTTGTTCCGGTGGCGCTCTTGAGGACTTGCTTCAATTCGTTGGTAAAGCACTCGAATTGATCCCCATTCCCCCTATACATAGGGGCTTCTCGAGTCGGTGGAGCTTCAGGTCCACGTCTCCTAACCATCGCTCTTGGGTCCTTGAACTGCGAACCCTTAGCAAGCCTTTCGAAAACTGCCCAGATGGCTTCTGCGGTTTCCTCCCAAATATTGCCTCGGCATTGGAAATCCACCACTTGTTGGTTCTCGAAGGTTAGTCCATTGTAGAAGTGTTGGACTAGGTCGGAAAGTTCAAAACTATGGTGAGGGCACTTGTTCGTGAGATCTTGGAACCTCTCGAACGCGGTGTAGATGGTCTCATCATAGTCCTGCTTGAATCCAGTGATCTGCGCCTTTAGCGCGGTAGTCAAGGTGTGAGGGAAGTATTTCTCCATGAAAGATGAAAAAACCTTTTCCCAGGTGTCCAGCGAGCCTGCTGGTAGAGAACTCAACCATGACTTGGCTCTGTCGCCAAGTCCCATAGCAAAAACCTTCATCCTCAACTCATCCGTTGTTATTTCAGCTCCGGGTCGTGGGAGTTGCTTGACGAAATCATCGATATCGTGCAAGTACCCATCACATCTTCCCTTGATAAGCCATAGAACCTCGGAAGTTGTTGGAATGCGTGGTTCTTGATCTCCAGATCTCGAGTTGCAGACGAAAGAACAATCATCGGTCCCCTCATACGATCCTTGGTGGGTTGAACCCATGCCTTCAGTGGTCTAGCTTCTGCCATTCTGTCGATTTCCTTGAAAAGAATGTGTAGAGATTCAGAGAAAGCGGTATCCTCTATTTCCTCTAGTGCGCGCCTTTCGAGTAGTCGCCTTCTTTGGTGGTAGACTATGTCGATCTCAGCAATTGAATCAGCAAGCGGTGTTCCTACAGAACGTGTGTGCGGCATACACTATCTGTAACAGACTAGGAAAGCAGTATCAGAGAGAGATTAAAAAGGAAAACTAAAACTAGTAGAATTAGGAATCTAAAGCTGAAAATATAAACAAATTAAACAGAAAAAAGGAGTATAGTCCCCGGCAAAGGCGCCAATTTGATGAACCCGGATTTGTCGGTTCCGAATTCAGCAAATAATATTTGTTATTTAGCCAAAGGCAATCCACAACTACAACGAAAACCGTACTGTAGCAGTAGAATGACTCGAGTGTCGTTCTCTCAGGACTATAACTAGCTTTATCAAATCTAATTTAGAATATAAACAGCAGACAGATAGCAAGGGGTTTTTCTAACAGATAATGGAGATTGGTGATAGTATGATCCTTCAAAGCATAACGGGTCGATAATCATGCATAAATTCCTCGGTCTTGAATAGAGATATTTGAATCAATCTAGTGTCCTGTTGCAAATATTAAGCACTACGAAGATCATTGGTCTGACAAGTCAATCACTATTGTCCTAATGTGTTCCGTAATTATTCAACACTACGAAGATAAACTCGCGTACAGGTCGACAAGTGTCCAATTGCGCATAATAATTAATACAACATACGAGAATTTAGGTTGTGCTTGATCAACGAAATAAAGCAATGACACGGAGTATAATGCGCGATATAGCCATTAGCATGATTATCTTCCCTTCGCTAAGAATTCACATACTACCACCAACGATAAGTTTAGCTACTCATAATAGGCATGCAATCAACAGAAATCATAGAAGAAAACATGTTGAAAGATAAATAAAATAAGTAGATTAAACTGTAAGATACAAGTTACCGAAGGTTGTCAATCTCCGAAGAATTGTGATCCTACAAGCTCCAATCCGCTATGAAAAAGTGTCCCCTAAGCTACGAACTCCCAGGACAGGCCCTGGGAAGTTCCTACCTAAAACTACAGAGAGAGGTGAGAAAGTAGGTCTGGAAAAGTATGATTTTCGGAGAAAACTGAGCAACTATATATAGGCTTCCAATTATTGTGGGGCGGTTCGCCCCACACACCCAGCGGTTCGCCCGGTGTGGGGCGGTTCGCCCCACCTCTGTGGCGGTTCGCCCGGAGACTTTTTCGCGGAATTCTGCGTTTTCGACGCGTTTTTGGATTTCTTCCCCTTTTCGGACTCGGTTTCTGACTTCTAGTGGCCTTCTAACCTCCAGATTTGGCCCCTAGACTCCAAATCCTATCCGGAAACCTTCAGATACTCCATATAGGCTTCTGGAACACCAATTCCTTGTCAACTTCAATATAATTGCCCGGAAATCCTCGAATTTCAACCAAAACCTGTAAAATAAAATCTAAAGGGAAACGTGACACTATTCTACTAAAATGCACTAAAATATAGCTAAATTAACATAGAGGATAGCTAAAATAGGTGAAAAAGACTCGAATGAAAGTGTAAAATACACATTCATCACCTCCAGGGGGGCGTCGCCTTCCAATCCTTTCTCCTCTTCAAGTTCTCGAACCTCTTCTACTTCAGCACAATTCAACAAGCTGAATTCTTCTGTAAGATGCTCAGTTACTTCAACTTCTTCAACAACTTTTCCTATACGAAGGTCATCTTCAACTTGCTCGGCATGTGCATCTTCCTCACTGATTTCTTCGGCTTCAAAATACTCCTCGGATGAGCTTCCTGCTTCACCTCGATCTACTTCCTTTGCGGTGATGTGAATTGGTATGACCTCATCGGATTGTGTTGAACCTCTGGCGTACTTACGGAGGACTTCTTCTGCCTCGTCGACCGTCCATTCCCCAGACCGCCTCTCAACCGATCCACTCTAAGTCGTTCCTCTTCACGAAGTCCACCAACGAAGCACCTAATCAACTCCCCATCTTCGAAACGGTGATGGGGGCACTCACGTTTATACAGATCAAAACGTTCGTAGGCGTCACAAAACTGCTCATACTTTCCTTGCTCGAAATATTGGATCTTATCACGTAAGGCAATTGTCTCATGATAGGGCATGAACCGCGCCAAGAACTCCTCTACTACATGGCCCCAAGTTTTCAGCGATCCTGGTTCTAACCTTGCAATCCAACGCCTCGGCTCATACCCCAAAGTAAAAGAAAATAATTTCCTGCACAATTGGTCCTTAGTAAACCGTTCCGCTGGAATTCTTTCTATTTCCTTCTCATAGGATCGAATGAAACTCCATGGGTCCATCCCTACTCCATCTTCGTACCTTGGTAAGTACCTCACCATGGACTCCGTCACCTCATACCTCCTTAACTCATCTTCCAGGTATACGGAAGATCCTCTTCTCACCTGCGAGAATTGGGGTGTCATGCGAGCGCGCATGTACATCATATCTGTATTTCTGTAGTAAGAGCAACTCAAAACTAAAAATTAGTTCTATTAGCGTAATCAAACACAATATCACCAAAAATTCCGAGAGCACAAACACGCAAGGTAACCAAGATCAGATTAGATGAATTTACTAAAGAAGATAGGAGGAAAGAAATAGGGTAAGAAGGTGAAATTGTTGAGAGACAATCCAAGAGCTGTTCTGGGGGTTGAATGCTGAAAATATAAACAAATTAAACAGAAAAAAGGAGTATAGTCCCCGGCAGCGGCGCCAATTTGATGAACGCGGATGTCGTGCTCCAAATTCAAGCAAATAATATTTGTTATTAGCCAAAGGCAATCCACAACTACAACGAAAACCGTAGTGTAGCAGTAGAATGACTCGAGTGTCGTTCTAACAGGACTATAACTAGCTTTATCTATTTAACAAGAGATTATAAAACAGCAGACAGATAGCAAAGGGGTTTCTAGCAGATAATGGAGATTGGTGATAGTATGATCCTTCAAAGCATAACGGGTTGATAATCATGCATAAATTCCTTGGTCTTGCATGGAGATCTTTGATCAATCTAGTGTCCTGTTGCAATTATTAAGCACTACGAAGACAATGGGTCCGACAAGTCAATCACTATTGTCCTAATGTGTTCCGTAATTATTCAACACTACGAAGATAAACTCGCGTACAGGTCGACGAGGGTCCAATTGTGCATAATAATTAATACAACATACGAGAATTTAGGTTGTGCCTGATCAACGAGATAAAGCAATAACACGGAGTATAATGCGCGATATAGCCATTAGCATGATTATCTTCCCTTCGCTAAGAATTCACATACTACCACCAACGATAAGTTTAGCTACTCATAATAGGCATGCAATCAACATAAATCATAGAAGAAAACATATTGAAAGATATATAAAATAAGTAGATTAAACCGTAAGATACAATGTTACCGAAGGTTGTCAATCTTCGAAGAATTGCGATCCTACAAGCTCCAATCCGCTATGAAAAACTGTCCCCTAAGCTACGGACCCCCAGAACAAGCTCTGGGAAGTCCCTACCTAAAACTACAGAGAGAGGTGAGAAAGTAGGTCTGGAAAAGTATGATTTTCGGAGAAATCTGAGCAACAATATATAGGCCTCGAATTACTGTGGGGCGGTTCGCCCCACATCTGCGGCGGTTCGCCCCGGAGAGTTTTTCGCGGAATTCCGCGTTTTCGATGCATTTTTGGATTTCTTCCCCTTTTCGGACTCGGTTTCTGACTTCTAGTGGCCTTCTAACCTCCAGATTCGGCCCCTAGACTCCAAATCCTATCCGGAAACCTTCAGATACTCCAAATAGGCTTCTGGAACACCAATTCCTTGTCAACTTCAATATAATTGCCCGGAAATCCTCGAATTTTTCAACCAAAACCTGTAAAATAAAATCTAAAGGGAAACGTGACACTATTCTAATAAAATGCACTAAAATATAGCTAAATTAACTTAGAGGATAGCTAAAATAGGTGAAAAAGACTCGAATGAAAGTGTAAAATACAGATTCATCACATACTATCACCAATCTCCATTATCTGTTAAGAAAAACCTTTGCTAAACGCCTGTTGATTTTATATTCTTAAGTTAGATTAGATAAAGCTAGTTATAGTCCTTAGAGATCGACACTCGAGGTTATTCTACTGCTACACTACGGTTTTCGTTGTAGTTGTGAATTGCCTTTGGCTAAATAACAAATTTATTTGTTAAATTGGAACTCGACAATCCAACGTTCATCATTGCTTAGTCAGAAGTTCAGCATTCTGTAGTTTCTCTTGTTGTTTACTCAGAGTTTTCTCAAATCTTTCGATTTCTCCTTGAATTCTGTCAAGGTCAATATCATCTTCACTTTTTGAATCAGAGTAAGAGGTAGGAGAGTTTACCTGATCGTCCATGGGGCAGAACTCGTAGTTTGACACATCTGAGTAAGCTTCCATGGCAATTCCACACACTTCTTTGCCTATCTCTACGTCCAGAGTAGCTTCCTCTTCCTCAGTGTCTGAACTTTCTACCTCACTGTCTTCAGAGCTTGTTTCAATGCAAAGAGCATCGATCTTTGCTTGAAGCTTTTTCTTTTCTTCAGCAATAAAAGCCTTCTTGAACTTCTTCTTCTTTTCAGCAAGGGTCAGTTTGCTTTGAAGTGTCCAAGCTTTTTGCAATAAAAGAAAAGATCATTGCAGATTGCTGGTTCTTTAGAAGAGTTTGCTTGCTGAGCTTGCTTGTTTAGTGAGCTAGCTTCATTCTTGTACTTATGGTAGCTATTACCAAGATGCTATTTCAGCTTCTCTTTTGCCTTTCGCCTTTCAAGTTCCTTACTGCTGAATTTGTTCATATTTCTAACTGCAAGAGCATTTTCATCAGTAGGCTCTTTGTCACTCTTCTTTTCAGAAGATGAAGGCTTGGCAGCAAGAGCAATGTTTTGCGATTTTTCAGCAAACACACTTTCTCTTTGCTTTGTCTCATAGTTGACAGTAGCACGGTGAGAGAACAACTCAGTTGGAGTTATGTTTGGCATTCCTTGATTGTAGTAGAAGTTTTGAGCGTGGATCCGTTCTTGATTCAAACTTCTGATAACGGTTTTCACCTTTTCAAAATCTGAGTAGAAGTTTCCAACATCTTAGGCAGCCATTTCACTCACAAGTGTTGTGAATCTGAAATCCAAGTCTTCCAGTGACTCGTTGTCACCTTGTTTGAAGTTTTGAAACTTCAACTTTAGCACTTCGAGTTTGTTTTCCTTGGTTTTGTCAGTTCCAGCACAAAGATCTTCAACCATTTTCAAAGATTCCTTAGAAGTTTTAGCACCCCATAGTTTGCACTGTATAGTGTCTGGAGTAGATCGAATGATGATGTTTCTTGCTTGGCCATCAAGACGGAATCTTTTGCCTTCATCTGAAGTCCATTCCTCTCTTGGTTTTGGTACGACGGTGTCGATCGATTCTCCTAAGATAGTTTGCTTTCCACCAGTATCTGTGGTCATGTGAGGAAAGCTTATTTCAACTTTAGTGATCTTGATTGGGCCATCATTTATGACAGTCACCATCTCATCACTAATTGCCTCAAGATGTAGCATCATGTTACTAGGAAACTTGTAATTTTGATGAACAGATTACCATGCTAAATTAAGAACAGTCCAGTAATTAGTACTCTTAAGGTCCATAGGAAATTAGAATTTCTAAGGACATTATAAAAGAGGAACATTTGCTGAAGACATAGTATAGGTACTAGATGGGTTCTTTTGTTTGCTGATGATGTACGTTGTTTGCTGAAACAATCTATTAAAGTATAAGAACCACTCAGAAGACTTGAAGACAAGAATATTTGAAGTTTGCTGAGATTTGGTATCTATATAAGGCACATATTAAAGTAAACTAAAGTACAGATTTCAGCAAAGCAGAAAACACAAGTGTAAAACTTGAGTCTGCTGAGCTGATACAACGTACTAAAGTAACTACATGTGGCCTTACTTGCTGAAGTAGTTCTTACATTTGTGCTCCAAGTTTCAAACGTTGAAAAAGGTCAAAGAGCATCAAATGAAAAGCATGTCGTTCTAAAAAGTTGAACACGCTAGTGACAATACCTTCGTAGCAAGATAGTGACATTTTTCGGCTCCGGCTTAGAATTTTAAAATTTAAACGGTACCAAGAAATCACTATAAATAGAGACCCTTAGGCAGTGAAAGAAAGTGTGTCGACAACGTGATCTTACACTCACTTGTGCTTTCAAACTCACATTTTTCTTAAGCTCACTACTGTATAAAGATCCGACCCAAGACTTAAGCTTGAAACACAAGCTACTTGTGAAGAAGTAGAACTCTGGCTAGGAAATTGGTTAGGTGTTCTTTCTCCTGAACAAGAAATAGTCTTGACACCCAGAAACAATATACTTAAGATTACTCAGTTCAGTTTCTTAAGATTACTTGGCATTAGCTGAAAAGTTCTCATTGTGATCTTCACCCAAAATCTCTCTAACTGATAAAACACCCTTTTACATGCGTGAAATTCAGGAGGAACTATTCAAGCAAGGAATTGCTGATAAGTGTCCCATGTTTGGTCTCTGGATAGGTTGGAAACAAAGCAAGGGTGCTTTGGTTTCTTGAAATCTAGTAGATTAGGTGTTGTAAGGAACCTCATCATCTATCTTAGTGAATTCAGTCCTTGCAAGGACAAAGTGAACTAGTTGAGAGATTACGCTACCCTCAGATACCACTATAAACTGTTTGTATGATTTACTTACAGCATTTACATGTCAGCAAAGCTTTATTTTAGTTACTGTGGATTCTCTCAAAAAGCTTTTATTCAGCATACTTGATTTAAATTTATTTTGCTTAATCTGCTGAATTGTTGTTTTAACAAAAGCGCTTAATTTCGAAAGACTTCCGCTCTCTGATTATTTAAGTATTAGCAAAACTTACTACTGAACAAGTATTTAGTACCTTGCTGAGAAATTTATTTTAAGTATCAGCATAAGCTCTTTACTGTAAAGTAAAAGCATCTTGCTGAGAAAGTTTTAGACGACGAAAAAGCTGTAGAGACTATTCACCCCCCCCCCCTCTAGTCTCTACTTGTTGTCTAAAGGGACCAACAAGTGGTATCAGAGCAGGAGGTTCATTAATTCTGCACTGAACCTAGATCCCTTTTAAGTGATTTTCGTAAATCACTCACACTTGATCAACGTTGGTAGTTTGTTGCCTTTGGGAGGATGTCTTTAGGAGACGCTCCATTGCTGAAGTTGGAAAACTATGAAAAATGGCGAAACAACATGATGTTACATCTTGAGGCCATTAGTGATGAGATGGTGACGGTCATAAACGATGGCCCAATCAAGGTCACTAAACCTGAAAGAAGCTTTCCTCATAAAACCACATATACTGGTGGAAAGGAAACTATTTTAGGTGAACCGGCTGACACAGTCGTACCAAAACCTAGAGAGGAATGGACTTCTGATGAAGCCAAAAGATTCCGTCTTGATGGCCAAGCAAGAAACATCATTATCCGGTCTACTCCTGACACCATAGAGTGCAAACTGTGGGGTGCAAAGACTGCTAAGGAAGCTTGGAAGATGATCCAAGATCTGTGTGCTGGATCTGACAAAACAAAGGAAAACAAACTCGAAGTCCGGAAGTTAAAGTTTCAAAACTTTAAACAAGGTACTGTTGAGTCACTGGAAGACTTGGATTTCAAGTTCACAACTCTTGTGAGTGAAATGGCTGCCTTAGGTGCTGGAAACTTCTATTCAGATTCTGAGAAGGTGAAAACCATCATCAGAAGTCTGAATCAAGAATGGATCCACACTCTGTACTTTTATTATAATCAAGGAATGCCTAATATCACTCCAACAGAGTTGTTCTCTCACCTTGTTGTTGTAAACTATTAGACAAAGCAAAGAGAAAATGTGTCTGCTGAAAATTCGCAGAACATTGCTCTTGCTGCTAAGGATTCATCTTTCTTGAAAGAAGGATGAAAAAGAGCATGCTGATGAAAGTGCCTTGGGTGTTAAAAATAAGAGAAAATTTATCAACAAAGAGCTTGAAAGAAGAAAAGCAAAGGAGAATCTCAAAAAACATCTTGGCAATAACTACTACAAATACAAGACAGATGCTAGCTCGCTGAATAAGCAAGCTCAGCCCACTTCTTCCTCTGAGGAACCCGCAATAGGAAATGATTTTTGTTTATAGTGTAAGAAACCTGGTCATTTCAAGGCCAAGTGTCCCTTGCTGAAAGGCAAGAGTGCTGACAAAAGAAACAAGTTCAAAAAGTCCATGATTGCTGAAGAAAAGAAGAAACTTCAAGCTAAGATTGATGCTTTATGCATAGATACTAGCACCGAAGAAAGTGAAGAAGAAGATTCAGACACTGAAGAAGAATCAACCATGGATGTTGAATTTGGAAAATAAGTATGTGGAATCGCTATGGAAGCATTTCCAGACGTGTTGTTAGTGTTGAAATATGTCCAATCCGCATGTACGAACTGGAGCGGTCTAAGAGCACGACAAAGCATCATAGGCCGTCCCTCAAGGGGCACGACCACACCCAAGTATGTCACTAAGGTGTGGACCGACCAACATAGGGTCCGACCATCACTGGGAGGACAACCCTCAAAATAAGCTCCTCACAAGGACAAAGCTGCCAGTGAGCTCGAGGAGCATCTCTATGGCTCGAGGAAGTCCTTACGTCAAGGTAACGCTCCTTGAGAAAAACTGAGCAGGATACTACTCGCACGGTTGCTCGAGGACCTGGAGCGACCAGCCACGGTTGCTCCGTTGGGCCAAGGCCCACAGACCTCCTTAATGGGCCTCAATCCTACCCGTACACGTGTCGCGATCCTACGCTACCGGAAGTTGAAAGGCCACAAGTATATAAAGGCCTCATTTACTCCTCAACTGTAAGCATTAATAACACCTCTCAACCACCACATTTACTACTCGTACTAGGGAAGCCTCACAACTCCCTACTCGTAAAGTCGCCTCTCCGGTCTGATACCTTACAGACCGGGCAAGAGACACTAACCCCCCCCCTGTAGTGTATTTCAGGTACGAGGAAGCTACAAGAAGGCTCATTTCCTATCTCAGAGGAATACTACAAGAAGAAGAACTAGAATGACTTAGATTAGTGACTTATTGCGAACTCAGAAAGAAACACGAATTACCCTTCAACATTTGGCGCCGTCTGTGGGAAGCGACACGAAAGGTCATTCCTTGCCCTACTGGTCGAGCCACAACCCTCCTTGTGACCCTGCACGAATATGCCTCCCAGAAGAAGCAACCGTCTTGCTAATGCACCACCTAGGAACCCTCCTCGACCTAGAGGCCGTCCCTCTAGTAACGGTCGCGGAGGAGGAACGGATGGTGCTCCGAGGGAACCAAGAAACAACAATGTTGCAAGGAATCGGGATTACACGGAGGGGGCATTTACTAATGTCACCAACTCCCAAAATGAAAGATCGGGCGAAAACAACACGCAAGGAATCCCGGTAGGAAATGCCTATGGAGCGTTGAGAGTCTTGAACAACGCCGAGCCTAGGGGGCAGCCTCCTCCAGTAGCAATCAACCAACCTCTCGTACCAGGGAACCCTTCTCAACCGGCCGCATTTACCTTCACCCTTCCTGATGGACGTGTAGTCCGACCATCAGACTTCGGGATGGGCGAAGCTCAATACGGTCTATTCCTTCTTACTCTACAAGGATACGTCGGGGGTAATGAGGCTGTTAGGGTTAACACTGAGATACAAGCTCAGGGAGCACAACCAGCGCCGGTGCAAGAGCAACCTCGTGACACCATGGTCGCTCCTCGTCAATTCCAAGGAAGAGCACCAGTTGCACAGGATGAAGCACATTCGAGAGCCAACACAAGGCCGATCCAATCTCGACTTGGACAATCAAGAATTCAATCGAGGTTAGAACCCCAAGGTGCCCCGGATGACTTGAGAGACTTGATTGATAGAAGGATACGGGCATCGTTACAAAATGTAGCTCAACAAGAAAATAGAGCTCAGGTGGTCGCTACACCACCCGCTCTCCCCAATCAAGTTACCCCCAACCAGGTAACTCCTCAAAACCAACAAGAAGCAGTGGAGGAGAATCAAGCATTGAGAACAGTAGTTGAGGTAACCCCCCTGATCGACCCGATCACGGGGAGGAGGCTCACTCTAGAGGAACTCAACGCGAGGAAATCCGCACTGGATGCTCAGATAGAGACTCTACGAGGAACTGTCCAAGAGAAAGAGCAAGACCAAGATCCGAGCCCTTTGTGCGATGAGATTAGAAGCCACCAGGCCAAAATCGAAAGAGGGTTCCCCACCTTCGAAAGCTATGACGGAACAAGCTGTCCAAAGGACTACTTGGTAAGATTTGGCACTAAAATGGACGCTTACGGTCATGATTCAAGGACCAAAGCACTCCTCTTCCCGGCTAACCTATCCGGAGAAGCCATGAAGTGGTGGTCGCGCCTCCCTCACCGATCCATCAAGTCATATAGAGATCTCTGCAAGGAGTTCTCTAAGCGTTTCGAGAAGGTGATGAACGCCAAGAGACGGGTGAGGTACTTGGCCGAAATTGTTCAGAAAAACAACGAAGACTTGAGGGACTTCATCAATCGCTTTCATGAAGCAGCTCTCCAAGTCGAAGATCACTCGATCAATGAGAGGAAAGAAAATTTGTATGGTAACACTACCAACATCAAATTCCAAGATGTACTCTCAGCATCGTGTGTGGAGAATGAAGCACAACTTGCCAAAGTTTGCAAGGATTTCCTCGAGGCTGAGGAGTTCCGAAAAACTGTCACCGTGAGAACCAATCTTCCCAAGGAAAAAGGGAAAGAAAAAGAAAAAGAGAAAGAGTACCCTCCTCGCCCCCAAAATCCCAGGAAGCAAAGGAAAGATAAAAAATTTGGGTTGATCAAGGAGGGCAACTCTAGAAATGATTTCAGAGACAAGAGGTCTCCTCCTAGAAGGTCACCACCAAGACGATATAGCAACTACACAGACTTAAATAGGACAAGATCCGACATCTTAAACTATATAGTCTCGAGGAAGCTAGATGTGTCCTGGCCACCCCCGATTAAGGAAAATCAAAGGAACAAGAGCTCGGAAAAATTTTGCAAGTTTCACAAGGGGAAAGGGCACACCTCAGATGAGTGTGTCGAGCTCAAGAATGAAATTGAGAGGATGATACGCAACGGTCAATTGGTTAACTACATCCGGAAGGAAGAACCCCTGGCATTCCTGCCCCCACCACCTCGAAGTGGGAGCGAGCACCCTTACCAAGGAAACCCTCAGGACGATGACATTCATAATTACAACAATTATGAGAACCGCCCCGTGAATGGAAGCATCCACACTCTCACAATCGCGGGAGGACCCACCGGCGGCGACACTCGTAATCAAAGGGAGATTACGGCGGACAACCTTAGGGTCCGAGATGTGAAGTATGCTCAAGCCGCACGACCGGGAACCAATGTTATCTCTTTCGATGATAGCGAGATACCTCTGAAGCATGCCGGAGGAGGTAACATCTATGATCCTTGCGTCCCACTTGTAGTTTCCTTGGATGTTCAATTGTACAAGTTGGGTAGAATCCTCGTCGATACCGGGTGCTCGGCAAACTTGATTTTCACCGGAACCTTGAAAAGGATGCAAATGAATCCAAGAGAAGGGCTCAGAGAAGTGAGGAGCGCATTGGTAGGGTTTGGAGGACAACCTATCATGCGACTCAGAATGATCAACCTCACGGTGTCAATGGGTAGCGCTCCTAGACGAGTGACTCAACAGGTTCCTTTCGTGGTTGTCGATATGCCATTTGATTATTTTGCAGTCCTAGGCCGACCCGGTCTCTCTCAATTCCGAGCTGTAGTGTCCACAGTCCACAACAAGCTAAAATTCCCCACTCCTTTGGGAATTGGACAAGAAGTGGGAGACATACGAGAAGCATGGGAATGCTACACCATGTCGGCCAAGTTCACTTCGAGAGTTGCCATTGGAGAACCCAACCCCGGGCAGTCATCTAAGGAGACACCCCTTGTTCACAATGCGCCTTATCGTTTCTACACGATTCGGCGAGTGAAGAAAAAGTCAAAAAAGCCAAGTCCGTCACTTAGGCGAAGGAAAGCAATCATGAAGAAAGACAAGGATACTCTAGTAGGAGCTGTTAAAGAGCTCGAGGAGTATCAAGTGATCCCACCAGTCCCATCCTCTTCCAAAAAGAAGAAATTCTTTGAGGAAAACAAAATTGAAGCAAGAGAAGCCCTAGAAGAAATCCAAATTGTCGAAGGAAGTGCCGACAAGGTCACAAAAATTGGCACCGTGATGACTACTGAAGTCAGGATGAAACTCATCCAATGTTTGAAAGATAACAACGACATCTTCGCGTGGAGTACCGAGGACCTCAAGGGGATCGACCCACGTGTCGCCGTTCACCGTCTGAACGTAGACCCGTCAATCACCCACATCACAGAAAAGCGAAGAGTCTTCAGTGCAGAAGATAATGCCATCATAGAAGCGGAAGTCCAGAGACTTCTCAAGGCCGGCCACATCAAGGAGGTGAGATACACCGATTGGGTATGCAATGTGGTCCTCGTGGAGAAAGGTCCGGGAAAATGGAGAATGTGCAACAATTTCACAAGGCTCAACAAGTTTTGCCCAAAGGATCCATACCCTCTCCCACGAATCGACCAGCTGGTCGATTCCACCGCCGGATGCGCCCTCCTGAGTTTCATGGATGCATACCAGGGCTTCTACCAGGTTAAAATGGCCAAAGATGATGTGCCTAAGACTGCCTTCTTCGCTAATGGCAATGTCTATTGCTTCAACGTGATGCCATTTGGTCTTAAAAACGCCGGAGCGACCTACCAGAGGTTGGTTAACAAGATGTTCAAAGAAGAGCTGAGCAAAACGATGGAGGTATATGTCGATGACATGCTCGTCAAGAGCAAAACCGAGGAGCAACATGTAGGTTACCTGGCAAAATGCTTCTCAATCTTGAGAAAGTACGGCATGAAGCTCAATCCGGCGAAATGTACCTTTGGGGTCAAAGGGGGGAAGTTCCTCGGTTACATGGTGACAGAGAGAGGAATAGAAGCAAACCCCGAAAAGATAAAGGCCATCCTCGATCTTCCCCAACCTCAATCCATCAATGAGGTGCAACAATTGGTCGGAAAATCAATTGCATTGAGTAGATTCATCTCGAGGTCTGCCGAGAAAAATCTACCTTTTTTCAAAGTGCTAAGAAAGAGCAGCCACTTCGAGTGGACGAAGGAGTGCGAGGAAGCCTTCGAGAAGCTGAAAGAATACCTACTCGCTCCTCCACTATTGTCGAAACCCGTAGAAGAAGAGGTACTCTATTTATACCTAGCAGCGACTGGGGAAGCTATCAGCTCGGTCTTGGTATGAATCCAAGGAAACGACCACTTGCCCATCTACTACTTGAGCAAAGTACTTGCCGGGGCTGAAACGCGGTACATGGATATCGAGAGGCTTTCCTTTGCCCTCGTTTATACTGCAAGGAGGTTAAAACCCTACTTTGGTGCTCACAAGGTTGTAGTCTTGACAAAGCAACCTCTTAAGCAAGTCCTTGGGAAACCCGAAAATTCGGGAAGAATGGCAAGATGGGCGATCGAGTTAAGTGAGTACGACATCGACTATCAAGCACCCGTGGCCAAGAAAGCACAAGTCATAGCCGATTTCCTCGTAGAGTATCCCTCAAAAGGAACATCAGAGGAAAACCCTTCGGAAACAAAGAGCGCTATGATGATGGTCGAAGAGTAACCCCAACAAAATAACCCCATGCAAGCTCTGGAAGATGCTTTAAAAGAGCTTAAGGCGATGTCCCAAACCAAAAGGAAAAGGCATGAAGTCTTCCTGACAGAGAAAATCGACGAGCCTAAGGGTACGGAGACCGTCTCTCCAAAACCCAAAGAATTAGTCGACCATGGAGACGTCTGGATTCTTCATGTTGATGGATCCTCATCAGGAAAAAATGGCGGGATAGGAATATACTTCAAGAGTCCCGGAGGAGCTGAACTCGAGTACGCCGTTACTCTTAGTTTCCCGGTATCAAACAATGAA
This sequence comes from Plantago ovata, assembly GCA_028274465.1. Taxonomy (NCBI): domain Eukaryota; kingdom Viridiplantae; phylum Streptophyta; class Magnoliopsida; order Lamiales; family Plantaginaceae; genus Plantago; species Plantago ovata. The sequence goes on from CM051457.1 coordinate 62,161,087, forward strand.
GCAGAATATGAAGCAATCCTCATAGCTCTACGTATGGCAAAGTCATTGGAAGTGAAGAAGCTACATCTCTTCACTGATTCCCAACTGGCCGAGAAGCAAATCTCGGGGAAATTCAGAACCAAGAAAGACTCACTGGCTGAGTACAAGAGCGCCATCACGGAAGAAATCCAAAAATTTGAAAGTTGTGAGATTGAAAAGTTCTCGAGAGATCTCAATCAAAGGTCAGATGCCCTATCAAAGTATGCTTCAGCCTCCGGAGGAGTTGATACCCGGAACGTGATACTTATGAGAATCAACGCATCATCTTTGTGGTCATCAAAGCCAAACGTCTTGGCCATTGACGATCAACCGAGTTGGATGCAAGAGATAACAACATATCTCAAAAATGGAAGCCTTCATCGTGACAAGGCTGAAGCGAGGAGGATCAAGGGAAAAGCTCCCCGATACATCATGCAAGGAGACTACTTGTACAAAAGGTCTTTCGAGGGAGTCTACTTGAGATGCGTCGCCGAGCATGAAGTCCAAAAACTTCTCGGAGAAATGCATCGAGGAAGTTGCGGAGACCATGCCGGAGGAAGAACCCTCGCACAAAAAGTCATTCGACAAGGATACTACTGGCCCACTGCTCGCGAAGACGCTGCCCAATTTGTGAGAAAGTGCGAGGAGTGTCAAATGCACGCGAAATTGATCAACGTCCCGGCGAAACCTCTCATGCCCATCACCATCACTTGCCCTTTCGACATAGTCGGTCCTTTCCCAAGAGGCACGGGTCAAAAGAAGTTCATCATTGTTGCGGTCGAATACTTTAGCAAGTGGGCGGAAGTTGAAGCAGTATCTACCATCACCGAACAAAGAGTGATAAACTTCGTATAGAGGAACATCGTGTGTCGATTTGGCTGGCCAAGGGTCCTCATCTCGGATAATGGTGATCAATTTTGTGGCCAAAGATTCAATGAATGGTGCAAGGAAATGAAGATTGAGAGGAGGTATACTCAGTAGGAAATCCTCAATCCAATGGGCAAACAGAAGCCGTCAACAACTTGCAGAAGAGGTTCGCTACCAACAAGGACTGGGTCGACGAGCTTGATGGAGTGGTATGGGCATACCGCACTACTTCAAAAACAGCTACGAGAGAGACTCCCTTCTCGCTAGTTTACGGGTCCGAGGCGGTCATACCAGCAGAAGTGGCGGTCGAAACCCTCAGAATCCAAGGGTATCAACCCGAGCACAATCATACAGAGAGGCTATTCGACCTGGAGACGGTTAGTGAAGCGAGGACCAACTCCTTGGCCAACATCCTCAGATATCAAGCACTCATCGCGAAGACCTACAACAAAGGCGTGAGAGAGAGAGACTTCCAAGTAGGAGACCTAGTACTCCGAAGAGCAGACATCCTGGGCAAAGTTGGGAAGATGCAACCCAATTGGGAAGGCCCCTACAAGATAATTGAAGCAAGGTCCAATGGAAGCTATCGGCTCCAAGATATGGAGGGAAGAGTATTGAAAAACCCATGGAATACCTCTAACCTCCAGAGATTCTACGCTTGAGTTGTTGGGAGAAAAAGCTTTTTGAAAAACCCATGTGAAAGGCCATTGATCGAGAAGGATTCCTCACTGATTCAAGTGAGAGGTACCTCTTGTTTTTGTTAAGAAGTTGTTGTAAGCAAACCGGCCGAGGAGCCCCCATTGTAATTGTATTTCCGTCAAATCAATACAATGTCTATCTTTCAACAAGAAAATGTTCAAGTATAGAACTACTATACTCAAAAAATAGGGCTACTCGATCAAGAAAGCTTACTTGACCTACATAAAAGCTATTCGATTTCCATGATTAAGGGGAATCCTCCCCGCTCTCTAACCTCTATGAGAGAATTAATCAGGAAACCATTTAAAGGAGAAAAAGCGAGGAGATGAAGGTAATCGAGGAGAATGATCGCCATTCTTTCTAACTCAACACTTGGAATTTTTTCTAAGTTCAACACTTAGAATTCTTTCTTAGTTGTCAAGATGATCGAGAAGCGCGGAAGCTACTTTGATAGCTCGAGGAGCTCGTAGCGAAGAACATTGGTTCTCGATTCTAACTTATACATGTTTAACTACTCTATCCAAGTTATACGTCATAACAAAAATTGGAATTAGTAAAGACACAAGTATAAGTAAGAAAGCGAAGAGCAATGAATTTTATTGAAGAAAACAAAGAGCGAAGAAACAACAGTAGATAAACATATGTTACAAATGGATATGTTTCGAAGAGCGCCACAAAGGGCCGAATGAAAATTGTTAGAAAAATAATGCAAGTACGGAAACGGGTAAAGAAAACATGCCCGAGCATACTCGGTCTTTAGGAGGCTCCCCGATCCTAACGAGTACGGCTGTCGGTGAAGTCAGTAACAAGAGTGGTCGCGCTTGTAGCTCCTCGCGCAGAGCCCAGTTCATGGACCTCAACATTGTCTCGATCCTGAGCTTGAGCCTCTTCGATGGCCTTTTTGTACATGGTCAGCTCAAGCTCGACAAAGTCAGCTGCCCTCCCGATGACCGAATCACTGAGCTTCACCCAAGCAGCGTTCCGAAGAGCTGCCTTCTCGAACGGATAAATGATCCCGCTCCTTAAGCACTCGGGCACCCAGGCAGGAAGGTAGGCTGGTTTGCTAGGATATGGAACTTCAGGATCGGTCACCAGCTCACAAAACTCGCACGCCTCGTGCATCTCCTCGGTAATCTCCTCGTCAGGATAAGGAGTAAGGTCATCGCGCCGCCCGGGATGCAAGTCCTCGCGATCATTAGGATCGAAGTCAACAGGGAGCAAGTTAACCCTCTTCAGCTGGCCGACGCATGAAAAGAAGCCCTCCTCTCGAGACGCCACTTGCACGTCTCTTTGAGCCATCTTATAAGTGGCAGAGGACATGAAGTCGCGAGCAGCGGCGACTCGGCTACCCTTCAAAAAAGAAAGGATGCTTGCCTTAAACTTTTCCATGCAAATGGATAAAGTAGCATAGGCACCCTTGAAGCTCTTACTCCTCGCCTTCTCCCTGGACAGCTCCTTCTCGAGCTCTTCCACCTTAGCTCGAAGCTTCCCGGACTCAGTCTTCGAGACCTTCACTTTCGACTCTGAAGCAGCAAGCTTCTTTTCCAAGTCCTCGATCACGACCCCTATATCGGCTCGATCAGCAGCAACTTGGCCATAGGCCTCCTTCAAGTTCTCGAGCTGCAAAAGGAAGAAACAGTTAGCGAGGAGGACAAATTTTACACTTAGGAAAATTTACAACAAAAGAAAGGGAGAAAAGTACCTGAAGTGAGGACATGCTCAACTCGTGTGCCCGATCAAGGTCGCTCATCTGGATGAGCCGCTTCACTTCATCACCAGAAGCGGCCACGGGATTCTCTCTCGTATCGAGCCCCTCCTGCACTAAAGCATCCCGATGATGCGCGGCGTTTCGGGGAGGGGTCAAGTTCAGAGAACCAAGGATCTGTTGGTAATATATCAGGGTGTGATAATCTTAGAATACTTCTTTGGATCGTGTAGTCACTTTCCAAACAAGATAATTCGACCCTACAGTTGTTGCCGGGGTTACACAATTCCTTGTTGGGATAATCCAAGAAGGCAATCTTATTCAGGCAATATGAATTTCGATCAGAAAGTAGAGAGGATGTATGAGTTTTCGTTCTTTTGTTTTGGAGACAGATTACTTCAATAAATAGAAGCGAAAAGGTGTGAACGAAGTGGTGTATCTGTTCAGAACGAAGTGTTATGAACGAAAGGTCACGTTAGTTCACGAACAAGCCTGTTCGTTCACGAAGAGTTGCAATGTTCCAAAAAGGACGGGGTTCCAAGGGGCAGCGAGACCCCAGCCAGGGGCTACGCCCCTTGGAACCCCGCAGGGGCGCTGCCCCTCGCAACCCCGTACAGGGGAGCTGACCCTTGCAACCCCGCGAGGGGCGCTGCCCCTCGACCCCGCAAGGGGGCGCAGCCCCCTTGACCCCCGCTTCGTATTCGTGGTCGATAACTCGTTGGCTCAACAAGCGTGCACTCCGCACTACCCAAACTTGTTCCGAGCTCAACGAGAGATCGCATCAGTCTCTAGCAGATCACATTACTACTAAAATGAATTGATGACACTAAAATCACCAACATATTCCCCCCATTTTAGTGTAATCCTTGATCTACTGAGTATACATAAACATATATACAAGTGTAAAACACAAACATAACGATCAAACAAGTGCATAAATGAAAATGTCTTACGATTGAATTTTCATCTTAGTACAATACACATTCCAAATACTCGAGAATCAGGGTGTCGTAACGATTGAACCCTTCAACCCATTTGAATACCTGAAGATATCATACACACATGTTTCTACAACATCTACAATCTATACTTGACACTATACAAGCCATGTGTCCTTATCCATTAATAAGCATATAGAAAGCCAAGTCCAAGCTTCTTGAAGCGGCGAAACTTCATGCTTACATAGGTAGTCCTTTTAGTCTTGCACCTGCATTTGCAATTTGTCAAAAGAACCATTAAGAAGATATACTTCAACCTTACATCACTTGCAGGTCTGAGCACATACCTTGGGAAGATAAACACTTGTGCTCCAATCTCTAACGATGGTCTTTCCACATTGAATTCTGCCTCTAACGTTGTATTAAAGGGGAATTGGGTATACCACAATTAGAAGATTTAGATGGACTTTAATCCCATCCCAATCGCCGACTTACTCACTAAGTCCCTAGCCAATCCCTTCGTCAAGTGATCAGCCAAGTTTTGTTGCGACCGAACAAACTCAATGGATATCACCCCATTCATGATTAACTCCCTAATCATACTATGTCTAACACCCAAGTGTCTAGACTTGCCATTGTAAATTTAACTATAAGCTCTAGCCAAGGTGGCAGCACTATCACAACGGATAGAAATAGGTGATATCGGTTTAGGCCACAAAGGAATCTCATACACTAAGTTCCTTAGCCATTCTGCTTCTTTACCAGCGGCGGCCAAGGCCACAAATTCAGATTCCATTGTGGAGTCAGTTATACATGTTTGCTTCTTGGAAGCCCATGAAATGGCACCTCCACCAAGCAAAAACACCCATCCACTTGTAGAGGATTTGTCATCATTATTTATCCAACTAGCATCTGTATAACCTTCTAACACCGAAGGAAATCCCACATATGACAAACCAAGATTCATAGTACCTTTCAAGTACTTGAATACCCTTGTTATTGCGTGCCAATGGTGTCTACTAGGATTGCTAGTAAATCTGCTCAATTTACCAACCGCATAAGCAATATCCGGTCTGGTGCTCGTCATAGCATACATCAAACAGCCTATGGCTCTTGAGTATTCTAGCTGATCCACAGGTTTACCTTTATGTGGCATGAGCTTTTCTTCAGGATTGAAGGGAGTACTTACCGGAGAACAATCTTCAAGATTGAACTTCTTGAGTATTTTCTCAATGTAATGAGATTGCGTAATAGCAATTCCTCTATTCTCCCGTTTAATCTTGATACCAAGAATAACGTCTGCTTCTCCCATATCCTTCATAGAGAACTTTGATGACAGAAATTTCTTTGTTCTATCTACCTGATTTTGGTCAGTACCAAATATCAACATGTCATCCACATATAGACAAATGATTACACCTTTTCCAGATGCATCGAATTTGCTATATACACATTTGTCCGCTTGGTTCAGAATAAAACCATTAGACAAAACAACTTCATCGAATTTTTGATGCCACTGTTTTGGTGCTTGTTTCAGCCCATACAATGACTTAACTAGTTTACACACTTTATTCTCTTGTCCAGGCATTACAAATCCTTCTGGTTGCTTCATGTACACTTCTTCTTCCAGATCACCATTAAGAAATGCTGTTTTGACATCCATTTGATGGATTACTAGATTGTGAATCGCCGCCAAGGCAATTAGAAATCTGATAGTAGTGATACGAGCAACAGGAGCATAGGTATCGAAGTAATCGATTCCTTCCCTTTGTCTAAAGCCTTGGACAACCAACCGAGCCTTAAATTTGTCAATTGTACCATCGACTTTCATCTTCTTCTTGAAGATCCATTTGCATCCTAGTGGTTTACAACCTGGTGGTAAATCAGACAAGATCCAAGTATTGTTTTCCATGATAGAGCCAATCTCATCATTAATTGCTTCTTTCCAGAAGGCAGAATCTCGAGATTTAATAGCTTCATCATATGTCCTTGGATCCTCCTCAATACTGTAACAGTACGAGTATTGTGATTCAATCTGATCCCTTGATCCTTCAACTAAGTAGAGTTGAAAATCAGAACCATAAGATTTAGGTTTCCTAGCTCTTTTGCTTCTACGAGGTTCAGGAGTCTCATTTGGTACATCATTCGAATGATCATCTTGTAAATTATCATCCGAATTTGGTATAGCATACTTTGGTCTAGGTATTGAAGAGAAACGATTCTCATCAAAGATAGCATCTCTTGATTCTATAATTGTGTTAATAGAAACAAAACTATTAGGTTCTATGACATAAAACCTATATGCCTTGGAATGCTCAGCATATCCAACAAAGATGCAATCAATACCTTTTTCGCCCAAACTTTTCCTCTTAGGGTCCGGGAGTCTAACCACGGCCCTACAACCCCAAACCCGCAAAAATGTCAAGTTAGGTCGTTTCTTGTACCAAAGTTCATATGGGGTAGTCTTGTTCCTTTTGTTAGGAACCCTATTTAACAAATAGCAAGCCGTTAACATGGCTTCTCCCCAAAATCCCTCACTTAAACCAGAATAAGATAACATGGCATTCACCATTTCCTTAAGAGCTCTATTTTTCCTTTCTGCTACACCATTTTGTTGTGGTGTATAAGGAGCCGTAGTTTCATGAATAATTCCTACGGATTTGAAAAATACAGGATCATAATATTCACCACCTCTATCTGTGCGTAAGGTCTTAATCAAGCCATTTTGTTGCAATTCAACCTCAGTTTTATAAATTTTAAATTTATCTAAGGCTTCATCCTTTGAATGCAACATATAAACATAACAGAATCTAGAGGCATCATCTATGAAAGTAACAACATACTTCTTGTTTCCTAATGATGGAGTAGCATGCAAATCACATAGATCACTATGAATTAATTCAAGTATGACAGATTTTCTCATTATACTCTTAAAAGGTTTTCTAGTGATCTTAGTTAACATGCAAGTATTACATTTGCCTACATTTCCATCAATCTTAGGAATCAAGTCATCTTTAGACATTTCAAGCATTCTTTTATAATGTACATGTCCTAGACGAGCATGCCATAAAGATGAATCAATCAAATTCGAAGAAGACATAGAAGACATAAATACAGAACTAGAATCATGCGAAATACCATTAAGATTCAACATAAACATTCCATTATTATAATAACCGGATCCAATGTACAAACCACACTTCGATAAGGTAAACTTATCAGATTCTAACACTTGCTTGTAACCAAGCTTATTTAATACAGGGCCTGAAATCAGGTTCTTTCTTAACTTAGGAACATAAAAAACATTATACAAAGTAATTGTCTTTCCAGAACTAAATTCTAACTCCACGTCTCCTTTGCCTTCCACGAGGGCGAAGTGATCATCTCCCATATAGAGGACAGAACCGTCATCTACTGGTACAAGTCTCTTGAACCAGACACGATCCTTGCAAACGTGAGTTGTGGCGCCAGAATCAATCCACCACGCGATAGCATCATCCTGCACATAGTATGCCTCAGAAATAAGCGAAACTGAATATTCAATCAAACTATTCATATCACTATTTAAATTCTGACCTTGGTTATGGGATTGGTCCGTTGGACCCTTTCCCGAACCACTTGCGTTCGCGTTGTTGTCTTGCTTCTTGCCAGATCGACAATCCTTTTTGAAGTGGCCAGGTTTTCCACATTTCCAACATTCTAGTTTCGGTTTCTTGTTAGAACCGGAACCTTTGTTGTCATTCCTAGCACGCTTCTTCCCTTTGTTGTTCTTTCCTTTGTTGTTCTTATTACCCTCTTCGATCATATTGACCGAGGGTCCAGCAACTTCCTTTCCTTTGCCCTTTTCTTCCGAAGCCCTCAGAGATTCTTCTATGCGAAGATGGCTTCCAAGTTGCACCAGAGATAGTTCCTCTTTTCCATGTTTAAGAGTGTGTTTAAACTCTTTCCACGAAGGAGGCAACTTATCAATGATACTTGAGACAGAGATGGATTCATCCATCTTCAGACCATGTTGTGTGAATTGTCCGAGAATCCGGAGGATCTCATTGTACTGCTCCATGACAGACCGCGAATCAACCATCTTGTAGTTGTTGAAAACGCTAACCAGAAACTTCCTGCTTGAAGCATCTTCTGCCATAGTTCTTTCGCAGACTCAACAGTTTGGTAAATATCAAACAAAGAATCAGACATACCGTTTAGGATGTGTCCTCTGCAGATATAGTCATCGTTCTCCCATTTGGACCTGCGCCTGAGTTGGTCCACTGGTCCATCATCTTCCACTTCCGGCATTGGTGTAGACAGAACGTTTCCCACCTTCAAAGACGTAAGCATGAAGTGCATCTTCTTCTGCCAGCGTCTAAAGTCCACGCCTTGGAACTTCTCCAGTTTCCCGAAGTTGTTCGTCATTTCCCTTACAGAGCTCCCGCTTGCTCCAGCCATGATTATCGTATATCAGAAATTATCTTGTTTGTTTGTTGGTTATATATCAGGGTGTAATAATCTTGGAATACTTCTTTGGATCGTGTAGTCACTTTCCAAACAAGATAATTCGACCCTACAGTTGTTGTCGGGGTTACACGAATTCCTTGTTCGGATAATCCAAGAAGGCAATCTTATTCAGGCAATATGAATTTCGATCAGAAAGTAGAGAGGATGTATGAGTTTTCGTTGTTTTGTTTTGGAGACTGATTACTTCAATAAATAGAAGCGAAAAGGTGTGAACGAAGTGGTGTATCTGTTCAGAACGAAGTGTTATGAACGAAAGGTCACGTTAGTTCACGAACAAGCCTGTTCGTTCACGAAGAGTTGCAATGTTACGAAAAGGACGGGGTTCCAAGGGGCAGCGAGACCCCAGCCAGGGGCTACGCCCCTCGGAACCCCGCAGGGGCGCTGCCCCTCGCAACCCCGTACAGGGGCGCTGCCCCTTGCAACCCCGCGAGGGGCGCTGCCCCTCGACCCCGCAAGGGGGCGCAGCCCCCTTGACCCCCGCTTCGTATTCGTGGTCGATAACTCGTTGGCTCAACAAGCGTGCACTCCGCACTACCCAAACTTGTTCCGAGCTCAACGAGAGATCGCATCAGTCTCTAGCAGATCACATTACTACTAAAATGAATTGATGACACTAAAATCACCAACAGGATCTTGGTCTCCTTGTTTTCCAGCCTTTGCTTTCGCCTTTGTTCCTCTTTTGCAGCTAGAGTCTTCGACATGATCCACTGGAACCAATAGGTTGCAAGGGAAAAAACACAAGTTAGTAAGATCGAGGAGCTCGTAAATCGAAGAGGAAAGGAAAAAAGCGAGAACAGACTCAAAACACGCAAAGCAAGGAAAGAAAAAACACAAGTATACAAGCTATTTTTCTAAGCTTACCGAAGAGGACTTTCTTAGTATATCGGTTCCCGATATACCCCGTGTATGAGTAAGGCGATAGACCCGCCAAGAACGGGAGTGGCTGGAGGACCATCCCCCAGTAAAAGTACTTCTCGGGATGGGGTCTCCGATTCTGCTCCTCGAGCTCCAGGACCCAAGGGTCGGACTCCTCGGGCAGAGGATGCTTGTCCGCAATCTTTCCCCTAAACATAAGCTTAGGTACTCCCCACTCCGCCTCCTCCTCGCTCATGTTAGGCAACCTCCTCTTCTTGATGTAGAAGTACCTATGAAACCACTTATATCCCGAGGAGCTGGGAGCGTCCATGATGAAGCCCAGGCCTGGTCGCGCATTGAAGTAGTAGAAATACTTGTTCCCTGAGCTCATCGAGACTCGGAACAGCTGGTTAAAGTTATGGAAGTTGAGCGCGATTCCTCTCTTCATGCAAAAGACTCCAAAGCACACCAAGGTTCCAAAGGCACTTGGCACCAGTTGCCAAGGAGCGATCCCTAGAGTGTTGAAGATATCTCGGAAGGCATCACAAAATGGAAGTATCCATCCTCGACCCAGGCTCAGGCAATGAACAACCATGTACCCAGGAGGAGCGTTGTAAAAAGTCTGATCCTCCTTGGGCACGAGGATGTCGAATTTGTTCTCAGGAAGAGAATACTTCCATCTGAGGGTAGCAACCTCCTCGACCTTAACAGTAGAAGAGGTGGTCGGAATAATACCATCCTCGTTCTTCTCACCCTCCGGATCGGGGAGGTCAACGGTGCGGGCACTCTTCGTGAAATTCTTCTCAGCAGCCTTAGTGGCTTTAGGCTCAAGCTCCTCGACAACTTTGGCCTTTTTAGCCTTACCAGAGCGAGAACGCTTGCTCGCTCTCTTCTTCGCCTTCTTCTCATCGGCAGCCATCTGAGCAAGGCGCATCTCATACTCCTGCTTCTCGAGCGGATTGGGTGCTCGGGTCTCACTCGGAAAAGTAAAATCTATCGTGGTCGGATCAATGGAGTGATAGCTGGTCTCCTCCTCGCGTGTGAATCTTTTCGCATCTCTTATAGCCCGTCTTTGCCCTTCCGAGAAGGAAGGAGACCTAGTGCTCGGACCAGCTTCATCCTGATGGGCATCTCCGATCGCCAAAGGAACTTCCTCCTCCTCCTGGTCGGTAATAACGGCCCTCCTAGTGGTTTGAGGGGGAAATCTGACCCTCTTCGGGGGAGGACTAGTCCGAGGAGAGGTAGCTTCATCATCCTCCTCACTCTCCTCCTCAGTCTCATCGCTATCGACGATCTGCACGGGGATAGGGACCTTCCCGCGCTGGACCGATTGTTCACCCTCCTCATAAAGCGACAAGGCTAACTCCGGCCTCTACGTATCATCCATCTCCTCGATCCTGATGTCTGCAGGAGGGACCACATTAACTGCCCCGTAGTTACGCCCATGAACTTGGGCAGCGCGAGTAATCAACTCCGCGGACACCCCAGGGTTTGAAGGACCACCCTTAGCCTCCGTCCGGTCGTCGATAAAATCATCGTCATCAGTACGACGCCTCTTTCTGGTAACCAGCTGATAAAGATCCTCCTCGCTCTCTGTCTCTTCATCCTCTTCCTTGGCAACCTGCTCGCCACCTTGCTCGATATGAGGCTCCTCGGCAGCCTTCTCCAATGTGTCATCCAGAAAGGTCGACGATACGTCTGACGTATCAGGCGACGTAGTATGGTCGCTCCCATACTCTCCAGCGGCCGACTGGTTCGGGCTGTCGTCGCTCCTCTCGGACATCCTAAAGGTGGGCAAAGAAGAAATTAGGATGGTTTGTGATAGTCCGAGAGGTCTGTTTAGGTGTGTTCATTACGTTCGACCTCCCGAACGGAGAATAATCTCAAACGCAAAAGGAAAAAGATAATGCTGAAGAAGTTAACTACGGAGCGACCAACCGCTCGAAGCATAAGTAAAACGAGCAGCATGCGAACATGTATATATAAGCAGTACATCGAGCATGCTAACAAGCGAATCGAGGAGTACACGAGCGACCAACCGCCCGAAAAGATAAAGTTCCTACAGCTACTTCTACGGCCGTAACATAAGGAGGAGGCAACAAGGATTACAACAAAGGAAAAAAATGGCATAATAAAAGGGGGATGCATCCTACGGCCAGCCATGCAAGTCAAATCTACAATTGAAGTCCGTTTACAGGTCAATTTAGTAAGTTTTAAGTCCATTGCCGTTCAAAGGCCGCCGTCCACCGGAAAATTTTCAGGCAACCATTCCGGGAAGAAAATGAAAGACGAGAAATCGAAAAAAGACGAAACCGAAAGCATGTAGGGGCGAATTCATGCAAAGAAAAGAGGCAAGTAAAGGCAAGAAATCGAAAACTTACTTGTTGTTAAGTTGGTAAAGGTGGGAAGCCGGAAAGAAAGCCGGAGAAGTCAAAAACCCGCATGAAAATCGGATTCTGAACGTCCATTAGCTCCTCGCGCGTCACTTGTCTCGATCACCTCGCTCGTCGGTCACAGAAAACTCTCCTCGCTCTCTCTTTTTTGCTCTGAATATTCGGATTGCGAAAAGTGTGGAATGACCGAGTATCGAACTATTTATAGAAGGGTATCTCGGGGATACGAAACGACGCATGCCCTCGCTCCATCCGGACCGACCACGTGCCCATGATCAACGGCCCAGATTATAGCCGCCTGGCAAATTACCTATTTTGCCCTCCACGCTCCCGCTTTGGCTTGGGCACAGTTTCCAACGCCGGCGCGAATTACCTAATCACAGTAGATAATTCGTAGCTCAAGCACCGCACAACTTGGATCAGGGATAGATCGACGACCATAAGCTTTCCTCCTCGAGACCTTACAGAGAAAAAAGGATGGCAAAACAAAAAATCGACGGACACGTGGCAATGGATCGAGGAGCCTCTCTTAGAAATATCTCTCCTCGAGATATTTTGCAAAGAAAAAGCGGCAGGAAGTCATTCCATTCCACTCTCACAAATATCTCTCCTCGAGATATTTGGCAAAGAGAAAGCGGCAGGAAGTCATTCCATTCCACTCTCACAAATATCTCTCCTCGAGATATTTGGCAAAGAGAAAGCGGCAGGAAGTCATTCCATTCCGTTCTCACAAATATCTCTCCTCGAGATATTTGGCAAAGAAAAAGCGGCAGGAAGTCATTCCATTCCTTTCTCACAAATATCTCTCCTCGAGATATTTCGCAAAGAAAAAGCGGCAGGAAGTCATTCTATTCCTTTCTCACAAATATCTCTCCTCGAGATATTTGGCAAAGAGAAAGCGGCAAGAAGTCATTCCATTCCTTTCTCACAAATATCTCTCCTCGAGATATTTCGCAAAGAAAAAGCGGCAAGAAGTCATTCCATTCCACTCTCACAAATATCTCTCCTCGAGATATTTGGCACAGAGAAAGCGGCAGGAAGTCATTCCATTCCTTTCTCACAAATATCTCTCCTCGAGATATTTTGCAAAGAAAAAGCGGCAGGAAGTCATTCCATTCCACCAAGGAATACTTACCCGAATCTGATCTCTTCCCAGCAAATATACCTCTTTTCATACGGTCCGAGCAACGTCTGCTCGAACCCTATAAAAAGGGGGGGGGGGGAGGGAGAGATAGGAGGAGGGAAAGATACCAAGGTGCGAATACGGAAATCTTTTTTCGCCCACTACTAGTCGAGGCTCTGCTCGACCTCTACTTCAACATAGTTCCTCAACTATCTTCTACAAAGATACTTGGAAACTAGGGGGACATATGTTAGTGTTGAAATATGTCCAGTCCGCATGTACGAACTGGAGCGGTCTAAGAACACGACAAAGCATCATAGGCCGTCCCTCAAGGGGCACGACCACACCCAAGTATGTCACTAAGGTGTGGACCGACCAACATAGGGTCCGACCATCACTGGGAGGACAACCCTCAAAATAAGCTCCTCACAAGGACAAAGCTGCCAGTGAGCTCGAGGAGCATCTCTATGGCTCGAGGAAGTCCTTACGTCAAGGTAACGCTCCTTGAGAAAAATTGAGCAGGATACTACTCGCACGGTTGCTCGAGGACCTGGAGCGACCAGCCACGGTTGCTCCGTTGGGCCAAGGCCCACAGACCTCCTTAATGGGCCTGGGCCGAGGAAGGCCTCAATCCTACCCGTACACGTGTCGCGATCCTACGCTACCGGAAGTTGAAAGGCCACAAGTATATAAAGGCCTCATTTACTCCTCAACAGTAAGCATTAATAACACCTCTCAACCACCACATTTACTACTCGTACTAGGGAAGCCTCACAACTCCCTACTCGTAAAGTCGCCTCTCCGGTCTGATACCTTACAGACCGGGCAAGAGACACTAACCCCCCCCCCCTCTAGTGTATTTCAGGTACGAGGAAGCTACAAGAAGGCTCATTTCCTATCTCAGAGGAATACTACAAGAAGAAGAACTAGAATGACTTAGATTAGTGACTTATTGCGAACTCAGAAAGAAACACGAATTACCCTTCAACACGTGTCAAACATGGAATTCTGTATTATGGCGGATCAGGTAATTTCTCCTAACTCTGATTCAGAATCAGAGGATGAGAATGAAATTGATCTTGAAAAGATACAAGGAGAAATTGAAAGATTTGAGAAAACTCTGAGCAAACAACAAGAGAAAGTACATAATGTTGAATCTCTGACTAGGCAAACTACTGAAAAGTACGTATTGCTGAAAGATGAATCAGAACGAAAAGATGTTGAAATACTGTATCTTAAGAAACTACTTCTTGAAGATCCAGAGAAAAACACTCGAATGTCAACAGAATTGAAAGAATATCAATCTTCAATTCTGAAGTTACTTGCTCAAATACAAGAGCTGAAAAAGATGAAAGTAAATTTCAAATCTTATGCGAATGCTAGTAACACTTTGACAGAACTAAACTCTTATCTGAGAGATCCATCTCAAAAGGATGGTTTAGGTGCCACTTATGAAGGTGATGACGTGATACTCTTCAATAAAGACAAATCACCAATAACCTTTGTTCGTGCTACTGATAGTGTTCAACCAGAACTCTATCAAATTGGTCAATCTAAGGTTGCTGAAAGGTATCCAATCAATTCATCGCCGCCTAAACCGGAGAGGTTAAGCCAAAAAAAGACATGCAATCAAGTATCTATGACCAAGAAGCCCCCTGTTGCTACTCAAAGTAATAAGACTTGAAAAGGTAAACAGGTTGCTGAAAAGCAATCTGATCAGAAAAAGGATGCTGAAAAGCATTTCGCCAAACAAGTTGCTGAAAAGTAACTTGTTAAGTCTAAAGGAAAGATTACTAACAAAAGTAATCAGAAGACATTTGCTGACAAACCTGAATCAAGTAAGGTTGCTGAGACAAAGACTCAGCATACCCCGAGAAGTGGACTGGGTTACAAGAACAAGCAAAACCAACTTTTCCATGAGTATAAGCAAAGTCAGCAAAAATACTTCAAGGAGATGAACAAATCAAAGCCTAAGAGTAATAGGAACACTCAAAATGCTAGGACTAGAAGAAATCTTGCTAGAAAAGAATTTACTGAAAAGTATGATCAGCAAAAGGGAAAACCAAACAAGACACCACATTTGAAAGTGGACTTGACTAATAAAAATCAAAAGTCTTTTGGCCCTAAGACATGTAGCTCCTCAGCAAGAAGAAAACAAGTCAGGATTGAAAAATCTGAGGCTTGGGTTTCCACTGGTAGTTTCTTTAAACATGTTAATGAATATCCGATTTTGGATAACTGACTTGTTTACTCTTGATTGTGAAGACTTCAGCCACCGAGACAACCAATCCTATTTGGCACTTTGACAGTGGCTGCGGGAAGCACATGACGGGCGACAAAACAAATCTTGTAAACTACAGACGGTGGTCTGGAGGTCCAACAATAAGATTTGCAGGTGGAGGCTTTGCATCTACTAAAGGCTTTCGTTACGTGAAGTTAGGATGCATGACAAGTTGGCTGGATTTACCGAACAGGCTCTCGAAATGGAATCCATCCAGCTAGGTATAGGGCAAGCCTCAAGTAGTTTTTATAAAGAAAGAAGAGAAAATAAAACACTAAACTTAGAGGGAAGGAATGTCTTCTGAGCCCAGGCCAGACGAAAAGCCAATACTGAGTCACGTTGACAGAACCGATCCCCAGCGTTCCATTTTTAAAAACAAGGCGTTAGCCCCATCTGGCTTAGACTTATAACGATTATTAAACTTAAAAATGCTAGTCCAACTCCAACCAACTTGCGTTTGAAAGATTCGTTGGAATTGATCCTCTACGGAATTGACATTATACGCAACAGAAGTTCTCAGTTCACTCCAAGGGCTTTTAGGCAGAGCAGGCCTCAAAAGCGCATACACTTTTTTCATGTCAAAATTCTCCGTAACAAGAGTTCTTTATGTCAAAAATCTTAAGTTCAACATGTTCAGCATGAGTCAGTTTGCTGACAAAGGTTAATTCATCAAAATCAAAAGTGATGAATGCAAACTTATTGACTTTGAGACAAAGAAGGTAATCATTGTTGCTAGAAGATCAGGAGGTCTATATACCGTAGATTGGTCTTGAGCAATCATTGAAAAATACTTGATCTCAGATAACGAAGGCCTTCTTGAAAATGCATGGTTATGCATAAAATAAATAGTTACCTAAACTTCAAGACGCTGAATAAGCTGTCTAAAAAGGCACTTGTAGTTGGATTAGCTAAGGTCACTTTTAAGAAGGATGGTTCTTGCACTGCATGTCAGCGGGGTAAGCAAACCAAGGCCTCTTTTAAGAACAAGGCAGTACCGTCAACTACAAAACCTTTACAACTCTTGCACATGGACTTGTTCGAATCTTCTTCAACAATGGCAAGAAGTATGGTCTGGCAGTGGTGGATGATTATTCAAGATTCACTTGGGTAATTATCATCAAACAAAAGTCTGAAACAAGGATTGAAATACCTAACTTGATGAACAAGTTTGAAGTCATGAAAAATGACAAGTTAAAATCATCAGAACAGACCATGGTACTGAGTTAGTAAACCAGTACATAACTGAGTATTGCACTTCTAAACGCATACAACATTAGTTATCCTCAGTAAGGACACCTCAACAAAATGGTGTTACTGAAAGGAAGAATCGTACCCTTAAGGAAGCAGCTAGAACCATGCTTGCTGACACTGAAATAAGTGAAGCTTATTGGATTGAAGCGATTAACACTGCTTGCTATACTCAAAATAGATGCTTGATAACTAAGGAGTACAACAAAACTCCCTATGAGCTATTTTTTGGAAGACCTCCTAACATTACTCATCTAAGAGTATTTGGTTGCAAATGTTTTGTTCTTAACAATGGTAGAAAATATCTAAGAACATTTCAACCAAAGGCAGATGAAGCGATATTTCTTGGTTACTTATGGCATAGCAAAGCTTATAGAGTTTACAACAAAAAGGCAAAAAAGATTGAAGAATCTGTGCATGTTGTATTCTATGAAAAGAAACAAGGAGTTCCTGCTGAAGAAGAAATATCTGAATGTATGAAAAAACTACTCATACACGAGCAAAGAACTAAACCTAAAGCTGAAATGTCAAGATCACTGAACTTAATGATGATTCTGACAATGACATGTCATCACCAAGTCAAGTCAAGATAAATATAGTTCATGATAAGGAATTCCCGGCTAAAGATGTAGTTGCTCCATATGTTGCTGAAACAATGCAACTTGCTGTGCCTACTGAAGTGTTACCTCAAACAAGCAATGCTGAATAAGTAGTTGATGATGAACCTATATCAGTAGAGACACAACCTGAAACCAGTGGTGCTGAACAAGTACGTACTGAAGAGTCACATGTTGAAATGCATACATGTCCAGATCCAAAAAGCAAACGCGTTAATATTTGTATTAGAGATCATCCCTCTAAGGTTATGATTGGTGATATTTACAAACGCCAAGTGACTAGATCCAAAGGTTCTACTAACAAAGATGTTGCTGAAGAAGCAATGGTAGTTGAAGTAGAAGCACCGTTCTCTTGTTTTGTATCTAAAATTGAACCTAAAACCATAGAAGAAGCTTTAAAGCATATTGAATGGATCAAGGCAATGCAAGAAGTACTGGATCAATTTGAAAGGAACAAAGTCTGGAAACTTGTACCCTTTGCTGAAGGAAAGAAAGCAATTGGTACTAAGTGGGTGTTCAGAAACAAGCTGAGCGAGTTTGGTGAAGTAACAAGGAATAAAGCACGTTTAGTTGCTCAAGGTTACAGTCAGACTGAAGGATTGGACAATGATGAGTCTTATGCACCAGTTGCAAGATTTGATGCAATTAGACTTTTCTTGACCTTTGCTGCTCATAACGACTTTATAGTTTACCAAATGGATGTTAAAAGTGCATTTTTAAATGGTGAACTTGCTGAAGAAGTCTATCTAGAACAACCCTCTGGCTTTGAACTTCCCTCACAAATCAAGATGGTATACAAGTTTCAGAAAGCTTTATATTGTCTAAAGCATGCACCAAGAGCTTGGTATGACACCTTAGCAAGGTTCTTGCTGGACAATGGTTTCAAGAAGGGTGAGGTTGATAAAACCTTGTTTACCATAAATCATGATGGTAAATTACTTTTAGTCCAGATTTATGTGGATGACAATATTTGGTTCTAAAGACAAGCAACTTTGTGATGATTTTACCAAACTCATGACAAACAAGTTTGAAATGAGTATGATGGGAAAATTGAATTATTTCTTAGGATTTCAGGTCAAGCAAATCAAATATGGAATATTCATAAATCAAGCAAAGTATGCAAAGGAAATGCTCATAAAATTCAGGATCAAAGAAGATGAAAAACCTGAAAAGATCCCAATGAGTGTTGGTACCAAAATGGGCTATACTAAAACAGACAAATGTGTTGATGAACACAAGTATAGGAAGCTCATTGTTTCCTTGTTGTATTTAACATCAAGTAGACCTGACATTCAGTATGTTGTTTGTGTGTGTGAAAGATTTCAATCTGATCCTAGAGAATCACACTACAAGAAAGCTATTAAAATACTGAAATATGTCAAAGGTATTGTCAATATTGGATTTTGGTATCCAAAAGATTCTGGTTTGTCAATGGTTGGCTACCCAAAAGAGAAGCTCAGCACCTGCAGCAAAGAAGATGAGAACTGCTGCTGACACTTCTGAAACTTGTGGAGAAGCTCACATCATGTACGAAACTGACAATGATGATGATGATGAGTTGCCCAAAGTGCTCAATATTAATCCTATCACTGCTTTGACTCCTTCTGGACAGTCTAAGCACTTCTCTTCTGACTCCAGGTCCTCAGCAAAGGATCAAGGAAATGCTAAGTGAAGAAGAAGAAGACAAAGAGAAGAAGAAAGAAGGCTTGCTGATATTGCATTAGGTACTTGTATTGGATATACTAAGACTAGCAACGAGGAAACCACTCAAAATGTGGTTAGAAACCTCAAAGGTTGCTGGATTCTTAAGCTGGAAGACCTACTAGCAAATGATTTCTTTCCAACTGCTGTGTTGAATCAGCTTTATACTTGATCTTAAGGTTGCAAAGAAAGAAAGGGATCCTCCTCCCTACCCAAAGGAAAATTGCTTCAAAATGGCTGAATACTGAAATATTAGTGAGAAGAAGTTCCATCAGCAAGATGTTGAGGCAAGAACCTGACCTTATCAAGCCGGTGGATGTTGCTTATTACAATGATCCTATAACCAACAAGTCCAAAAATAAATACCACTTGATTCCTTAGGAATATTTCTATCTTACTGCAAAGGATCAAGATGAAGACCTCCGTTGGTTAAGGACGATTCATGCCAACAAGGGAATTTTCGACACTCAGCTAGTTCATGCTAGCAATTGGAGTATGCACTTATGGGTAATACACTACAAAGATCTGAATGGTGAAACTCATCACTATACTGCCTGTAAGAATGCAAGAATAATTCAACTTGAAGTCCGCAAACTTCTTGAAGATTACGAGAAGGACTGCGTTGAATTTACTACCCTTGATATGAAGAGTGTGAAAGATATTGTCAGAGAATCCTCTGCTAGAAGAGATTAGAGAGTTTTTAAAAGCTTTTCTTGTGTAATGATTGTAATAGTTATCTATGTTAATTCTTGTAAAACTTACTACTGAAAGATAACTATCAGCAATAAAATTTTTGACTCTTATCGGTTCTTGATTATGCAAATTGTTTATGCTTACTGATTTATTATTCAAGTATGTTTGCATTAATCAACTGATTTATTCAACATCAGGAACCTCTAAAAGGGTAACAATTAATCTAGCCATGGATTGTTGTCATCAAAAAGGGGGAAATTTGTTAGGAAACTTGTAATTTTGATGAACAGATTACCATGCTAAATTAAGAACAGTCCAGTAATTAGTACCCTTAAGGTCCAGTAATTAGTACCCTATCTAGTAATTCGGAAATTAGAATTTTTAAGGAAATTGTAAAAGAGGAACATTTGCTGAAGACTTAATACAGGTACTAGATAGGTTCGTCTGTTTGCTGATGATGTACGTTGTTTGTTGAAACAATCTATTGAAGTATAAGAACTACTCAGAAGACTTGAAGACAAGAAGACTTGAAGTTTTCTGAGATTTGGTATATATATAACGCACATATTAAAGTAAACTACAGTACAGATTTCAGCAAAGTAGAAAACACAAGTGTAACTTGAGCCTCTGAGCTGATACAACGTACTAAAGTAACTACATGTGGCCTTACTTGCTGAAGTAGTACTTACATTTGTGATCCAAGTTTCAAACGTTGAAAAAGGTCAAAGAGCATTA
The DNA here is from genome assembly GCA_028274465.1 of Plantago ovata. Classification (NCBI taxonomy): domain Eukaryota; kingdom Viridiplantae; phylum Streptophyta; class Magnoliopsida; order Lamiales; family Plantaginaceae; genus Plantago; species Plantago ovata. The sequence goes on from CM051457.1 coordinate 62,181,469, forward strand.
AATGAAAAGCATGTCGTTCTGAAAAAGTTGAACACGCTACTGACAGTACCTTCGTAGTAAGATAGTGACATTTTTTGGCTCCGGCTTAGAATTTTAAAATTCAAACGGTACCAAGAAATCACTATAAATAGAGACCCTTAGGCAGTGAAAGAAAGTGTGTCAACAACGTGATCTTACACTCACTTTTGCTTTCAAACTCACATTTTTCTTAAGCTCACTACTGTCTAAAGATCAGACCCAAGACTTAAGCTTGAAACAAAAGCTACTTGTGAAGAATTAGAACTTTGGCTAACAAATTGGATAGGTGTTCTTTCTCCTGAACAAGAAATAGTCTTGACACCCATAAACATTATACTTATAACTGAATAGTTATTCAGTTGAGTTTTTTAAGATTAATTGGCATTAGCTGAAAAGTTAATCTCATTGTGATCTTCACCCAAAACCTTTCTAACTGATAAAACAATCTTTTACAGGCGTAAAATTCAGGAGGAACTAATCAAGCAAGGAATTGTTGATAAGTGTCCCAAGTTTGGTGGAGAACAAGGTTTTAGTTCTCTGGATAGGTTGGAAACAAAGCAAGGGTGCTTTGGTTTCTGGAAATCTAGAAGATTAGGTGTTTTAAGGAGCCTCATCATCTATCTTAGTGAATTCAGTCCATGCAAGGACAAAGTGGACTAGTTGAGGGATTACGCTACCCTCAGATACCACTATAAAGTGTTTGTATGATTTACTTACTGCATTTACATTTCAGCAAAACTTTATTTTAGTTACTGCAGATTCTCTCAAAAAGCTTTTATTTAGCAGACTTGATTTAAATTTGTTTTGCTTAACCTGTTGAATTGTTGTTTTAACAAAAACACTTAATTTCGAAAGACTTCCGCTCTATGATTATTTAAGTATTAGCAAAAATTACTACTGAACAAGTATTAAGTACCTTGCTGAGAAATTTGTTTTAAGTATCAACATAAGCTCTTTACTGTAAAGTAAAAGCATCTTTCTGAGAAAGTTTTAGACGACGAAAAAGTTGTAGAGACTGTTGGAAATTATGAAGAAAAATGATAAATAAATAATACATTTTGTGGTTTATTTATATGAATACCATCTCTTAATTATTGATTAATTAAGATAAAGTAATATATATTTGAAAGCTACTCCGTAAGAGCTTCGATTTGATATATTGGATGCCCATAACGAACTTTGGCTTAGTGAGGAATAAGTGCTTAAAATTAGAAGGTTGAGTTGGTGTCTCCCACATTGTTTGAGATAAAGTGAAGTTTGAAGTTTATAACTTACTAGTTACTACTTGGTGTTCAAGTTGTCTAGCTAGATAAGTTGAGTGCAAATCCTGACTAGATTTGCACACGAAACTAGTGAACTTGTGTACGAGTGGGTGCGCGCGACCCTCGTACGTGAACGGGACCAAGCTCAAGTGAAGTAATCCTTAAGAGTTAGGGTTTTTCTAGTTCAACCTTTCAAGACCTTCTAGAAGATGTTGCTTCATGTTCACATTTGTAACTCATGGAAGTTACAAATAGTTAACATGACATTTGTTGTCTCCCATAAGTTACAAAATATTTTGTAATAAAATACACTTTATGGAGGATGAATTGCACTTATTGGAGATGAAGTTACATACTCCATTCCTCACATATAAATAAGTCTCCTTTGTGCTGGGAAAAGGAAGAGAAACAAAACCTAAATCTCTTATTTCCTTGTTCCTTTCTTCTCGACTTTCCTTTCGTATAATCTGGGCACCAGTTTCCGTTCGCCAAGAACAGCTAGCGAGTGCAGCTAGTTGTTAAGGTTTAACCGTTGTATCTTGGGAAACAAGCGTTCAACGATACATCAAGTACCGTAGTGAGGGATGTAATTGTTTTAAGGAAAATGTGCATGCACATGCCTCGGTTTTAAGTTTGATAAGATACGGTTTGATTTATTGATTTTTCCTACATATTATAATTTATTTTATACTAATATCTTCAATTTCCTCTTGATAGGTGCTACAATCTTAAAATATGTTGGTCCCTTTAAACAACAAGAAAAGACTAGAGGGGGGGGGGGGGTGAATAGTCTTTTCAAACATTCGTCGTTTAAAAACTTTCTAAGCAAGCACTTATTACTTTTCAGTAATGAGTTTGCTGATACTTAACTTTCTCAGCAAGCGTAAGTTACTTTACAGTAGCTTGGTTTGCTGATACTTAAAATCAGAGAGCGGAAGTCTTTGATACAATAAGTGCTCTTTCAGTAAGTAAAGGTTTCAGCAAGTGAAGTGAGTGACTGTGTACAGACCGATATGATTTGCTGAAAACTAAATACAGTAAGTAAATCACACAAACACTTTTATAGTGGTATCTGAGAGTGGCGTAATCTCTCAACTAATCCACTTCGTCCTTTCTAGGACTGAATCCACTAAGATATGATTGAGGTTCCTTACAATCTCCTATCTAGAGCGATTCAACAGAAACCAAAGCACACTTGCTTTGTCACCAACCTAAACTAGAGAACTCAACCTTGTTCTCCACCAAACTTGGTACTTTTAATCAACAAAACTATGCTCGATTAAGTTCCCCCTGAATATCACGCCTGAAAGGGTGTATTTTCAGTTAGAGAGTTTTGGGGTGAGATAACTTAATTATAACTTATTCAGTTACAACAAGTAATCTAAGAAACACAACTTTGAATACTTTGCAGTAAACAAGTTTGATTGTTTCTGGTGTCAAGACTTGTTCTTGTTCGAACGAAAGAACACTTAACTAATTTCTTAGTCGAGTTTGTTCTTCTTCTTCACAAGTAGCTTTTTCAAGCTTTTAAGTCTTGGAACGGATCAATGGCAGTAAGAGTATTTGAAGGTATGTGAGTTTAAAGCACAAGTGAGAGTTTGATCACGTTGTTGACACACTTCAACTCTTCGCCGGATGACCTCTATTTATAGTGTAAGTAAGAAGCCGTTTGAATTTCAAATCCTAAGGCTTTTGTTCCTTAACATGTCACTATCTTGCTTTTGTACTTTCAGCAGCGTCTTTGTTTGTCTTCTAGTCTTCATGTCCTTCGCGTGTAAGCTTTGCATTTAATGCATATTTGAATAGAATTCAAACAGTAACATTGGAGCGCAAATTCAAGTACTTTCAGCAAGAGGTCACATATGTTCCATCAGCAAGTGGTTAGACTCAGTTTCAGCAAGCACAACCTACTCTGTCTTTCAGATTTTCACTTATGCAATGCTGTTGCTGAAATTTCCACTTTCTGAGCAACACGTGACTTTGTAGATGCCAGTCTTCAGCAATCTTCTAATCTTCAGATCTTCGAATTCTTCAAGTCTTCAGATCTTCAATAATCTTCAAGATTCTGAGCGGTTTCTAAATGCTTCAATAGTTTGTTTGTAAAAACAAAGTACATCGTCAGCAAATGCTTCAATAGATTATTTTCTTTTCAGAAAATAAGATACATCATAAGCTAAAGCATCAATAAGTTATTTTCTTTTCAGAAAATAAAATACATCATACGCAAAAGAAATAACTTATCTAGCACCTAATCTAAGTCTTCAGCAAACGTTCCTCTTTTACAATGTCCTTAAAATTCTAAATTCCTATGGACCTTAAGAGTACTAGTTACTGGACTTTCCTTAATTTAGCATGGTTGATTGCTAATCAAAATTACAAGTTTCCTAACAAATTTCCCCCTTTTTGATGTTAGCAATCCATGGCTAAATTAATTGTTACCCTTTTAGAGGTTTCTGATGTTGAATAAATCAGTTGATTAATGCAAGCATACTTGAATAATTAAACAGTAAGCATAAGTAAATTTCATAATCAAAAACCAATAAGAGTCAAAAGCTTCATTGCATATAGTTGTCTTTCAGAAGTTTACATGAAATAGCATAGATAACTTAAACAGAATCAGCAAACAAAAACTTTAACAAAAACTATTACAGGGACTTAAGCTCTTTCAGAGGATTTTCTCAAAATCTCTCTTACACTCTTCTCAGCAAGTGCAGTAAATTCAACACAGTCCTTTTCGTAGCTTTCCAGAAGCCTACGGACTTGTAGTTGAAGAATTCTTGCATTTTTGCAGGCAGTATGATGATGCTTTTCAACATTCATTTCCATGTAATTAGTTACCCACAAATGCATGCCCCAATTGCTGGCATGGAGAAGCTGTGTATCTGAAATGCTTTTCGGATGAATCTTTGTTAGCCAGAGAAGATCTTCTTCTTGATCCTTAGCAGTGAGATAGAAGTACTCATAAGGAATCAATCCAAGTTTCTTCTTAAGTTTCTTTGTTACCGGGTCAGAGTAGTAAGCGATGCCAGGTGGTTTGATCAGATTTGGTTCTTGTTTGTATGTCTTACCAATGGCAGTTCTTCTTACTTGGACCTCAAGATTCAACCATTTCCCAGCAATATTTCTTGGGAGGGATTCTTCCCTTTGCTTTCTTTGGACCTTGAGTTCAATCCATTTGAACATTTGATTCAAAATGGTTGTAGGAAAGAACTCATTTACCAGCAAGTCTTCCAGCTTTAAAATCCAGCAACCATGAATGTTTCTGATTACATTCTGAGTGGTTTCGTCATTGCTGGTCTTTGTGTATTCAATGCCGGAGCCAATAGCAATGCTGTCCAGCCTTTTTTCTTCCTGTCTTTACCTCTTCTTGTCTTAGCATTGTCTTGATCTCTTGTTGAAGAGTCAGACGAGAAATGCTTTGAGTGGCCAGACGGAGTCAAGGCTGTTAAGGGTCTAGCTCTTATGGCTTGAGCTATTGTTTGATTGTCATCATCTTCATCATCTTCATTCAGATTGTGATGACTTTCAGTATGGCAAAAATCTTGAGTTTCAGCAGCGGTTTTTCTCTTTTTGTTACTTGCTGAATTCAACTCAGATTTTGCTTGCCTTTTAGAACTTTGCTCTTTTTCAGCAAGAGGTTCTATTGGTAGTGGCGCATCAACAGCAGGAGCAGGAGGGGTTTGGTTTCTTTTTCTAGTATTCTTCTTTTCCGCCTTAGACATGGATTGCAACATCGGTGTGATGTGCAGAGAATAAAACTCATTGCAATTTTCAGCAAGAGTGCTTAAACTGTTATATTTCATGATGATTTGTTGTTGGTCAGAAGTCATTTTTGACATCTCTTGTTGAATGCTCATCATGTTCTCTTCATGTCTTTTCTCTGGTGCGGCCTTCTCATCCATGAAAGTCTGAGCCTTCACGAAAGCATTCTTTGCAAGCCTGAGCGCTTGACTTACATCTTCTTCATAGCTCTTGTGATAAAGACTGATGTCTTTCTGAGCTATTGTCAAGGTTGTAGTGCGTCTCAGCACTGTAGCCAATATCCTTCCAAAGTCAAGTGGGCTCTCAGCAAGCAATGCCTCATCTTCAGCTTTGCAGGCATCATGGACTTCCTTTAGTGCTAGAATTCTGGGAGCAAACTCCTCAACTCTTGGGAACGACACTAAATGTGGTGTCAAGGAATGAACTTTTAGTTCGGAAGCAAACTGATCATCCTGTAATAGCAGTTCGGCTCTTAATGAATCACCTTTATCAGTGATGTAATCAGGAGGAGGAATCTGAACAACTCTTGGGTCTCGCTTGGATTGTTCATCCTCATTTTCTGACAAGTCGTCATCATCCTCAGATTCATCAAGTTGAGCAACTTTTGAACCTTTATAAGTAGCTTCACTTCCTTTTTGTTGAGTGGTTGCTGATGGCAACGCTTCAGACTCAACAACTGGAGTTTCACCAGTAGTTAGTTGTTTCAATTGAGTTTGGGGCTCAATTACTGGAGTTTCGCCAGTAGTTAGTTTTAATTGAGTATGAGACTCAATTACTAGAGTTTCGTCAGTAGTAAGTGGAAGGGAGGGGACTTCCTTTGTTCTTACTCCTGAAGATTGACCAATTTCTAGATCCTGCGTATGCCTTGCATGGATCAAGAGACTGTTTTGGAGAGCGCGCTGGTAATCTTCATCTTTTTCATCCTCATCATCAAGGTTTTCTTCAGTAACCTTGGCATCAGAAACTGGACTTTTGCCATTTTTCAAGGCAGCCCTTTTTCTGGCGTATTCTTCTTCTGTATCACCACCTTGCACAGGTGCTTGATTTTCAGCAGCAGCAGGAGGAGGTTGAGATTCTTGCTGAGATTGTTGTTTTTCAGCTTGCTGATTGTCAGATTGAGTATTTTCAGCAACTGTTAACTTCAATCCTCCAGCATCAGGACTTGGACCTTGATTGTCATCATCATCGTCTTTCTTGTCCTTGGAATCTTTCCCTTCATCATCACTGGGATCAGTGGGAATGTTCTCATCTTCTTCTTCTTCATCATCGTCTGTCAGAATGACTAGCTCCACTTGCTTATACAAAGCAACACTTGTCACTTCCTCTTCCTCATTTATTTTGTGGGGATCAGCCACCACAGGTACAAATAGACCTTTGAGCATCATAGCTTGTTCAGCTGGAGAGGCACTCTTGAATTTTGCCTTCATATTCTCTCTGATTTGAGCAATCAGATTGGAGCTCATTTGCTGAGAATATGTCATTTCTTCAGGAAGGATGGAGTGGACAAATGTTTCGAGCTTTAGCAGAGAAGATCTCTTTTTCTCGTTTGAGAGATGAAGGTGAAGATCTGAGAAATCCATTCGCCTGTACCTTTGCCAGTTGCTGACGGACATAGCAACTCTTGACAAAGTTGTCCTTTTGAAGTTCAAGTACAGTTCTTCAGAACTTACTTGATGATCTTCAGTGATGAGTACCACTTCAGTGGTCTCCTTTTGAGCCTGAAAAAGAACGTTATTTAGATCAGGATTGGTTTCGAGAATTGTTTTAGAGTTTATATCTGAAACATGATTTACCTGCTGAGAGTCAGCAAGCTCATGTAGTACAATTTCCATTCCATGAGGAGCTTGAGTAGCATCCTCCATTTGTTCATCCAGAAATAAATTGAAGTTAGACACAAGTACTAAGCTGTCAAACTTAGTTTTTATACCAAAATTATTAATTACCTGCTGAGCAGGGAGTGTTGGTTCTGGTGCAGAGGCTTCAGCAACCATCTGACTTGCATCTTGAGAAGTCTGTAGAGATAGTATAATATTAGCAAAAGAACAATTTTCAGAAATTGAAGTTTTACTGATGGTTGAATTAACTACCTGCTGAAGAAGGACAGGTTGTGGCTCAGTCCTTTCAGCATTAACAGTTTCTTCAGTTTCTTGGACTGTTTCTTCAGCAGACTTCAGGTTTTGCTCTATTTGAGAAAGCTGTGCGGTTTCAGCAATCTCCTTTGTCTCTGAAATGACAAGTTGAGCAGAAGCATCTTGACCTTTGAGCTCACTGCTTGTCATGAAGAGATCAATTGATTTGTTGGATGATTCTTCAATTTTCAACTCCATTTGTTTGCTTAAATCTTCCAGTACAAGCTGGACTTTATCAATTGATGTCTTGGGTGAACTTGGGCCAGTATTCTCAGCATCACGAGATGCGTCGTGGAATAATGCTTCTTGAGTTTCAGCAACTTCAGGAACTGGAACCATTGCTATTTCAGCAACTGGTCCTTCAGCAAGCGTTGTTTCAGCAACTTGATGAGTTGCTTGTTCAACAACCATTTTTTCAGCAGCATCAGCAAGTGCCGCTTTTTGCAGATCAGCAGCAATGTCGCTTACTGGTTCCATAGTTGGATCATCTAAGTTATCTACAATGTAGATATCGGGGACTTGGGCAGGAATTTCATTTCCACTGCCTTGTGGTCTATTCTCAGTAGAATTATCAACATTGAGTTGATTGTTGAAGGCTTACGCAAACACTTCAACATTGCTGACATAGGCTTCAGTAATTACCTTAGCAACATCTACTGGCAAATGCGTTTCAGCATTTGTCTGAGAATTGACTGAGGAGTCTTGGACATCAGGGACTGACTGGCGAGCCAGTGTTTTCTTCCTTTTGTTGCTTGTCCGCTTCCTCTTAGGTACGGGGTTTGCTGATGACGCTGTAGTCTGAGTGTCATCATCAGCTTTCCTCTTTTTCTTGTTAGATTTCTCCAGTTTCCCAGAGTCATCTATAGTTGCATTTTCAGCAACGGGTGTTGTACACGTACCTTGTTGATTTTCTACAGCAGTTTCATTTGTGTTACCACCACCAACAACAGTTTCATCTCTAAGTTGCTGAGTGGTAACATCTGCAGCTGTTGTATACCTTTCTTGCTGGCTTGTGCTGACAACATTTGCAGTTGTTGTCTCCTTAGTTTTCTTTCCAGCAACCTTAGGTACATTCTGCTTGTAGAAAGATCTTCCCACATTGCACACAGATTTCTTGATTGGCAATGGGTTTCTTAGCTGAATCCTGAAATGTTCAAGGATATATAGCATATCTTGATTCCATACATAACTGGAAAGGAAGGTGAGACCTTGTTGTCTTCTACCTTTACATTAAACTTAGTGACACAATCAACAAGCCTGTTGAAAATGTACTTAGCCCAGTTAAGTTCCGTTTTATTTTCATGGATATGCATCAGCAATGGCCATCTTCTCAGGCCTACTTGGTCAATTCCTCCAACTTGGAAGTCAAGAACTTTTATCAGTAGCAGAGCTACTAGACCAAGTGAATGGCAGAGATGCTTTCTCTTAACATGCTTTGTCCAAGTCACGGGAGCTATCTCGCCTTTCTTCATTTTCTCATTTCTGACGTCACTGTAGAAAGCTTCAATTTCTTCGTCAGTGGCAGTGACGTCATCTTCAGTTTCAGTGGTTGGAATCTGAAATATCTCTGCTTAATCAGTCCATTTCAGGACGATTTGCGTGTTCTGAACATAAGTAAGGATCACTTTTTCAGTGACTCCATTACTGTCTGTAAGGGACTGGATTTCTGCATTGTTGTAGAATTCCATTGTATCAATCATGCTCACTTTCTTGTTCATAAAAGTACCTAATGTACTTTTCTTTTGCAAACCCTCCCCATTGCATCAACATCTCACACTTTGCAGTGTCAAGATATGACGGAGGCATAGGTTTTTCTGAGATTCGTTCGTTTTTCAACACAACTTTCGTTGTGTTTGTGGTCGGAGTAGTCACCGGAGCAGTGCGTGTTCAGCACTGTCAACCTTTGACGACTTTGAGGACTGTCTCTTGGGAGCCATTTCTTTTATAGAGCAAGAAAGTGTGTACGAAAAGAGATAGTTTGCTTTGTGACCGGAGGTACAGTAGATTTAGGCTAGAATTTGCAGAGAAAGGAAATGTGAGTTAAAGAATTTTGTCATTTCTCTAACTCCTTCTTTATATAGTGTCTCTGGTGTGTGAGAAACTCAATCGATTTGAGCTCTCAACAAGGGTAAAACAGAGAACACTGGAGTTAGTGGAGCCTTTGCATTGAATGCGTAGTGGCCCACTAATTAAAACCGCCAGAGCACTCTCTCTCTTTGTTTTGTTAACCGTTAGATAAGTAACTCCTTTTAATCAATGGCCACGATTGAATTCATGTCATGATTATTGCGAGTTTATTTGTGCCAGTTTAACGTCACAAATTGATTTTACCGAGTTTTAAGGGATAGATTGCTTGCTGAAATAAACAAGAATCTTTTCAGCGAGTTTGAATTAATTAACCTAGATACTTGCTGAAAGTTCCCCCTCACTTAGATATCTCATAATTTCATAAGATTAAAAGATATTTCTGATTTCCCGTATCAGCAAATTCTTTTGTACTTGAGACATCCTTTGGTAAAATCTGAGAGATGAGCTTTGCTCTTTTTCTGAGTTCCCGTCTCGGAAAATTCCTTTGATACTTGAATACTTGTTTCAGTATCTTTTGATTGTCTGAGTGCCCGTCAGAAATCCTTAAGATTCTTTCTCTTACTGAGTGCCTGTCTCAGCAAGTGATCAAGTTTCCTAACAAATACCCGTTTTGAAGGAATTACTTGCTGAATGCCTGTTTCAGCAATCATGTAGTGACTTATCATTTCTTAGAAGAAATCAGTGACTGTGTCTTTTAGACAGAATACTTTGGCTTGCTGAATACCTGTTTCAGCATTCTGCCAAGTGTATCCTTTATTGAGGTAGTTCAATCAATCCAAGGTTATACCTTAGCATTGCGAACCTATTATCCGGTAGGGGCTTGGTAAAGATGTCAGCAAGCTGATCTTCAGTACCTACTTTCACAACCTCAATATCACCTTTTTCCACATGATCTCTAATGAAATGATGTCTAATATCAATGTGCTTGGTCCTAGAGTGAAACTTAGGATTTTGCGTAATTGCAATAGCACTTGTATTATCACAAAAGATTGGTGTTTTCTTTGCAGAAATACATAATCTCTTAATTGTTGCTGAATCCATAGGATTTGAGCTGTGCAACAACCCGCTGCAAGTATTCAGATTCAGTAGATGAATTGGCGACACAAGTTTGCTTCTTGCTGAACCATGATATTAATCTAGTACCCAAAAACTGACAAGTTCCAGAGGTACTTTTTCTATCAAGAGTTGATCC
>CM051457.1:62192019-62378792 GCA_028274465.1 Plantago ovata
TTCATCTTCCTTGTATCTTGATCCGTGAGATTTGAGATTTGGGCATTCCACCGTTCTCGTGACAATCGGTGGGTTACTTGTTATTCAATTCTCCTAGTTTGCATCTGTATGAAGTTTGTATTGTTATTCATATATGATGTTGTTTGTCAAGATCCGTTATGAGTAGCTAATTCACGATTGTTGGTGGTAGAATGTGGACATGATAGCTAGGGTTATGATTATGCTTGTTGTGCTTTGAACCATTGCGTAAGATCTAAAGTAGCCAATTACAAATCTTCTAATACAAGGTAGTGACAGGCCTTATGGTCGCTTAATACTTCTAGATCATCCATACATTGGGAGTAGCAATTCCGTATTTTCGAATGCAAAGCATGTGACAACTTTGTGGTCAATTAATACTTCTCTATTGTATGTTTAAATGTTCATAGCATGATAGCAAGTTTAACCCATGGTTTGTCATGTCCACTAAGCTACCACCAACATCTTTCTCTATTTGTTTATCTTCCTCTTGATAGTTTCTGATTTGCATGAGTGCTTGGTTTAATCACACAAACTTGCTTGTTGGTTGATTACAATTGTTACGCACTAAACAAAGCTACGTTAGGTCCCAAGAGAACGACACTCGGGAACATCTTACCGCTGCACTAAATCTTTTGTGTAGTGAATAAGTGTTCTTTGGCTACAAACAAATTTAATTGGTGAAAAACGACATCATCAATTTGCGCCGTTGCCGGGGACTTAACTCCTTTGGTTTAGTGTTTAACTTTTGTTTCTTACCAACTTCACTTTCTTATCTCATTTCTTTCCCCTATTTCTTTGTTACTTTGTGTGCTTGTGCTCTTGGTTGAGTTTTGTATATATCATAGTATAGCTTTTGCTTTTGTTGCGGAACTACTCCTTTTGGGCTTGTCTTTGTGTGTAGGGTTTCATGAATGACTTGCATTGTGAAGCTGGTGGGGACAATGATGGAGATGCTTATAGGAAGCATTTGTTCCAGTTGTTGTATGGAAAACCTGGAAGGTCTTGTATAGCCTTGGATAAAGATTGCAAGAATTTTTATGTCGACCCTTCGTACTACTCCATCCTTCCCACATACGATGGATTTGGGAATCCTAGAGAATTCTTGGAGACATTTGAGGTCGGTGTGTTGAGGCTTCCTTGTATGAATGAGGAGAGAATTCTTCTATCACCTGAACAGATTTGCATATGCACGTTTGGTGGAGCTATGAGAGGACCGGCTAAGGAATGGCTTACGTATCACCTAGAAGGATCATTGAGAGCCGGAACGAAATAGCTAATAGTTTTCTGCGTGGAATTCTATGCGTTTCATGCCATGGACGTCTCGCTTCGCCACCCCACCACCGGAAGTTTCCATAGTTGATAAAGATGAATGTGGCGAAGAGTATATTGATGAATCCTCTTCAGATTCAAGCGTTGTTTGCACACCATTACTTGAAGATGGACTGATTCCGGAACTAACCGGCTTGGATATTTCTGAGATGGTTTGCGCGGGAGAAGAGACATACACGTTCATCCTAGAGAGGACTTGCATAGAAAGCTACTTCCGGAGTTTTGATCCACTTTTTTCTTTTTATTTTCCCTCTGATTCCTTTAGTTATTTCTTAGATTTTGATTTTGTTAATTTAGTTGATTTTTATTTTCAGGGAATCATGGATTTGCTTGAGGACTTGAGGAGAGGAGCCAAAGATGGTTCCCAAGATGCAAGGAGTAATGGAACGAATGCACGAGATTCGTTCCCATTTGATAATGGATAACCTTTGTGGTATTTCTTTGCATGTAGTTTAGTTTTTCCTTTTTATTACTTTTGTAGTTGTGGCCTGTGTGCCTTTTGTCGTGATTCGTTTAGTCTAGTGTTTGTCTTGGTGCCTTAGGTGATTAAGATAGGAAAAAACATCGAAAATCTGGAAACAGAGCCAAGCGAAGCGCTTGGAAGGGCCAAGCGGTCCGCTTGAATCTTCAGTAAATCAAAAAGTTTACTGGAATTTCAAGCGGAGCGCCTGGAGCCTCCCAAGCGCTCCGCTTGACAAGCGGACCGCTTGGCTCAGCGGTCCGCCTGGACCCTGTACCTAGATTTTCCTCATTTTTCCATTCTTCTCACCTTTGCGCACCCGTTTTCACTTGTTTCTTGAGTCTTTTCAGGTACTACTCTTTTATAGGAGTTGGACACGAACCTTTATATCAGGGAAGTGTACTTTCAATCCAATTTTTCCTTTCTTGTCAACTTTTCTTTACTCGAGGACGAGCAAAAGTTTAGGTTTGGGGAGGGGTCATTGGATTTTCAGTACTATGTGCTCTTTTGGTTCGTACATGCCTGTTGTCAGCTCAAGTTCTTGTGATTTGTCGTGTTTTTCAGTTTTTGCATGCATATCATCCCTAGATTAGTTGTTGCACGTTGTTGTGTGTGGAGTTTATTTCCAAGTCTTTTGAACTTTTTTATTGAGTAGACTAAGTGTTTATGACCATTGATCATATGTTGCATCACTTTGCAAGTAGTTTGAGGCTTGTCTCGCTTGGTTTGTCACATTCGCATGTGCACTAGTTAAGCTTAGTAGTCTCGACATCACCTTGAGTGGTGTTTCTTCTGCTGCGGTTCACGATGGCCTTATGAAATGATGCACGTTTGAGTCTATGGTTGTAACCCGTGTAATTATGTACGTAAGAGGCGACAAGTTCTTCACCTCGATTAGAGATTGCCAAATGCCTAGGAAGGAGGTAGTGTGAGGTGTGTGATTCCTTGTAGTAGACCTATTCTATCGAATAGGTTTGGGGAGGGGGTTGCTTCGTTATACTTGTCTTTCGTCTTTGAGTCGTTGTAAAGTTTTCTTTTTCTTTTTCTTTTTGTTTTGTGTCCCAACCTATTCTTTCGAATAGGTTTGGGGAGGTGTCTTGTAAAAGAGTCTTTCCTTTTTCTTTTCGTCTTTGTGCTCAAACCTATTCTTTCGAATAGGTTTGGGAAGGTGTTTTTGACACTTAGTACTGCTGCTTTCCCCTATATAAAAAAAAAAAAAGAAAAGAGAAAAAGAAAAGAAGAAGAAAAGAAAAAGAAATATAAAAAAAAGAGAAAAAAAAAAAAAAAAAAAAAAGGGAAATAAAGAATAAGACCCAAAAGCAAAAGAAGGGTCGTTGCAAGCCAAAAGCAGTCTAGTAAAGTGTCAAGTGTCATGTAAATATTTGTTATTGTGAAGTTATCGAGTTGTAAATTCTATCTTTCGTTTCGTGTCGCCTTTGTCCAAGGCCTGTTCTTGACCACCCTCGTCTTGCTATTCAAGAAGTGGTTGAAGGAGACTCATTCGTTGAGAGTCTGGGTAGAATAGGGGAGTGTTATCTTTCTAGGGAACCCTCCTTCGTTTGATGAGAGCCAGTATTGGTTCGCCCTCTCTTGAGGAAAAGTCTCGCTTGGTGAACAGTAGTAAGCCCTCGGTTTCATAGGCACGGGCCAATTGTAGTATGATAATATGCATCATTGTGTCGTCACTGACCAGGTCCAGGTAGAAGATGTTATGAGAGACTCCTTTGCTTAACAAGGTGCACATGAGAATGTGTATATTCGCAATCGAGACATTCTTCAACCTACTTGCATGTCATGTTCATATGGTTTTGTTCATAAGCATTTGGTAGATTCAATAGATTAGTTCACTTTACTTGGCATGAGACTTCTTTTGTGTTGCATTTAGGATAGTTTGTTGCTTGAGGACAAGCAAAGGTTTGGTTTGGGGAGTTTGATGAACGTATTTTTGACGCGTTCATCTTGTCTTTTTTACCTTCTTTTGCTACCTTTTAGCCTTGTTTTTTGGTTAGTTTTGTAGAATAGTGTCACGTTTTGTGTTTTTTGCATTTTCAGGCACTTAGGTACGAAACGGTGTTTTTGGAGCTAAAAACGAAGCATTTTGGATGAAAAATGACCCCGTTGAAGTTCCTTGATCTCCGTGGACATTTTCGTGAGTGTCCTTAGTTCGAGTTAAGCCAATAATCACATTTTTGAGAACTTAGCCTTACCTTGGAAGCAAATTCAAAAGTTCGGGTGGAAGTTTTGGAGTCGTTCAAGTGTTTATGATTGACACAGCCTAGCCATTTGGGCCATAACTTTTTCATACAGCATTGTATTGACCTCAAACCAACTTCCACGCGTAGCTAACTCAAAGAGATATCCAACGGTATATTACACGCTCCGATCCGACATCGTATGAGCCCTGTAGAGCGAGTTAAAGTCAGGCGGAAATTCTGGGCAGATTCACTGGAATTCCAGGCGAAGCGCTTGGCCCCTGTCAAGCCCTTCGCTTGCCAAGCTAAGCGCTTGACAGAAGCCAAGCCCTTCGCTTGGACTCAGATCCAGATCGCGATTTTGGCATTAAAACTCGATTTTCAGTTATTTTTTCTCATTCCTTTCACTTTGTAATTGCTGGGGAGAGCTCTTTGAAGCTCCATAGCTCAGACCCATTATCTAGAGGCTTGATTATCATCAAGAAAGACGTGATTACATCCAATTTCATCTTCATTGTATCTTGATCCGTGAGATTTGGGCATTCCACCGTCTCGTGACAATCGGTGGTAACTTGTATCAATTCTCCTTATTTTGATTCTGATTATGAATGTTTGTTATTGTTATTCATATATGATGTTGTTTGTTTCAAGATCCGTTATGAGTAGCTAATTCACGATTGTTGGTGGTAGAATGTGGACATGATAGCTAGGGTTATGATTATGCTTGTTGTGCTTTGAACCATTGCGTAAGATCTAAAGTAGCCAATTACAAATCTTCGAATACAAGGTAGTGACAGCCCTTATGGTCGCTTAATACTTCTAGATCATCCATACAATTGGGAGTAGCCAATTCCGTATTTTCGAATGCAAAGCATGTGACAACTTTGTGGTCAATTAATACTTCTCTATTGTATGTTTAAATGTTCATAGCATGATAGCAAGTTGTAACCCATGGTTTGTCATGTCCACTAAGCTACCACCAACATCTTTCTCTATTTGATTTTATCTTCCTCTTGATAGTTTCTGATTTGCATGAGTGCTTGGTTTAATCACACAAACTTGCTTGTTGGTTGATTACAATTGTTACGCACTAAACAAAGCTACGTTAGGTCCCAAGAGAACGACACTCGGGAACATCTTACCGCTGCACTAAATCTTTTGTGTAGTGAATAAGTGTTCTTTGGCTACAAACAAATTTAATTGGTGAAAAACGACATCATCAATTTGGCGCCGTTGCCGGGGACTTAACTCCTTTGGTTTAGTGTTTAACTTTTGTTTCTTACCAACTTCACTTTCTTATCTCATTTCTTTCCCCCTATTTCTTTGTTACTTTGTGTGCTTGTGCTCTTGGTTGAGTTTTGTATATATCATAGTATAGCTTTTTGCTTTTGTTGCGGAACTACTCCTTTTGGGCTTGTCTTTGTGTGTGTAGGATTTCATGAATGACTTGCATTGTGAAGCTGGTGGGGACAATGATGGAGATGCTTATAGGAAGCATTTGTTCCAGTTGTTGTATGGAAAACCTGGAAGGTCTTGTATAGCCTTGGATAAAGATTGCAAGAATTTTTATGTCGACCCTTCGTACTACTCCATCCTTCCCACATACGATGGATTTGGGAATCCTAGAGAATTCTTGGAGACATTTGAGGTCGGTGTGTTGAGGCTTCCTTGTATGAATGAGGAGAGAATTCTTCTATCACCTGAACAGATTTGCATATGCACGTTTGGTGGAGCTATGAGAGGACCGGCTAAGGAATGGCTTACGTATCACCTAGAAGGATCATTGAGAGCCTGGAACGAAATAGCTAATAGTTTTCTGCGTTGGAATTCTATGCGTTTCATGCCATGGACGTCTCGCTTCGCCACCCCACCACCGGAAGTTTCCATAGTTGATAAAGATGAATGTGGCGAAGAGTATATTGATGAATCCTCTTCAGATTCAAGCGTTGTTTGCACACCATTACTTGAAGATGGACTGATTCCGGAACTAACCGGCTTGGATATTTCTGAGATGGTTTGCGCGGGAGAAGAGACATACACGTTCATCCTAGAGAGGACTTGCATAGAAAGCTACTTCCGGAGTTTTGATCCACTTTTTTCTTTTTATTTTCCCTCTGATTCCTTTAGTTATTTCTTAGATTTTGATTTTGTTAATTTAGTTGATTTTTATTTTCAGGGAATCATGGATTTGCTTGAGGACTTGAGGAGAGGAGCCAAAGATGGTTCCCAAGATGCAAGGAGTAATGGAACGAATGCACGAGATTCGTTCCCATTTGATAATGGATAACCTTTGTGGTATTTCTTTGCATGTAGTTTAGTTTTTCCTTTTTATTGCTTTTGTAGTTGTGGCCTGTGTGCCTTTTGTCGTGATTCGTTTAGTCTAGTGTTTGTCTTGGTGCCTTAGGTGATTAAGATAGGAAAAAACATCGAAAATCTGGAAACAGAGCCAAGCGAAGCGCTTGGAAGGGCCAAGCGGTCCGCTTGAATCTTCAGTAAATCAAAAAGTTTACTGGAATTTCAAGCGGAGCGCCTGGAGCCTCCCAAGCGCTCCGCTTGACAAGCGGACCGCTTGGCTCAAGCGGTCCGCCTGGACCCTGTACCCAGATTTTCCTCGTTTTTTCCATTCTTCTCACCTTTGCGCACCCGTTTTCACTTGTTTCTTGAGTCTTTTCAGGTACTACTCTTTTATAGGAGTTGGACACGAACCTTTATATCAGGGAAGTGTACTTTCAATCCAATTTTTCCTTTCTTGTCAACTTTTCTTTACTCGAGGACGAGCAAAAGTTTAGGTTTGGGGAGGGGTCATTGGATTTTCAGTACTATGTGCTCTTTTGGTTTCGTACATGCCTGTTGTCAGCTCAAGTTCTTGTGATTTGTCGTGTTTTTCAATTTTTGCATGCATATCATCCCTAGATTAGTTGTTGCACGTTGTTGTGTGTGGAGTTTATTGCCAAGTCTTTTGAACTTTTTTATTGAGTAGACTAAGTGTTTATGACCATTGATCATATGTTGCATCACTTTGCAAGTAGTTTGAGGCTTGTCTCGCTTGGTTTGTCACATTCGCATGTGCACTAGTTAAGCTTAGTAGTCTCGACATCACCTTGAGTGGTGTTTCTTCTGCTGCGGTTCACGATGGCCTTATGAAATGATGCACGTTTGAGTCTATGGTTGTAACCCGTGTAATTATGTACGTAAGAGGCGACAAGTTCTTCACCTCGATTAGAGATTGCCAAATGCCTAGGAAGGAGGTAGTGTGAGGTGTGTGATTCCTTGTAGTAGACCTATTCTATCGAATAGGTTTGGGGAGGGGGTTGCTTCGTTATACTTGTCTTTCGTCTTTGAGTCGTTGTAAAGTTTTCTTTTTCTTTTTCTTTTTGTTTTGTGTCCCAACCTATTCTTTCGAATAGGTTTGGGGAGGTGTCTTTGTAAAAGAGTCTTTCCTTTTTCTTTTTCGTCTTTGTGCTCAAACCTATTCTTTCGAATAGGTTTGGGAGGTGTTTTTGACACTTAGTACTGCTGCTTGCCCCTATATAAAAAAAAAAAGAAAGAGAAAAGAAAAGAAGAAGAAAAAGAAAAAGAAATATAAAAAAAAGAGAAAAGAAAAAAAAAAAAAAAAAGGGAAATAAAGAATAAGACCCAAAAAGCAAAAGAAGGGTCGTTGCAAGCCAAAAAGCAGTCTAGTAAAGTGTCAAGTGTCATGTAAATATTTGTTATTGTGAAGTTATCGAGTTGTAAATTCTATCTTTCGTTTCGTGTCGCCTTTGTCCAAGGCCTGTTCTTGACCACCCTCGTCTTGCTATTCAAGAAGTGGTTGAAGGAGACTCATTCGTTGAGAGTCTGGGTAGAATAGGGGAGTGTTATCTTTCTAGGGAACCCTCCTTCGTTTGATGAGAGCCAGTATTGGTTCGCCCTCTCTTGAGGAAAAGTCTCGCTTGGTGAACAGTAGTAAGCCCTCGGTTTCATAGGCACGGGCCAATTGTAGTATGATAATATGCATCATTGTGTCGTCACTGACCAGGTCCAGGTAGAAGATGTTATGAGAGACTCCTTTGCTTAACAAGGTGCACATGAGAATGTGTATATTCGCAATCGAGGCATTCTTCAACCTACTTGCATGTCATGTTCATATGGTTTTGTTCATAAGCATTTGGTAGATTCAATAGATTAGTTCACTTTACTTGGCATGAGACTTCTTTTGTGTTGCATTTAGGATAGTTTGTTGCTTGAGGACAAGCAAAGGTTTGGTTTGGGGAGTTTGATGAACGTATTTTTGACGCGTTCATCTTGTCTTTTTTACCTTCTTTTGCTACCTTTTAGCCTTGTTTTTTGGTTAGTTTTGTAGAATAGTGTCACGTTTTGTGTTTTTTGCATTTTCAGGCACTTAGGTACGAAACGGTGTTTTTGGAGCTAAAAACGAAGCATTTTGGATGAAAAATGACCCCGTTGAAGTTCCTTGATCTCCGTGGACATTTTCGTGAGTGTCCTTAGTTCGAGTTAAGCCAATAATCACATTTTTGAGAACTTAGCCTTACCTTGGAAGCAAATTCAAAAGTTCGGGTGGAAGTTTTGGAGTCGTTCAAGTGTTTATGATTGACACAGCCTAGCCATTTGGGCCATAACTTTTTCATACAGCATTGTATTGACCTCAAACCAACTTCCACGCGTAGCTAACTCAAAGAGATATCCAACGGTATATTACACGCTCCGATCCGACATCGTATGAGCCCTGTAGAGCGAGTTAAAGTCAGGCGGAAATTCTGGGCAGATTCACTGGAATTCCAGGCGAAGCGCTTGGCCCCTGTCAAGCCCTTCGCTTGCCAAGCTAAGCGCTTGACAGAAGCCAAGCCCTTCGCTTGGACTCAGATCCAGATCGCGATTTTGGCATTAAAACTCGATTTTCAGTTATTTTTTCTCATTCCTTTCACTTTGTAATTGCTGGGGAGAGCTCTTTGAAGCTCCATAGCTCAGACCCATTATCTAGAGGCTTGATTATCATCAAGAAAGACGTGATTACATCAAATTTCATCTTCATTGTATCTTGATCCGTGAGATTTGGGCATTCCACCGTCTCGTGACAATCGGTGGTAACTTGTATCAATTCTCCTTATTTTGATTCTGATTATGAATGTTTGTTATTGTTATTCATATATGATGTTGTTTGTTTCAAGATCCGTTATGAGTAGCTAATTCACGATTGTTGGTGGTAGAATGTGGACATGATAGCTAGGGTTATGATTATGCTTGTTGTGCTTTGAACCATTGCGTAAGATCTAAAGTAGCCAATTACAAATCTTCGAATACAAGGTAGTGACAGCCCTTATGGTCGCTTAATACTTCTAGATCATCCATACAATTGGGAGTAGCCAATTCCGTATTTTCGAATGCAAAGCATGTGACAACTTTGTGGTCAATTAATACTTCTCTATTGTATGTTTAAATGTTCATAGCATGATAGCAAGTTGTAACCCATGGTTTGTCATGTCCACTAAGCTACCACCAACATCTTTCTCTATTTGATTTTATCTTCCTCTTGATAGTTTCTGATTTGCATGAGTGCTTGGTTTAATCACACAAACTTGCTTGTTGGTTGATTACAATTGTTACGCACTAAACAAAGCTACGTTAGGTCCCAAGAGAACGACACTCGGGAACATCTTACCGCTGCACTAAATCTTTTGTGTAGTGAATAAGTGTTCTTTGGCTACAAACAAATTTAATTGGTGAAAAACGACATCATCAATTTGGCGCCGTTGCCGGGGACTTAACTCCTTTGGTTTAGTGTTTAACTTTTGTTTCTTACCAACTTCACTTTCTTATCTCATTTCTTTCCCCCTATTTCTTTGTTACTTTGTGTGCTTGTGCTCTTGGTTGAGTTTTGTATATATCATAGTATAGCTTTTTGCTTTTGTTGCGGAACTACTCCTTTTGGGCTTGTCTTTGTGTGTAGGGTTTCATGAATGACTTGCATTGTGAAGCTGGTGGGGACAATGATGGAGATGCTTATAGGAAGCATTTGTTCCAGTTGTTGTATGGAAAACCTGGAAGGTCTTGTATAGCCTTGGATAAAGATTGCAAGAATTTTTATGTCGACCCTTCGTACTACTCCATCCTTCCCACATACGATGGATTTGGAAATCCTAGAGAATTCTTGGAGACATTTGAGGTCGGTGTGTTGAGGCTTCCTTGTATGAATGAGGAGAGAATTCTTCTATCACCTGAACAGATTTGCATATGCACGTTTGGTGGAGCTATGAGAGGACCGGCTAAGGAATGGCTTACGTATCACCTAGAAGGATCATTGAGAGCCTGGAACGAAATAGCTAATAGTTTTCTGCGTTGGAATTCTATGCGTTTCATGCCATGGACGTCTCGCTTCGCCACCCCACCACCGGAAGTTTCCATAGTTGATAAAGATGAATGTGGCGAAGAGTATATTGATGAATCCTCTTCAGATTCAAGCGTTGTTTGCACGCCATTACTTGAAGATGGACTGATTCCGGAACTAACCGGCTTGGATATTTCTGAGATGGTTTGCGCGGGAGAAGAGACATACACGTTCATCCTAGAGAGGACTTGCATAGAAGCTACTTCCGGAGTTTTGATCCACTTTTTTCTTTTTATTTTCCCTCTGATTCCTTTAGTTATTTCTTAGATTTTGATTTTGTTAATTTAGTTGATTTTTATTTTCAGGGAATCATGGATTTGCTTGAGGACTTGAGGAGCGGAGCCAAAGATGGTTCCCAAGATGCAAGGAGTAATGGAACGAATGCACGAGATTCGTTCCCATTTGATAATGGATAACCTTTGTGGTATTTCTTTGCATGTAGTTTAGTTTTTCCTTTTTATTACTTTTGTAGTTGTGGCCTGTCTGCCTTTTGTCGTGATTCGTTTAGTCTAGTGTTTGTCTTGGTGCCTTAGGTGATTAAGCTAGGAAAAAACATCGAAAATCTGGAAACAGAGCCAAGCAAAGCGCTTGGAAGGGCCAAGCGGTCCGCTTGAATCTTCAGTAAATCAAAAGTTTACTGGAATTTCAAGCGGAGCGCCTGGAGCCTCCCAAGCGCTCCGCTTGACAAGCGGACCGCTTGGCTCAAGCGGTCCGCCTGGACCCTGTACCTAGATTTTCCTCATTTTTTCCATTCTTCTCACCTTTGCGCACCCGTTTTCACTTGTTTCTTGAGTCTTTTCAGGTACTACTCTTTTATAGGAGTTGGACACGAACCTTTATATCAGGGAAGTGTACTTTCAATCCAATTTTTCCTTTCTTGTCAACTTTTCTTTATTCGAGGACGAGCAAAAGTTTAGGTTTGGGAGGGGTCATTGGATTTTCAGTACTATGTGCTCGTTTGGTTTCGTACATGCCTGTTGTCAGCTCAAGTTCTTGTGATTTGTCGTGTTTTTCAAATTTTGCATGCATATCATCCCTAGATTAGTTGTTGCACGTTGTTGTGTGTGGAGTTTATTTCCAAGTCTTTTGAACTTTTTTATTGAGTAGACTAAGTGTTTATGACCATTGATCATATGTTGCATCACTTTGCAAGTAGTTTGAGGCTTGTCTCGCTTGGTTTGTCACATTCGCATGTGCACTAGTTAAGCTTAGTAGTCTCGACATCACCTTGAGTGGTGTTTCTTCTGCTGCGGTTCACGATGGCCTTATGAAATGATGCACGTTTGAGTCTATGGTTGTAACCCGTGTAATTATGTACGTAAGAGGCGACAAGTTCTTCACCTCGATTAGAGATTGCCAAATGCCTAGGAAGGAGGTAGTGTGAGGTGTGTGATTCCTTGTAGTAGACCTATTCTATGGAATAGGTTTGGGGAGGGGGTTGCTTCGTTATACTTGTCTTTCGTCTTTGAGTCGTTGTAATGTTTTCTTTTTCTTTTTCTTTTTGTTTTGTGTCCCAACCTATTCTTTCGAATAGGTTTGGGGAGGTGTCTTTGTAAAACAGTCTTTCCTTTTTCTTTTTCGTCTTTGTGCTCAAACCTATTCTTTCGAATAGGTTTGGGAAGGTGTTTTTGACACTTAGTACTGCTGCTTTCCCCTATATAAAAAAATAAAAGAAAGAGAAAAAGAAAAGAAGAAGAAAAGAAAAAGAAATATAAAAAAAAGAGAAAAGAAAAAAAAATAAAATAAAAAAGGGAAATAAAGAATAAGACCCAAAAAGCAAAAGAAGTGTCGTTGCAAGCTAAAAACCAGTCTAGTAAAGTGTCAAGTGTCATGTAAATATTTGTTATTGTGAAGTTATCGAGTTGTAAATTCTATCTTTCGTTTCGTGTCGCCTTTGTCCAAGGCCTGTTCTTGACCACCCTCGTCTTGCTATTCAAGAAGTGGTTGAAGGAGACTCATTCGTTGAGAGTCTGGGTAGAATAGAGGAGTGTTATCTTTCTAAGGAACCCTCCTTCGTTTGGTGAGAGCCAGTATTGGTTCGCCCTCTCTTGAGGAAAAGTCTCGCTTGGTGAACAGTAGTAAGCCCTCGGTTTCATAGGCACGGGCCAATTGTAGTATGATAATATGCATCATTGTGTCGTCACTGACCAGGTCCAGGTAGAAGATGTTATGAGAGACTCCTTTGCTTAACAAGGTGCACATGAGAATGTGTATATTCGCAATCGAGACATTCTTCAACCTACTTGCATGTCATGTTCATATGGTTTTGTTCATAAGCATTTGGTAGATTCAATAGATTAGTTCACTTTACTTGGCATGAGACTTCTTTTGTGTTGCATTTAGGATAGTTTGTTGCTTGAGGACAAGCAAAGGTTTGGTTTGGGGAGTTTGATGAACGTATTTTTGACGCGTTCATCTTGTCTTTTTTACCTTCTTTTGCTACCTTTTAGCCTTGTTTTTTGGTTAGTTTTGTATAATAGTGTCACGTTTTGTGTTTTTTGCATTTTCAGGCACTTAGGTACAAAACGGTGTTTTTGGAGCTAAAAACGGAGCATTTTGGATGAAAAATGACCCCGTTGAAGTTCCTTGATCTTCGTGGACATTTTCGTGAGTGTCCTTAGTTCGAGTTAAGCCAATAATCACATTTTTGAGAACTTAGCCTTACCTTGGAAGCAAATTCAAAAGTTCGGGAGGAAGTTTTGGAGTCGTTCAAGTGTTTATGATTGACACAGCCTAGCCATTTGGACCATAACTTTTTCATACAACATTGTATTGACCTCAATCCAACTTCCACGCGTATCTAACTCAAAGATATATCTAACGGTATATTACACGCTCCGATCCGACATCGTATGAGCCCTGTAGAGCGAGTTAAAGTCAGGCGGAAATTATGGGCAAATTCACTGGAATTCCAGGCGAAGCGCTTGGCCCCTGTCAAGCCCTTCGCTTGCCAAGCTAAGCGCTTGACAGAAGCCAAGCCCTTCGCTTGGACTCAGATCCAGATCGCGATTTTGGCATTAAAACTCGATTTTCAGTTATTTTTTCTCATTCCTTTAACTTTGTAATTGCTGGGGAGAGCTCTTTGAAGCTCCATAGCTCAGACCCATTATCTAGAGGCTTGATTATCATCAAGAAAGACGTGATTACATCAAATTTCATCTTCATTGTATCTTGATCCGTGAGATTTGGGCATTCCACCGTCTCGTGACAATCGGTGGTAACTTGTATCAATTCTCCTTATTTTGATT
Organism: Plantago ovata; assembly: GCA_028274465.1. NCBI lineage: Eukaryota > Viridiplantae > Streptophyta > Magnoliopsida > Lamiales > Plantaginaceae > Plantago > Plantago ovata. The sequence goes on from CM051457.1 coordinate 62,205,655, forward strand.
CTGATTATGAATGTTTGTTATTGTTATTCATATATGATGTTGTTTGTTTCAAGATCCGTTATGAGTAGCTAATTCACGATTGTTGGTGGTAGAATGTGGACATGATAGCTAGGGTTATGATTATGCTTGTTGTGCTTTGAACCATTGCGTAAGATCTAAAGTAGCCAATTACAAATCTTCGAATACAAGGTAGTGACAGCCCTTATAGTCGCTTAATACTTCTAGATCATCCATACAATTAGGAGTAGTCAATTCCGTATTTTCGAATGCAAAGCATGTGACAACTTTGTGGTCAATTAATACTTCTCTATTGTATGTTTAAATGTTCATAGCATGATAGCAAGTTGTAACCCATGGTTTGTCATGTCCACTAAGCTACCACCAAAATCTTTCTCTATTTGATTTTATCTTCCTCTTGATAGTTTCTGATTTGCATGAGTGTTTGGTTTAATCACACAAACTTGCTTGTTGGTTGATTACAATTGTTACGCACTAAACAAAGCTACGTTAGGTCCCAAGAGAACGACACTCGGGAACATCTTACCGCTGCACTAAATCTTTTGTGTAGTGAATAAGTGTTCATTGGCTTTAAACAAATTTAATTGGTGAAAAACGACATCATCAATTAGCTCTCACCGTAAATCCACTTTCGACGTTCGGGACGAGCGACGACGTTCAGGTTTGGGGGGGGGGGGGTTATCGCTGGGTATTTCTATACTTGTTTTGCTTATGATTACTCGCGAAACCTTTTGTTTGCATTTGCATTTGCACGTTTATCGCTTTCTTAATATTTAGTTGCATACACTACATTCATCCTAGTATAGTTTTGCACGTTTTTGTGTGGAGTTTATTGCCAAATGTTTTGAACTTTTTTATTGGGTAGATTAACTAGTTATGAGCTTTAACCATACGTTTCATCTCTATGAATTTGTTTGAGGTTTTTCTCGCTTGGCTTGTCACATTTATGTTTGCACTTAGTTAAGCTTGGTAGTCTCGACATCACTTAGTGGTGTTTTCTCTACTGCGGTTCACGATGGCCTTTATAATAGGATGATGCATGTTAGGATCTTATGGTTGTTTTCCCGAGTAATTATGTACCTAAGAGGCAACAAGTCTTCACCTTGATTTGAGATTGCTAAATGCCTAGGAAGGAGGTAGTGTGAGATTGTGTGATCCTTTGTTTGCAACCTATTCTTTCGAATAGGTTTGGGGAGGGGGTTACGCTATCGTTAGACTTGTTTTTTGATTTTTGAGTGTTGTGAGTTTGTTATCCTTTTTCGTAAAGTTTGTGCTTCAACCTATTCTTTCGAATAGGTTTGGGGAGGTCGTTTGTGTGTCATTGTAATTTCTTTTTCGTTGCCCTACTGCTGGCTATATACAAAAAAAAAAAAAAAAAAGAATAAAGAAAAAGTTCCAGGGAAAAAGAAAAAAATCAGGAAAAGAAAAAAAGAAAAAAAGAGACCCCAAAAAAGCAAAAAGGGGTCCAAAGAACGCCAAAAGCAGTTTAGCAAAGTGTTTGTCATGTTTTTCAATTCTTGTAATGTTCGTAATCGAGTCGTAATTTTTGTCTTTTGTTTGATTGAGTGTCATCTGTTCTAGACCACCCTCGTCCTGCCATTCAGGAAGTGGTGAATAGTTTAAGGCTTTGCTTGAGAGATGAGTAGAATAGGGGAGTGTGAACTTTTAGGGAACCCTCCTTCGTTTGATGAGAGCCAGTATTGGTTCGACCTCTTTGAGGGAAAGTCTTAACTTGGCGAACAACAGTAAGTCCTCAGTTTCATAGGCACGGGACAACCATTCGTATTTTAACATGTTTCATTACGTCGTCACTGACTAGGTCCAGGTAGAGAATGTTACGAGAGACTACCTTGTTTGACATAAGTGCATAAGTGAATGTGTATGAGTCAATCGAGGCATTCTTCAACCAATATCCATGTTATGATTTGTATGGTTTTTGTTCATAAGTTTTTGATAGATTCAATAGATTAGTTCATTTCATTTGGCATGATACTCCATTTTGTGTGTTGCATTGGTTTTTTGCATTAGAGTCTAGCTTAGTTGCTTGAGGACAAGCAAAGGTTCGGTTTGGGGAATTTGATGAACGTGTATTTTACACCTTAATTCGAGTCTTTTTTCACCTATTTAGCTATCTTCTATGTTAATTTAGCTATATTATAGTGCATTTTATCAGAATAGTGTCACGTTTCCCTTTTCTCTGCATTTTTCAGGTTTTAGGTGAAAAACGTGTTTTTAGGGCAATTATGTTGAAGAGAACGAAGATTCGGTGTTTTGTGATCATCCGTGGTGTATCTAGAAGGTTCCGGACAAGATTTGAGGTCTAGGGGTCGAGTTTCAAGGCTTAAAGGTCACTAGAAGGCAAATCCGAGTCCGAAAAGAAAAAGAAGACAAAAAACGCGTAAAAAACACGTCCACCACCACTGGAGCTCCCGGGCGGTTCGCCCGGCGTCTGGGGCGGTTCGCCCCACGTCGTCCGAACTCCTATATATATTTTCGCTCTCAACAACTATTTCCGAATGCAATCAGGAAAAGGTAAATGTCTCTATTAGGAAATCAATTCCTATTTGAATTCAAATCCTATTCGAATTCCTTTAGGTTTAGCTACAAATTGAAGGCTATATAAAGGGGTGATTATTGCATGCTCATAACCATACTTTCTCAGACCTTTTTTCATACCTTTCACATTAGTTTTATGTAGGAATTCTCCAGAGCCTATTCTGGGAATTCTTAGCATAGGAGACTATTTTTCTTATCAATTTGGAGGATTATTTTGCTTGTGAGTTCGCAATTCTTCGGAGATTGACAACCTTCGTCGGTAACATTGTATCTCACGATTTTTCTATTTATATTTATATCTTTCAACATGTTTTCATTCAATCTTGTTTTGATTTCTATTGATTGCATGACATCTATGAGTAGCTAAATCTATCGTTGGTGATAGATAGTATGTGATTTCTTAGCTAGGGTTCTTAATTATGCATGATGGCTGTAACGTGAATCAGACTTTGAGTTATTGCTTTATTTCTTTGATCTATCTAAGCCCTCTATCTTCGTAGTGTTGAATTGAACAGAACACATTGGACAATTCATGATCTTAGATTTCTATGCAAAACGATCGGGTACTTCATGCATGATTATTAACCTGCTATGCTTTGAATGATCATACTATCACTAACTTCCATTATCTTTGATAAGAAAAATCTGTGCTAAGTCGTTTTCTGAGTTTATAGTTTAAGTTAAATTAGATAAAGCTAGTTATAGTCCTTAGAGATCGACACTCGAGGTTATTTTACTGCTACACTACGGTTTTCGTTGTAGTTGTGAATTGCCTTTGGCTAAAAATAAATTCATTTGATTAATTGAGTCTGACAAACTTCCAGTTCATCAGAAGGCTATTGGATATTCCTCAAGGAAGAAAACTACTAGTTTGCAAGTATGTCTTTCAAGGGAAATTTAAGCAAGTTGAGCTATTGATAAACATAAAGCGATACTTGTGTTACCGCTATGGTTGAGACCATAGTGACCCAATTTTTATTGTGACAAGAGTAACATTCATACGAAAGATAATTGCTACTTTAGACAATTGAATTGGATACATAGATGGCTTCTCTAAATGATAATTTAGAAGAAGAGATTTGTATGGTAAGACCATAGACTTTTCTTGTGTGTGAACTTGAAAATAAGATACGTAAATTGGTGAAGTCTTTGTATGGCTAGAACCAAAATATATAATGTCATATGGATTCTACAATGCCATGATGAAAAGTGAAGTTGTCATTTACGAAAATGATAAGTACTTTTACATGAAAGAGTTGAAAAATGGCTATGTCATTTTATACCATTATGTAAACGACATGACTATCATTTTGTAATGACAAGATGATCAAATCTACGAAGGATATGTTGATATCTAGATTTGATATGAAGGACTTCGGTCTAATTGATACAATCCTTGGGATTGAGATGCTATGAACAACCGATGGGTTGGTGTTGAGCTAATCTCACCATGTGATCGAGATTTTGGAGAATTTTAGCAAAGATAGTCTTGAAGTGACTAGAACATCTTTGGTTAAAATTTTTATCTTGCTAAGAACATTATTTTAGGAGTATCTCATGTGTTGAATACTCCATAAAAGGTGAAAGCCTTTTGGACTTGATAAATTGCACAAGGCATGGTTTGGCCTTTGATGTAAGTGAACTAAGCCGCCACATGAAAAATTCTGAACTTAATTAGTCGCGAAAGACTATAACAAGGAGTACCAAAGTACTTGAGATTGTATCGGGATTGTGGGCTTAAGTGTTCAAAATAGCAAGTTGTGATATAACGATGTGTAGATGCAAATTGGATCACGAGTTCCAAAAATTGTAAATCCACTAATGGATATTGCATTCACCTGTGGGGGTTAGAAATTTCTTAGAAATTCTATGAACAAGATGTCATACAAGGGTCCATGATGGAAGGAAAGTCCACGGTGTTGGACTTATGTGCAAAGAAAGCCGAGTTGCTATGTATATAATTGAGAGCCTTCCATGTTGGCCTAAACTTGTGCCAAACGATAAGTTTGCATTGTACAACCAATTTTGTAATTGGTAGAGATGAATATAATTTGAATAACGGTAATTCTAGACATAAGCTCGTTACACAAATTATCATGACTGGAATTATCTTGTTAGACTTGTGAGGTCTAAAGATAATAAAGCGGATCCGTACACTAACTATAGTGGTATGTCATGAGATGGTGGCAAAGTCTTCCTGGAATGGGATTAAAGACTTTGACCAACTATTGACGCAAAGGAAAAGCCCAACCTAGTTGACTAGAGATCCCAAGATCTAGGTTCAAAAGGCACAACCTAATCGCATCAAGGAAGGAGTTCACTGTGGGGGTTCACCTATATAGTGACGAAAGATAAAGAGGTTAACCGCAAGGGTTTTAATTATTCTTACTAGTAATATAGTTATACGTGGTAAAGAATCACCTATGTAAGAGTGAAGTGTGGGCCGCTTCAACAAGAATTGAATCCCAAATTCTTGCAAACTCTTGCAGAACCAAGTAGGTGTTTAATGGCCAAAATGAACACAACCATGAGAACAAAACGATGTTAGAGAGAACATGTGTGGAATGCACTATCATTTACACAAACGGCATATTAGTTCAAGGACATCGCGTCTACTGTTAGCCAGTAAAGAAGGTGTATTCTTACAAAGGAGGGTTCAAAGGTGGTAACACCTACCTATCCTATGCAGGTATTCGATCGTTGGATTATGCAACATGAAGGTTTTCTTCATGTCGGGGATTGTTGGAAATTATGAGGAAAAATGATAAATAAATAATACATTTTGTGGTTTATTTATATGGAGACCATCTCTTAATTATTGATTAATTAAGATAAACTAATATATATTTGAAAGCTACTCCGTAAGAGCTTCGATTGGATATATTGGATGCCCATAACGGACTTTGGGTTAGTGAGGTATAAGTTCTTAAAATTAGAAGGTTGAGTAGTGGGTGTGTCCCACATTGCTTGAGATAAACTGAAGTCTCTAGTTTATAACATACTAGTTACTACTTGGTGGGTTGTCTAGTTAGATAAGCTGAGGGCAAATCCTGGCCAGATTTGTACACGAAACTGGGGAACTTGGGTACGAGTGGGTGCGCGCGACCATCGTACGTGAACGGAACCAAGCTGAAGTGGAGTAATCCTTAAGAGCAAGGGTTTTTCTAGTTCAACCTTTCAAGACCTTCTAGAAGATGTTGTTTCATGTTCACATTTGTAACTCATGGAAATTACGAATAGTTAACATGACATTTGTTGTCTCCCATAAGTTACAAAATATTTTGTAATAAAATACACTTACGGAGGATGAATTGCACTTATTGGAGATGAAGTTACATACTCCATTCCTCACATATAAATAAGTCTCCTTTGTGTTGGGAAAAGGAAGAGAAACAAAACCTAAATCTCTTATTTCCTTGTTCCTTTATTCTCGACTTTCCTTTCGTATAATCTGGGCACCAGTTTCCGTTCGCCAGGAACCGCTAGCGAGTGCAGCTAGTTGTTAAGGTTTAACCGTTGTATCTTGGGAAACAAGCGTTCAACGATACCTCAAGCACCGTAGTGAGGGGACGTAATTGTTTTAAGGAAAATGTGCATGCACATGCCTCGGTTTTATGTTTGATAAGATACTGTTTGATTTATTGATTTTTCCTACATATTATAATTCATTTTATACTAATATCTTCAATTTCCTCTTGATAGGTGCTACAGAGACTATTCACGCCCCCCCCCTCTAGTCTTTACTTATTGTCTAAAGGGACCAACAATGTTGTTTCGCCATTTATCATCGTTTTCCAGCTTCAACAAAGAAGGGTCTCCTAAAGACATGTCAGCAAATAACTACCAAACTGATCAAGTGAGAGTGATTTACGGAAAGCACCTAAGGGGATCTAGGTTCAGTGTTGAAGGTTAAAGAACCTCCTGCTCTGATACCACTTGTTGGTCCCTTTAAACAACAAGAAAAGACTGGGGGGAGGGTGAATAGTCTTTTCAAACTTTTCGTCGTTTAAAACTTTCTCAGCGAGTACTTATTACTTTTCAGTAATGAGTTTGCTTATACTTAACTTTCTCAGCAAGTGCTTGTTACTTTTCAGTGACAAGTTTGCTGATATAAAAACAGAGTGCGGAAGTCTTTTACAATAAGTGCTTTTCGTCAGAAAGCTAGTTTCAGCAAGTAAACAGATTGACAGTGTAAAGCAATGTAGCTTTCTAAAAGATAACTGCAGAAATGTAAATCACACAAACACTTTTATAGTGGTATCTGAGAGTGGCGTAATCTCTCGACTAATCCACTTCGTCCTTTCTAGGACTGAATCCACTATGATAAGATATGAGGTTCCTTACAAATCCTATCACTAATGATTCTCAGAAACCAAAGCACACTTGCCTTGTTTCCAGCCTAAACTAGAGAAATAAACCTTGTTCTCCACCAAACTTGGGATACTTAATCAGCAAAACTATGCTTGATTAATTCCCCCTGAATTCCACGCCTGAATAAGGGTGTTTATCAGTTAGAGAGGTTTGGGATGAGATGACTTGAATATAACTTTGCAGCTATAACAAGTAATCTAAAGAAACACAACTTGTAATACTTTGGAGTAAGCAAGTTTGTTATTTATGGTGTCAAGACTTGTTCTTGTTTAGAGGAAAGAACACTTAACTAATTTCTTAGCTTTTGATGTTCTACTTCTTCACACGTAGATTTTATTTCAATCTTATGTCTTGGAACCGATCAATAGGGGCAGTAAAGAGTAGAGAAGGATTTGAGTGTTTAAAGCAAAAGTGAGAGTTTGATCACGTTGTTAACACATCCTTCTACTCAGCCTAAGGTCTTCTATTTATAGTGTCTCAAGGGAGCCGTTTGAATTTCAAATTCTAAGGCTTGTACCTTAAGATGTCACTATCTTGCTTTTGTACTTTCAACAACACTCTTCATTTGTCTTCTTGTCTTCATGTTCTTCGCGTGCTAACTTTGCATTTAATGTTCTTTGAATCAAATTCAAATATGAACGTTGGAGCCAAAATGCAAGTACTTCTTCAGCAAGGAGGTCACATATGTTGTCAGCAAGTGGCCAATCTCTGTTTCAGCAAGCACAACCTACTCTGTCATATAGATTTTCACTTATGCAAGTTGTTGCTGAAAATCTCACTTTTTGAAGCAACATGTGCCTTTATAGATACCTTTCTCAGAATTCTTCTAAGTCTTCAGTCTCCGCATTTTCCACTTTCTGAGCGGATCTAGGTCTTCAATAGTTTGTTTTTAGAAACAAAGTACGTCATCAGCAAGCTTAAGAACCTATCTAGTACCTGCACTATATCTTTCAGCAAACGTTCCTCTTTTACAATGTCCTTAATTTCTAAATTCCTATGGACCTTAAGAGTACTAGTTACAGGACTTTACTTAATTTAGCATGGTTAATTGCACATCAAAATTACAAGTTTCCTAACATGTAAACATTTTTTTTTTATTTAATTCCACTTATAATAAAATAATAATAATAATAATAATAATAATAATAATAATAATAATAATAATAATAATAATAATAATAATAATAAATGATAGAAAGATTCGTAGAATAACTCATGCAGAATGAAAGACTCTATAGGATAGTGGAGTACAATGATAGGAAAATGATTTATAAGGTGAGCAACCAACTTGGAAGTACATGATGTTAACGAGATGTTATGGTAAATGTTTAGTTGAATGTTAACTCAACATTTACTTCCTGTATTTATTTACTAATTTATTAATTTAAGGGATTTTTACGACTGGGCCCCCCACTAGATAGTCACTTTTTTTATAAGGGACAATCGTATTTTAAATTACATCTGGATCCAGTTTTTTTAAGTGAATTCGTTAGAATTAAAATTAATATTTGTTTTAAAAAGCCAAAGAACACTTCTCACTGCACAAAACTTAGTGTAATGGCAAGCTGTCCCCGAGTATCGTTCTCTAGGGACCTAGCGTGGCTTTGTTGGTAGTTTTCGCAAGTAATTTCAGTGAACGAATCAAATGTTTGAAAAGAGTTTGTAAGCATTAAATAAATCAGATTGCAAACTTGAATTAATTTCTTGTAAACAATTATGAGAAAGGGTTGGTGGTAGTAATATGGAATAATCATGCAATGAATCAAGTTAATACTTGTAAGTTCGGTGCGTAAATCCTTCAGCAAGTTCTACAATGTAAACCGCCTAGACAAGTTTAAGACAGACGTCTTGAAAGGATCCTATCGATACTTTAGTAGTGTAATCACTTACACTATTTATCTAGCATGCTTGCATTTTTTCAAATTATAAATCATAGCCTTACCAAGAGATTGTCACATACTCATATTCAAAGATATTTGATTGGCAACTATGTCAAACGAGATAAAACATGCATCAAGATCGAATCGGAGTCTCATACAATCACAACGTAATTCATATTATGATTGAATCCTCATACTACCACCAACACAAATGGATTTAGCTACTCATACTCATAACGTTAAACATCATTTCATAAGAATAAGCAAAGGAAAACATGAATTCAAATACATAAAATGGAGTTGGTACAAAGTTACCACCAAAGCTGTCACTACTTGATGGTTTTTCTCTATAAACCTCTCAGTAGATGAATGTAGAATGCAATCCTCTTGCCAAATCTTCAATCTCTAATGTATTACAATGGTCAAAATGTTCAAATCTGAGAATTAGGGCTAGAGAAAGCTCCCAAAAAGCAAGTGCAGGTCTGAAAAGTATGAAATTGTAACTGAAAAATGTGTATTTAATGAGGAAAATCTAGTGATGCTTTTTGAACAGGGTGAAGCGCATGGCAGAGCTGGGCGGGTCGCCCAGCCAGGCGCTTCGCCTGGCTTTGCTGGGCGAAACAAGCTCAATTCTACTCCAATTCTGCATCTGGACATGGTTCTGGGCGCTTCACCTCGATAATGGGCGCTTCACCTGAAACCAAAATGCAGCTTCGGCTCTTTTTATTCAGCTCCAAGCCTCCGAATAGCCTCCTATTCCCTTGGAAACACACATACTGATGACAGTGTTTTTTACACTATCACTCGGGTCTTTTTCACCAATTTATCTATCCTCTTGCATGCATTTTAGTGCATTTTGTTAGAATAGTGTCACGTTTCTATTTCTTTTGTTATTTTCAGGTTTTAGGTGAAAATCGTAGTTTTGGATATAAATCATGGCGAAACAATGCAGTTTTGGTGCAACGAGATCACCCGGGGTGTGTCAAGGAGTACCGAGACTAGTTTCCAAGCCAAAAGACCATGTTTCGGAGCTCAAAACCGTGCCAAGGCCCAAAATCGAAGATCCGGGGGGAGAAAAGGCACGGGCAACTCTCTGCCCGTGCCAGGCGCACCGCTTGATGCCAGGCGGTCCGCCTGGTGTCCGGCGGTCGGCCGCGTACCATGCGGTCCGCTGCAGAGCTTCCGACACCCAGCTATATATATTTGTAAAGTTGCGAATTTTCATATCTTAGGTCATTATTTTGCAGACTTAAACCCTAGAGCTTGTTCTGTGTATTTTTCCTCTTAGAACCATTGTTTCTTAGCAATTTTGGAGCATTGAGTAGAGATTTGGACATCAATTGATCTCACCTTGCTAGATCTTTGTGAGTTTAACAATTCACCGGAGATTGACAACCTTTGGTGGTAACTTTGTATCTCACAATTTCTGCTATTTATCTTTCAATTCAACTATGTTTTCTTATATGATTGCTATATATTGTTGTTTATGATTTTGATATGAGTAGCTAAACATCTAGTTGGTGAAGTATGTAAATTCGTAGCTAGGGTTCATATTATGCATGATTGAGTTTCTGAGTCTTTTACTTGTTTTATTGTTATATTCGAATCTTTGATCCGACTAAGCCAATATCTTCGTAGAAAAGTGTTAGAAACACTAGGACAATTCAAGATCATCGTTTTCAATATCTTCAATTACAAGTACTGCTTGAACTAAGATTGATAACCTTAGCCAAGTATTAGTATAGATAGGAAGCTTTCAAAATACACGTCTACAAATCTATTTTTGGGGTTTGTTAATTCGAATTACTTTTAAAGCAATACGAGTTGCACTTTCATGCATAATTAGAACTTGATGCTTAGAATGAGCATACTATCACCAGCTCCCATCATATATTATTAAGTCAAGCTAAGTCAAATTTGTTTTCTGAATTTATATAGTTAGTTATTTAGATAAAGCTAGTTTAGTCCCTAGAGATCGACACTCGAGGTCATCTTACCTCTGCGCTACGTGTTTTGTGTAGTTGTGAGTCGCCCTTTGGCTAAAACAAATTTATTTGATTGTTCGAGTCTGACAATCTCGTTCATCAAATTGGCGCCGTTTCCGGGGACTATAACTCCTTTTTAGTCTTTAGCTTGTTTATATTTTCAGCAATCAATTTCCAGGATAAGTGATCTTAGTTGTCTATTTTAGAAGTTGAGTTCCAAATTTTGGTTAGAACTAACAGGACTGATTTTTGGTTGTGAGTTACTCCTGTCACAGATATCCAGGTATGACGTCCATGAGGGCTCGCATGACGCCCCAATTTTCGCAGGTTAAGAGAGGATCAGCTATATACCTAGAGGATGAGTTAACTGGGTATGAGGTGACAAGCTCCATGGTAAGGAACATACCGAGGTTTGAGGAAGGAGTAGGGATGAATCCATTGAGTTTTATTCGATCATATGAGGAGGAAATAGCCCGAATTTCAGCTAAGAGGTTTACAGAGGACCAAGTATGCCGGAAATTATTTTCTTTCGCCTTGGGGTATGAGCCAAGGCTTTGGATGGCAAGGTTAGCACCGCGATCACTGAGGACTTGGGACCAAGTAGTGGAGGAGTTCTTGGCGCGATTTATGCCTTACCAAGAAACAATGGCCTTCCGAGGAAGGATTGAACACTTCAAGCAAGGAGAAGATGATCCGTTTTTTTACTCCTATGATCTGTTTGAGAAGTATAAACGAGAGTGCTCCCATCACCGTTTCGACGATGGGGAGTTGATTTGGCATTTTGTTGGTGGGTTACGTGATGAGGTTAGGCTTAGAGTGGATGGGTTGTGCGGAGGATTGGAAAAATGCACGGTTGAAGAGGCAGAAAAGGTCTTCTGTAAGTACACAAGAGGATCCGCGCACTCTAAGAGACTAAAACAAAGTCACATTGCCAGTGAGAGGCTAGACCGAGGTGGAACCGAAAGCTTATCTTAGGAGTTTCGAGAAGACGATATTAGTCAGGAGGATGAACTTGCAATTTATGCAGGAATTAAAGCCACTGAGAGTGTATTTGAAATCGCACATGCAAGACAAGTTGAACAGAACCTCCGTATAGCACAGGTTTTTGAGGGTGTAGCAGTAACTGAGCGACTAATGGAGGAAGTCAGTTTGTTAAAGTGTGAAAAGGTAGAAGAACTTCATGCACAAGAGTTCGGAGGCCAAAACACAGGGGACGCCCCATTGGACGTGAGGGGCGGTCCGCCTGGTGTGGGGGGCGGTTCGCCCCCCACAAGCAGAATATCGGCGTGCCACCTGCCACTCCCAGGCGCACCGCCTGAGGTGGGGGGCGGTCCGCCGCACAACAGCAGAACGGGATCGTCCCCACTGGCCACCCCAGGCGGACCACCGGGCGTGGGGGGCTGTCCGCCGCGGAGCTCCAGGGAGCTGGACGACCCCAGCTCCCCGATTTCACCCGTCGTCGACAATCTTCAGGATGCCGATCCCATCCCAGCGGTTACCACCGCGATCCCTGAGTTCGAGGAAGTCAACCTACTCCTCCGTAGTGGAAAGGTAACTAAAATCCCTAATTTTGTACGTCCTAAACATGTTAAATCTACTGTGACTAACAATGCAGGGACAAGCAAGGAGAATGAAGTTGGTGAAGGCTCAACAGACCCTCAAGTGCAAGACGATGCACCCCGCACATCTGAAGACGGCGACAACAATGGGGAGAAGGAGGACACACCAAATATCGAGGAGGAACTTCATCAGTCTCCCAACCCTTATGTGCCCCCGAAACCTCACATGCCATTCCCTGGTAGGATCAAGCCAGCCAAGAAAGATATACAGGAGTCACCGCTATTCAAGCGCCTCTCTAAAGTCGAAGTTAATGTTCCTCTATTGAAGCATATCCAGAATGTTCCGGCCTGTTCTTTCGGGAGGTGAAGAGCAAAAAAAGGATTGCACTAGGGGGAGACACGACCGGGATGGAGACAGTGAATTCTAGAGCGGGGCTTCCCACAAAGCAAATAGACCCAGGGAGCTTCATCATAGATATTACCATGGGGAATGGACGGTCCACCAAGGCTATGCTCGACTTAGGAGCTAGCATCAACATGATGCCCTACTCAGTATACAAAGCCCTAGACCTTGGGGAAATGCAGCTAACCGAGATGGTTGTACAGATGGCAGACCAAAGCGTGAAATGTCCTGTGGGAATAATTGAGGATATCCTCATGAAGGTAGACAAACTAATAATTCCTGCTGATTTTGTAGTGATGAAGTCAGCCGAGGAAGGAAAGAGCCATGTTTGCGAACACGTGGTGCTGCTTGGAAGACCATTCATGGCCACTACCAATACATGCCTCGAACTAAATGGCAATAAAATCACCATGGAGGTACTGGGTGAGAAAATTCAATTGGTAGGATGTAGTATAGTCGATAAACAAGTTATAGAAAAATTGAAGTTTATTGATTGCTTTGATTCTATGATTTTTGAATTTCACCATTCCCATGATAATATTGAGCCTCTTGAAGAGGCACTAACCATGCAGGTAGAGACGTGTTACATGTCTGAGGAAGCAAGGGAACTAGTCGAGAGAATGGATAGCACACCCGAAATCCCATTCGGAGAAGAGGTGCTTGAACCCATAGAGGAAGAAGAGGGAGATAACCGACTTCCAGAAGAGCCTAGCTTAGAACTAAAACCCCTTCCTGGGCACCTTAAGTATGTTTACTTGGGGGAAAATGAGAAAAATCCTGTAATAATTTCTTCACACCTATCTAGCATAGAAGAAGGTAGTCTAGTCCAAGTCCTGAAGGAAAATTCTGCAGCCAACGGATGGAGAATTAGTGATATAAAGGGGATATAAGTCCTACACGGTGTGTGCACAATATCACTCTAGAACAAGATGCCAAACCCGTTAGGCAACCTCAGCATAGGATAAACCCAGCCATGCAAGAAGTAGTGAAGAAGGAGGTGATTAAGTTACTAGATGCCGATATGATCTACCCCATTCCTGAGAGTAGGTGCGTCAGCCCCGTACATGTTGTACCTAAGAAGTCTGGGATCACAGTAGAGGAGAATGAGAAGGGGGAGCTAGTACCAGTTAGGAAAAGCACAAGTTGGCGGATGTGCATTGACTATAGGAGATTAAATGCCGCCACAAAGAAAGACCACTTTCCTCTCCCATTTATCGATGACATGTTGAACTGCCTCGCGGGGCGGAAATTTTATTGTTTCCTTGATGGCTTGTCAGGTTTCTATCAGATTCCGATTGCGCCAGAGGATCGGGAGAAGACAACATTCACTTGCCCTTTCGGAACGTTTGCTTACAGGAGAATGCCATTTGGGCTATGTAACGCCCCCGCCACTTTTCAAAGGTGCATGCTTTCTGTTTTTTCTGATATGGTGACTAAGTTTGTTGAGGTTTTCATGGATGATTTTTCCCTTTTTGGTGATTCGTTTGATGAATGCTTGCATAGACTAGATCTTGTTCTGAAAAGGTGTATCGAATGCAATTTAACTCTAAGTTGGGAGAAAAGTCATTACATGGTTAGGGAAGGCATTGTTCTAGGACATGTGGTCTCCGATAGGGGGATCGAAGTCGATAAGGAAAAGATAGAAATAATTGAGAAGCTTCCCCAACCCACTTGTGTCAAAGAACTTCAGTATTTTCTTGGTCATGTAGGATTCCATAAGAGGTTTATCAAAGATTTTTTAAAAATTGCAAAATCCTTAAGTAACTTGCTTGCAAAAGATGTGAGTTTCGATTTTTCTAAAGATTGCTTAGAAGCCTTTAACACACTTAAGGAAAGATTAGTTACTGCTCCTATAGTTGTGCCACCTAATTGGAAACTTCCTTTCGAGATAAGTGATGCCTCAAATTTCGCTATGGGGGCAGTTTTATGCCAAAAGGTAGACAAGCAGTATCGTGTGATTTACTATGTTAGTAAGACCCTAGACTCAGCTCAAGTTAACTATACAACTACTGAAAAAGAATTTTTAGCTGTTGTTTTTGCTTCACAAAAGTTTAGGTCTTATTTGTTAGGACACCCTGTGAATGTCCACACTGATCATGCTGCTTTAAGACATTTAATGGCTAAACAAGATTCTAACACAAGATTAATCCGGTGGGTCTTATTGTTACAAGACTTTGATTTGACCATAGTGGATAGAGCTGGTAAGGAAAATTGCGTAGCTGATCACTTGTCTAGAATTTCAAATATCCCTGTAGATGCAATTCCTATTAATGAGGATCTCCCCAATGAACACTTGATGAGAGTAGATGAAGAGCCATGGTATGCTGATATTGTGAATTATTTGGTTACGGGTATTTGCCCAACTAATTTCTCAGCCTCCGATAGGAGAGCACTCTCAAAACAGTGCAGGTTTTACATATGGGATGATCCGAACCTTCTTAGAGAAGGGACTGATGGAATCTTGAGGAGGTGTGTTCCACAAGGAGAACAACAAAGTGTACTGAGTCATTGCCATGAGCTTCAGTGCGGCGGACACTACAAAGGGGCTAAAACAGCCCATAAGGTGTTACAAGAAGGATTTTTCATGCCATCCTTGCACCGAGATGCGAGAGAATTTGTGAAGAATTGTGACCCATGTCAGCGAGGGGGCAATATTGTCAAGAAGGAAGAAATGCCTGATGAAACGTTGTCAGGGTTCAATCAAATAATATTTGTATTTAGCCAAAGGCAATCCACAACTACAACGAAAACCGTAGTGTAGCAGCAGAATGACTCGAGTGTCGTTCTCTCAGGACTATAACTAGCTTTATCTATTTAATTAAGAAAATATAAAACAGCAAATAAAAAGCAATAGGGGGTTTTCAAGCAGATAATGGAGGTTGGTGATAGTATGGTCCTTCTTAACATAATGGATCGATAATCATGCATAAATTCCTCGGTCTTGCATAGAGATCTTTGAATGAATCTAGGGTCCTGTTGTAAGTATTGTGCACTACGAAGATAGTATGGGTCTGACCTGTCTAATGTCCTATTGTATTCCGTAATCATTCAACACTACGAAGATAATTAAGTCTGATTGGCCGACAAGTGTCCTAGTGTGCATAATGATCAATACAACATACGATAATTTTGGTGTTCAACTCATCAACGAAATAAAGCAATGACACGGAGTATAATGCGCGATATAGCCATTAGCATGATTATCTTCCCTCGCTAAGAATTCACATACTACCACCAACGATAAATTTAGCTACTCATAATGTGCATGCAATCAATAGCAATCATAGAAGAAAACATATTGAAAGAATATATAAAATAAGTAGATAAAAGTTGTAAGATACAAAGTTACCGAAGGTTGTCAATCTCCGGATGATTGTGATCCTACGCGCTCCAATCTGCTATGAAAAAGTATCCCCTAAGCTACGGAACTCCCAGGACAGGCCCCGGGAAGTTCCTACCTAAAACTATAGAGAGAGGTGAGAAAGAAGGCTTGGAAAGATATGATTTTCGGAGAGAAAACTCGCAACTATATATAGGCCCGATTTTTGCCCGCGGCAGTTCGCCCCGTGTCTCTGGCGGTTCGCCCCACAGTGTAAACGCGGAATTTCCGCGTTTTCGACGCGGTTTTGGATTTCTTTGCCTTTTCGGACTCGGTTTCAGACTTCTAATGGCCTTCTAACCTCCAGATTCGACCCCTAGACTCCAAATCCTATCCGGAAACCTTCAGATACTCCAAATAGGCTTCTGGAACACCAATTCCTTGTAGACTTCAATATAATTGCCCGTAAATCTCCGAATTTCAACCAAAACATGTAAAATAAAATCTAAAGGGAAACGTGACACTATTCTAATAAAATGTACTAAAATATAGCTAAATTAACATAGAGGATAGCTAAATTAGGTGAAAAGACTCGAATGAAAGTGTAAAATACACATTCATCAAACTCCCCAAACCGAACCTTTGCTTGTCCTCAAGCAACTAAGCTAGACTCTAATACAAAAAACATGCAAGACTCAAAAATGGAGTTTTCATGCCAAATAAAATGAACTAAATTACTTAATCTACCAAATAACATATGAACAAAAATCATATAAATCAAAGCATGAATAGGTTGAAGAATACCTCGATTGACTTATACACATCCACATAAGCACTTATGTCAAGACAAGATAGTCTCTCGTAACATTCTCTACCTGGACCTAGTCAGTGACGACGTAATGATGCATGCTAAGATACGAATGGTTGCCCCGTGCCTATGAAACTGAGGACTTACTGCTGTTCCACCATGTCAAGACTTTTCCTCAAAAGAGGTCGAACCAGTACTGGCTCTCATCAAACGAAGGAGGGTTCCCTATAAAAGACAACTCTCCCCTATTCTACCGATCTCTTAAGTAAAGTCTTAAGCTATTCACCACTTCCTGAATGGCAGGACGATGGTGGTCTAGAACAGATGACACTTAAGACAAAAAGATAAAAAATAGAAAAACACAATTACGATCAATACGAAAAATGGAAAAGACTCAATACTTTGCTAAACTGCTATTTGACTTTATTTTTGGACCCTTCTTTGCTTTTTTGGGGTCTTCTCTTTTTTTCTTTTTTTCTTTCCAGATTCTTTTTTCCTTTTTTTTTTCTTTTTTCTTCTGGAATTTTTCTTTCTTTTTTTTCGATTTTTTTCTAGCCAGCAGTAGAATAACAAAAGGAGAAACAAAAAGACTCACACGACTTCCCCAAACCTATTCGAAAGAATAGGTTAGAGTACAAAATTCACGAAAAAGGAAAAATAAACTCACGATACGAAAAATGAAAAACAGAAACAAGTCTATGATGGTGTAACCCCCTCCCCAAACCTATTCGGAAGAATAGGTTATAAACAAAGGATCACACAAGCTCACACTACCTCCTTCCTAGGCATTTAGCAATCTCAAAGCATGGTGAAGACTTGTTGCCTCTTAGGTACATAATTACTCGGGAAAACAACCATAAGACCCTAACATGCATCATCCTATTATAAAGGCCTTCGTGAACCGCAGTAGAGAAAACACCACTAAGTGATGTCGAGACTACCTAGCTCAACTAAGTGCAATACATAAATGTGACAAGCCAAGCGAGAAAAACCTCAAACAAATTCATAGAGATGAAGCATACGATTAATGGCATAGCTAGTTGATCTACCCAATAAAAAAGTTCAAAAAATTCGGCAATAAACTCCATATAAAACATGCAAGACTATCCTAGGAAAGCAGTAAACGTGCAAATGCAAAAAAAATTCATGAGCTTTTCATAAGCAAGATAAGTAAAGAGATAACCAGCGATAACCTCCTCCCCAAACCTGAACGTCATCGCTCGTCCCGAACGTCGAAAGTGGATCCAAGGTGAGAGCCAATGCTTGTATAAGTTACCTATAATACTCAATCAAACTCGTGAGAAAACAAAACATACTAACCTTCAGTGGAGGCGGTAAGGGTAAGCTCTAGGTGATCAACCTCCCTTTGATCACTAGATATTTCGAAGTACGGCTTCACTCGTTGGCCATTCACTTTGAAGGTATTTCCCGTCTTTGGATCGAAGAGTTTAACAGCTCCATGGGGAGCAACTTCGAGAATTTCGTACGGTCCATCCCAACGAATACGGAGCTTTCCAGGAAATAGTCGAAGGCGAGAATTAAACACCAAAGCTTTTGTCCAGGAATTAATTCTTTACGTACTATACCACGATCATGATACTTCTTAGTATTCCTTATAAATCTTGGCATTTTCATAAGCACCTAGTCGTAATTCATCAAGCTCATCTAATTGCAACAATCGTTCCTCGCCAGCCTTCCCAATATCTAGGTTGAGTGCTTTAATTGCCCAATATGCCTTGTGCTCTAGTTCCACGGGAAGATGACATGCTTCCCATACACAAGTCTGTACGGAGTGGTTCCGATTACTGTCTTGTAGCTGGTTCTGTACGCCCAAAGTGCATCATTCAATTTTCCTGCCCAATCCTTCCTGCTGGGCTTCACTACTCGCTCAAGGATCTTCTTGATCTGACGGTTGTTGACTTCTACTTGCCCTGATGTCTGTGGGTGATAAGGTGTAGCGACGCTATGGTGGACACTGTATCTCTTAAGAAGTGAGGCAAATGTTCTATTGACAAAGTGTGACCCTCCATCACTGATGATTGTCCTAGGGCACCCAAACCTCGAAAATATGACTTCTTCAGGAACTTTATAACCACTGCGCCGTCATTTGTTTTTGTAGGAATTGCCTCTACCCATTTAGTCACGTAATCCACTGCAACAAGAATGTACTCATAGCCTCCACTGTTTGGAAATGGTCCCATAAATCAATGCCCCAAACATCGAAAGGTTCTACCACTAGATTCGTTTGAAGGGGCATTTCATCTTTCTTGCCCATACCACCTCCTCGTTGACATGGGTCACAATTCTTCACAAAACTTCGAGCATCTTTGTATATTGTTGGCCAGAAAAATCCTGCCTGCAATACCTTGCGTGCTGTCTTCAATCCACTGTAGTGCCCCCCACAGTTAAGCTCATGGCAATGGCTCAGTATACTTTGTTGCTCTTCCTGTGACACGCATCCCCTTAGAATCCCATTAGCTCCTTCCTTAAATAGATGCGGATCATCCCATATGTAGGTCCTGCATTGCTTGGCAAGAGCTCTCTTGTCTGAAGCTGAAAAGTTAGTGGGGCAAATATTCATAGCCAAATAGTTTACAATATCTGCATACCATGGCTCCTCATTAGCCTTCATTAGATGCTCATCGGGGAGATCTTCATTAATGGGTATTGGATCAACAGGGATATTAGGTATTCTAGATAAATGATCTGCTACTAAATTCTCCCTACCAGCTCTATCTACTATAGTCAAATCAAAGTCTTGCAGCAAAAGGACCCAACGGATTAATCTAGGCTTAGAATCTTGCTTAGCTATCAAATGTCTCAAAGCAGCATGATCAGTATGGACATTCACAGGATGACCAATTAAATAAGATCTAAACTTTTGTAAAGCGAAGACAACAACTAAAAATTCTTTTTCAGTTGTTGTATAATTAACCTGTGCGGAGTCTAGAGTCTTACTAACATAATAAATCACACGATATTGCTTATCAACTTTTTGGCATAAAACAGCACCCATAGCAAAATTCGAAGCATCACACATAATTTCGAAAGGGAGATTCCAGTCAGGCGGCACAACAATGGGGGCAGAAACAAGCTTTTCCTTAAGAGTATTAAAAGCAACTAGGCAATCATTAGAGAAATGGAAAACCACATCTTTAGCAAGCAAGCTACTTAAAGGTTTAGCAATTTTCGAAAAATCTTTAATAAACCTCCTATGAAATCCTACATGGCCAAGAAAAGATTGCAATTCTTTCCCACAAGTAGGCGGGGGGAGTTTTTCAATGATTTCTATCTTAGCCTTGTCTACCTCAATACCTCTTTCAGAAACTACATGTCCTAGAACAATGCCTTATCTAACCATATAATGACTCTTCTCCCAGCTTAAGGTCAAGTTGCATTCAATGCACCTTTTTAAAACTAGATCTAATCTTTGCAAGCACTCATCAAATGAATCACCAAATAGGGAAAAATCATCCATAAAAACTTCAACAAATTTCGTTACCATGTCAGAGAAAACATAAAGCATGCACCTTTGAAAAGTGGCGGGAGCATTGCATAGTCCAAATGGCATCCTCCTATAGGCAAATGTTCCGAATGGGCAAGTGAATGTCGTCTTCTCCTGATCCTCTGGTGCTATTGGAATCTGGTAGAAACCTGATAAACCATCAAGAAAACAATAGAACTTCTGCCCCGCAAGGCGGTTTAGCATGTCATCTATAAATGGTAAAGGGAAGTGGTCTTTTTTAGTGGCGGCATTTAATCTTCTGTAGTCAATGCACATCGCCATCCAGTGGTCTTTCTAACCGGTACCAATTCTCCCTTCTCATTTTGTTCCACAGTGACTCCTGATTTTTTAGGAACTACATGTACTGGGCTCACCCATCGACTATCTGGAATGGGGTAAATCATGTCAGCATCTAGCAACTTGATCACTTCCTTTTTTACCACCTCTTGCATTGCTGGATTTATTCTTCTCTGAGGTTGCCTAACAGGTTTGGCATCTTGTTCTAGAGTGATGTTGTGCACGCATCTTGTGGGGATAATTCCTTTGATATCGCTGATCCCCCATCCTATAGCTGCTGAATTTTCCTTTAGTACCTCGATCAGCTTACTTTCTTCATTGTTGGAGAGATGCGAGGATACAATCACGGGCTTCTCCTGATTTTCTCCCAAGTACACATATTTGAGGTGCTCAGGAAGAGGTTTTAATTCTAAGTTGGGTTCTTCAGGAAACCCACTTTCTTCTTCTTCTTCCTCTAAAGGTTCAAGTACCTCTTCTCCTGCTGGAATTTCTGGTGTGTTATCCATTATTCCGACTAGTTCCCTTGCTTCTTCGGTCATGTAGCATGTCCCAGCTTGCATTGTAAGTGCTTCCTCAAGTGGTTCGCTATTGCTATGGCTATGATGAAATTCGGGAATTACGGATTCGTAACAATCGACAAATTTTAACTCCTCCGCAACTTCCTTATCTCTGATGCTACATCCTACCAACTCAATCTTTTCCCCCATTACCTCCATGGTTATCTTCTTGCCCTTAAGTTCAAGGCATGTGTTGGTAGTTGCCATGAACGGTCTCCCAAGTAGTACTATGTGCTCACGGATATGGCTCTTTCCCTCGTCTGCGGACTTCATCACCACAAAATCAGCCGGGATTATCAATTTGTCTACTTTCACAAGGATGTCCTCTATTATCCCTACTGGTCTCTTCACACTTTGGTCTGCCATTTGGACCACCATATCAGTTGGTGTCAATTTTCCGAGTTCTAGGGCCTTGTATACCGAATACTGCATTAAGTTAATGCTAGCCCCTAAGTCAAGCATTGCCTGTGTAGTTCGTCCATTCCCTAAGGCGATGTTGATTATGAAACTGCCAGGATCCTTTTTCTTCATGGGCAGTCCGGCAAGCGAGTTGACTGTTTCAACCCCATTTACTTCCTTTCCTGAAGTAATCCTTTTGTTCTTGATCTCACGAAAGAATTTCGTATAAGTTGGAATGTTCTGGATTAACTCCAAGAGAGGTACATTTACTTCTACTTTTGACAGTCGTTGGAACAAGGGTGAATCTCGAATATCCTTCTTGGCTGGTTTGATCCGACTCGGGTATGGTACATGTGGCTTCGGAGGCACATATGGATTGGAAGATTTGTGAAGTTCTCCTGGTATACTGACTCCAACATCGACCTCGTCGTCATCTATGTTTATTACCGATGGTCTAGGTTCATCATTCTTTTCTGGAACTTCTTGAGGTTCTTCGGATCTTGGTATCCTTCTTACTATGGTGTTTGTTACGTCGTACCCCGATAACTCTTCTTCCAAGTATATAGCTGACCCCCTCCTGACTTGTGAGAACGTCGGTGTCAAGCGAGCTTTTAAGGTCGTCATACCTGGAAATCTTGTATCAGGAGTAACTCAAAACTAAAAGTCAGCCTCGTTAGAAATTTCGACAATCGAGAATATTTCTAGATATCGAATATTACTAAAGCTAGGAAAAGTGAATTAGAAACAAATAGGAAAATAGAGAGAGAAATTAAAAAGGAAAACTAAAACTAAAAGAAATAGGAATCTAAAGCTGTAAACAAAAACAAATTAAACAGAAAAAAGGAGTATAGTCCCCGGCAACGGCGCCAATTTGATGAAACGTTGTCAGGGTTCAATCAAATAATATTTGTATTTAGCCAAAGGCAATCCACAACTACAACGAAAACCGTAGTGTAGCAGCAGAATGACTCGAGTGTCGTTCTCTCAGGACTATAACTAGCTTTATCTATTTAATTAAGAAAATATAAAACAGCAAATAAAAAGCAATAGGGGGTTTTCAAGCAGATAATGGAGGTTGGTGATAGTATGGTCCTTCTTAACATAATGGGTCGATAATCATGCATAAATTCCTCGGTCTTGCATAGAGATCTTTGAATGAATCTAGGGTCCTGTTGTAAGTATTGTGCACTACAAAGATAGTATGGGTCTGACCTGTCTAATGTCCTATTGTGTTCCGTAATCATTCAACACTACGAAGATAATTAAGTCTGATTGGCCGACAAGTGTCCTAGTGTGCATAATGATCAATACAACATACGATAATTTTGGTGTTCAACTCATCAACGAAATAAAGCAATGACACGGAGTATAATGCGCGATATAGCCATTAGCATGATTATCTTTCCTCACTAAGAATTCACATACTACCACCAACGATAAATTTAGCTACTCATAATGTGCATGCAATCAATAGCAATCATAGAAGAAAACATATTGAAAGAATATATAAAATAAGTAGATAAAAGTTGTAAGATACAAAGTTACCGAAGGTTGTCAATCTCCGGATGATTGTGATCCTACGCGCTCCAATCTGTTATGAAAAAGTATCCCCTAAGCTACGGAACTCCCAGGACAGGCCCCGGGAAGTTCCTACCTAAAACTATAGAGAGAGGTGAGAAAGAAGGCTTGGAAAGATATGATTTTCGGAGAGAACACTCGCAACTATATATAGGCCCGATTTTTGCCCGCGGCAGTTCGCCCCGTGTCTCCGGCGGTTCGCCCCACAGTGTAAACGCGGAATTTCCGCGTTTTTGACGCGGTTTTGGATTTCTTTGCCTTTTCGGACTCGGTTTCAGACTTCTAATGGCCTTCTAACCTCCAGATTCGACCCCTAGACTCCAAATCCTATCCGGAAACCTTCAGATACTCCAAATAGGCTTCTGGAACACCAATTCCTTGTTGACTTCAATATAATTGCCCGTAAATCTCCGAATTTCAACCAAAACCTGTAAAATATAATCTAAAGGGAAACGTGACACTATTCTAATAAAATGTACTAAAATATAGCTAAATTAACATAGAGGATAGCTAAATTAGGTGAAAAAGACTCGAATGAAAGTGTAAAATACACATTCATCAATGCCCCAGCCGGGGAATCTAGTGGTAGAGCCTTTTGATGTATGGAGAATTGATTTCATGGGACCATTCCAATCAAGCTCGGGATATGAGTACATTCTAGTCGCGGTGGATTACGTAACTAAGTGGGTGGAGGCAATCCCCACTAGGAAGAATGATGATTCGGTAGTCTTGAAATTCTTGAAGGATGTGATCTTCACCCGGTTTAGAGTTCCTAGAACAATTATTAGTGATGGAGGTTCTCACTTCGTCAACCGTTCCTTTGCCTCACTTATGGAGAAATACAGCGTTACCCATAATGTTGCTACACCATATCATCCACAGACTTCTGGGCAAGTAGAGGTTAGCAACCGGCAAATTAAAAAGATCCTTGAGCGTGTGGTGAAGCCTAGAAGGAAAGATTTGGCTCGAAAACTGAATGATGCGCTTTGGGCGTATAGAACCAGCTACAAAACAGTAATCGGCACCACTCCGTACAGACTAGTGTTTGGGAAAGCATGGCACCTTCCGGTTGAGCTGGAGCACCGAGCTTGTTGGGCAATAAAAGAGCTAAACCTTGATATGGGAAAAGTTGGGGAAGAAAGGTTGATGCAACTCGACGAGCTTGATGAACTACGCCTCGGTGCCTATGAGAACTCCAAGCTTTACAAGGAACGAACCAAAAAGTATCACGACCGTGGCATTGTGCGGAAAGAGCTGATCCCTGGTCAGAAAGCCTTAGTGTTCAACTCCAGACTTTGCTTATTTCCAGGGCACCCCGCACATCTGAAGACGGCGACAACAATGGGGAGAAGGAGGACACACCAAATATCGAGGAGGAACTTCATCAGTCTCCCAACCCTTATGTGCCCCCGAAACCTCACATGCCATTCCCTGGTAGGATCAAGCCAGCCAAGAAAGATATACAGGAGTCACCGCTATTCAAGCGCCTCTCTAAAGTCGAAGTTAATGTTCCTCTATTGAAGCTCATCCAGAATGTTCCGGCCTATACGAAGTTCTTTCGGGAGGTGAAGAGCAAAAAAAGGATTGCACTAGGGGAGACACGACCGGGATGGAGACAGTGAATTCTAGAGCGGGGCTTCCCACAAAGCAAATAGACCCAGGGAGCTTCATCATAGATATTACCATGGGGAATGGACGGTCCACCAAGGCTATGCTCGACTTAGGAGCTAGCATCAACATGATGCCCTACTCAGTATACAAAGCCCTAGACCTTGGGGAAATGCAGCTAACCGAGATGGTTGTACAGATGGCAGACCAAAGCGTGAAATGTCCTGTGCGAATAATTGAGGATATCCTCATGAAGGTAGACAAACTAATAATTCCTGCTGATTTTGTAGTGATGAAGTCAGCCGAGGAAGGAAAGAGCCATGTTCGCGAACACGTGGTGCTGCTTGGAAGACCATTCATGGCCACTACCAATACATGCCTCGAACTACATGGCAATAAAATCACCATGGAGGTACTGGGTGAGAAAATTCAATTGGTAGGATGTAGTATAGTCGATAAACAAGTTATAGAAAAATTGAAGTTTATTGATTGCTTTGATTCTATGATTTTTGAATTTCACCATTCCCATGATAATATTGAGCCTCTTGAAGAGGCACTAACCATGCAGGTAGAGACGTGTTACATGTCTGAGGAAGCAAGGGAACTAGTCGAGAGAATGGATAGCACACCCGAAATCCCATTCGGAGAAGAGGTGCTTGAACCCATAGAGGAAGAAGAGGGAGATAACCGACTTCCAGAAGAGCCTAGCTTAGAACTAAAACCCCTTCCTGGGCACCTTAAGTATGTTTACTTGGGGGAAAATGAGAAAAATCCTGTAATAATTTCTTCACACCTATCTAGCATAGAAGAAGGTAGTCTAGTCCAAGTCCTGAAGGAAAATTCTGCAGCCAACGGATGGAGAATTAGTGATATAAAGGGGATATAAGTCCTACACGGTGTGTGCACAATATCACTCTAGAACAAGATGCCAAACCCGTTAGGCAACCTCAGCATAGGATAAACCCAGCCATGCAAGAAGTAGTGAAGAAGGAGGTGATTAAGTTACTAGATGCCGATATGATCTACCCCATTCCTGAGAGTAGGTGCGTCAGCCCCGTACATGTTGTACCTAAGAAGTCTGGGATCACAATAGAGGAGAATGAGAAGGGGGAGCTAGTACCAGTTAGGAAAAGCACAAGTTGGCGGATGTGCATTGACTATAGGAGATTAAATGCCGCCACAAAGAAAGACCACTTTCCTCTCCCATTTATCGATGACATGTTGAACCGCCTCGCGGGGCGGAAATTTTATTGTTTCCTTGATGGCTTGTCAGGTTTCTATCAGATTCCGATTGCGCCAGAGGATCGGGAGAAGACAACATTCACTTGCCCTTTCGGAACGTTTGCTTACAGGAGAATGCCATTTGGGCTATGTAACGCCCCCGCCACTTTTCAAAGGTGCATGCTTTCTGTTTTTTCTGATATGGTGACTAAGTTTGTTGAGGTTTTCATGGATGATTTTTCCCTTTTTGGTGATTCGTTTGATGAATGCTTGCATAGACTAGATCTTGTTCTGAAAAGGTGTATCGAATGCAATTTAACTCTAAGTTGGGAGAAAAGTCATTACATGGTTAGGGAAGGCATTGTTCTAGGACATGTGGTCTCCGATAGGGGAATCGAAGTCGATAAGGAAAAGATAGAAATAATTGAGAAGCTTCCCCAACCCACTTGTGTCAAAGAACTTCAGTATTTTCTTGGTCATGTAGGATTCCATAAGAGGTTTATCAAAGATTTTTCAAAAATTGCAAAATCCTTAAGTAACTTGCTTGCAAAAGATGTGAGTTTCGATTTTTCTAAAGATTGCTTAGAAGCCTTTAACACACTTAAGGAAAGATTAGTTACTGCTCCTATAGTTGTGCCACCTAATTGGAAACTTCCTTTCGAGATAAGTGATGCCTCAAATTTCGCTATGGGGGCAGTTTTATGCCAAAAGGTAGACAAGCAGTATCGTGTGATTTACTATGTTAGTAAGACCCTAGACTCAGCTCAAGTTAACTATACAACTACTGAAAAAGAATTTTTAGCTGTTGTTTTTGCTTCACAAAAGTTTAGGTCTTATTTGTTAGGACACCCTGTGAATGTCCACACTGATCATGCTGCTTTAAGACATTTAATGGCTAAACAAGATTCTAACACAAGATTAATCCGGTGGGTCTTATTGTTACAAGACTTTGATTTGACCATAGTGGATAGAGCTGGTAAGGAAAATTGCGTAGCTGATCACTTGTCTAGAATTCCAAATATCCCCGTAGATGCAATTCCTATTAATGAGGATCTCCTCGATGAACACTTGATGAGAGTAGATGAAGAGCCATGGTATGCTGATATTGTGAATTATTTGGTTACGGGTATTTGCCCAACTAATTTCTCAGCCTCCGATAGGAGAGCACTCTCAAAACAGTGCAGGTTTTACATATGGGATGATCCGAACCTTCTTAGAGAAGGGGCTGATGGAATCTTGAGGAGGTGTGTTCCACAAGGAGAACAACAAAGTGTACTGAGTCATTGCCATGAGCTTCAGTGCGGCGGACACTACAAAGGGGCTAAAACAGCCCATAAGGTGTTACAAGAAGGATTTTTCATGCCATCCTTGCACCGAGATGCGAGAGAATTTGTGAAGAATTGTGACCCATGTCAGCGAGGGGGCAATATTGTCAAGAAGGAAGAAATGCCTGATGAAACGTTGTCAGGGTTCAATCAAATAATATTTGTATTTAGCCAAAGGCAATCCACAACTACAACGAAAACCGTAGTGTAGCAGCAGAATGACTCGAGTGTCGTTCTCTCAGGACTATAACTAGCTTTATCTATTTAATTAAGAAAATATAAAACAGCAAATAAAAAGCAATAGGGGGTTTTCAAGCAGATAATGGAGGTTGGTGATAGTATGGTCCTTCTTAACATAATGGACCGATAATCATGCATAAATTCCTCGGTCTTGCATAGAGATCTTTGAATGAATCTAGGGTCCTGTTGTAAGTATTGTGCACTACGAAGATAGTATGGGTCTGACCTGTCTACTGTCCTATTGTATTCCGTAATCATTCAACACTACGAAGATAATTAAGTCTGATTTGCCGACAAGTGTCCTAGTGTGCATAATGATCAATACAACATACGATAATTTTGGTGTTCAACTCATCAACGAAATAAAGCAATGACACGGAGTATAATGCGCGATATAGCCATTAGCATGATTATCTTCCCTCGCTAAGAATTCACATACTACCACCAACGATAAATTTAGCTACTCATAATGTGCATGCAATCAATAGCAATCATAGAAGAAAACATATTGAAAGAATATATAAAATAAGTAGATAAAAGCTGTAAGATACAAAGTTACCGAAGGTTGTCAATCTCCGGATGATTGTGATCCTACGCGCTCCAATCTGCTATGAAAAAGTATCCCCTAAGCTACGGAACTCCCAGGACAGGCCCCGGGAAGTTCCTACCTAAAACTATAGAGAGAGGTGAGAAAGAAGGCTTGGAAAGATATGAATTTGGAGAGAAAACTCGCAACTATATATAGGCCCGATTTTTGCCCGCGGCAGTTCGCCCCGTGTCTCCGGCGGTTCGCCCCACAGTGTAAACGCGGAATTTCCGCGTTTTTGACGCGGTTTTGGATTTCTTTGCCTTTTCGGACTCGGTTTCAGACTTCTAATGGCCTTCTAACCTCCAGATTCGACCCCTAGACTCCAAATCCTATCCGGAAACCTTCAGATACTCCAAATAGGCTTCTGGAACACCAATTCCTTGTTGACTTCAATATAATTGCCCGTAAATCTCCGAATTTCAACCAAAACCTGTAAAATAAAATCTAAAGGGAAACGTGACACTATTCTAATAAAATGTACTAAAATATAGCTAAATTAACATAGAGGATAGCTAAATTAGGTGAAAAAGACTCGAATGAAAGTGTAAAATACACATTCATCAATGCCCCAGCCGGGGAATCTAGTGGTAGAGCCTTTTGATGTATGGGGAATTGATTTCATGGGACCATTCCAATCAAGCTCGGGATATGAGTACATTCTAGTCGCGGTGGATTACGTAACTAAGTGGGTGGAGGCAATCCCCACTAGGAAGAATGATGATTCGGTAGTCTTGAAATTCTTGAAGGATGTGATCTTCACCCGGTTTAGAGTTCCTAGAACAATTATTAGTGATGGAGGTTCTCACTTCGTCAACCGTTCCTTTGCCTCACTTATGAAGAAATACAGCGTTACCCATAATGTTGCTACACCATATCATCCACAGACTTCTGGGCAAGTAGAGGTTAGCAACCGGCAAATTAAAAATATCCTTGAGCGTGTGGTGAAGCCTAGAAGGAAAGATTGGGCTCGAAAACTGAATGATGCGCTTTGGGCGTA
This sequence comes from Plantago ovata, assembly GCA_028274465.1. Classification (NCBI taxonomy): domain Eukaryota; kingdom Viridiplantae; phylum Streptophyta; class Magnoliopsida; order Lamiales; family Plantaginaceae; genus Plantago; species Plantago ovata. The sequence continues at coordinate 62,234,870 of CM051457.1, forward strand.
TAGAACCAGCTACAAAACAGTAATCGGCACCACTCCGTACAGACTAGTGTTTGGGAAAGCATGCCACCTTCCGGTTGAGCTGGAGCACCGAGCTTGTTGGGCAATAAAAGAGCTAAACCTTGATATGGGAGAAGTTGGGGAAGAAAGGTTGATGCAACTCGACGAGCTTGATGAACTACGCCTCGGTGCCTATGAGAAATCCAAGTTTTACAAGGAACGAACCAAAAAGTATCACGACCGTGGCATTGTGCGGAAAGAGCTGATCCCTGGTCAGAAAGCCTTAGTGTTCAACTCCAGACTTTGCTTATTTCCAGGGAAGCTCCGTACTCGATGGGATGGGCCATACGAGATTGTCCAAGTGGCTCCCCATGGAGCTGTAGAACTCTTGGACCCGAAGACTGGCGACACCTTCAAGGTGAATGGGCAACGTGTGAAACCATACTTTGAACTTCCCAGTGATCAAGTGGAGGTTGATCATCTCGACCTCACCACTCTCACCTTCACATGAGAGTATGTAGCTTGTAGTTTTTCCTTTTTTGAGTCTTTAGTGTTTTTCCCTTTGTGTTAGAGTATGTTTTTGGTGATAAGATAGGTAAAAAGTTAATATTTTTTGTATTCGGAGGTTATTAACTCGGAGCCAAGTTTCTGCTACTCCCAGGCGGACCGCCCCACACAGGGCGGTGCGCCTGGGAGGGGCAGAACCGCCGGCCGATCCTGCCACTCCCAGGCGGACCGCCCCTCACCCGGGGCGGTGCGCCCGGGAAGGGCAGGGGCCTGGGCGCCCCTGGGCACCCCAGGCGGACCGCCCCACACGGGGCGGTGCGCCTGAGGGCGCCAGTGATCCGGGTGCCCAAATTTGATCCCTGACACCACGAATCACCCCCGTATGCAACCATATTGACCTTTCTACCCTTTTTATCATCCGTCTTGGTTTTTCACGAGTTTCATTGAGTAATACAGGTTACAGGTACTCTTCCAGCTCTCACCCAATATCCACTTTTAACGTTCGGGACGTACGACAAAGTTCAGGTTTTTTTTTTGGGGGGGGGGTTATCTCTGGGTATTCCAATGACTTATATTTCTCATTTCAACTCGTTTTTCTTAGGATTTAGTTTGTTCGTATGCATTCATCCTTAGTCTAGTTTTGCATGATGTTGTGTGGAGTTTATTGCCAAATTTTGAACTTTATTATTGTATAGACTAAGTGTTTGTGACCATTGCCCATACATTGCATCTCTATGGAATAGTTTGAGGTTTGTCTCGCTTGGCTTGTCATATTTGTATGTGCACTAGTTAAACTTGGTAGTCTCGACATCACTATGTGGTGGTTTCTCTACTGCGGTTCGCGAAGGCCTTAGACTCTTTGGTTGTATTCTCGTGTAATTATGTACCTAAGAGGCAACAAGTCTTCACCTTGCTTTTTCAGATTGCTAAATGCCTAGGAAGGAGGTAGAGTGAGGTGTGTGATCCTTTGTTTGAAACCTATTCTAACGAATAGGTTTGGGGAGGGGTTACCATTATTATGACTTGTTTTTCGTCTTGTTGAGTCATGTTGAGTTGAGTTTTTGCTCCAACCTATTCTGTCGAATAGGTTTGGGGAGGTCGTTGTAGTGTCATAGTTATTTTCTTTCATTGTACTTCCATTGTGCTACTACTGGCTATACATGTAAAAAAAAGGGAAAAAGTTAAAAAAAAAAAAAAAAAAAAAAAATCAAATATTCCAGAATCTGGAAAAATAAAAAAAAAGAAAAAGGAATAAGACCCAAAAAAAACACAAAAGAAGGGTCCAAGCAAGCCAAAAAGCAGTTTTAGCAAATTTATTGCATTATTTTTCAGCTTTTGTAGTGTTCGTAATCGGGTTGTAAATTCTTTCTTGTGTTCTCGAGTCGCCTAGTCCAAGGTTTGTTCTAGACCACCCTCGACCTGCCATTCAAGAAGTGGTGAAAATTTTTTTGCCTTAAGAGTCGGGTAGAATAGGGGAGAGTTGTCTTTTAGGGAACCCTCCTTCGTTTGATGAGAGCCAGTATTGGTTCGACCTCTCTTGAGGGAAAGTCTCACTTGGTGAATAGTAGTAAGCCCTCAATTTTTCATAGGCACGGGGCAACCATTTATATTTTAGTATGCATCATTACGTCGTCATTGACTAGGTCTAGGTAGAGAATGTACGAGAGACTCTCTTGTTTAACAAAGTGCATATGTGAATGTGTATAGGTTCAATCGATACATTCTTCAACCTACTTCCATGTTATGATTTGTATGATCTTTGTTCATAAGCATTTGGTAGATACAATTGATTAGTTCTTCTTATTTGGCATGAGACTCCTCTTTGTGTTGCATGTAGGTTGCATAGAGTCTAGCTAGTTGCTTGAGGACAAGCAAAGGTTCGGTTTGGGAAGTTTGATGATAGTGTTTTTTACACTATCATTCGGGTCTTTTTCACCAACTTAGCTATCCTCTTGCATGCATTTTAGTGCATTTTGTTAGAATAGTGTCACGTTTCCATTTCTTCTGTTATTTTCAGGTTTTAGGTGAAAATCGCACTTTTGGATATAAATCATGGCGAAACAATGAAGTTTTGGTGCAACGAGATCACCCGGGGTGTGTCAAGGAGTACCGGGACGAGTTTCCAGGCCAAAAGACCAAGTTTCGGAGCTCAAACCCGTGTCAAGGGCCAAAATCGAAGATCCGGGGAAGAAAAGGCACAGGCGACTCTCTGCCCGTGCCAAGCGGTCCGACTGGTGTCCGGCGGTCCGCCGCGGAGCTTCCGACACCCAGCTATATATATTTGTAAAGTTGCGAATTTTCATATCTTATGTCATTATTTTGCAGACTTAAACCCTAGAGCTTGTTCTGGGTATTTTTTCTCTTAGAACCATTGTTTCTTAGAAATTTTGGAGCATTGAGTAGAGATTTGGACATCAATTGATCTCACCTTGCTAGATCTTGGTGAGTTTAGCAATTCACCGGAGATTGACAACCTTTGGTGGTAACTTCGTATCTCACAATTTCTCCTATTTATCTTTCAATTCAACTATGTTTTCTTGTATGATTGCTATTGTTGTTTATGATTTTGATATGAGTAGCTAAACATCTAGTTGGTGATAGTATGTAAATTCGTAGCTAGGGTTCATATTATGCATGATTGAGTTTCTGAGTCTTTTACTTGTCTTATTGTTATATTCAAATCTTTGATCCAACTAAGCCAATATCTTCGTAGAAAAGTGTTAGAAACACTAGGACAATTCAAGATCATCGTTTTCAATATCTTCAATTACAAGTAGTGCTTCAACTAACACTAACAACCTTAGCCAAGTATTAGTATAGATAGGAAGCTTTCAAAATACACGTCTACAAATCTATTTTTGGTGTTTGTTAATTCGAATTACTTTTAAAGCAGTACGAGTTGCACTTTCATGCATAATTAGAACTTGATGCTTAGAATGAGCATACTATCACCAGCTCCCATCATATATTGTTAAGTCAAGCTAAGTCAAATTTGTTTTCTGAATTTATATAGTTAGTTATTTAGTTAAAGCTAGTTTAGTCCCTACAGATCGACACTCGAGGTCATCTTACCTCTGCAGTACGTGTTTTGTGTAGTTGTGAGTTGCCCTTTGGCTAAAACAAATTTATTTGATTGTTCGAGTCTGACAATCTCGTTCATCACATACAATCACTTATTAGGTCCCGGGCACAAGCAAGCACATCCATGGAAGTCGTGGTGCTCAAACATGATCCAATTGCATCCAAAATGGTACGTTTGAACTCAAAACCGCCACTTTGTACCTAATTACCTGAGAAATGCAAAACAAACAAAACGTGACACTATTCTAGAAAAATAACAACAAAACTAGACTCAAAGATAGCAAAACGAGGCGATAAAAACAAGATGAACGTTCTAAAAATACGTTCATCAATAAGTTGTGTTGACCAAAAAACTTGGCCTTATTCTCTCTCTTATATCCAAACAATGCTTTAACAATTTTCTATTTTCTTTTTCATTTTTCCTTTTTCATTTTCTCTTTTCCTTTTTTTTTTTTTTTTCTTTTTCTCAATCTTCTTCTTTAACTTATTCACTGGACTCCGATGAATTCCCCGGAATCCGATGACGGGAGTAGATCGGAGCAGAAGATTCTGCTCCGATTCGGGAGCTTTGATCGGAGTGGACTTCCGCTCCGATCTGGGAGCTGTGAAAACTGCTCCAATTTGGGAGCTGTGGCAGACTACTCCAATTTGAGAAGCTGCAAAGCTCTCTATCAAAGCAGAAGACTGCTCCGATTTGGGAGCTGCAAAGCTCCCAGCCGAAGCAGTCACTGTTCCGATCAGGAGCTGTGAACACTGCTCCGGCTGGGAGCTTTGCAGCTCCCAAATCGGAGCAGACTTCTCCTCCTATCAGGAGCTGTGAACATCTCCCAGATCAGGAGCTATGAACAGCTCCCAGATCAGAGTAGATCTCCGATCATCTCCCGTCACCGGATTCCGGTGACATCATCGGAATCCGGTGACTAAGTCGATGAAGAAGATTGAAAAAAATAAAATAAAAAAGAAAATAATCTGATTATGTAAAAAATTATATAATTTGGACCTGTTTGAAGTATTTACTCTTTTTGGGGGTTAATTTATAATAATTGTTTAGGTCAATTTGAAAGTTGGATAAACTATTTTACTTAATTGTATAATAATTAGTGTGAAATTTTGTAAAATAGAAAATAGTGGTGCTGATGTATAATAAACAAAAGTTGAAGTTGTTTGGGACAGAGAAAAATCTTATTTTCTCACTGATGAACGAATGTTTAGCACGTTCATGTTGTCTTTTTCGCCTCCTTTTACTATCTTTGAGTCTAGTTTTGTTCTTAGTTTTCTATAATAGTGTCACGTTTTCTTTGTTTTACATTTCTCAGGTACTTAGGTACAAAGTGCGGTTTTGAGTTCAAACGTAGCATTTTGGATCATGTTTTAGCACCACGACTTCCATGGACGTGCTTGCTAGTGACAGGAACCTAATAAGTGACTTCATGTGTGTTTCCAAGGGGATAGGAGGCTATTCGGAGGCTTAGAGTCGGGGCTGCATTTTTGTTCCAGGTGAAGCGCCCAGGATTGTGTAGTTCTACTTGTTTGACATGAGACTCCTCTTTGTGTTGCATGTAGGTTGCATAGAGTCTAGCTAGTTGCTTGAGGACAAGCAAAGGTTCGGTTTGGGGAGTTTGATGACAGTGTTTTTTACACTCTCATTCGGTTCTTTTTCACCAATTTAGCTATCCTCTAGTATGCATTTTAGTGCATTTTATTAGAATAGTGTCACCTTTCCATTTTCTTTGTTATTTTCAGGATTTAGGTCAAAATCTCACTTTTCGATATGAATCATGGCAAATCATTGAAGTTTTGGTGCAACGAGATCACCCGTGGTGTGTCAAGGAGTACCGGGACGTGTTTCCAGGCCAAAAGACTAAGTTTCGGAGCTCAAAACCATGCCCAAGGCCAAGGAGAACAAGAAAGATTCGAGATATCTTGTATGAGGCGGAAACGGTAGTTCATTCGGAGTTCGGATGAAAATTTTGGAGCGTTTGATGTGAAATCTGGAAGTTCCATTTGCATAGTCTCAGTATTTTTTGGCACCAGTCTTTCATACGATATTGGATTGGGATGAGGTTACAACCTACACGTAGCTAACTCGAAGTGCTATGCAGCAGTGGGTCTTACGTACCAATCCGAGTTCGGACGCGTCCGAAATCTCTATTCGAACTTAGAGGAAAAACTGGCGAACTTGCTGCCAGCCACAGGCGGACCGCCTGGGACGGGGGGCGGACCGCCCCTCAGATTATGGAATTCTGTGATATTTTATATATATAATTCGAATTTTCATATCTTGGATGATAATTTTGCAGACATAAACCCTAGAGCTTGTTCTGGGTATTTTTTCTCTTAGAACTACTTTATCTTAGCAAATTGGAGCACCAAGGTAGAGATTCAGACATCTTTTGATCTCACCTTTCTAGAAACTTGTGAGTTTAGCAATTCATCGGAGATTGACAACCCTTGGTGGTAACTTTGTATCTCACCTTTTTCATACTCTATCTTTCAATTCAATTATGTTTTCATCTATGATTGTTTGTGTTGATTTCGATTTTGATATGAGTAGCTAAGTTTCTAGTTGGTGATAGTATGTAAATTCGTAGCTAGGGTTCATATTGTGCATGATTGAGTTTCTGAGTCTTTTACTTGTATAATTGTTTTAATTCGGCTCTTTGATCCGACTAAGCCAAATATCTTCGTATGAAAGTGTTAGAAACACTAGGACAATTCAAGATCATCGATTCAATAATTATAATTATGAAGTACTGCTTAAACTAAGTCTGACAACCTTAGCCAAGTATTAGTATAGATAGGAAGCTTTCAAAATACACGTCTACAAATCTGTCTCTCGGTATTTGTTAATTCGAATTACTTTTAAAGCAGTACGAGTTGCACTTTCATGCATAATTAGAACTCGATGCTTAGAATGAGCATACTATCACCAGCTCTCATCATATATTGTTAAGTCAAGCTAAGTTAAATTTGTTTTCTGAACTTATATAGTAGTTATTTAGTTAAAGCTAGTTCAGTCCCTAGAGATCGACACTCGAGGTCATCTTACCTCTGCACTACGTGTTTTGTGTAGTTGTGAGTTGCCCTTTGTCTTTCAAACAAATTTATTTGATTGTTCGAGTCTGACAATCTCGTTCATCAAATTGGCGCCGTTGCCGGGGACTTTAACTCCTTTTTACTCTTTAGCTTATTTGTATTTTCAGCATTCAATTCCTAGGATAAGTGATCTTTGTTTGTCTAGTTTAGTGATTGATTTCCAGATTTTGGTGGGTTCTAACAGGACTGGTTTTTGGTTGTGAGTTACTCCTGTCACAGATATTCAGGTTTTGTAATGGCTCGCCCACTTTTGAAATCATGGGTATAACCCAACCGGGAATGGATGAGAGGTCCAGCTATTTTCCTTTCTTCTGCTACGCGTGATTTGGAGATTAAAAATCACATGTTCCAGCAGCTTCCGAAATTCTACGGGATGGCTAAGGAGGATGTTAGGATTCTTGAACGACATTGAGAATTTCATTAACAATCTCCCAAGGCCTGGAGCAGGAATTACGGATGATGAGATGAGGATGAAGGTTTTTGCTATGGGGCTTGGTGATAAAGCAAAAGCATGGTTAGGCTCTCTGGAGGCTGGTTCACTCGACACCTAGTCTAAGGTGTTTTCTACTTTTATGGAGAAATATTTTCCCCATACTTTGACTACCGCGCTAAAGGCGCAAATCAGTGGTTTCAAGCAAGACAATGATGAAACCATCTACACTGCTCTCGAGAGGTTCAAAGACCTCATGAACAAGTTCCCACACCATGGGATGGAACTTCCTGATCTCGTCCAGCACTTCTACAGTGGGCTCACATATGAGAGCCAAAAACAGGTGGTGGATTTCCAGTGCCGTGGAAATATTTGGGAGGATACCGCCAAAGATGTGTGGGCGTGTTTTGAAAGGCTAGCGAAGGGATCTCAGTTCAAGGATCCAAGGGGCATGAACACGAGGCGTGGAACTGAAGTTCCAGCAAAACCCGAGGTGCAGTTGAATGGTGTGAGTGGGGATAGGTTTGATAGCTTTCCCAATGAGATGAGGCAGGCCCTTAAGAGATCGATGGGGCAGGCTCTTTCCAATGAGGTTTTCAGGGTATGCAAGAACTATGGGCATGGGGCTCATATGTGTAGGTCTGAACTAGAAAACGATGGTGTTTATTGTGTAGAAGCAGGAGAAGAAGAGGTGTTTGCTGCAGAATTTGGGGTCCATGAGGAGGCTAGCTATGGGCAAGATGGTAGGAATCCGCGTGGTGAATACTGGAAGAAGGGGTTCCGAAGCAACCAAGGGTATGCACCTCCGAACCAAACCTATGGACCTAACCAAGACCGTAGTAATCTCAACTACGGTAATGATCATTGTGAAAACCCTACTCCTAGAACCGAAGCACCTAAGTCTAAGTAAGCTGCTCTCTTGGAAAATATGCAGAAGATGGTTGATAACACCCAAACGTTTATGAAGAGGTATGAAGAAGACTCAGAGAAGACGAGGGGTAGGCTTGATCAATTGGAGGCAAGTACTAGGCTTGTTCACCAAAAGATGCAAGAGCTGATCGACCGTGGAGCAAGTAGGGAGCAAGGGAAGTTGCCCAGTAACACGGAGAAGTCGATGTCGATAATCTTGGTAGGAGACCTTCCTGTGGAGATCACCATAAAGAAGGTTGCTGAGTGAAAATGTTGTGCACAAGGTGAGCCTCCATTGGCCAATGAGGAAGATAAGGGCCTGGGATTCGATGTGAGTGATGAGGAGAATGAAGATCCCGAACCAATCCCTGATAGCTTTGATGTTAAGGTTGGGATAGGTGGTCTCGATGATGTCCGTGCTACACTAGATACGGGAGCATTCTCTAATGTGCTCCCAATGAATCTGTTTTTGAAGAGTGGTCTAGGAGAGCTAGAGAAGCACAAGGACATTGTGCAACTGGCAGATGGATCCTTTGTGAGGCCGAAAGGTGTTGTTCGGAATGTGCTAATGAGGATTGGTGGCACTTCTGTTTACACCAATTTTATGGTGATGTCGGCATCGCGGTGTGGGATGAATGATGTGGTTATTTTAGAAGAGCTTTCTTGACCAAGGTGCGCTCTGTGATCGACACCTACAGGGGATCTTGCACCATTGAGGTAGATGGCAAGCAACATACGTTGCAAGTCCTTTCTGATCATCAAGTACATTCGATTGATTCTCACCCCATAAGCTTTTTTGGCCTTGCTGTGTTTGTTCATTCTCATTCTCAGGTACTAGGTATGAGAAAGAAATCCATGAAGGGGAAGGCTAGTACCCGTCTAGAAAGGAACTAAAGAACAAGAAGAAGTCGAGTCAGAGACTAATAAACAATGGCGCTTTCCGGGAGGGAACCCGGAGTTTTATTTCTTTCTTGCATTGCATGCATACATCGAACAATTTGTTTTTTGATAAGTTTTGGTAGTTTGTGTAATGTTTTGTGCTTTTTGTGTGTGTTTGAGTGTGTTTTTGGTGATAAAATAGGTAAAAAGTTTGTAATTTTTTAGTTCGGGGACAATTAACTCGGAGCCAAGGCTCTGCCGCTCCCAGGCGGACTGCCCCTCACACGGGGCGATGCGCCCGGGAGAGGCAGAATGCCTGGGCTCCTCTGCCGCTCCAGGTGGACCGCCCCTCACACGGGGCGGTGCGCCCGAGAGAGGCAGAACGCCTGGGCGTCTCTGCCACTCCCAGGCGGACCGCCCCTCACACGAGGCGGTGCGCCCGGGAAAGGCAGAAGCCTGGGCGCCCCTTGGCACCCCAAGCGGACCGCCCCTCACATGGGGCGGTGCGCCTGTGGGTACCAGAGCTCTGGGTGTCCAAATCATCGTCCGGACACCCCGTTTTGTCCCCGTATGCAAACATATTGATCTTTTTACCCGTTTTATCATCCGTTTTGGTTTCTCACGAGTTTCATTGAGTAATACAGGTTACAGGTACTCTTCCAGCTCTCACCCAATATCCACTTTCGTCGTTCGGGACGTACGACGAAGTTCAGGTTAGGGGGGGATCTCTGGGTATTCCAATGACTTATATTTCTCATTTCAACTCGTGAAAGCCTTTGTTTGCACGATTACCGCTTTCTTAGGATTTACATTGTTCGTGTGCATTCATCCTTAGTCTAGTTTTGCATGATGCTGTGTGGAGTTTATTGCCAAATTTTTTGAACTTTTTTATTGTGAAGACTAAGTGTTTTTTACCATTGACCATACATTGCATCTCTATGGAATAGTTTGAGGTTTGTCTCGCTTGGCTTGTCATATTCGTATGTGTACTAGTTAAACTTGGTAGTCTCGACATCACTATGTGGTGTTTTCTCTACTGCGGTTCGCGAAGGCCTTATAAAATGTTGCATGTTAGAGTCTTTGGTTGTATTCTCATGTAATCATTTACCTAAGAGGCAACAAGTCTTCACCTTGCTTTTGAGATTTCTAAATGCCTAGGAAGGAGGTAGAGTGAGGTGTGTGTCCTTTGTTTGAAACCTATTCTAACGAATAGGTTTGGGGAGGGCGTTACCATTGTTATAACTTGTTTTTCGTATAGTCGAGTCGTGTTGAGTTTGTTTTTCTTTTTCTTTGTGAGTTTGTGCTCCAACCTATTCTTTCGAATAGGTTTCGGGAGGTCGTTGTAGAGTCGTTGTTATTTCCTTTCATTGTGCTACTACTGGCTATATAAAAAAAAAATAGAAGAAAAATCGAAAATTCCAGAAATCTGAAAAAAGAAAAAAAAAAGAGAAAAAAAAAAGAAAAAAAAGAAAAAGAATAAGACCCACAAAAAAAAAACAAAAGAAGGGTCCAAGTAAGCCAAAAAGCAGATTAGCAAAGAGTTGCATCTGTTTTCAGCTTTTGTAGTAGTTTGTAATCGAGTTGTAAATTCTTCCTTGTGTTTTCGTGTCGCCTAGTCCAAGGCTTGTTCTAGACCACCCTCGTCCTTCCATTCAGGAAGTGGTGAAGAGTCTTTGCTTTAATAGTCGTGTAGAATAGGGGAGTGTTGTCTATTAGGGAACCCTCCTTCGTTTGATGAGAACCAGTATTGGTTCGACCTCTCTTAAGGAAAAGTCTCACTTGGTAAACAGTAGTAAGCCCTCAGTTTCATAGGCACGGGGCAACCATTTGTATTTTAATATGTATCATTACGTCTTCATTAACTAGGTCCAGGTAGAGAATGTTACGAGAGACTCCCTTGTTAACAAAGTGCATATGTGAATGTGTATAGGTTCAATCGAGGCATTCTTCAACCTACTTCCATGTTATGATTTGTATGGTCTTTGTTCATAAGCATTTGGTAGATACAATAGATTAGTTCTACTTGTTTGACATGAAACTCCTCTTTATGTTGCATGTAGGTTGCATAGAGTCTAGCTAGTTGCTTGAGGACAAGCAAAGGTTCGGTTTGGAGAGTTTGATGACAGTTTTTTTTACACTCTCACTCGGTTCTTTTTCACCAATTTAGCTATCCTCTAGTATGCATTTTAGTGCATTTTATTAGAATAGTGTCACCTTTCCATTTTCTTTGTTATTTTCAGGATTGAGGTGAAAATCGCACTTTTGGATATCAATCATGGCAAAACATTGAAGTTTTGGTGCAACGAGATCACCCGTGGTGTGTCAAGGAGTACCGGGACGTGTTTCTAGGCCAAAAGACCAAGTTTCGGAGCTCAAAACCGTGCCCAAGGCCAAGGTGAACAAGAAGATTCGAGATATCTTGTATGAGGCGGAAACGGTAGTTCATTCGGAGTTCGGATGAAGATTTTGGAGCCTTTGAAGTGAAATCTGGAAGTTCCATTTGCATAGTCTCAGTATTTTTGGCACCAGTCATTCATACGATATTGGATTGGGATGCGGTTACAACCTACACGTAGCTAACTCGAAGTGCTATCCAACGGTGGGTCTTACGTACCAATCCGAGTTCGGACGCGTCCAAAATCTCTGTTCGAACTTAGAGGAAAAACTGGCGAACTTGCTGCCAGCCACAGGTGGACCGCCAGGGACGGGGGGCGGACCGCCCCTCAGATTCCGGAATTCTGTGATATTTTATATATATAAGTCGAATTTTCATATCTTGGGTGATAAGTTTGCAGACATAAACCCTAGAGCTTGTTCTGGGTATTTTTTCTCTTAGAACTACTCAATCTTAGCAATTTGGAGCACCAATATGGAGATTCGGACATCTTTTGATCTCACCTTGCTAGAAACTTGTGAGTTTAGCAATTCACCGGATATTGACAACCCTCGGTGGTAACTTTGTATCTCACCTTTTTCATACTCTATCTTTCAATTCAATTATGTTTTCATCTATGATTGCTTGTGTTGATTTCGATTTTGATATGAGTAGCTAAGTTTCTAGTTGGTGATAGTATGTAAATTCGTAGCTAGGGTTCATATTGTGCATGATTGAGTTTCTGAGTCTTTTACTTGTATAATTATTTTAATTCGACTCTTTGATCCGACTAAGCCAAATATCTTCGTATGAAAGTGTTTGAAACACTAGGACAATTCAAGATCATCGATTCAATAATTATAATTATCAAGTACTGCTTGAACTAAGCCTGACAACCTTAGCCAAGTATTAGTATAAATAGGAAGCTTTCAAAATACACGTCTACAAATCTGTCTTTTGGTATTTGTTAATTTGAATTACTTTTAAAGCAGTACGAGTTGCACTTTCATGCATAATTAGAACCCGATGCTTAGAATGAGCATACTATCACCAGCTCTTATCATATATTGTTAAGTTAAGCTAAGTTAAATTTGTTTTCTGAACTTATATAGTAGTTATATAGTTAAAGCTAGTTAAGTCCCTAGAGATCGACACTCGAGGTCATCTTACCTTTGCACTACGTGTTTTGTGTAGTTGTGAGTTGCCCTTTGACTTTCAAACAAATTTATTTGATTGTCCGAGTCTGACAATCTCGTTCATCATTCTTTTAAGTTTTTCGCTGCCATACTTTCTGATATTTCATGTACAGAAGAACAATGTTGACTGCAATGTTGTGTCAACATTGAGCTTAACGTTGTTTCGTAACATTAGCATAACATTGAAAACTGAACACAGTTATTGCAGGTACTAAATCTGAAGCCGCCTGAATTAACAAGTGGCATCGGTTCTTTTTCTGCTTTGCTTATTTATGTATTTTATTTCAAAATTTATAGAGTAAGAAGGGTTGTCAATGATGTTGATCTTATTCTTTTTACTAATAATTATATCATAGACAAACCTTCTTGCACTCTATAAATTTTTATAGAAGAATACGAACATAAGAATAGAACTACGAACAGGTATATGTCAAAAAGCTTAGATCAGACCACACGTATTATTTTCATATTTATTCTGTTATCATATATTAACTACAATGTAGTAGTAAGTGGTTTTTATCTTTTACTTTTGCAAGGACAAAGAACCAACGTGTCAAAAGTTTCATACCGGAAGAAGAAGAACAAAGGTATTTGACCGTATTGCGGCATCGACATAATAAAATTAAGGCATCGACCAAGCAAAATGGCAAGAGATAATGACGCATAGGATAGTATATTTAACTGATGAAAAACACCAATTAACATGCCAAAGCTGCATTGCAAATTTCGAAATTGAATGTTTTGCTCATCTGTTTTTTTAGATTCTTTACGTTTGCTTTTGGAACGGTTTTTTAGGAGGTTGGTATGATGAGTGTAGTGTTTGGTTTAGTGGCAGGACCCACAATAAAGTCGTGAGATAGAAAGCTGCCAAAAATGGAAACGTAAAGAATCTAAAGAAAGGGACGAAAAAGGAATACGTAAAGAATATGTTGGTCCCTTTAAACAACAAGAAAAGACCGGGGGGGGGGGGTGAATAGTCTTTTCAAACTTTTCGTCGTTTAAAACTTTCTCAGCAAGTGCTTATTACTTTTCAGTAACGAGTTTGCTGGTACTTAACTTTCTCAGCAAATATTTATTACTTTTCAGTAATGAGTTTGTTGATACTTAAAAACAGAGTACGAAAGTCTTTTTACAATAAGTGCTTTTCAGAGAGTACTAGTTTCAGCAAGTGAGCAGAGTGTCATTGTACAAGAAATGTAGCTTGCTGAAAACTAAATGCGGTAAAGTAAATCACACAAACACTTTTATAGTGGTATCTGAGAGTGGTGTAATCTCTCAAGTAATCCACTTTGTCCTTTCTAGGACTGAATCCACTATGATAAGATGTGAGGTTCCTTACAAATCCTATCACTAATGATTCTTTAGAAACCAAAGCATACTTGCTTCGTTTCCACCCTAACTAGAGAACTGTAACCTTGTTCTCCACCAAACTTGGGACTTATAATCAGCAACACTATGCTTGACTAATTCCCCCTGAATTTCACGCCTGAAAAGGGTGTTTATCAGTTAGAGAGGTTTGGGATGAGATCACTTGAGTATACTTTTTCAGCTATAACAAGTTATCTAAAGAGACACAACTTGTAATACTTTTCAGTAAGCAAGTTTAATTGTTTCTGGTGTCAAGAATTTTTCTTTTTCGAAAGAAAGAACACTTAACTAATTTTTTAGCCGTGAATGTTCTACTTCTTCACAAGTAGCTTTTATTTCAAGTTTAAGTCTTGGAACGGATCAATAGGCAGTAAAGAGTATGGAAGGTTTTGAGTGTTTAAAGCACAAGTGAGAGTTTGATCACGTTGTTGACACACTTCTACTCTTTGCCTGATGACCTCTATTTATAGTGTCTCAAGGGAGCCGTTTGAATTTCAAATTCTAAGGCTTTGCACCTTAAGATGTCACTATCTTGCTTTTGTACTTTCAACAACGTCCTTCATTTGTCTTCATGTCTTCATGTTCTTCGCGTGCTTACTTTGCATTTAATGTTCATTTGAATCAAATTCAAAAGTGAACGTTGGATCCAAAATGCAAGTACTCTTCAGCAAGGAGGTCACATATGTTGTCAGCAAGTGGCCACTCTCAGTTTCAGCAAGCACAACCTACACTGTCATATAGATTTTCACTTATGCGAGCTGTTGCTGAAAATCTCACTTTCTGAGTAACATGTGCCTTTGTAGATATCTTTCTCAAAATTCTTCTAAGTTTTCAATCTTCGAATCTTCAAGTTTCTGAGAGGTTCTAGGTCTTCAATAGTTCGTTTGTAAAAACAAAGTACATCATCAGCAAATGAAAGAACCTAACTAGTACCTACACTAAGTCTTTCAGCAAACGTTCCTCTTTTACAATATCCTTAAAATTCTAAATTCCTATGGACCTTAAGAGTACTAGTTACTGGACTTTCCTTAATTTAGCATGGTTAATTGCTCATCAAAATTACAACTTTCCTAACAAGTTTCCCTCTTTTTGATGTTAGAAATCCATGGCTAAATTAATTGTTACCCTTTTAGAGGTTCCTAATGTTGAATAAATCAGTTGATTAATGCAAGCATACTTGAATAATAAAACAGTAAGCATAAATAGTTTGCATAATCAAAAACAAATAAGAGTGAAAAAGTTCATTGCTGATAGTTTTAGTATAGTTCTTCGCAAATAACTTCAAGAGCTTATGTGATGTGAACCACTTCGTCATTCTCCTTTTGAGCCTGAATAAGAGTATTGTTATGGTCAGGAAGGTTTTGGAATATAGTTTTAGAGTCTAAAACTGTAACATGAATTACCTGCTGACTTTCAGCAAGCTCATGTTGCACACTGAGTTGTGCGGGAACTATTTCCATTGCTTCAGGAGCTGTAGCAGCATCCTTGAATTGTTCATCCTGAAATAACTCATTGTTAGATACAAGTACTAAGTTTTCAAACTTAGTATGTTTACCAAAATTTTCAGCTACCTGCTGAACAAGAATTATGGATTCTGGTGCAGAAGTTTCAGCAATCTTCTAACTTGTATCTTGAGAAGTCTGTAAAGAAATGATCATATTAGCTAAAGATAAAGTTTCAGATAGTGAAGTTTTGCTTATATCTGAGTTAACTACCTGCTGAAGAAGGACAGGTGATGACGCAGTCCTTTCAACATTGATAACATCTTCATTATCTAGGACTTGTTCTTCAACAGACTTCTTCTCTTGCTCTATTTGAGAAGGCTGTGCAGATTCAGCAATCTCCCTTGTCTCTGAATTGACAAGTTGAGCAGAGACATCTAGACCTTTAAGTTCACTACTTGTCATGAACAGGTCTACTGACTTCTTGGAGTTGTCATCAATCTCCATGTCCATTTGCTGGCTTAGGTCAGTCAGCACCAGTTATACTTTGTCAATAGAGGTTATTGGTGAACTAGGTCTAACATTCTCAGCATCATGAGATGCGTCGTCGAACAATGTCTCTTGTTGAGTTTCAGCAAACTCTGGGACTTGAATTGTTGCAGTCTCAGCAACTGGTTCTTCAGCAATTGCAGCTTCATCAATTTCTCGGACTTGACTAGTTGCTATTTCAGCAACTATCTCTACTGTTGCTTTGCTGGCAACAGTTTCAGCAAGTGCAACTTTTCTTAAGTCTGCAGCAACGTCACTTGCTGGTTCCAAAGTATTGTCATCAAGATCATCTACTATGTAGACATCCTCTAATCTTTCTAAGGCAGGATTTTCATTTCCACTGCCTTGAGGTCTTGCTTCAGTAGATGGATCCACGTTAATTGGATTTGTGAAGGCTTCTGCAAACACTTCATCAACATCTACTACAGTGGTTTGCTTTTCAGCAACCACTGGAATGTCATCATCTTGAATGACATGGACAACCGGAATGGAATTTCTTGTCGTTGTCTTCTTTCTTGGGAAAGTGGTCTTTGTCCTTGCCTTTTTCGGAATAGGATCAGCTGATGAAGCTGCAGTCTGAGTGTCATCATCAGCTTTCCTCTTTTTCTTAGATCTTTTGCTGGGTGCAGTAGTGTCAGCAACCGCAACAGTATTAGCAGCAATATTTGCAGCTGTTGCATTCTCAGCAACATTTGCAGTTGTTGTATTCCTAGACTGCTTGTCATTCTCGGCAATATTTACAGCTGTTTTATTCCTAGACTGGTTATCAGTCTCAACAACATTTGCAGCTATTGCTTTCCTTGACTTCTTGTCAGCAACCTTAGGTCCATTCAGCTTGTAGAAAGCTCTTCCCACATTGCATACTGATTTCTTAATCAGAAATGGGTTTCTCAGCTGAATCCTGTAATGTTCAAGGATGTAGCATATTTTCAATCCATACATCACTTGAAGGGAAGGTGAGACTGTGTTGTCTTCAACCTTGACCTTGAACTTTGTAACACAATCAACAAGTCTGTTGAAAATGTACTTAGCCCAGTTAATGTCTGTTTTGCTTTCATAGATATGCATCAGCAAAGGCCATCTTCTAAGGCCTACTTGGTCTATTCCTCCAACTTGGGAGTCAAGAACTTTGATTAGTAGCATAGCTAATAGACTAAGTGAATGGCAGAGATGCTTCCTTTTTACGTGCTTATTACAAATCACTGGAGCAATCTCTCCTTTCTTCATCCTTTCGTTTCTGACATCACTGTAGAAAGCTTCTATCTCTTCATCAGTGGCAGTGATGTCATCTTCATTTCCAGTTGTTGGAATCTGAAAGATGTTAGCTAAATCAATCCATTTCAGGATGATTTGCTTTTCTTGAAATGTGGTAGAAATCACTTTTTCAGTGATTCCTTCTCCATCAGTAAGGGTTTGGATTTCTATATTGTTCTATAATTCCATTGTGTCCAGCATGCTCACTTTTTTAGTGCGAGCAGTGATGAAGAAAAGTAGGCCTTGTTGATTTATGTAATTCAACGCCTCAAGATTTTCTTCATCTAGTTCTTGTTCATAGAAGTATCTGATATACTTCTCTTTGGCAAATCCTCCGCATTGCATCATCTTCTCACACTTTGCAGTGTTGAGATATGCAGGAGGTATGGGTCTTTCAGTTATTCGGTCATTTTTCAACACAATTTTCACTGTGTTTTTCACCGGCGTAGGAGCAGTGCTTTTTCCAGCACTGTCTGCCTTTGATGACTTGGTGTTCTTAGATGATTGTCTCTTGGAAGCCATCTCTTATATAGTAGGTAAGGGTTGAGAGTGTACGAAAAAGAGACTTTTCTTTTTGACCGGAGGTACAGTAAATCAGAGCACAGGCTAGAAATTTTGCAGAGAAAGGAAGTGTGGGTTAAAGAATTTTGTCTTTCTCTAACTCTTCATTTATATAGTATCTCTGTTATGTGAGAAGCTCAATGGTTTTGAGTTCTCAGCAAGGGTAAAACAGAGATTCATTGAGTTAGTGGAGCCTTTGCATTAAATGCGTAGTGGACCACTAACACAAAACCGTCAGAGCATGCTTTCTCTTTGTAATATGAACCGTTAGATCATCAACTGCTTTAAAATCAATGGCCACGATTGTATTCCATGTCATGATTTACAGTGAGTTTATCTGTGCCATGATTAATGTCACAATCTATTTTACCTTGATTCACGGGATTTGATCTCTTTTACTTCAACGTTAATTGCTTGCTGAAGTATACAAGAATCTTTTGAGCAATTTTAACCATTCTGACTTTAGCAATTACTTTTCATGTACCAAGCCTTGTAGTTGCTGAAATATCCCCCTTAATCAAATATCTCATTTTTCTTAGGGTCAAAGATATTTCTGAGTTCCCGTTTCAGCAAATTCTTTTTATATTGAGATATCCTTAGGTAAATTCTGAGAAGCATTTTTGCTCTTTGCTGAGTTCCCATCTCAAATTTTTCTTTTGATACTTGAATACCTGTTTCAGTATCCTTGATTGTCTGAATGCCAGTTTCAGCAATCTTTGAAGTTTTCTTACTGAGTACCCGTCTCAGCAAGTGATCAAGTTTCCTAACAAATACCCGGTTTGAAGGAATTATTTGTTGAATGCCTGTTTCCGCAAACATTTAGTGTTCAACCATCTCTGTTAGAGAAGTCAGTGAAAAGGATTTTTTAAGGAATAAATAACCTTTAATCAACCATTGGCTTGCTGAATGTCTGTTTCAGCAATCCACCAAATGTATCCCTTTTTATTGAGGTAGATCAATCAGTCCAAGGTTATACCTTAGCATTGCGAACCTATTGTCTGGTAGGGGCTTAATAAAGATATCAGCAAGTTGATCATCAGTACCTACTTTTAAAACCTCAATGTTTCCTTTTTCCACATGATCTCTAATGAAATGATGTCTAATATCAATGTGCTTTGTCCTTGAGTGAAACTTAGGATTTTGCGTGATAGTAATAGCACTTGTATTATCACAAAAGATTGGTGTTTGCTTTGCAGAAATACCATAATCTCTTAATTGTTGTTGAATCCATAGGATTTGAGCTGTGCAACAACCATCCGCAATGTATTCAAACTCAGTGTATGAATTGGCAACACAGGTTTGCTTCTTGTTGAACCATGATATTTCTTGTACCTAGAAACTGACAAGTTCCAGAAGTACTTTTTCTATCAAGAGTTGATCCTCCATGATCAGCATCAGAATAACCTACCAATTCTAATCCATAATATTTTGGATAGCATAATCCAACATTGACTATGCCTTTGACATATTTCAGTATCTTGAGTGCCTTTTTGTAGTGTGATTCTCTTGGATCAGATTGGAATCTTGCACACACACAAACAGCATACTGAATGTCAGGCCTTCTTGCTGTTAGATACAGCAAGGAACCAATGAGCTTCCTATACTTGTGTTCATCAACACTTTTATCTTGTTTAGTATAGCCCAATTTGGTACCAACGCTCATGGGGATCTTTTCAGGTTTTTCTTCCTCTTTGATCCTGAACTTTATGAGCATTTCCTTTGCATACTTTGCTTGATTTATGAATATTCCATCTTTGAGTTGCTTAACTTGAAATCCTAGGAAGTAATTCAATTTGCCCATCATACTCATTTCAAACTTGTTTGTCATGAGTTTGGCAAAATCATCACAAAGTTGCTTGTCCTTAGATCCAAATATTATGTCATCCACATAAATTTGGACTAAGAGTATTTTACCATCATGGTTCATGGTAAATAAGGTTTTGTCAACCTCACCTTTTTTGAAACCATTATCCAGCAAGACCATATACAACTTTCTGAAGCTTGTATACCATCTTGGTTTCTAGGTAGACTTCTTCAGCAAGTTCACCATTTAGGAATGCACTTTTAACATCCAATTGATAAAGAATGAAGTAATTATGAGCAGCAAAGGCTAAGAAAAGTCTAATAGCATCTAATCTTGCAACTGGTGCATAAGACTCATCATAGTTCAATCCTTCAGTCTGGCAATAACCTTGAGCAACTAAACGTGCTCTGTTCCTTGTTACTTCTCCAGACTCACTCAGCTTGTTTCTGAAAAACACCCACTTTGTACCAATTCCTTTCTTTCCTTCAGCAAGGGGTACAAGTTTCCAGACTTTGTTCCTTTCAAATTGATCCAGTTCTTCTTGCATTGTCTTGATCCATTCGGAATGCTTTAAAGCTTCTTCTATGGTCTTCGGTTCAATTTCTAAAACAAAGCAAGAGAACAAAGCTTATACTTCAATGACGTTTGCTTCTTCAGCAAGTTCTTGATTAGTAGACACTTTGGATCTAGTCACTTGGCGTTTGTCAATATCACCAATCATACCCGTAGAGGGATGATCTTTAATCCACTTATTAACAGGTTTTCTGCTCTTTGGATCTGGATAAGTTTGCGTTTCAGCATGTGACTCTTCAACATGTACTTGTTCCGTACTACTGGTATCTTGTTGCGTCTCTACTGAAATGGTTCATCAGCAGCTGCTTGTTCAGCATTGCTGGTTTGTGGTAACTCATCAGCAGACACAAGAAGTTGCGTAGTTTCAGCAACATCTGGAGCAACTGCATCTTTAGCCGGAAATTCTTTATCATGAACTATATTTATCTTCTCATGACTTGGGGGAGGAGTGTCATTGTCAGAATCATCACTTAGTTCAATTGATTTGACATTTCTAGCATCGAATTCAATTCTTTTCTCGTGTATGAGTAATTTCTTCATACATTCTGATATTTCTTGTTCAGCAGGGACTCCTTGTGATTTTTCATAGAATACAACATGCACTGATTCTTCGATCTTTTGTGCCTTTTTGTTGTAAACTCTATAAGTTTTGCTATGCAAGGAGTAGCCAAGAAATATCGCTTCATCTGCCTTTGGTTGAAATGTTCTTAAGTATTCTCTACCATTGTTAAGAACAAAGAATTTGCAACCAAATACTCTTAGAAGGGTGATGTTAGGAGGTCTTCCAACAAATAACTCATATGGAGTTTTGTTGTATTCCTTAGTTATCAAGCATCTATTTTGAGTATAGCAGGCGGTATTAATCGCTTCAACCCAATAAGCTTCACTTATTTCAGTGTCAGCAAGCATCGTTCTAGCTGCTTCCTTAAGGGTACGATTCTTACTTTCAGCAACCCCATTTTGTTGAGGTGTCTTTACTGAGGATAATTGATGTTGTATGCCTTTTGAACTACGATACTCAGTTATGTACTGGTTTACAAACTCAGCACCATGGTCTGTTCTTATGACTTTTACCTTGTCATTTTTCATGACTTCGAGCTTGTTCAGCAAGTTAGGTATTTCAGTCCTTGTTTCAGACTTGTGTTTGATAAATACTACCCAAGTAAATCTTGAATAGTCATCTACCATCACCAGACCATACTTCTTGCCAGCATAGCTTGTTGAAGAAGATTCAAACAAGTCAATGTGCAAGAGTTGTAAAGGTTTTGTAGTTGACGGTACTTCCTTGTTCTTGAAAGAAGTTTTGGTTTGCTTTCCTTGCTGACATGCATTGAAAACACCATCCTTCTTAAACGTAACCTTAGGTAATCCAACTACAAGTGCCATTTTAAACAGCTTATTCACCGTCTTGAAGTTTAGGTGACTTGTTCGTTTGTGCCATAACCATGCTTTTTCAGCAAGGCAATCATGATATGAGATAAGGCATTTTTCAACGATTGTTGAAGACCAATCTACAGTATAGAGACCTCCTGATCTTCTAGCAATCATAATAACCTTCTTTGTCTCAAAGTCAATAAGTTTACATTCATCACTTTTGATTTTGATGAAGTAACCTTTGTCAACG
Source organism: Plantago ovata (assembly GCA_028274465.1). Classification (NCBI taxonomy): domain Eukaryota; kingdom Viridiplantae; phylum Streptophyta; class Magnoliopsida; order Lamiales; family Plantaginaceae; genus Plantago; species Plantago ovata. Next base: position 62,256,514 of record CM051457.1, read on the forward strand.
AATTGACTCATGCTGAAAAGGTTAAATTTAAGATTTTTGACATAAAGAACTCCCGAAATGGTAATGCATCATAACTTCACATCACCATAACCTTTAGTAGAACCAAAGACTCCACCAGTAAACCTTATTGTTGGACCTTTAGACCACCGTCTATAGTTTATAAGGTTTTTCTTATTGCCCGTCATGTGCTTTCCACAACCACTATCAAAGTGCCAAATTGCATTGTTTGTCTCCGTGGTTGAAGTCTGCACAATCAAGAGCAAACAAGTTAATTATCCAATATTGGATGTCCATTAACATGTTCAAGAAAACGTCCAGTGGAAACCCAAGTCTTGAGTTTTTCAATCTTGACTTGTTTGCAACTAGAGGGCTTAGAACCGAAAGACTTTTGATCATTGCTAATCAAGTCCACTTTCTGATGTGGTGTCTTGCTTGGTTGACCATTTTGCTGAACATACTTTTCAGTAAGTTCTTTTCTGGCAAGGTTCCTTCTAGTCCTAGAATTTTGAGTTTTGTCAGAACTCTTAGGCTTGGTTTTGTTCATCTCTTTGAAGTATCTTTGTTGACTTTGCTTATACTCATGAAAAAGTTGACTTTGCTTGGTTTTGAATCCAAGTCCACTTTTCGGAGAATGCTGAGCTTTTGTCTCAGCAACCTTACTTGATTCTGGCTTGTCAGCAAATGTCTTCTGATTACTTTTAATAATCTCGCCTTTAGTCTTAACAAATTGCTTTTCAGCAACTTGTTTGGCAGAATGCTTTACAACATCCTTTTTCTGAACAGTTTGCTTTTCAGCAACCTGTTTTCCTTTTAAAGTCTTGTTACTTTGAGTAGCAACAGCGGGCTTTAAGGTCGTAGATACTTGATTGCTTATTTCAGCAACCTTAGATTGACCAAATTGATAGAGTTCTGGTTGACCACTATCAGTTGCACGAACAAAGGTGATTGGTGATTTGTCTTTACTCAAGAGTATTACATCATCACTTTCATACGTGGCACCTAAACCTTCTTCCTGAGATGGATCTCTCAGATAAGAGTTTAGTTCAGTCAGCGTATTACTAGCATCCACATAAGATTTGAAATTGACTTTCATCTTTTTCATTTCTTGTATTTCAACAAGTAACTTTAGAATTGATGACTGATACTCTTCCAGTTCTATTGCCATTTGACCATTCTTCTCTGTAGCTTCAGCAATTAATTTTTTGAGATGCAATATTTCAGCATCCTTCTTTTCTGACTCAACGCTCAGCAAGACGTACTTTTCAGTAGTTTGCTTAGTCAGAAGTTCAGCATTCTGTAGTTTTTCTTGCTGTTTGCTCAGAGTTTTCTCAAATCTTTCGATTTCTCCTTGAATTCTATCAAGGTCAATGCCATCTTCACTTTCTGAATCAGAGTCAGAGGTAGGACAATTTACCTGACAGGCCATGAGGCAGAACTCGTGGTTTGACACTTCAGGATAAGCTTCCATAGCTATTCCACAAACTTCCTTGCCAATCTCTACGTCAAGAGTGCCTTCTTCTTCTTCAGTGTCTGAACTCTATACCTCACTGTCTTCAGAGCTTGTTTCAAAGCAAAGAGCATCAATTTTCGCTTGAAGCTTTTTCTTTTCTTCAACAATCAAAGCCCTTTTGAACTTCTTCTTCTTTTCAGCAGATTTCCCTTTCAGTAAGGTGCAATTTGCTTTGAAGTGTCCAGGCTTCTTGCAATAAAAGCAAAGATCATTGCCAACTGCTGGTTCTTCGGAGGAGTTTGCTTGCTGAGATTGCTTGTCCAGCGAGCTAGCTTCATTCTTGTATTTATGGCACCACAAGAAGCGACGGATTTACGACGGATGGTATCCGTCGGTAATAGGGCACCGATCCATCGGTAAGCCTTTACCGACGGATCGGTTCTCCCTTACCGACGGATAAATAGCTCGTAGCTATTTTATCTGTCGGTAATGCCGTTACCGACGGTTTATTATCCGTCGCTAAATTTAGCGACGGATAATACCGACGGACTGACGAATAAGGGCGTTGACCAGCCCTTATTCGTTTGACCGACGGATAAATTATCCGTCGGTGATAATTACCGACGGATAACTGTATCCGTCGGTCATGATCGGTTGACTTAGTCAACGGGTATTGACCGAAGGATAACGTTATCCGTCGGTATTTTTTTTATTTTTTTTATTTTTTTATTATTTTTCTTACTAAATGTACAACAACCTGTTTAATAATATAAATTTACGTACTAAAAATTAAAAATCATTAAAATTGAATTGAAAATAAAATTCGATTCTTCAAAATAGAAAAACGTTTACTACAAATATAAATGTGAAAGTTTTACAATAGTACTGCAAATGCCAACTAAAATGTCAAAATCTAAGGACGACGACCACTAGAACCACGGCCACTGGAACCCGAAGGAGCATGAGAACTGCCTTGCAAACCCGCACTCCCCGCCGTACCAGGGCTCCCCTCCCCGGTCTGAAACACAGCTCCCTCTGCGAACGGGTCTATGCCAATGGGATGCTTCTCCAGCAGCTTCTTCAGCACGATATTCTGCGTCTCCACCTGACACAAGTAATGATCGATGTAGTTAAGAATATGAATGATAGATGCAAGCAATGTAAATGAGCATACAAGTGGTTATACATCTACATGACATATCAACATAATCTTAGCATACAAGTCAATATACCTGAGACACAAGTGTGTTCTGAATGGTCATCATCCTAGCATTCTCGGCCCTAAGTGCTGCCATCTCCTCAGCCAATCGAGAATCTGAGCTGGAGGTAGAACCGGATGAGCGCTGAAATGATTCAGCTGCAAGAGAACGTCCCAAGTTCCCTAATCCATAGACCGACCACTTAGGGCCAGGAGGGTCCACCTCGAGGAAGGCAGCGTTCTCTTCCTCCATCGTAAGTACGTCACCCTTCTCTTCCATCTTAAGCATGTACAAAGCCTCAACCTCCTCCTACAAGCAGTTAAGCAATACATGAGTTGATATATTACAATACATATACAAACTTTTTAAAAAGAAATACAGTACAAGTAACTCAAACTACTCATTTATGTACTTACATTCAGTTTCTGGGCTTTCTTGCATGTCCACTTGCCGTTCTTGAACTTGGCATTTTTCACCATGGTCAAGTACGACTCACATCCTTGTCCAGTGAGCCTCTGTTCATTTTGCAAAGTAATAAGTGTCAGTGTTTACAATAAAATTTTAAGAATATTGAAAGTGACTGGAGTAAAGCACAAGTTAACTTACTGCATTGAGATCACGAGTGGCCTGAGACTGTGTGCCGAGATGGTGCTTCGAATAGTCCTCGTCATCACCGGAGCTGCTTCTGTCCGCCCGTGCTCGATTCTTCTTGTTCTGTTCTGCTAGGTCCATGGCATCCTGTGTCTTCCAGTAAGCCAACCACAGAGGCCACTCGCTGTCGTGGATGAATCTAGGCTTCACTCGAGACTCCTTAAGGTCGTGGACCTTGTCTCGGTAACAACGAGCACCAACAGTGTTGAAAACAAACCAAAGCTCCTTCAATAGCACGTTTGGCAAGTAGTAGTGTTTCTAACCACCAAAACAACCAAAGGTCACAATTTAGAACGACACAACAATCAATACAACAAGAACAAGATTAACATAAGCACAATGGTGACTAACATATCACCCAAATATAGTGGCTAACATACCACTCACATTGCCCTAAAAAAACAACTAACACATGGTGACTAACATATCACCCAAATATAGTGGCTAACATACCACTCACGTAAATTTAGAATAAAAATAAAACAACGGTTACTAAACATTTAAGATTGTTACAATACCCGCAGCTCATCGAAGTAGAAGCCAATGACATGTGATATTGTTGGCAGTTTCTTTGTGCAATGACCTGCCGTGCGTGTCAAACCTATGTCCATTTACTACGCACGATGTGAATGTCACGGCCCCCCGCAAAGGACCACTTGCTAGAGCTAGTACGTAAGGACATGTGATATTGTTGGCAGGATTTCTTGCATATGCACCAAACCATTGTGGAAATTCAGTTTCCACTTGCTGTTGTCATAAGTACTCAATAGTATCATCTGCCATTATTGGATCATTCTCCAAACAACGTTCTTTAAAGTACCGATCAAATATGGCCATATACTTGTCCACACTTTCACAGTTCCTAAGGATGTAAAAGTGAGCAGTCCTGTACTCTTTCTCTGTCAAATATTCTTTCTTCTCCTCACCTATAGGTCGTCCAGTTACCCTAAAGATGGAAAGAGTCTAGGAGCAAAGGAACAGTCTCACCGTGATGATTCCATACCTCATAATCAGGCACGAATCCCCTACTTCTCACGTGCTGCTTAACCATATTGGGGCTCAACCATTGCGTGTTTCTATATTTATTTGCACTACAAGGACACTTCATATCCCCACATTTCAAACAATCAGGGTGTGCAAGTGCAAATGCAATAAATGAATCAAGCCCCTGCTCGAAACTAGGCAGAATCATCCCATGCTTGGTCCGTTTATACATCCAAGACCGATCGGGTTCCATTTCAACAATGACTAACCTGAAATTCTTTTATTATTAAATTCATACATTTTCAATATTCATATTTAGAAATGTAGTTTTAAGGATATTTATATGTCTTATACAGATTTGAAGTTAACATTATAATCATTTTATTATTATGTTATAATCATTTCATTTAATTTTACGGACAAATTATAATCATCAACCAACCATATCACCAATCAACCATATAACAAAAACTTCTCTAGCCTAACATCATCAACCATATCACAAATTTACCAACCATCAACAACATCATCTCTAGACTAGCATCATCAACAACAACCATATGAACATCATCTCTAGCCTAACATTATCAACCATATCACCAATCAACCATATAACAACATCATCTCTAGCCTAACATCATCAACCTTATCACCAATCAACCAACCATCAACAACATCATCTCTAGCCTAGCATTGTCAACAACAACCATATGAACATCATCTCTAACCTAACATCATCATCATATCATCATCTCGAACCCATTTTCACTTTATTTCAAAACCCCCAAATTGAGCTACAAGTCTCGATTTTCATAAATTACTCAATTTTATCGTATTCAACTACAAAATTAACCTTATATAAGTACATAACCTAGTTATGGAACATGAAATTCGATCAAATACAAAACTAAAAAAAGCCCTAAATTGATCTAAGTCTCGATTTTAATTAACAAACCCAAATTAACATAATCCAAAACTAACATTCAACTATAACAACTAATATCTACTTAATACTAACATACATTTCCATAATTTAAGAAATCCAAAAATTAATAAAATCCCAAAATCGATTCATTATTCAATTTTAACAACAATCAACTACACATTTAAGCAAAATAGACTTGTATCAACTACTATGTAACATACATTTGACAATTTAACCAACAATTGGATAATTTCCAAATTAAAAATCAAATAAGGGTTAGAGTTCATACCTTTGATTTTGCACAAATTGAACAAAAAAACATCGAAATGAAGGTTGTTCCTTGTTGCTTGTGCAATAAGCATCAATTTGCTACAAAAATGGATGAAAATGGTGGAGTTTTGAAGGAGAAATGGAGATGAGAAGAGAGAAAAACGAGAAGAAGAAGAATGGAGAAGAAGAAAGAATGGAGGTTCTGCAAGTCGATCGATCCGATATATTAAGCTTACCGACGGATAAGTTTATCCGTCGGTAAGCTTAATTTTATTTTATTTTTTTATTTTTTTTTTATAATTCAGCGACAGATAACGGTATCCGTCGCTAAATTACCGACGGATCGGTACTCTTTAGCGACGGATGACGAACAAAGTGGTCAACTTTGTTCGTTATCCGTCATCCGTCGCTATAAGGGACCGATCTGTCGGTATTTACCGACGGATAAAATGCGTCATTCTATCCGTCGGTAAATGACGGATTTTTTGTAGTGTGGTAGTTGTTACCAAGATGCTTTTTCAGCTTCTCTTTTGCTTTTTGCCTTTCAAGTTCTTTACTGATGAATTTCTTCATGTTTCTAACAATACGAGCGTTTTCATCAGCAGGCTCTTTATCATTCTTCTTTTCAGAAGATGACGGCTTGGCAGCAAGAGCAATGTTTTGCGATTTTTCAGCAAACACATTTTCTCTTTGTTTTGTCTCATAGTTGACAGTAGCAAGATGAGAGAACAACTCAGTTGGAGTGATATTTGATATTCCTTGATTGTAGTAGAAATTTTGAGTATGGATCCATTCTTGGTTCAGACTTCTAATAATGGTTTTCACCTTTTCAGAATCTGAGTAGAAGTTTCCATCTCCTAAGGCAGCCATCTCACTTACTAGAGTTGTGAATCTGAAATCCATGTCTTCCAGTGACTCATTTGCACCTTGTTTTAAGTTTTGGAACTTCAACTTCAGCACTTCGAGTTTGTTTTCCTTGGTTTTGTCAGATCCAACACAAGATCTTGAAACATTTTGCAAGCTTCCTTAGCAGTTTTGGCACCCCACAGTTTGCACCTGTATAGTATTTGGAGTAGATCAAATAATGATGTTTCTTGCTTGGCCATCAAGACGGAATCTTTTGACTTCATCGGAAGTCCATTCCTCTCTTGGTTTTGGAACGGCGGTATCAACCGGTTCTCCTAAGATAGTTTCCTTTCCAGCAGCATCTGTGGTTTTGTGAGAAAAACTTCTCTCAAGTTTAGTGATGTTGATAGGTCCATCATTTATGACAGTAACCATCTCATCACTAATGGCCTCAAGATGTAGCATCATGTTGTTTCGCCATTTTTGATAGTTTTCCAGCTTCAGCAAGGGAGCGTCTTCTAGCGACATCCTGTCAGCAAATGACTACCAAACTGATCAAGTGAAAGTGATTTACGGAAAGCACCTGAGGGGATCTAGGTTCAGTGCTGAAGGTTAAAGAACCTCCAGCTCTGATACCACTTGTTGGTCCCTTTAAACAACAAGAAAAGACTAGGGGGGTGAATAGTCTTTTCAAACTCTTCGTCGTTTAAAACTTTCTCAGCAAGTGCTTATTACTTTTTAGCAACGAGTTTGCTGGTACTTAACTTTCTCAGCAAGTACTTATTACTTTTTAGTAACGAGTTTGTTGATACTTAAAAAAAGAGTGCGGAAGTCTTTTTACAATAAGTGCTTTTGAGAGAGCGCTAGTTTCAGCAAGTGAGCAGAGTATCAGTGTACAAGAAATGTAGCTTGCTGAAAACTAAATGCGGTAAAGTAAATCACACAAACACTTTTATAGTGGTATCTGAGAGTGGCGTAATCTCTCAAGTAATCCACTTTGTCCTTTCTAGGACTGAATCCACTATGATAATATGTGAGGTTCCTTACAAATCCTATCACTAATGATTCTTCAGAAACCAAAGCACACTTGCTTCGTTTCCAACCTAACTAGAGAACTGTACCTTGTTCTCCACCAAACTTGGGACTTATAATTAGCAACACTATGCTTGATTAATTCCCCCTTAATTTCACGCCTGAAAAGGGTGTTTATCAGTTAGGGAGGTTTGGGATAGGATCACTTGAGTATAACTTTTTCAGCTATAACAAGTTATCTAAAGAAACACAACTTGTAATACTTTTCAGTAAGCAAGTTTAATTGTTTCTGGTTTCAAGACTTGTTCTTGTTCGAAAGAAAGAACACTTAACTAAAATCTTAGCCGTGAATGTTCTACTTCTTCACAAGTATCTTTTGTTTCAAGTTTAGGTCTTGGAACGGATCAATAGGCAGTAAAGAGTATGGAAGGTTTTGAGTGTTTAAGCACAAGTGAGAGTTTGATCACGTTGTTGACACACTTCTACTCTTTGCCTGATGACCTCTATTTATAGTGTCTCAAGGGAGCCGTTTGAATTTCAAATTCTAAGGCTTTGCACCTTAATATGTCACTATCTTGCTTTTGTACTTTCAGCAGCGTCCTTCATTTGTCTTCTTGTCTTCATGTTCTTCGTGTGCTTACTTTGCATTTAATGTTCATTTGAATCAAATTCAAATGTGATCGGTGGAGCCAAAATGCAAGTACTCTTCAGCAAGGAGCTCACATATGTTGTCGGCAAGTGGTCAGTCTCAGTTTCAGCAAGCACAACCTACTCTGTCATATAGATTTTCATTTATGCGAGCTGTTGCTGAAAATCTCACTTTCTGAGTAACATGTGCCTTTGTAGATACCTTTCTCAGAATTCTTCTAAGTCTTCAATCTTCGAATCTTCAAGTTTCTGAGCTGTTCTAGGTCTTCAATAGTTCGTTTGTAAAAACAAAGTACATCATCAGCAAACGAAAGAACCTAACTAGTACCTACACTAAGTCTTTCAGCAAACGTTCCTCTTTTACAATGTCCTTAAAATTCTAAATTCCTATGGACCTTAAGAGTACTAGTTACTGGACTTTCCTTAATTTTGCATGGTTAATTGATCATCAAAATTACAAGTTTCTTAACAGAATCTAAAAAAACAGATGAGTAATAGCCTACAGTTATATCGGATGGTTCTTAACTGATCGGAAGAATACTTTTCGTCCGTATAATATCGTTCAATTCAAAACTATTCATTGCATGACAACAAAAACTATATACATTTATATGACATTGTTTCTATTAAGATTACTCAGTTAGTTATTCGATCGATAATTATCAGGTACTTCCTCCATTTCTTTACAAACTTCCTAAGTGAACTATTCATCGCGACCTTTGAACACATATAACTTTTTTAAATTAAACTGTATCCATATAAAATAAAAGCTGATTATGAAAATACACTCCATTTAATTTCATAATATAATTTTATTATATTTTACTCTAATGTAATTTAGGAGTTATACGTGGTTAAAGGTCGCGATGAATAGTAACCTTAGCAAGTTTGTAATGAGATGGATGAAGTAGTATATATTTCTATTCAGTATACTTATTACTCGATACATTTCAATACTTTGCGCCTTTGTGCCCGCACAGACCCGTTGATTAGATCTCGATCAAAGTCTGTAAATTTTTTTCCATTTATAACACGCAACAACAAGTAACGCGTGCTGCATAAATTCTATTATTATTGTAGTTTAATGTTTAAGAGTAATGATGAGAGAAAGTTAAAACTGTTGAAAAAGATTGAATTGAGTAAATTGTAATGTGACATATTTAATTTAAGATGGAGTAGTTGAATTGAATTTTTTTTTTCTTTTTCCTAACGAATTAAACATATTACTATTGCGAAACGTCTAGCTAGTTGTAAAGTGAGAAGTCCATTGTATGCTGAAATATCTAAGCAGAGTATAATATGATGAGTAAAGTAGTTGTATGGTGATAAACCAAACATTCTCTTCACTTGGGGGCTTTATTCCTTCCTGATCATGCATCAAATTAAAGTGCTAAAGTTACTTCATATGCTTTTTGAAAGCTTATCCTTCAATCAACTATTACAAATCAATTGCTTTTACTGGCAATTGATTTTTGCCAATACAGGTCCGTGGAAGAAAATCACCGGTCGTTCATTTAGTTTCCCAAATTAGTTTTGTATTGATATATATCCCACCTCTTCAGTTTTAGTTAAATTGGTTTTTGTCAAAGTCATTACCTTCTAACTCTTGGTTGTGGTAAGGATCTTGAGGTAACTAGTTTTTGTATTGGTTTTGTAATTTTTTACTCTTTGTTTATTTACTTATTTAAATTTTTTTAAGCGGCCAAATAAATTCATATATTAAAAAAGGAGAATAACAAATGCTTAGGACAAAACACACAAGATTACATCTATGTTTCTAATCATTCCTAAAAATGCACAAATTGCTTTGGCATTAGTATTTTAGTTCTGGCATTATCACTAGTCGGTTTCTAAAGGTGTGCAAATCTTGTGCATCCTATCCGTACCGTAATTTTTACTATTGTTTGATAGATGTTTATTTTATCCAATAAGAAAAACGAAATTACAAATTAATTAATACAAAGCAAGATAAGCACAAGTGCATGGCTGTATTCTAGGACAACAAACAATTCAGTAGACTATCGATCGGATGAACGTGAATTTAAAATCGCTTGGCCCTATCTTTTCCTCATTCACACAAATAAATACTGTATGCCAGAATTATTAAGTCAACTGAATTATATATATGTTATACGGTATATCTGTATCATATTGAAAATTTAATAAAAATGGCTAAATTTCACGGTTTCACGGTTTCTCATCAGTTTGAGATTTTTATGGAGCTGAAATTGTATATAAAACCAACCAAACTTGTTTAAAAGACAACAAATTAGGAATTATGAAACTTAATTGTTCATCTCTATATTACACCTATATCCATCGATCATAAAATAATCTTGGGTTAGCACAAAAGGAATATAACTCTCTACCTAACAACAACACAAAATTGTCCTACACAACTGGCCTATATGCCCACATTTTCCAACGGTTGTACAGCAATTTCAGTTAATGCTGCAACGAAAAGGTTTGAAAACATGGCAAACCATAAATTATGGGGATGAATGCATACACAAAGTTAATTTATTGCAATTCGCACGAATAAATACATAATATTACATGTAAGCGTTGCATATTCTTAAAATACATACTATTATTTTCCTCCATGCTAAAGGAAGAACAAATGCTGGTTCTCTAACTTGCATTGAATTCCACTAAACAGTGAGACACATAGCAATAATTTTTTTTAATGATGGTCATATCGATGATAAGAGTCGATCAGCAGAGGAAAATAATTGAAGGGTCGCAGCAACACTCATCTACGAGGCAGCAGCAACATAAAGCAGCAAGACTGTCACCAAAACAAAAAACCAAAAATCACCAAAAATTAATAATGCTCAAAATTGTTTCATTTAATTTTAATAAATCAAACCATTTTCAACCACATGATCTACTGTTCGTTACTAGTAAGTGTGATCAAGCTAGGGATATATAAAACATAGCACGCGTACCATCCCTCGAAGAAACCGGGCTGTCGTTTGGGTGGTGGTACAGCGTAGTACTGTGGTGGCGCCATCACAGGAGGCCCTTGGTATGGCCCTGTATGCGAAAAATTAGAAGTAAAGATAAGAACTAGCTAGCTAGTAACAACGTATATGAAATGTGTATACTATGATGCACACCCGCAGGGGGTGAAATCTATTACCTTGAGGAGGATATGAATAAGCATATTTTGGTGGTTCGTTCATATCTTGATTTTGTAGGGGGGAGTTTTGCTTCTTTTACTTTTCTACAAGGAACAAATGAAATATAGATCGGCTGACATGCATTAATAGTCCTTCACAGAGAAAACCCGCGTGGACCCTAGTGTCACGCATCTATTGCTTTATTTCACAACAATCTCGATCAGTATTCAGTAGTCCTTTTTCTTCTTAAACTAAAAAATTTATCAATCCAAAGCATCATCATTGTTTTTTTTTTTTAAACAGGAAACATTAAAAACTATCCCTACACTACTACTTTTCCTATTATTTTTTAGTTGTGGTTTTACAAATTTTAAACATATTAAGGAAGACCTATTATTGATTTTCTAGTTATAAAAATTATTCTTAAAAGCCTATTAATATTAATATAATATTATATTGATAGAAGTGAATAGGGGGACAAAAGAGAGTTAAAACTATTAATATAATATCAATCATTATATATAAAGTGACAACTATTAGTGTTATAGCAAAATTTCTAAAAAGATAACTGAATAAAATAGAAGAGTATTATACAAGCATATTAAACCACCTTTTCTCCGCACCTAAATTAATCTTATTGTTGATGGGTAAATTATTAAGTCCTTTTAATGTGTTCTAGGGCGATCCTCTCAACTTTAGCCTCCTTCCATTGCAAATAATGTCCTGAAAATAACTTGAGTGGGAGGTTAGTAACGGTTTGCCGGTTTGTCTAGTGATCAAACCGGATAATCGACTTTACGGTTAGAGGGTTGAAAGCCACTCTAGTGTATATAGTATGAAAGTGGGTAAGATATTGATTACCTTTAGGGGTGAATGGTGTCCCCTATTTATAGTATTTCTCAAATGGTGATAAAGTTCCTGAGATTGCTCCAAGTGTAAGGCCATGATTGAACATCAAAGGCTAAAAGCCCATTAGTTGGCTTAATGGGCCTGGCCACGTACCAAATTAGGGTTTCCACAAGGCTAAGTAGGTAATTTCACGCTTCATGGAACGTTCCAGTTTCGTCCCGTATTTGTATCCGACATGGTGTCCGATACACGGTCCGAGATGACGTCCGATATGCGTTCCGATACCCAGCGGCAATATGAACTACAGCTGACCTGTATATATCCTTCTTAGAGTCCAACTCCATGGTGTCTCGCGTGACAAGTCCGATACCAAGAAGTGTGTCGGACACCTTTCTTGAGGTACTCTGATATTTAATTGTCTCGCTTGGTACGAGTCCGACATGAGTAAGTGTGTCGGACACTTAGATTCTGACCGTGGTTCTTGGAAACATACTAATCGCGAAGTATGTCGGACAACTGTTCCGAGTAAAGCTTACCTTAGAGCGATCTCATTAGTCGGACTAGGACTCATGTGTCGGACATGTGTGCCCTAAGCGTCGGACTTCTATCGAACCAAGTCGTCTCTTGGTTCGTACAACGAATCGGACATATTTCAACATTAACATATGTCCCCCTAGTTTCCAAGTATCTTGGTACAAGATAGTTGTGTAACTATTAGTATAGTCCGAGTTCCCTGTGATTCGTACTATTGTTTGAGGTCGAAAATTTTCTAAGTTTTCGTCCGAGTTCATAAGTACTCCAACCCTCCTCTTTTCATTCCATTCCCCCCTCTCCTTTTTATAGTCCGAGTAACTTAATACTTGGAGTATAAAAAAGAGATATTTTGAATTTAGAAATGTCAAGATCCGGGTTTTAGTATCACTTCCTTCGTCCGACTTAGTATTTTCCCTTAGTCCGACACTTCTATTTCTTGACGTAAGAAAAGAATGTCCTTTGTAATTTTCAAATCCGAGTGACGCAAACAGTTAGCTTGATTTTGCAAGCGCTTCCTTGGTAGAGTAGAGTTTAAGGATTCTTCCGAGTAAATCAGCTACCTCATCCGAGATTGGCAGCCCTTCTTCTTCCGAGTTAATCGTATGAGTATTTGCGACACTCAATGGCGATGTTTTTTCTCGGTTTTCGGGAAGTCTGGGGTCAAACTGTCTTTTCACCAGGTGTTTCGATCTTAGCCGTTGATTCTGATTCATCTAACGGTTAAGATGAATGATGACGTCAGCGACGGTTCGTATTCCGGGGTTGCCCTTCTATAAATAGGGGTGAGATAACTCATTAGTTCACTTTTCGCAAACTGCAAAAATTCTCTCACTAGAATTTTGCTCTCGATCCGATATCTGCGTCCGACATCCATCCGAGTTCAGCATTCCAGTTCGTCTTTTCAAACTTTTTTCCAAGTAAGTTGTTCTCGCTCGCTGCTCTTTTTTCCTTTGTATTTCTTTTACTTATTCCCCTTTTTCCCATTTCCTCACAATGTGCTTTATATGGTACGAAACTTTTGCGGACTTAAGCAAAAATACATAAAATAACCTCTAGGACGAAACCAACCTCGTTTATCTGATTTTAATTTGTTCCTCCCCTCTTAGGATGTCCGAGAGAAGAAACGTGAACGAGACCGCTAGGACTAAAAATATCGACATGTCTTTCCTCCATCCTCAAGTATGCCTTCCAGTTCGGCTCCGATGCCCGAGCCTGCTAAGTCGGATGGGCATATGAGTGACGCGTCCGAAGATGATGATCTGGGTAATACTCCCCCGGATCGTCGATTGATCTTGAACAAAAGAAAAGAGCTCCCGGTAAGGTCTCCTTCCCCGGGCCCTGCACCTCCGACACGCATCCCTCACGATATTATGATGGGGGCAGCGCGAGTAGCTGGCCATGCGTACCGGACTTCACAACGAGTCCCAATGCCGCGCTCTCCCACTGTCACTGAACTCTCCAGTGACCCGGAGGGTTCTCCGAAAGCCTTGGAGATACTGGGTTTGAATGACCCGACTACAGTTCAATCCGTGAAACCCGTAAGCAGCGTCCTTCCAAGAGGTTTTACATCTCACACCATCTTGGAGAGCGACGAGGATGACGACGTACTTGTCTGCCGATCAAAATGGTCTCCGAGCTCTTCTCGTGTTGGGCAGTCGTCAGGGGCCGGTCCATCTGGCGGAGATGGAACCGTACCTCAAGATTTAATCGGACCGATGATGAACGAGATTGCCAGACTCAATTAATCAAATAAATTTGTTTTTAGCCAAAGGCAATTCACAACTACAACGAAAACCAAGGCACGTAGTGTAGAAGTAAAATAACTTCGAGTGTCGATTGTTAGTAATTGTAGGACCCCTAAGGTTAATGCAGCGAAATAAAAAAATTTCCTACATGGATCGTTGATTGAATGATTATTTAACATGCTTCATGTAAATACATACTTACCCGTTATCCAGCTTCCAACTTCCATTAATCTTTGATTTAATCAAAGAGATTTGTTCTTCAAAACAATTGATAATCTTCTAAAGATTCTGACTGAACTAAGAACAATTCTAAGCTGCCTACGTACCCTCAGGATCAAGTCAAACGTAGTTCAATTCTTCGTTGATGAATTCTCCATGGATGCTAGGAAATCCATATTCAAATCTACATTAAGCAAAACAAGAAATCTCAAAGATCATAATAAAATGAGAATTCATCAAAGAAGAAAAGAAAAGAGTTAGAACGAATACAACCGTGTAGAAGAAACTCAAAAGATGAAGAAAGCTCTTAGCCACACCACAACAACAACACGTGTCATCATTCAGCAAAAAAAAGATACTGCGGCCGCAACAACATATAGATAAAATGCTGGTTGAGTATTTTGCATGGGCCTGGCCGAGTTGGTATGTGTGCAGGCTAATTTTCTTGAGGTCACGGGTTCGAAGCCCATCACTAACAATCTTTTTCTTTTGGGCTTTTAACACTTGAACCTCATTCTAAATTGGTTCAAATGCACATTCTAACTTTAATTAATTAAATTCAATTTAATATAATTATTCTTTTCTTCTTTTATTAATTAAATCTAATTTAATTAATTTACTTTTTAAAAGTATAAATTAATCCATTGAATCCAATTCAACTTAATTAATTAGTTGTTACTATCAAATAGAATCATTCTCAATAATATTAAATTAAATATTTACCAAACCAATTGATATTTATTTAATATATGAATTAAGCTATAAATCTAATTTTAACTTAATTTATGATTTCCATCAAATGAAATTGATTTCCATCAAATGAAATGTCCTTGACAGTAGTAAATCAAATGTTATCAATCCAATTGACATTTAATTTACCCTAATGCTTAATCGGGAGAATCATCACCTAGTTGTATATGACTCATAGGCCCTCACATATCATGCAATGATCAAATCAAGGTCTCAGTGAATATTCCTAGACAATCGTCACTAGACAATACTAATATGTAAGGAACGTTTGTTGAGGAGATACAAACTGCCTGTGATGTAGAGTACTTTGATGATACGGTCCTTTCATTCTCGAATATTCGAATGAATCTAGAATATGGATTAGTGTCTATTCCAATAACTCATCCATTGTCTCTCAATCTTCTTAGTCGATCTAGATGATTATGTCCAAACACCATTTTGACATATATCTTTGCAGTGGCCACTGACTAACGATCGCACTAAATATGAGATGTAGAGTATTCTCTCCTTGAATCTATTCGGAGGAATGAATCCTGATCTTGGTCCAATCACTCACACCATATGCTTCCTAATATACCCAACGCATGTCGTATCTACCCTACTTTAAGAGTGCAAGCGTTGCGCATGGTCAAAGTATATTATTCCACATATGATGTAGTATTGACCTCAAGTCTGAAGACTATTACATCACCCTACAATCCGATACTCCCATAGACACTTAAATAGAATTTACCAAATGGTTTCTCGGCTGGGCATGCCAACACTCTCCAAAGTGTCCATGTGTCCATCATGAATAACCAAGCTATTCGCAGCAGTGAGAACTACTACATCCTCGAAGGATCTGATGCAACACATGCTAGTCTCTATCGCATCATTGATATCGCATATCTCAATGACCATTAACTAGTGGCTAATTTTAGGACTTAAGTTCTGACACGCAAGCTCCCACTAACTTGGTGATTATCTTTAGTCCTTGGGAACATCTTACAAAATAATTCAAACAACCAAATAATCTATTCAGTAAATGTAATGCCAATTGTATTTATGTATGCTTAAATAAATGTAACATAAATAAATACCAATAAGCTGAATGCGGTAAAGTACATATCGTCCTTAATGTTGGTTCTCTCTAGGACATATATACTTTCAATCTCCCACTTGGCCTAGAGTCAATCACTCATGTGTGTCCAACATTTAGATTCTTGGAATGGCTAAATTGTCTCTCCAAAGACAAGGTTTTGTGAAAGAATCAACGTAGTGTCCTTACGGAGAAATTACTTTATTTGTTTATGTTGCAATCTATCAGTGGTTTCCAAACCAATGATAGTGTCTCAGTAGATCCATGCTAGTATCATAAGATCTTGGTTCCTTTGCATGTGCAGTCGCCTTAGTATAATCGCAATTTCACAATTCGATTACTAACACTTGGAACTACCCCTTGTTCTTCTAAGAACCTTCTAGCATAATCATACATGACATAGGTTGTTGAATCTATACATCATTAGATCTAATCTAATATGATACTATTACTACGATGAATACAAAATTATAATTGCAATAAGTCCAATCATCACATTTATAATGAAGCTTACTACTCATATATTTAGTATATATATAAGCTAAGCTCCCACTGTCCATGAAATCCGTTGATAATTCTAAGTCACCTTGAATGTTTGATGTATCACATTTGTACATTTTAGGCGATGGTTGCACTATACAACATCGTGTATATATACAGAGTTCATACTTCAATAAGACAATCTAATATTGACAGTATAACCATGTGATAATAATAATAGATTCTCCTAGAATTCTATTATTGTTTATCAACACATTATTTATTAAAAATAGTGAATATCATGAAGAATTTGAATATTCTCTCGAACCTATCCAACAAGGTTTCAATATGAAAATATCCTAGAAACTTTCATTCAAGCCCCTTCACAATGAAAGTCTTGAATGACCAATATTTTGACTGTTAACGTGGAAGCTATTTCATATGATGTTGGTATCAATCATTTTCAATCATATAGATAAGAGCTTCTCACAAACACTTCTAAAGATGTACAGATGATTCATCTACTTTTGAAATAAGTTAAACTAATTTACTTATTTCAAATGTAAATGATCAAACTCCTAGAGGCTTGCATAAGTCCACGTACAATGGACTTATCTTATTTGATTTGCATATCCATACATGATTTGAATTCGACACTAAGGCCTATAACTGTGTCAAACACACTTTACAATAAAGTTTCTCCTCAGGAAGTGGTATAGGCTTGTTATCGAATATATCATGCAATTATTAGATGCTTATGCAAGTAAAATCTTATATGACTGGTCTATAATCCAACCAATAGATAGTATATAGTATGTCTCCCAGACTCAACTATATAATTTTGATTATCCTACACTATGTAGGCATAGACTCCGTTGTTGATATAATACTTTCCTGAAAGAAACTACTACTATGTAATAATAAAATATCAACTTACTTAAGTTCTAAAAAAATTTTAAGTAATCTCTAGTCCATCTCTTAAGATCCTATGGCTTTAATCCACCTCTCAAAATCGATATCAAATATCATTTTGTTAGCTATAGGTCATAAACTCATCCCTGCGTATGACAGTAAATAACCGTGATCCTTCTAAAGGATTCCATACAATTCAATTTGTCACGACAATTTACTTAACCTAGGAGTTTGTTCATTTGCGTTCGAATTCGTTTAATTATCCTGAATGTTATAAGGCATTCTAATATTGGGACACCCAACAAGTTATAGTGATCAAGGTAGCACTCAAATGCTAACCTTACAAAGAAGAGTGTGCAACTTCCAAGTTGCAGTATATTAACTTATGAGAATATCTTATTCTTAAAAGGACTACTCTCAAAATGCTTTCATTAGCTTATGGGCATTACCAAGTAACCTACTCCCACTAACTTCAAGCACTGTTGACTCTTCCCCTGAATCTTTGTCATGGTTAAATGACAAATTACCAGCCTCATTAGTTAATTTGTGGTCTTGAAACCATTTCAAACATTGTACTTCCATCTAATTCGTTCTTTATAAACTCCTCCAAGTCTTAAAAGAATAGTATGTCAAGAAACAACATCCAATTTGTCTCTTATAAAGATAGAGATAAAGTTTCACAAATTAACACATTCTAAAATCCTATTATAATGAAGAACTTTAATACATATATGGGACAACCCCATATTCAGCTATGTAATAAAGAATCTTACAACATAACTATTATGTGTCTCTAAGACTGATTTAGTAAGGATATAATTAGGATACATATTGAGCTTCTATTGCACGTGTAACAAAGTATATGGGTTAATGTATGTCGAACATAGCATTTTCATTTCAATGGAACCCATCATGGGTTTAAGCATGTCTAATAAGGTTTAATTAATTCCACTCTATTAGAACCCATGGCCTCTCATAACAATCCATAACCATGTTCTGAGTATTATTCTATTGACCCAATCAAAGAATAAAACACTTCGTATAACATGTTTATTCTATTCAACATTGTGACTTTGTACTTCTCAAGGGCAATGAACTTGCATCTTCTCAAGCGCAAGTGGTTAGACCAAGGAAAATATAAAGCACATGGTGAATCAGGACATTCCCCAATTTGAATGCTCACACATGCCTTGCAATGTGTGTCATCTCAAATTGTTATTTAGTATTCATCCCTTTTCAAAAAGATCTAGTGAATACCATTTAATTATAAGATAAGACTTACAATCCATATGTTTCAAAACAAACGGTGTTAAGTAGTCTAACTTACTTAACACTTGTCATTCTTATCTCGCAAGTTCAACCAAGTTGACAAATAACATAATTTTGGGAAATTGATTTGTTATGTTGGTCTTCTTATCATGTATTGAGAAATTCATGTCTTATGGTTAAAAAACTTTTGATCTATGTTCTTGAAGACGTCTACCTCTATACTATTAGTGTGACTAAATAGTAGGTAAATCCACTATCGTCTTAACAAGTACAGAAACAATGTTCTTAACATATGAAATCAATAGAATAATTTCATTTGTAATTAGTATCCAATACTAAAATTACTTCATAGACATAACCAACTTTCAATAAGCAATAATGTGCTTGAATCTTTATGCAATGATTGCTTTAAGTTCAAGGAATCAAACTTTGCTACCCATACTCTCATTGAATTACTATAATTGCAATAGAGTGTATTATTCGTTAGACATTTACTGTTTCTTCCAAGGTCATCTTTAAGATAAATGGAAATATATTTAGAGAAGCTCTTAGTATATTTATTCTACTTTCCATTCCTTACGGTTTGGTTTAATAGAACTGCTCACTATGAGCACCATTTACCCATGGATGATGTTCTTGCAAAAGATTATGAGTAGTAAGCAGCTCTAGTCAATCTCACTTCTATTGTATTTAATATTCTCTATTAATACAAATCATGAAGTGACCTAAAAGAAATTAATTGAAGAAATGGAAAACAATATTCTCTAAGAATTTCAATATCCTCAATTGACTTTCTTATTCCAATTAATATGAGAGCTTGTGAAGAGAAATCAAATTTCAACATTTAAAGACAATACACATTGACTATCATAAGAACTTGTACTCCCACTGATTTAGCCAAACTCTAGAATAGAGGTTGACCAAAAGTCATTGTTCAACATACATGTTCTAAGAGGTATCTTCTATAATGTCTTCATACTCTCATGTTTTGTAAGATACATGTGTGCCATACACGCCTTAAGTCGAATATGTTACCTAGTTGTCATTGTATTTAATATAAGTATTCTTGTCCAACTCGAAATACTCAAATTCAAACACAAGACAATCTTGGGTACGTGCTTGTCCAAAACAAACTCAATTAAATCAAACGCAAATAACAGTACAGTCAAAATTTCATTGGTAAATAAATCAAACTAATAGTATTCATCAATGTCATTCTACAACAAACTTATAAAACATAATGTAAATAAAGCGTGAATTAAATTTAACTCTAATTAAATAACAATTCACAATATCCTCATTCAGCGACTAAATAATCAAGGCCTTTTGACTTATTTAGTTCCATTAATTTTATCATATTCATCGACCCCATTGGTAGAATACGGATTCATTTCTAATATGAATCTTAATGGCCAAGATCCAAATCTGCACTACTACAACCCCTGCTATGCCTGATCACTGTAATAGCCAAATAAGGTAGGTATCTAAACCAATTGTACAATACAACTCTTGGTTGACCAAATCTACTTTGATCGACGTCCTATAGACTATGTCTGACGCTATGGCGACTTGACATAGCCCAAGTAAGTCACAACCATCACACTGTACCAACTATGGACCTATGAAAGAGACTTTCCATCGGCAAACAGAGTAAGCACTATGGTGCATATTACTCATGAGATTAGATGGTTCCATTCATCATTCAATTATGATGGGTGACATCGTGCGATCAAATCGAGACTTAAATTTTAGTTGGGGAACATTTATGTCGGGGTATTTAATCGCTTAAACAAGATCTTAGATAAATATCAAACATAGGGCGCCGCCTACCCACACATACAATTTTCAGGCAAACAAATAATGAGTGCCGCCTACTCATGCATACAATATGCGGACAAGCAAGTAATGGGTGCCGCCTACCCATGCATATGACAGATGCGGTCCGAAAACTAGTGGGTGCCGCCTACCCATAAATAGAGGACATAAAGTGCTATACTAATTTAAAGTAAATCATATAGACATTCAAACATATGAGCAAGTAATTGTGAGTTTAAAGTTTGCAAGAAAAATATAATTTGTCTCATCTTTATACTTCTAAAGTATTTATAAATGTTTTATTTCAAAAATAAAACATCTACTAATTTCGAAGAAATTAAATAAATTATAAATCCAATCATAATAATTTATGAGTCATAAATCTAATTTATGAATTTTCCACAAATTTATAAACATTTAAACAAGTTTCTACATTAATATAATCTTCTAAAGAATATATATTAATATTTAAACTCAGTTTATTAACTATGTCAAGTATGTCTCTAAACATTAATATAAACCTCCAAGGTTAATATCGGGACACAAATTTAATTTATAAACTATTTATAAATTAAATAATAAGTTTCTAAAACTCCAGGAGTTTAATTTAAATTTCCAGAAGACAATTATGAAGTTTCTAAAACTTTCATGGGCATAATCGAAGGTACCAAATATTAAAGGACCAATGTGAATTTTTAGAATCATAAAATCTAGTTTTGGTGGACTAAATTGCAGTTTTGTAAATTCGGATACTGGAATAATGAATTGGAACAGCACAGGGGCCTCTGCCGCAATAAGACAGACAAATCTGTCGAATTGAAACAGGGTCCCTGATCTCCTGATTCTATTCTACCAGCCCCAAAACTTTCTGCAAATCTTCAATCAGGTCCCTGCAAATCCTAGAATCTTGCACAGAGTCGAACAATGGAGTTTCGATTTCAAATTTGATTTCCTAGTAATCAAAATGTTCCAAACACGAATCAACATACAACCCTTCATTAGTATCATCACCAGATCGGATCAAAGCATCAAAATCCCCTTTTTTTTATATAATTAAATTGCGATTCCCGTTCGTGAAGAAACGCGAGATTTCGTTCACGGTTCCGGTGAGATTTCGATGCTAAGGGGCGAACGGAGCCGAGCTCCGGTGGTTGTGATGGAGGATGAAGAAAACGTTGGTGGGATCAACTAATCCAGTGGTGGTCGAACGGAGCCCAGCTCCTTTGTCTGTCCATGGTGGTGGTGACAACCGACACTGGACATGAAGAAATCAATTGATCTGTTCAAGTCCATTGTATATGCAAAGATGGAATAAGAACTCGTTCATTACTAATTAATCAATCCAATGATTAATCATCAATTAATCCAAAATTAATTTAAGCAATTACATTATCAAATAACATCAATTTTATACAAAACCCAAACCCAGTTTGTTGCCGTAGGCCGCACACAAATAGATCCAATCTTCTTGTTGATCGTCAAATTTCCAAACCCATTTCATAAACACATTATATCATATCGAAATCAAATTTCTTTAAAACTTCAAACTCACAATTATACATAAAATAACATGTAAATAATTCATTCAATTAGCCTAGCTCTGATACCACTTTTAGTAGTTGTAGAAAATTACCTCTAAGGTTAATGCAGCGGAATAAAATTTTTTCCTACATGGATCGTTGATTGAATGAATATTTAACATGCTTCATGTAAATACATACTTACCTGTTATCCAGCTTCCAACTTCCATTAATCTTTGATCTAATCAAAGAGATTTGTTCTTCAAAACAATTGATAATCTTCTAAAGATTCTGACTGAACTCAGAACAATTCTAAGCTGCCTACGTACCCTCAGGATCAAGTCAAATGTAGTTCAATTCTTCGTTGATGAATTCTCCATGGATGCTAGGAAATCCATATTCAAATCTACATTAAGCAAAACAAGAAATCTCAAAGATCATAATAAAATGAGAATTCATCAAAGAAGAAAAGAAAAGAGTTAGAACGAATACAACCGTGTAGAAGAAACCTAAAAGATGAAGAAAACTCTTAGCCACACCCCAACAACAACACGTTTCATCATTCAGCAAAAAAAAAAATTGCGGCCGCAGCAACATATAGATAAAATGCTGATTAGGTATTATGCATGGGCCTCACCCTGTTGGTATGTGTGTAGGCTAATTTTCTGGAGGTCACGGGTTCGAAGCCCATCACTAGCAATCTTTTTCTTTTGGGCTTTTAACACTTGAACCTCATTCTAAATTGGTTCAAATGCACATTCTAACTTTAATTAATTAAATCCCATTTAATATAATTATTCTTTTCTTCTTTTATTAATTAAATCTAATTTAATTAATTTACTTTTTAAAAGTATAAATTAATCCATTGAATCCAATTCAACTTAATTAATTAGTTGTTACTATCAAATAGAATCATTCTCAATAATATTAAATCAAATATTTACCAAACCAATTGATATTTATTTAATATATGAATTAAGCTATAAATCTAATTTTAACTTAATTAATGATTTCCATCAAATGAAATTGATTTCCATCAAATGAAATGTCCTTGACAATAGTAAATCAAATGTTATCAATCCAATTGACATTTAATTTACCCTAATGCTTAATTGGGAGAATCATCACCTAGTTGTATATGACCCATAGGCCCTCACATATCATGCAATGATCAAATCAAGGTCTCAGTGAATATTCCTAGACAATCGTCACTAGACAATACTAATATGTAAGGAACGTTTGTTGAGGAGATACAAACTGCCTGTGATGTAGAGTACTTTGATGATACGGTCCTTTCATTCTCGAATACTCGAATGAATCTAGAATATGGATTAGTGTCTATTCCAATAACACATCCATTGTCTCTCAATCTTCTTAGTCGATCTAGATGATTATGTCCAAACACCATTTTGACATATATCTTTGCAGTGGCCACTGACTAACGATCGCACTAAATATGAGATGTAGAGTATTCTCTCCTTGAATCTATTCGGAGGAATGAATCCTGATCTTGGTCCAATCACTCACACCATATGCTTCCTAATATACCCAACGTATGTCGTATCTACCCTACTTTAAGAGTGCAAGCGTTGCGCATGGTCAAAGTATATTATTCCACATATGATGTAGTATTGACCTCAAGTCTGAAGACTATTACATCACCCTACAATCCGATACTCCCATAGACACTTAAATAGAATTTACCAAATGGTTTCTCGGCTGGGCATGCCAACACTCTCCAAAGTGTCCATGTGTCCATCATGAATAACCAAGCTATTCGCAGCAGTGAGAACTACTACATCCTCGAAGGATCTGATGCAACACATGCTAGTCTCTATCGCATCATTGATATCCCATATCTCAATGACCATCAACTAGTGGCTAATTTTAGGACTTAAGTTCTGACACGCAAGCTCCCATTAACTTGGTGATTATCTTTAGTCCTTGGGAACATCTTACAGAATAATTGATGAACGTGCGGATGTCGTGCTCCACGCGTATCAAATAATATTTGTAATTAGCCAAAGGCAATCCACAACTACAACGAAAACCGTAGTGTAGCAGTAGAATGACTCGAGTGTCGTTCTCTCAGGACTATAACTAGCTTTATCTATTTAACGAGAGAATATAAAACAGCAGACAGATAGCAAAACGGGGTTTCTAGCAGATAATGGAGATTGGTGATAGTATGGTCCTTCTTAGCATAACGGGTCGATAGTCATGCATAAATTCCTCGGTCTTGCATAGAGATCTTTGAATCAATCTAGTGTCCTGTTGCAAATATTAAGCACTACGAAGATAATTGGTCTGACAAGTCAATCACTATTGTCCTAATGTGTTCCGTAATTATTCAACACTACGAAGATAATTGGTCTGACGGTCGACAAGTGTCCAATTGTGCATAATAATTAATACAACATACGAGAATTTAGGTTGTGCCTGATCAACGAAATAAAGCAATGACACGGAGTATAATGCGCGATATAGCCATTAGCATGATTATCTTCCATTCGCTAAGAATTCACATACTACCACCAACGATAAGTTTAGCTACTCATAATAGGCATGCAATCAATAGAAATCATAGAAGAAAACATATTGAAAGATATATAAAATAAGTAGATTAAACTGTAAGATACAAGTTACCGAAGGTTGTCAATCTCCGAAGAATTGCGATCCTACGAGCTCCAATCCGCTATGAAAAAGTATCCCCTAAGCTACGGAACTCCCAGGACAGGCCCCGGGAAGTTCCTACCTAAAACAATAGAGAGAGGTGAGAAAGTAGGTCTGGAAAGATATGATTTTCGGAGAAAACTGAGCAACTATATATAGGCTTCGAATTATTGTGGGGCGGTTCGCCCCACACGCGCGGTGGTTCGCCGGGTGTGGGGCGGTTCGCCCCACGTCTGCGGCGGTTCGCCCGGCGTGTTTTTCGCGGAATACCGCGTTTTCGACGCGGTTTTGGATTTCTTCCCCTTTTCGGACTCGGTTTCTGACTTCTAGTAGCCTTCTAACCTCCAGATTGGGCCCCTAGAATCCAAATCCCATCCGGAAACCTTCAGATACTCCAAATAGGCTTCTGGAACACCAATTCCTTGTCAACTTCAATATATTTGCCCGGAAAGCTTCGAATTTCAACCAAAACCTGTAAAATAAAATCTAAAGGGAAACGTGACACTATTCTAATAAAATTTACTAAAATATAGTTAAATTAACATAGATGATAGCTAAAATAGGTGAAAAAGACTCGAATGAAAGTGTAAAATACACATTCATCAAACTCCCCAAACCGAACCTTTGCTTGTCCTCAAGCAACTAAGCTAGACTCTAATACAAAAAACATGCAAGACACAAAATGGAGTCTCATGCCAAATAAAATGAACCAATCTACTGAATCTACCAAATAACATATGAACAAAAACCATATAAATCAAAGCATGAATATAGGTTGAAGAATACCTCGATTGACTTATACACATCCACATAAGCACTTATGTCAAGACAAGATAGTCTCTCGTAACATTCTCTACCTGGACCTAGTCAGTGACGACGTAATGAAGCATGCTAAGATACGAATGGTTGTCCCGTGCCTATGAAACTGAGGACTTACTGCTGTTCCACCATGTTAAGACTTTTCCTCAAAAGAGGTCGAACCAGTACTGGCTCTCATCAAACGAAGGAGGGTTCCCTACAAAAGATAACACTCCCCTATTCTACCCATCTCTCAAGTAAAGTCTTAAGCTATTCACCACTTCCTGAATGGCAGGACGAGGGTGGTCTAGAACAGATGACACTCAAGACAAAAAAGATAAAAAATAGAAGATTACAACACGATTACGAACATTACAAAAAATGGAAAATAAGACTCAACACTTTGCTAAACTGCTATTTGGCTTTCTTTTTTGGACCCTTCTTTGCTTTTTTGGGGTCTTTTTCTTTTTTATTCTTTCCAGATTCTTTTTTTCTTTTTCTCTTTTTTTCTGGAATTTTTTCTTTCTTTTTTTTCGATTTTTCTCGCCAGCAGTAGCATAAAAAGAGAAACAAAATGACTCACATGACTTCCCCAAACCTATTCGAAAGAATACGTTGGAGCACAAAAATTCACGGAAAAGGAAAAATAAACTCACGATACGGAAAATGAAAAACAGAAACAAGTCTAATGATGGTGTAACCCCCTCCCCAAACCTATTCGGAAGAATAGGTTATAAACAAAGGATCACACAACCTCACACTACCTCCTTCCTAGGCATTTAGCAATCTCAAAGCATGGTGAAGACTTGTTGCCTCTTAGGTACATAATTACTCGGGAAACAACCATAAGACCCTAACATGCATCATCCTATTATAAAGGCCTTCGTGAACCGCAGTAGAGAAAACACCACTAAGTGATGTCGAGACTACCAAGCTTAACTAAGTACAATACACAAATGTGACAAGCCAAGAGAGACAGACCTCAAACAAATTCATAAAGATGAAGCATACGATTAATGGCATAGCTAGTTGATCTACCCAATAAAAAAGTTCAAAAAATTCGACAATAAACTCCATATAAAACATGCAAGACTATCCTAGGAAAGCAGTAAACGTGCAAATGTTTCAAAAATTTCACGAGTTATCATAAGCAAGATAAGTATAGAGATAACCAGCGATAACCTCCTCCCCAAACCTGAACGTCGTCGCTCGTCCCGAACGTCGAAAGTGGATCCAAGGTGAAATCTAATGCTTGTATAAGTGACCTATAATACTCAATCAAACTCGTGAGAAAACACACTAACCTTCAGTGGAAGTGGTAAGGGTAAGCT
Source organism: Plantago ovata (assembly GCA_028274465.1). Lineage (NCBI taxonomy): Eukaryota > Viridiplantae > Streptophyta > Magnoliopsida > Lamiales > Plantaginaceae > Plantago > Plantago ovata. The sequence goes on from CM051457.1 coordinate 62,283,614, forward strand.
CAAGGTGATCAACCTCCCTTTGATCACTAGATATCTCGAAGTACGGCTTCACTCGCTGGCCATTCACCTTGAAGGTATTCCCTGTCTTTGGATCGAAGAGTTTTACAGCTCCATGGGGAGCAACTTCGATAATTTCGTACGGTCCATCCCAACGAGTACGTAGCTTTCCAGAAAATAGTCGAAGGCGAGAATTAAATACCCAAGCTTTTTGTCCAGGAATCAATTCCTTACGTACTATACCACGATCATGATACTTCTTAGTACGTTCCTTATAGATTTTGGGATTTTCATAAGCACCTAGTCGTAATTCATCGAGCTCATCTAGTTGCAACAATCGTTCCTCCCCAACTTTTCCTATATCAAGATTGAGTGATTTAATGGCCCAATATGCCTTGTGTTCCAGTTCTACGGGAAGATGGCATGCTTTCCCATACACAAGTCTATACGGAGTGGTCCCGATCACCGTCTTGTAGCTAGTCATGTATGCCCAAAGTGCATCATTCTATTTTCCTGCCCAATCCTTCCTACTAGGCTTCACTACACGCTCCAGGATCTTCTTGATTTGACGGTTGTTGACTTCGACTTGTCCCGACGTCTGTGGGTGATAAGGTGTAGCTATGCTATGGTGGACACTGTATCTCTTAAGAAGGGAGGCAAACGTTCTATTGACGAAGTGTGACCCTCCATCGCTGATGATTGTCCTAGGGCACCCAAATCTCGAGAAAATTACTTCCTTCAAGAACTTCATAACCACTGCGCCGTCATTTGTTTTTGTAGGAATTTCCTCCACCCATTTAGTCACATAGTCCACTGCAACAAGAATGTATTCATAGCCTCCACTGTTTGGAAATGGTCCCATAAAACCAATGCCCCATACATCGAAAGGTTCTACCACTAGATTCCCTTGAAGGGGAATTTCATCTTTCTTGCTGATACCACCACCTCGTTGACATGGGTCACAATTCTTCACAAAATTTCGAGCATCTTTGTATATTGTTGGCCAGAAAAAATCCTGCTTGCAGTACCTTGCGTGCTGTCTTCAATCCACTGTAGTGCCCCCCACAATTGAGCTCATGGCAATGGCTCAGTACACTTTGTTGCTCTTCTTGTGGCACGCACCTCCTTAGAATCCCATCAGCTCCTTCCTTGAATAGATGCGGATCATCCCATATGTAAGTCCTGCATTGCTTAGCAAGAGTCCGAGGCTGAAAAGTTAGTAGGACAAACATTCATAGCCAAATAGTTTACAATATCTGCATACCATGGCTCTTCATGAGCCTTCATCAAGTGCTCATCGGGAAGGTCTTCATTGATGGGTATTGGATCAACAGGGATATTAGGTATTCTTGATAAATGATCTGCTACTAAATTCTCCCTACCGGCTCTATCCACTATGGTCAAATCAAAGTCTTGCAGCAAAAGGACCCAACGGATTAATCTAGGCTTAAAATCTTGCTTAGCTATCAAGTGTCTCAAAGCAGCATGATCAGTATGGACATTCACAGGATGGCCAATTAAATAAGACCTAAACTTTTGTAAAGCAAAGACAACAACTAAAAATTCCTTTTCAGTAGTTGTATAATTAACTTGCGCAGAGTCTAGAGTCTTACTAACATAATAAATCACACGGTACTGCTTATCAACTTTTTGGCATAAAACAGCTCCCATAGCAAAATTCGAAGCATCACACATAATTTCGAAAGGAAGATTCCAGTCAGGTGGTACAACAATGGGGGCAGAAACAAGCTTTTCCTTAAGGGTGTTAAAAGCAACTAAGCAATCATTAGAGAAATGGAAAACCACATCTTTAGCAAGCAAGCTTGTAACGACCCGGCCCACTAACAGGCCGAGACCCAGCCCAACGGGCCGGCAAGGTTACTCATGGGTGCTCTCCGGGGTGATATGCTGGCCCCACAGACCAACACGGGTTCTAATCCGCGCACTTTGTCCTCACTCGTGCGCGCACCGGGAACTTCCCAGTGGGTCACCCATCCTAGAATTGCTCCAGAGCAAGCACGCTTAACTCCGAAGTTCTTCTAGGTGGATTCCCGAAAAGAAAGATGCACCTTGTTGGTATGAGTAGCGTTCTCAACCCTTTTAAGCCTCTGAAATCTGGGGCGTTACAAAGCTACTTAAAGGTTTGGCAATTTTCGAAAAATCTTTAATAAACCTCCTATGAAAACCTACATGGCCAAGAAAAGATTGCAATTCTTTCACACAAGTAGGTGGGGGAAGTTTTTCAATGATTTCAATCTTAGCCTTGTCTACCTCAATACCCCTTTCAGAAACTATATGTCCTAGAACAATGCCTTCTCTAACCATATAATGACTCTTTTCCCAGCTTAAGGTTAAGTTGCATTCGATGCACCTTTTCAAAACTAGATCTAATCTTTGTAAGCACTCATCAAAGGAATCACCAAAAAGGGAAAAATCATCCATGAAAACTTCAACAAATTTAGTTACCATGTCAGAGAAAACAGAAAGCATGCACCTTTGAAAAGTGGCGGGAGCATTGCACAGTCCAAATGGCATCCTCCTATAGGCAAATGTTCCGAATGGGCAAGTGAATGTTGTCTTCTCCTGATCCTCTGGTGCAATCGGAATCTGGTAGAAACCTGATAAACCATCAAGAAAACAATAAAACTTCCGCCCCGCAAGGCGGTTTAGCATGTCATCTATAAATGGTAAAGGGAAGTGGTCTTTTTTAGTGGCGGCATTTAATCTTCTATAGTCAATGCACATCCGCCATCCAGTGGTCTTCCTAACCGGTACCAATTCTCCCTTCTCATTCTCTTCTACCGTGACTCCCGATTTCTTAGGAACTACATGTACCGGGCTCACCCATCGACTATCAGGAATGGGGTAAATCATATCAGCATCTAGCAACTTGATCACTTCCTTTTTTACCACCTCTTGCATGGCTGGATTTATTCTTCGCTGAGGTTGCCTAACAGGTTTGGCATCTTGTTCTAGAGTGATGTTGTGCACGCATCTTGTAGGGCTAATTCCCTTGATATCACTGATTCCCCATCCTATAGCTGCGGAATTTTCCTTCAATACTTCAATCAGCTTACTTTCTTCATTGTCGGAGAGATGTGAGGAGACAATTACAGGCTTCTTCTGATTTTACCCTAAGTACACATACTTGAGGTGCGCAGGAAGTGGTTTCAATTCTAAGCTAGGTTCCTCAGGAAACCCTCTTTCTTCTTCTTCGTCATCTAAAGGTTCAAGTACCTCTTCTCCTGCAGGAATTTCTGGGGTGCTATCCATTATTTCAACTAGCTCCCTTGCCTCCTCGGTCATGTAGCACGTCTCAGCTTGCATTGTTAGTGCCTCCTCAAGTGGTTCGCGCTCACCATGGCAATGATGAAATTCGGGAATTACGAATTCATAGCAATCGACAAATTTTAACTCCTCCGCAACTTCCTTATCTCTGATGCTACATCCTACCAACTCAATCTTCTCGCCCATTACCTCCATGGTTATTTTCTTGCCCTTAAGTTCAAGGCATGTGTTGGTGGTTGCCATGAATGGTCTCCCAAGTAGTACTACGTGCTCACGGATGTGGCTCTTTCCCTCGTCCGCGGACTTCATTACTACAAAATCAGCTGGGATTATCAATTTGTCCACTTTCACAAGGATGTCCTCTATTATCCCGACTGGTCGCTTCACACTTTGGTCGGCCATTTGGACGACCATATCAGTCGGTGTTAATTCTCCGAGTTCCAGGGCCTTGTACACTGAATACGGCATTAAGTTAATGCTAGCTCCTAAGTCGAGCATTGCTTTTGTAGTGCGTCCATTCCCTAAGGCGATGTAGATGATGAAGCTTCCAGGATCCTTTTTCTTCATGGGCAATCCGGCAATCGAGTTGACTGTTTCAACCCCATTCACTTTCTTTCCTGAAGTAATCCTTTTGTTCTTGATCTCACGAAAGAATTTCGTATAAGCTGGGATGTTCTGGATTAACTCTAAGAGAGGTACATTGACTTCTACTTTTGACAGGCGTTGGAATAAGGGTGAATCTTGAATATCCTTCTTGGCTGGTTTGATCCGACTCGGGTATGGCACATGTGGCTTCGGAGGCACATATGGATTGGAAGATTTGTGAAGTTCTCCTGGAATACTAGTTCCAACTTCGACTTCGTCATCATCTATGTCTATTACAGATGGTCTTGGTTCATCATTCCTTTCTGGAACTTCTTGAGGTTCTTTGGAACTTCCGCAATCCTCTTGTTCTGTGCTTGGCCCTCTATTATCGATCTCAGTAGATTCCACCCGCTTAGGACGTACGAAGTTAGGGATTTTGGTCATCTTGCCTCCTCGGAGCAGTAGATTCACTTCTTCGCACTCATTCTCCTCAGTAGCAACAGCTGGGGGTTGCTCGGGATCAGCTTCAGATATCTTACTGGCTGGACTAGGATTGACCGGTTCCGTGGAGTTAGGGGGTGATTCGCTCCTCACCTCGGGTGGTTTGCTCACTGCTTCCTGCGGGGTATCCTCGACTTCTTTACCGCACCTTCCACACTTCAGTAGGCTAAGTTCTTTGATAAGTTGCTCAGTTACTTCGATCGCTTCAAAAGCCTTCTCGATGCGAAGATTGTTCTCAGCTTGCCCTGCGTGTGCTACCTCGAAGACACTCTCAATGGCCTTAATCCCTGCGTAAAATGCAAGTTCCTCCTCCTCACTGATGTCTTCGTCCTCAGAATAGTCTTCGTATAACCCGTCAATTTCTTCTTGATTTGAGTATATGTTGGCGACTTCATTCGACATTATTTTCTCGGATTGTGCGGATCCATTGGCGTATGTTTGAAAGACCTTCACTGCCTCTTCAACTGTACATTCTTCTAAACCTCCACATATCCCATCTATTTGAAGCCTAACTTCATCTCGTAGTCCTCCAACAAAAAAACCAAATCAGCTCCCCACCGTCGAAACGGTGGTGGGGGCACTCACGTTTATACAGCTCAAAACGTTCATAGGTGTCACAGAAACGCTCGTATTCTCCTTGTTTGAAGTATTCGATCCGATTCCGTAGTGCAATCGTCTCATGGTAAGGCATGAAACGTGCCAAGAACTCCTCTACTACTTGGCTCCAGGTCTTCAGTGATCCTGGTGCTAACCTTGCTATCCATATCCTCGGTTCATATCCCAAAGCAAAAGGAAATAATTTCCTACATAATTGATCCTTGGTGAACCCCTTTGCTGGAACTTTTGCTATCTCCTCTTCATAGGACCTGATGAAGCTTATTGGATTCATATCCTCTCCTTCTTCGAACCATGGTATCCTTCTCACTATGGTGCTTGTTACCTCGTACCCCGATAACTCTTCTTCCAAGTATAGCTGACCCCCTTCTGACTTGCGAGAACGTCGGTGTCAAGCGGGCTTTTAAGGTCGTCATACCTGGAAATTTGTATCAGGAGTAAAGCCTCGTTAGAAATTCTGAAAATCGAGAATATTTCTAGGTATCGAATAGTACTAAGGAAGCAGTATCAGAGAGAGATTAAAAAGGAAAACTAAAACTAATAGGATTAGGAATCTAAAGCTGAAAATATAAACAAATTAAACAGAAAAAAGGAGTATAGTCCCCGGCAGCGGCGCCAATTTGATGAACGTGCGGATGTCGTGCTCCACGTGTATCAAATAATATTTGTAATTAGCCAAAGGCAATCCACAACTACAACGAAAACCGTAGTGTAGCAGTAGAATGACTCGAGTGTCGTTCTCTCAGGACTATAACTAGCTTTATCTGTTTAACAAGAGAATATAAAACAGCAGACAGATAGCAAAAGGGGGTTTCTAGCAGATAATGGAGATTGGTGATAGTATGGTCCTTCTTAGCATAACGGGTCGATAGTCATGCATAAATTCCTCGGTCTTGCATAGAAATCTTTGAATCAATCTAGTGTCCTGTTGCAAATATTAAGCACTACGAAGACAATTGGTCTGACAAGTCAATCACTATTGTCCTAATGTGTTCCGTAATTATTCAACACTACGAAGATAATTGGTCTGACGGTCGACAAGTGTCCAATTGTGCATAATAATTAATACAACATACGAGAATTTAGGCTGTGCCTGATCAACGAAATAAAGCAATGACACGGAGTATAATGCGCGATATAGCCATTAGCATGATTATCTTCCCTTCGCTAAGAATTCACATACTACCACCAACGATAAGTTTAGCTACTCATAATAGGCATGCAATCAATAGAAATCATAGAAGAAAACATATTGAAAGATATATAAAATAAGTAGATTAAACTGTAAGATACAAGTTACCGAAGGTTGTCAATCTCCGAAGAATTGCGATCCTACGAGCTCCAATCCGCTATGAAAAAGTATCCCCTAAGCTACGGAACTCCCAGGACAGGCCCCGGGAAGTTCCTACGTAAAACTATAGAGAGAGGTGAGAAAGTAGGTCTAGAAAGATATGATTTTCGGAGAAAACTGAGCAACTATATATAGGCTTCGAATTATTGTGGGGCGGTTCGCCCCACACGCGCGGAGGTTCGTCCGGTGTGGGGCGGTTCGCCCCACGTCTGCGGCGGTTCGCCCCACGTCTGCGGCGGTTCGCCCGGCGTGTTTTTCGCGGAATTCCGCGTTTTCGACGCGGTTTTGGATTTCTTCCCCTTTTCGGACTCGGTTTCTGACTTCTAGTAGCCTTCTAACCTCCAGATTCGGCCCCTAGACTCCAAATCCCATCCGGAAACCTTCAGATACTCCAAATAGGCTTTTGGAACACCAATTCCTTGTCAACTTCAATATATTTGCCCGGAAATCTTCGAATTTCAACCAAAACCTGTAAAATAAAATCTAAAGGGAAACGTGACACTATTCTAATAAAATGTACTAAAATATAGCTAAATTAACATAGAGGATAGCTAAAATAGGTGAAAAAGACTCGAATGAAAGTGTAAAATACACATTCATCAATAATTCAAACAACCAAATAATCTATTCAGTAAATGTAATGCCAATTGTATTTATGTATGCTTAAATAAATGTAACATAAATAAATACCAATAAGCTGAATGCGGTAAAATACATATCGTCCTTAATGTTGGTTGTCTCTAGGACATATATACTTTCATCGATCTCTAAGGACTATAAGTAGCTTTATCTAATTTAACTTAAACTATAAACTCAACAAACGACTTAGCACAGATTTTTCTTATCAAATATAATGGAAGTTAGCGATAGTATGATCATTCAAAGCATCAGGTTAATAATCATGCATGAAGTACTTGAACGTTTGCATAGAAATCTAAGATCATGAATTGTCCAATGTGTTCCGTTCAATTCAACACTACGAAGATAGAGGGCTTAGATAGATCAATGAAATAAAGCAATAAGTCAAGTCTAAATCTCGTTACAGCCACTCATGCATAAATAAGAACCCTAGCTAAGAAATCACATACTATCACCAACGATAGATTTAGCTACTCATAGATATAACGAAATCAACAAGAATCATATCAAGATTGAATGAAAACATGTTGAAAGAAATAAATAAAAGCAGAAAAATCGTGAGATACAAGTTACCAACGAAGGGCGTCAATCTCCAATTGCTATGAAAAACGTAGAACAATAGGCAAACATATATATAGTTACGGAAACGCATGTGGCGAACCGCCCCAGACGCCGGGCGCTTCGCCCCACGTCCCAGGCGATTCTCCTGGGACGTCCAGACCGACTCTAGCGAGATTTTAGTCTTCTTTTCCTTTTCGGACTCGGATTTTGCCTTCTAGTGACCTTTAAGCCTTGAAACTCGTCCCCTAGGCCTCAAATCTCATCCGGAACCTTCTAGATACACCACGAATGTCCTCGAAACACCAAAACCTCGTCCTCTTCATCAATATTGCCCATAAAAACACGTTTTTCACCTAAAACCTGAAAAATGCAAATAAAAGGGAAACGTGACACTATTCTAATAAAATGCACTAAGATATAAGCTAAATTAACCTAGAGGATAGCTAAATTGGTGAAAAAGACTCGAATGAAAGTGTAAAATACACGTTCATCAAACTCCCCAAACCGAACCTTTGCTTGTCCTCGAGCAACTAAGCTAGACTCTAATGCAAAAAACCAATGCAACACACAAAATGGAGTCTCATGCCAAATGAAATGAACTAATCTATTGAATCTATCAAAAACTTATGAACAATGACCATACAAATCATAACATGGATATTGGTTGAAGAATGCCTCAATTGACTCATACACATTCACCTATGCACTATGTTAAACAAGATAGTCTCTCGTAACATTCTCTACCTGGACCTAGTCAGTGACGACGTAATGAAACATGTTAAAATAAGAATGATTGTCCCGTGCCTATGAAACTGAGGACTTACTGCTGTTCACCAAGTTAAGACTTTTCCTCAAAGAGGTCGAACCAATACTGGATCTCATCAAACGAAGGAGGGTTCCCTAAAAGTTCACACTTCACTATTCTACCCATCTCTCAAGCAAAGTCATAAACTAATCACCACTTCCTGAATGGCAGGACGAGGGTGGTATAGAACAGATGACACTCAAACAAACAAAAGACAAACTTTACAACTCGATTACGAACATTACATGAATTGAAAAACGAGACAAACACTTTGCTAAACTGCTTTTTGGCTTTCTTCGGACCCTTCTTTGCTTTTTTGGGGTCTTGTCTTTTTTTCTTCTTTTCCATATTTTTTCTTTTTCCTGGAATTTGTTCTTTTTTTATTTTTCTTTCTCTCTTTTTTTATTTTTTATTATTTTTTTTTATAGCCAGCAGTAGCACAACGAAAAAGAAATTACAATGACTCACAAACGACCTCCCCAAACCTATTCGAAAGAATAGGTTGGAGCCTAAACTTTACGAAAAAGGAAAAACAGACTCATAATACTCAAAAATTGAAAAACAAGTCTAATGATAGCGTAACCCCCTCCCCAAACCTATTCGAAAGAATAGATCGCAAACAAAGGATCACACAGTCTCACACTACCTCATTCCTAGGCATTTAGCAATCTCAAAGCAAGGTGAAGACTTGTTGCCTCTTAGGTACATAATTACTCGGGAAAACAACCATAAGATCCTAACATGCATCATCCTATTATAAAGACCTTCGTGAACCGCAGTAGAGAAAACACCACTAAGTGATGTCGAGACTACGAAGCTTAACTAAGTGCAAACATAAATGTGACAAGCCAAGCGAGAAAAACCTCAAACAAATTCATAGAGATGAAACATATGGTTAAAGGTCATAACTAGTTAATCTACCCTATAAAAAAGTTCGAAAAATTTGGCAATAAACTCCACATAAAACATGCAAAACTAGACTAGAATGAATGTAGTGTATGTAGTGTATGCAACTAAATTACTAGGAAAGCGATAAACGTGCAAATGCTAATGCAAACGAATTTCAACAAAATACAAGGTACTATACTCAAAATACCAATGCCAAGCTCCAAACTAATAACAATAGTTCACTTAAATCCCATCCCCCATCATGAAACTAAAGCTAGTCCCTAGCAATAAGAGAATGAGGAAATAAGAAGTGATACTAGATGTAACGACCCGACCAATCCGGCCGGCGTGGCTACTCATGGGCGCTCTCCAGGGTGATATGTTGGCCCCACAGACCAACACGGGTTGTAATCCGCGCACTTTGTCCTCACTCGTGCGCGCACCGGGAACTTCCCAGTGGGTCACCCATCCTAGAATTGCTCCAGAGCAAGCACGCTTAACTCTGAAGTTCTTCTAGGTGGAATCCCGAAAAGAAAGGTGCACCTTGATGGTATGAGTAGCGTTCTCAACCCTTTTAAGCTTCTGAAATTTGGGGCATTACAATATACCCCCCTTAAAGCCTCGACGTCCTCGTCGAGCGCCTTAAGTGGTGGGGGTGACAAATTGACAATATCCTTTACCAACCGTCCACCCGATGCGGGCTTTGGGTTGATCTAGGCTCTGATACCATTTGTAACGACCCGACCAATCCGGCCGGCGTGGCTACTCATGGGCGCTCTCCAGGGTGATATGCTGGCCCCACAGACCAACACGGGTTCTAATCCGCGCACTTTGTCCTCACTCGTGCGCGCACCGGGAACTTCCCAGTGGGTACCCCATCCTAGAATTGCTCCAGAGCAAGCACGCTTAACTCTGAAGTTCTTCTAGGTGGAATCCCGAAAAGAAAGGTGCACCTTGATGGTATGAGTAGCGTTCTCAACCCTTTTAAGCTTCTGAAATTTGGGGCATTACAATACTGTAACGGTACCGGTTTTGAAAGCAAAATATTTTCTTGAAAAAGAAAAATCGAAAAATACTTTAATAACAACGGTCGGCAATAAATGCCAAAATAATCTTTGACGCTAACAATAATAAATAATATCCAATGACAACTCAAGTTCGAATGCATAACGAATGAAGACAATAAAAGAAGACCCTTTCTCGGAGATAGCTTAAAAGGGTTGAGAACGCTACTCATACCAACAAGGGTGCACCTTTCTTTTCGGGAATCCACCTATAAGAACTTCAGAGTTAAGCGTGCTTGCTCGGGAGCAATTCTAGGATTGGTGACCCACTGGGAAGTTCCCGGTGCGCGCACGAGTGAGGACAAAGTGCGCGGATTAGAACCCGTGTTGGTCTGTGGGGCCAGCATATCACCCCGGAGAGCACCCATGAGTAACCTTGCCGGTCCGTTGGGCTGGGTCTCGGCCCGTTAGTGGGTCGGGTCGTTACACTAGATGTTACCGAGTGGTTTGGCCTCGGTCGGCTGAGTACACAAGATGTAAGGTATTGAGATTACTCGAGGGCCCTTGTTAGTGATCATCGGACCCCGTGGTGGTGGTGGTGGTTCTACTAATAGATCGAATAGGGCGAACTCCTCCATCAGTATTCATGGTATCCTCATTGTCCCTATTGTCTTCATTGTTACCATCATCATCATTAGAAGAGTTGCGTTGTCGAAGGGAAGCCTCAAGATTAGCCGCTGCAGCTATGGGGTTTTCCATTTGGTATCTCTCTAATAGCCCGTGAATTGTTGAAGGGGAAAGAGCCGTGCTCTTAGAGTCTCCTTCACCAATGTCCTCTACCCCATGGAAATTACAGTAGGTTGTGATGAAACTCGGAAACACAGAGGTCTTCTTCTTCTTTGCCCAATGTCGCCCATATTCTTCATGGATGATGCTCCCGATGTCTATATGGTGCTCCCTTAATAAGCAGTCGAGGAGCACCCCAAAGAAGGGCTGGGTGTTCGTGTCATTATGTTTTGGAATCAAGTTAGCGATACGTAACTTCATCACCACTATCGACTCAAGACTAAATCTGTCGTGATGAGGCCGCCCCGGTTGCTTCCTAGTCTCTCGAACCTTGCATTCCTTGTGGTAGATTTCTGTCGTGATATTGCTTCCAATCCCTTTAGTGGTACGTGAATAGACATAAGAATGGTCATTCCCGGTGAATTCGCGTTCCACCATATGGATAAAGCGCGAAGTTGATGCAAAAGTCCATGGCTCGAACACACCTCTAACGAGATCACTCTCCTTCTCTTGAAGATTAGTATACCCAACATAGAACTCATGGAGAACGTCCTTGTCAAACCCTTCGACATGGTTGGAATCGAACCACCTCCAATACCTCATTGTAGCCAAACGAAAGTGCTCCTCTCTCTTTGTGGCATGGTACCTACAAACATCCATTAGTACCTTGTACAACAAAAAGCTTCATGCATATGCAAATGCAAGAGTGCAACAAACGAGTAACTTCATCATCATGCCTAATCTTCAAAACACCAAGTCTAATCTTGTAACGCCCCGTATTTTTTTTATTTTTCTTATTTAATTATTTTTATAATTATTTAATTACCTAAATAATTTATTTTATTTGGTAATTTATTTATTTCCTTCCCGCGTTATTAAACTCGAATTCGAAAGCTTCTTCGGGTTGTTGGGTCGAATTTACTAGAAACTGACTACCAGCCTATTCCCTTGGCCCATTTCGACATAACCCATCTGCTGGCCCAATTCCATTTTCGTGGCCCAAGACTTTAAGCCCATCTCTTGGCCCATGTCATCAAAAAACCTTAACCTAAACCTTTCCCCAATCTTCTCCTTTCCCTCATTCCCTTCACGCCACTACTGAGAAAAAGAAGGAAAAAAAAGAAAACAACTCTCTGCCTCTCTCACCTTCGCCCATCTTCACCATTTCCATCTTGTTTCAACTTTCCATCCCAAGTCACCATCATCATCTCCATTGCTATCATCTATCATCATCAAAACCGCACCTCACCGCCATCGGCCCGTCACCCTGTGCCATCCCGTCTGGGCCGCGCCGTCGAACCCCGTATGACCTGTCCCGTTCTCATTCCGTTCCCCTCCCGGCTTCGTTCTGCCCGTCATCTCCGGTCCCGTTGCCGCTGTCTCAGCGCCTCTCCGGTACGTTTCAGTTCGTTCGCGTGTCCTCCGTCACGTCCCGATCTAATTTCACCCGGTAAGCCTCCGTCTCTAGCTCGTGCGATTCTGTTTCTGTTGGGATTCAGTCTCGATTTGGATCTCGGATTGATCTCTTGCTTCTCGATTGATTCGTAGTAGTGGTTCTTGTTCCCTTCCGATCAGTCCGTCCCACGCGTGCTCTCTGTCCGGTTTCTGCCCGTTCGAACTTTCGGTAAGTCTCTGTTCGGCTCAATTCTGATTCGTTAAGATTAAATCTCGAATTGAATCTTGGTTTAATCCCTACGTATCTTTTGATTCACAGTTTACTTTGTTACCGGTTCGTTAGAAGGTAACGATCTGCCCTGTTCTTCTTTTACGCTTTCCATCTTTTCTTTTATTCCCGTTTTACCCCTGCTGTACTTTGACCTCGAAACTGAACCGGGACTTAGGGTAGATTGGGAATGTGAATGTTGTTGGTAGACTGTTTGACCTTGATTTACGCATGTTGACCGAATCTGGACAGTTTGACCTCGTGTATTGACTGACTTGGACCTTGGTGAATTTATTTGAGGAAACTTGGGGACTGATTGGTAATAATTAAAACCTGTGAGGACTTGTTTTGAGATCTCTGGAAAATTAAAGGACCTTTTTACAATTATGCTTTGACCAATCTTGACTGACAGGGGACTAGATTAGGAGATTTTTGGACTTGTGTAGACTGTCGTGCATGTTTTGAGATTTGTTGGACTTATTTGTACTTTCTGAAAATTAAAAAGGACTTTTCTGCAATTACGGTTTGACGATAAACTAGTAATTTCACTTTTGAACAGTATTTTAGTCGAAGTATAAGTTGTTTTGGTTTCTGAAAAGGGTTTTCTGTTTTACTTTTACTACTGAGAGTTATTTATGTAAACAAAAGTTAAAAGTCTTTTCTTAAACAACTATTCATGTTTAATTACTTTTTGTTTCAGCATTAAGTGACAAGTAGACTTGCTAGTTTAGTTTGTTTGTGAGTTAGAGTTTAACATAGAGGTCCCGAGTTCAAACCCCACCTTCACCACTTTTTCTCCGATTACCTTCTTTATCGTTTCGTTTTCCGTTCCTACTTAAGGTAGTAACTTGGAGTTTCTCTTTAGGGTCCGTGCTATCCGTTGTTCCGTAGCTGCTTTTCGAATCCGTGCTAAGCTCAATCAACCTCAAGGTGAGTGTTCACCCCCAAAAGTTATCTATTTACAAAACCTGGAAGGCAATGTGTTATGCATGTATATATATACTTACATGTATTGTATTCTGTATGCTTCCGTTTTTAAAGTAATTATGTCCTAAGTATGACTATTTTACTTTATTCTGTTTGGTACACTCTGTTCTGTACTAATTCTTCTGCAGGAATATTTCTCGATATCTCGAGTACTATTTTGTTATTGATTGTTTGGTCTGTCTATCTGTTCTGTCTGTTTCTGTTTGGCCGGTCGATTAGGTTGTAATTAGGTAGACTTGGGTAGTGTGGACTATCGAGTTTATTTGATTATTTCCTAGTCTATTCCCTTTTAGACGCGAGGCAGAAGTCGCTGAGGTCTATTAGGGTCGTAGGATCTGTTTCCCCAAAGTACACGGGGCTCTGTTTCTGTCTAGAGAAGGCCATCTCTGGACGGAGTTACAAGGGCAATCTGGGAGTAGGAGCAATAAGGCGGGCTGCACCAACGAAATCTGCTCTGTTCTGTTATCTGTCTGTCTTTTCTGTTCTGTTGTCTGTTTGTTTCATTTGTTCCGTTATCCGTTTCTATATGTTATCATATGTGTTGCAAATTCTTTTGTTTTAAAACTTGTTTATCTTTTCTGTCTGTTAAAATTCGAACCTCACTGAGATCCTTTATCTCACACTCTTTCTGTTTTCAAAATCCCTTCCTTGTAGATTCTGCTGAAGGAGACCGAGTCTAGACATCCAGCGACTGAGAGTGGGAACTGGGGCTTTCGTTGGGATTTATTTGTTTTTTTGAAAATAAGAAGAAAAACTATTTATATTCTTCACTATCCGTTAAATGTTTTTTTTTTGAAATTTTCATAGTTACCGTTGGATATTTTGAGTGTGTTTGCACATTGGCGCCAAAATCTGTTATTGCATTTATTGTGGACCGTTGTCCTTTGGATTATTTCAAATGTTTTTTTTTTCCGATTAAAAATATTTCATTTTAAAATTCGATACCGTTACAGTTGGTATCAGAGCTTGAGTTCGAACTCAAGCTTGCTAGGATAGGATCTTTTGACCTTTTGGGGTGTGTGTCAGGGTCCGAGTCGCTGGATTTAGTTACACGTTTTTTGTTTAAATCTTCGTCTGAGTCTTTCGTACTAACTCTGCACCGCAATTCTGTTATGATTCTGATATAGCTCTCTGTTATTGCCATTTGATGCTTGATTGATAATTAAGTTGCTTGCATGGTTTTGTCCAAAAGTTTTGAAATGACTTATCTGCCTGGTTACTAAATCAAGTTCTTTTCCTTATGGCATGGTATTATTGTTGACTCTGTTAACTTTTACCGAGATTGTTCTCCTGATTTTGCTGCTTTAAGTTAATCGCATGTTATGCTGTTTAAAGGTGTTTTATGTCTTATGCAATTATTAATTGCATGCTACACACTTTCATTTATGCAATAGTTTCACCTTAAGTTTTTTGCCTTAGTTCTCGTTATGCCTTAGGATAGTCTCACTCGAAGACGATTAACGACGTTACTTACCTTAGACTAATTGCGATAGGATGGCTCCAAGGAACAACACCCGCAATGGCAATGGCAATAGCAACACCAATGACGACAGGAACGACAACAATAAAAACAACCAGGACCAAGTGGAGCGGATCATTGCAGCTTTGGGAAACTTCATTGAGAACATGCGCCATGCTGGACCGCAAATTGCTCAGCCGGTTACACCGCCACCACCACCGACTCAAACGATCGATCAAGCTGCTGAACGTTTCACTCGTTTCCATCCCGATAGGTTCGATGGGGCACCCAATGCCCGCAAAGCTGAGCTTTGGCTGGAGAGCATGGAGAATCTGTTCTCGATCTTACACTACCCTGATGAAAGGAGGATTGAGCTCGCGGCTTTCCAGTTTGAAGGAGCAGCAAGAAATTGGTGGAGAACCGTAGATGCAAGGTGGAGACAAGAAGCAGTTGCCCGCACTTGGAAGAACTTCGAGAAGGAGTTCATGGATAAGTTCGTGCCTCTCCTAGTTCGCGAGAACAGGAGAGATGAGTTCCAAGACTAGGTGCAAGGAAGAATGAATGTCGCCAATTACGACTCTGAGTTCACTCGACTGCAGAAGTACGTGCCGCACTTTCAGAACGACGAGAGGGAGAAGGTTCACCATTTTGTGAAGGGTCTGAACCCAGAGATGCGTTACAGCCTGTTCGGTACTGACATTCCCACCTACATTAAGGTAGTGGAGTTAGCTGCTGAGGTAGAAAGTGGTCTGGGAGAACTCGAGAGCTTTGAACCCCAACGATCTCGAAAAAGGAGTTCTGGTAACAGGAGTAGCAAGGATGGCAAGGATCGTCGGTCCCCATCCAAGTATTCTCGTCGCCAACAGGAAAGTCGATCTCGTCATGTGGCTGAAAGTACTGAACAACCATCTCGAAGAAATTGCAATTTCTGCGGAGGCACAACTCACGAGGAGAAGAACTGTTGGAGGAAGCAAGGTGTATGCTTGGCATGTGGAAGCAAGGAGCATAAGATCAATGTTAGTCCGCGACGCAACTCCCTGATGGAAGAAGGAAGATCTGGAGGCACCACTTCAAGGAATCAAGGAAGTAGTACAAAAGCTAAGCCAAGAGTTTATAGTATGATCGGATATGAGACTCCCTCAAGAAGAGTGGCTAAAGGTACGCTCATTTGGACGAACTTCTTATAAGTTGGGTTTGTTTATCGAACTGCACTTCTTTCGATAGGATAGATTCACTTGAAGTTTAACTATCGACTATTTGCTGAGGATTGATAGTTGGATGTTCTCGTTGAAGAGGCAAGCTTTAACTTCTTTAGGGTAGGTACGAATTTTATTAACCTTTGACTTGCGAACGTGTTCGTTTGACCCGGCGTTAGAAGTTTGAAGACATTCGATTATCCGTTCCACGTTCGTTAGTTCTACGCTAGTTAAGTTTCGAGGACGAAACTTCTTTTAAGGGGGGTGGAGTGTAACGCCCCGTATTTTTTATTTTTATTTTTTTATTTAATTATTTTTCTAATAATTTAATTACCTAAATAATTTATTTTATTTTGCAATTTATTTATTTTCCTTCCCGCGTTATTAAACTCGAATTCGAAAGCTTCTTCGGGTTGTTGGATCGAATTTACTAGAGACTGACTACCAGCCTATTTCCTTGGCCCATTTCGACATAACCCATCTGCTGGCCCAATTCCATTTTCGTGGCCCAAGACTTAAAGCCCATCTCTTGGCCCATGTCATCAAAAACCCTAAACCTAAACCTTTCCCCAATCTTCTCCTTTCCCTCATTCCCGAAGGAAAAAAAAAAAAACAACTCTCTGCCTCTCTCACCTTCGCCCATCTTCACCATTTCCATCTTGTTTCAACTTTCCATCCCAAGTCACCATCATCATATCCATTGCTATCATATATCATCATCAAAACCGCACCTCACCGCCGCCGGCCCGTCACCCTGCGCCATCCCGTCTGGGCCGCGCCGTCGAACCCCGTACGGCCTGTCCCGTTCTCGTTCCGTTCCCCTCCCGGCTTCGTTATGCCTGTCATCTCCGGTCCCACAGCCGCCGTCTCAGCGCCTCTCTGGTACGTTTCAGTTCGTTCGTGTGTCCTCCGTCACGTCACGATCTAATTTCACCCAGTAAGCCTCCGTCTCTAGCTCGTGCGATTATGTTTCTGTTGGGATTCACTCTCGATTTGGATCTCGGTTTGATCTCTTGCTTCTCGATTGATTCGCAGTCGTTGTTCTTGTTCCATTCCGATCAGTCCGTCCCGCGCGTGCTCTCTGTCCGGTTTCTACCCGTTCGAACTTTCGGTAAGTCTCTGTTCGGCTCAATTCCGATACGTTAAGATTAAATCTCGAATTGAATCTTGGTTTAATCCCTACGTATCTTTTGATTCACAGTTTACTTTGTTACCGGTTCGTTAGAAGGTAACGATCTGCCCTGTTCTTCTTTTACGCTTTCCATCTTTTCTTTTATTCCCGTTTTACCCCTGCTGTACTTTGACCTCGAAACTGAACCGGGACTTAGGGTAGATTTGGAATGTGAATGTTGTTTGTAGACTGTTTGACCTTGATTTACGCATGTTGACCGAATCTGGACAGTTTGACCTCATGTATTGACTGACCTGGACCTTGGTGAATTTATTTGAGGAAACTTGGGGAATGATTGGTAATAATTAAAACCTGTGAGGACTTGTTTTGCGATCTCTGGAAATTTAAAGGACCTTTTTACAATTATGTTTTGACCAATCTTGACTGACAGGAGACTAGATTAGGAGATTTTTGGACTTGTGTAGACTGTCGTGCATGTTTTGAGACTTGTTGGACTTATTTGTACGTTCTGAAAATTAAAAAGGACTTTTCTGCAATTACGGTTTGAGGGTAAACTAGTAATTTCACTTCTGAACAGTATTTTAGTCGAAGTATAAGCTGTTTTGGTTTGTGAAAAGGGTTTTCTGTTTTACTTTTACTACTGAGAGTTATTTATGTAAACAAAAGTTAAAAGTCTTTTCTTAAACAACTATTCATGTTTAATTACTTTTTGTTTCACCATTAAGTGACAAGTAGACTTGCTAGTTTAGTTGGTTTGTGAGTTAGAGTTTAACATAGAGGTCCCGAGTTCAAACCCCACCTTCACCACATTTTCTCCGATTACCTTCTTTATCGTTTCGTTCTCCGTTCCTACTTAAGGTAGTAACTTGGAGTTTCTCTTTAGGGTCCGTGCTATCCGTTGTTCCGTAGCTGCTTTTCGAATCCGGGCTAAGTTCAATCAACTTCAAGGTGAGTGTTCACCCCCAAAAGTTATCTATTTACAAAATCTGGAAGGCAATGTGTTATGTATGTATATATATACTTACATGTATTGTATTCTGTATGCTTCCGTTTTTAAAGTAATTATGTCCTATGTATGACTATTTTACTTTATTCTGTTTGGTACACTCTGTTCTGTACTAATTCTTCTGCAGGAACATTTCTCGATATCTCGAGTACTATTTTATTATTGATTGTATGGTCTGTCTATCTGTTCTATCTGTTTCTGTTTGGCCGGTCGATTAGGTTGTAATTAGGTAGACTTGGGTAGTGTGGACTATCGAGTTTATTTGATTATTTCCTAGTCTATTCCCTTTTAGACGCGAGGCAGAAGTCGCTGAGGTCTATTAGGGTCGTAGGATTTGTTTCCCCAAAGTACACGGGGCTCTGTTTCTGTCTAGAGAAGGCCATCTCTGGAGGGAGTTACAAGGGCAATCTGGGAGTAGGAGCAATAAGGCGGGCTGCACCAACGAAATCTGCTCTGTTACGTTATCTGTCAGTCTTTTCTGTTCTGTTGTCTGTTTGTTTCATTTGTTCCGTTATCCGTTTCTATATGTTATCATATGTGTTGCAAATTCTTTTGTTTTAAAAATTGTTTATCTTTTCTGTCTGTTAAAATTCGAACCTCACTGAGATCTTTTATCTCACACTCTTTCTGTTTTCAAAATCCCTTACTTGTAGATTCTGCTGAAGGAGACCGAGTTTAGACGTTCAGCGACTGAGAGTGGGAACTGGGGCTTTCGTTGGGATTTATTTGTTTTTTTGAAAATAAGAAGAAAAACTATTTATATTCTTCACTATCCGTTACATGTTTTTGTTTTTGAAATTTTCATAGTTACCGTTGGATATTTTGAGTTTGTTTGCGCATTGGCGCCAAAATCTGTTATTGCATTTATTGTGGACCGTTGTCCTTTGGATTATTTAAAATGTTTCTTTTTCCGATTAAAAATATTTCATTTTAAAATTCGATACCGTTACAGTTGGTATCAGAGCTTGAGTTCGAACTCAAGCTTGCTAGGATAGGATCTTTTGACCTTTGGGGGTGTGTGTGAGGGTCCGAGTCGCTGGATTTAGTTACACGTTTTTCGTTTAAATCTTCGTCTGAGTCTTTCGTACTAACTCTGCACCGCCATTCTGTTATGATTCTGATACAACTCTCTGTTATTGCCATTTGATGCTTGATTGATTATTAAGTTGCTTGCATGGTTTTGTCCAAAAGTTTTGAAATGACTTATCTGCCTGGTTACTAAATCAAGTACTTTTCCTTATCGCATGGTATTATTGTTGACTCTGTTTACTTGTACCGAGATTGTTCTCCTGATTTTGTTGCTTTAAGTTAATCGCATGTTATGCTGTTTAAAGGTGTTTTATGTGTTATGCAATTATTAATTGCATGCTACACACTTTCATTTATGCAATAGTTTCACCTTAAGTTTTTGCCTTAGTTCTCGTTATGCCTTAGGATAGTCTCACTCGAAGACGATTAACGACGTTACTTACCTTAGACTAATTGCGATAGAATGGCTCCAAGGAACAACACCCGCAACGGCAATGGCAATAGCAACACCAATGACGACAACAACGACAACAATGGAAACAACCAGGACCAAGTGGAGCGGATCATTTCAGCTTTGGGAAACTTTAGTGAGAACATGCGCCATGCTGGACCGCAAATTGCTCAGCCGGTTACACCGCCACCACCACCGACTCAAACGATCGATCAAGCTGCTGAACGTTTCACTCGTTTCCATCCTGACAGGTTCGATGGGGCACCCAATGCCCGCAAAGCTGAGCTTTGGATGGAGAGCATGGAGAATCTGTTCTCGATCTTACACTACCCTGATAAAAGGAGGATTGAGCTCGCGGCTTTCCAGTTTGTAGGAGCAGCAAGAAATTGGTGGAGGACCGTAGATGCAAGGTGGAGACAAGAAGCAGTTGCCCGCACTTGGGAGAACTTCGAGAAGGAGTTCATGGATAAGTTCGTGCCTCTCCTAGTTCGCGAGAACAGGAGAGACGAGTTCCAAGACTTGGTGCAAGGAAGAATGAATGTCGCCAATTACGACTCTGAGTTCACTCGACTGCTGAAGTACGTGTCGCACTTTCAGAACGACTAGAGGGAGAAGGTTCGCCATTTTGTGAAGGGTCTGAACCCAGAGATCCATTACAACCTGTTCGGTACTGACATGCCCACCTACATTAAGGTAGTGGAGTTAGCTGCTGAGGTAGAAAGTGGTCTGGGAGAACTCGAGAGCTTTGAACCCCAACGATCTCGAAAAAGGAGTTCTGATCACAGGAGTAGCAAGGATGGCAAGGATCATCGGTCCCCATCCAAGTATGCTCGTCGCCAATAGGAAAGTCGATCTTGTCATGTGGCTGAAAGTACTGAACAACCATCTCGAAGAAATTGCAATTTCTGCGGAGGCACAACTCATGAGGAGAAGAACTGTTGGAGGAAGCAAGGTGTATGCTTGGCATGTGGAAGCAAGGAGCATAAGATCAATGTTTGTCCGCGACGCAACTCCTTGATGGAAGAAGGAAGATCTAGAGGCACCGCTTCAAGGAATCAAGGAAGTAGTACAAAAGCTAAGCCAAGAGTTAATAGTATGATCGAACATGAGACTCCTCAAGGAGAGTGGCTAAAGGTACGCTCATTTGGACGAACTTCTTATAAGTTGGGTTTGTTTGCACTTCTTTCGATAGGATAGATTCACTTGAAGTTTAATTATCGACTATTTGCTGAGGATTGATAGTTGGATGTTCTCGTTGAAGAGGCAAACTTTAACTTCTTTAGGGTAGTTCGAATTTTATTAACCTTTGACTTTCGAACGTGTTCGTTTGACCCGGCGTTAGAAGTTTGAAGACATTCGATTATCCATTCGAAACTTCTTTTAAGGGGGGTGGAGTGTAACGCCCCGTATTTCTTATTTTTATTTTTATTTATTTAATTATTTTTCTAATTATTTAATTACCTAAATAATTTATTTTATTTGGTAATTTATTTATTTTCCTTCCCGCGTTATCAAACTCGAATTCGAAAGCTTCTTCGGGTTGTTGGATCGAATTTACTAGAAACTGACTACCAGCCTATTCCCTTGGCCCATTTCGACATAACCCATCTGCTGGCCCAATTCCATTTTCGTGGCCCAAGACTTTAAGCCCATCTCTTGGCCCATGTCATCAAAACCCTAAATCTAAACCTTTTCCCAATCTTCTCCTTTCCCTCATTCCCTTCACGCCACTACTGAGAAAAAGAAGGAAAAAAAAGAAAACAACTCTCTGCCTCTCTCACCTTCGCCCATCTTCACCATTTCCATCTTGTTTCAACTTTCCATCCCAAGTCAGCATCATCATCTCCATTGCTATCATCTATCATCATCAAAACCGCACCTCACCGTCGCCGGCCCGTCACCCTGCGCCATCCCATCTGGGCCGCACCGTCGAACCCCGTACGACCTGTCCCGTTCTCGTTCCGTTCCCCTCCCGGCTTCGTTCTGCCCGTCATCTCCGGTCCCGTTGCCGCCGTCTCAGCGCCTCTCCGGTACGTTTCAGTTCGTTCGCGTGTCCTCCGTCACGTCCCGATCTAGTTTCACCCGGTAAGCCTCCGTCTCTAGCTCGTGCGATTCTGTTTCTGTTGGGATTCACTCTCGATTTGGATCTCGGTTTGATCTCTTGCTTCTCGATTGATTCGCAGTAGTGGTTCTTGTTCCATTCCGATCAGTCCTTCCTGCGCGTGCTCTCTGTCCGGTTTCTACCCGTTCGAACTTTCGGTAAGTCTCTGTTCGGCTCAATTCCGATACGTTAAGATTAAATCTCGAATTGAATCTTGGTTTAATCCCTATGTATCTTTTGATTCACAGTTTACTTTGTTACCGGTTCGTTAGAAGGTAACGATCTGCCCTGTTCTTCTTTTACGCTTTCCATCTTTTGTTTTATTCCCGTTTTACCCCTGCTGTACTTTGACCTCGATACTTTGACCTCGAAACTGAACCGGGACTTAGGGTAGATTTGGAATGTGAATGTTGTTTGTAGACTGTTTGACCTTGATTTACACATGTTGACCGAATATGGACAGTTTGACCTCGTGTATTGACTGACCTGGACCTTGGTGAATTTATTTGAGGAAACTTGGGGAATGATTGGTAATAACTAAAACCTGTGAGGACTTGTTTTGAGATCTCTGGAAATTTAAAGGACTTTTTTACAATTATGCTTTGACCAATCTTGACTGACATGAGACTAGATTAGGAGATTTTTGGACTTGTGTAGACTGTCGTGCATGTTTTGAGACTTATTGGACTTATTTGTACTTTCTGAAAATTAAAAAGGACTTTTCTGCAATTACGGTTTGAGGGTAAACTAGTAATTTCACTTCTGAACAGTATTTTAGTCGAAGTATAAACTGTTTTGGTTTATGAAAAGGGTTTTCTGTTTTACTTTTACTGAGAGTTATTTATGTAAACAAAAGTTAAAAGTCTTTTCTTAAACAACTATTCATGTTTAATTACTTTTTGTTTTAGCATTAAGTGACAAGTAGACTTGCTAGTTTATCTGGTTTGTGAGTTAGAGTTTAGCATAGAGGTCCTAAGTTCAAACCCCACCTTCACCACTTTTTCTCCGATTACCTTCTTTATCGTTTCGTTTTCCGTTCCTACTTAAGGTAGTAACTTGGAGTTTCTGTTTAGGGTCCGTGCTATCCGTTGTTCCGTAGCTGCTTTTCGAATCCGTGCTAAGTTCAATCAACTTCAAGGTGAGTGTTCACCCCCAAAAGTTATCTATTTATAAAATCTGGAAGGCAATGTGTTATGCATGTATATATATACTTACATGTATTGTATTCTGTATGCTTCCGTTTTTAAAGTAATTATGTCCTAAGTATGACTATTTGATGTGACCAAGTTTGTCAGACTCAATTAATCAAAAAAATTTGTTATTTAGCCAAAGACAGTTCACAACTACAACGAAAACCGTAGTGTAGCAGTAGAATGACCTCGAGTGTCGTTCTCTAAGGACTATAATTAGTTTTATCTAATTTAATTAAAGAATATAAAACAGCAGACGGTATAGCAAAGGTTTTTCTAACAGATAATGGAGATTGGTGATAGTATGGTCCTTCAAAGCATAATGGGATAATAATTATGCGTAAATTCCTCGGTTTTGCATGGAGATCTTTGATCAACCAATTGTCCTGTTGTAATTATCAAACACTACGAAGATATAGATACTGATAGGTCAAACACTATTGTCCAATTGTGTTCCGTAATTATTCAACACTACGAAGATATAGATGCGCATAGGTCGACACTATGGTCCAATTGTGTGCAATAATTAATCAACATACGAAGATATAGATTCCGCCTGATCAACGAAATAAAGCAATAACACGGAGTATAATGCGCGATATAGCCATTTGCATAATTATCAACCCTTCGCTAAGAATTCACATACTATCACCAACGATAAGTTTAGCTACTCATAGTTGTCATGCAATCAACAGAAATCATAGAGGAAAACATGTTGAAAGTTATATAAAAATAAGTAGAATAAACTGTAAGATACAATGTTACCGAAGGTTGTCAGTCTCCGAAGAATCGCGATCTTACAAGCTCCAAACTGCTATGAAAAAGTATCTCCTAAGCTATGAACCCCCAGAACAGGCTCTGGGAAGTTCTTACCTAAAACTACAGAGAAAGGTGAGAGAATAGGTCTAGAAAAGTATGAATTTCAGAGAAAAACTGAGCAACTATATATAGGCTTCGAATTTGTGTGGGGCGAAGGGCCCCACACACCGAGCGATTCGCCTGGGAGTAAAATTCCAGGATTTTCGCGTTTTCGACGCGTTTTTGGATTTCTTTCCCTTTTCGGACTTGGTTTCTGACTTCTAGTGGCCTTCTAACCTCCAGATTCGACCCCTAGACTCCAAATCCTATCCGGAAATCTTCAGATACTCCAAATAGGCTTCTGGAACACCAATTCCTTGTCAACTTCAATATAATTGCCCTGAAATCCTCGCTTTTCAACCAAAACCTGTAAAATAAAAACTAAAGGGAAACGTGACACTATTCTAATAAAATGCACTAAAATATAGCTAAATTAACATAGAGGATAGCTAAAAATGGTGAAAAAGACTCAAATGAAAGTGTAAAATACACATTCATCAAACTCCCCAAACCGAACCTTTGCTTGTCCTCAAGCAACTAAGCTAGACTCTAATGCAAAAAACAATGCAACACATAAAATGGAGTCTCATGCCAAATAAAATGAACTAATCTACTGAATCTATCAAATAACATATGAACAAAAACCATATAAATCAAAGCATGAATATAGGTTGAAGAATACCTCGATTGACTTATACACATCCACATAAGCACTTATGTCAAGACAAGATAGTCTCTCGTAACATTCTCTACCTGGACCTAGTCAGTGACGACGTAATGAAGCATGCTAAGATATGAATGGTTGTCCCGTGCCTATGAAACTGACGACTTACTGCTATGTTCACCAAGTTTAAGACTTTCCCTCAAAGAGGTCGAACCCGTACTGGCTCTCATCAAACGAAGGAGGGTTCCCTATAAAAGATAACACTCCCCTATTCTACCCATCTCTCAAGTAGAGTCTTAAGCTATTCACAACTTCCTGAATGGCATGACGAGGGTGGTCTAGAACAGATGACAATAAAAAACAAAAGGCAAAAAATAGAAAATTACAAACACGATTACGAACATTGCAAGAATTGAGACACAACACTTTGCTAAACTGCTATTTGGCTTTCTTTTTGGACCCTTCTTTGCTTTTTTGGGGTGTTTTCTCTTTTTTTTTTCTTTCCAGTTTTCTTTTTTTTCCTTCCTTTTTTTCTTTTTTCCTGGAATTTTTTCTTTCTTTTTTTTTCGATTTTTTTAGCCAGCAGTATGATGAACGCGAGTTTGTCGGTCCCGGTTCAATCAAATAGATTTGTTATTTAGGCAAAGGCAATTCACAACTACAACGAAAACCGTAGTGTAGCAGTAGAATGACCTCGAGTTTCGTTCTCTCAGGACTATAACTAGCTTTATCTATTTAACTAGGAATATAAAAAACAGCAGACGTAAAAGCAAAGGGGTTTCTAACAGATAATGGAGATTGGTGATAGTATAATTCTTCAGAGCATAACGGGTCGATAATCATGCGTAAATTCCTCGGTCTTGCATGGAGATCTTTGATCAATCTAATGTCCTGTTGCAATTATTAAGCACTACGAAGATAATGATACTGACAAGTCAAGCACTATTGTCCAATTGTGTTCCGTAATTATTCAACACTACGAAGATATACACGCGCCTAGGTCGAAGAGAGTCCAATTGTGCATAATAATTAATACAACATACGAGAATTTAGGCTGAGCCTGATCAACGAAATAAAGCAATAACACGGAGTATAATGCGCGATATAGCCATTAGCATGATTATCTTCCCTTCGCTAAGAATTCACATACTAACACCAACGATAAGTTTAACTACTCATAATAGGCATGCAATCAACAGAAATCATAGAAGAAAACATGTTGAAAGATATAATAAAATAAGTAGAATAAACTGTAAGATACAATGTTACCGAAGGTTGTCAATCTCCGAAGAATTGCGATCCTACAAGCTCCAATCTGCTATGAAAAAGTGTCCCGTAAGCTACGAACCCCCAGAACAGGCTCTGGGAAGTTCCTACCTAAAACTACAGAGAAAGGTGAGAAAGTAGGTCTGGAAAAGTATGAATTTCGGAGAAAATCTGAGCAACTATATATAGGTCCCGAAATACTGTGGGGCGGTTCGTCCCACACACCGGGCGGTTCGCCCGGTGTGGGGCGAGTCGCCCCACGTCCCGGGCGGTTCGCCCGGGAGTGTTTTTCGCGGAATTCCACGTTTTCGACGCGTTTTTGGATTTCTTCCCCTTTTCGGACTCAGTTTCTGTCTTCTAGTGGCCTTCTAACCTCCAGGTTCGACCCGTAGACTCCAAATCCTATCCGGAAACCTTCAGATACTCCAAATAGGCTTCCGGAAAACCAATTCCTTGTCAACTTCAACATAATTGCCCGGAAATCCTGGATTTTCAACCAAAAACTGTAAAATAAAATCTAAAGGGAAACGTGACACTATTCTAATAAAATGCACTAAAATATAGCTAAATAAACATAGAGGATAGCTAAAATAGGTGAAAAAGACTCAAACGAAAGTGTAAAATACACATTCATCAAACTCCCCAAACCGAACCTTTGCTTGTCCTCAAGCAACTAAGCTAGACTCTAATACAAAAAACAATGCAAGGCACAAAATGGAGTCTCATGCCAAATAAAATGAACCAATCTACTGAATCTATCAAAAAACATATGAACAAAAACCATATAAATCAAAGCATGAATATATGTTGAAAAATACCTCGATTGACTTATACACACATCCACATAAGCACTTATGTCAAGACAAGATAGTCTCTCGTAACATTCTCTACCTGGACCTAGTTAGTGACGACGTAATGAAGCATGCTAAGATACGAATGGTTGTCCCGTGCCTATGAAACTGAGGACTTACTGCTGTTCCACTATGTTAAGACTTTTCCTCAAAAGAGATCGAACCAGTACTGGCTCTCATCAAAACGAATGAGGGTTCCCTATGAAAGATAATACTCCCCTATTCTACCCATCTCTCAAGTAAAGTCTTAAGCTATTCACCACTTCCTGAATGGCAGGACGAGGGTGGTCTAGAACAGATGACACTCAAGACAAAAAAGACAAAAAATAGAAAATTACAACACGATTACGAACATATCAAGAATTGGAAAATGAGACACAACACTTTGCTAAACTGCTAATTGGCTTTCTTTTTTTGGACCCTTCTTTGCTTTTTTGGGGTCTTTTCTTTTTTTCTTTTTTTCTTCTTTCCAGATTCTTTTTTCCTCTTTTTTTCTTTTTCCTGGAATTTTTTCTTTTTCTTTTTTTTCCGATTTTTTTAGCCAGCAGTAGCATAACAAAAAGAGAGAAAATGACTCACACAACTTCCCCAAACCTATTCGAAATAATAGGTTGGAGTACAAAATTTTACGGAAAAGGAAAAATAAACTCATAACACGGGAATGAAAAACGAAAACAAGTCTAATGATGGCGTAACCCCCTCCCCAAACCTATTCGGATGAATAGGTTATAAACAAAGGATCACACAACCTCACACTACCTCCTTCCTAGGCATTTAGCAATCTCAAAGCATGGTGAAGACTTGTTGCCTCTTAGGTACATAATTACTCGTGAAAACAACCATAAGACCCTAACATGCATCATCCGCCTTCGTGAACCGCAGTAGAGAAAACACCACTAAGTGATGTCGAGACTACCAAGCTTAACTAAGTGCAATGCATAAATGTGACAAGCCAAGCGAGAAAAACCTCAAACAAATTCATAGAGATGAGCATATGATTAATGGCATAGTTAGTTAATCTACCCAATAAAAAAGTTCAAAAAATTCGGCAATAAACTCCATATAAAACATGCAAGACTATCCTCGGATGAATGTAGTAAATGCAACCTAAAAAACTAAGAAAGCGGTAAACGTGCAAATGCAATTAAAAAACAAGATACCATACTCAACATCACAAAGTCACAATACTTAACATCATGGTTCACATCCCATCCCCCTCATGAAACTTAAGCTAGTCCCTAGCAAAAGAGAATGAGTAAATAAAAAGTGATACTAGATGTTACCGAACGGTTTGGCCTCGGTCGGCTGAGTATTCAAGAATGGACTCAAGAGTACCTCCCCACGGTGGCCGCCATTCTCTTGGTCCGATGTAGCAAAGAGACCTAGGAAGCTTCAAAGATCTCACCATGGTGAATGGACTAGTTTGCTTTGCAGGCATATCCAATAAGAACTTCATCAATAGGAGGACATTCACTTTGACTTCATCGAGGTGCTTGTTTAGTGGTGGCTCCTGTGTATCTTGCTTGTCAAGCTTTCCACCTTGGAGGAGTAGATTCACTTCTTTGTACTTAAGAACCTCAGTAGTAACGGAAGGAAGTGGCTTTGGATTGATGCGAATGTCTGCGAGTAAAGAAACAGGGGAGCAGGGGTCATCTAGCTCACTGGTCATGGGAGGCGGTTCTCCCCCCATGCTGGGCGACTCGCCCCCCACCTCCAGGGGGGCGTCGCCTTCCAATCCTTTCTCCTCTTCAAGTTCTCGAACCTCTTCTACTTCAGCACAATTCAACAAGCTGAATTCTTCCGTAAGATGCTCAGTTACTTCAACTTCTTCAACAACTTTTGCTCTACGAAGGTCATCTTCAACTTGCTCGGCATGTGCATCCTCCTCACTGATTTCTTCGGCTTCAAAATACTCCTCGGATGAGCTTCCTGCTTCACCTCGATCTACTTCCTTTGCGGTGATGTGAATTGGTATGACCTCATCGGATTGTGTTGAACCTCTGGCGTACTTACGGAGGACTTCTTCTGCCTCGTCGACCGTACATTCTCCCAGACCGCCGCTCAACCGATCCACTCTAAGTCGTTCCTCTTCACGAAGTCCACCAACGAAGCACCAAATCAACTCCCCATCTTCGAAACGGTGATGGGGGCACTCACGTTTATACAGCTCAAAATGTTCGTAGGCGTCACAAAACTGCTCATACTCTCCTTGCTCGAAATATTGGATCCTATCACGTAAGGCAATTGTCTCATGATAGGGAATGAACCGCGCCAAGAACTCCTCTACTACTTGGCCCCAAGTTTTCAGCGATCCTGGTTCTAACCTTGCAATCCAAAGTCTTGGCTCATACCCC
Source organism: Plantago ovata (assembly GCA_028274465.1). Classification (NCBI taxonomy): domain Eukaryota; kingdom Viridiplantae; phylum Streptophyta; class Magnoliopsida; order Lamiales; family Plantaginaceae; genus Plantago; species Plantago ovata. The sequence goes on from CM051457.1 coordinate 62,312,841, forward strand.
AGAGTAAAAGAAAATAATTTCCTGCACAATTGGTCCTTAGTAAACCCTTCTGCTGGAATTCTTTCTATTTCCTTCTCATAGGATCGAATGAAACTCCATGGGTCCATCCTTACTCCATCTTCGTACCTTGGTAAGTACCTCACCATGGACTCCGTCACCTCATACCTCCTTAACTCATCTTCCAGGTATACGGAAGATCCTCTCCTCACCTGCGAGAATTGGGGTGTCATGCGAGCGCGCATGGACATCATATCTGTATTTCCGTAGTAAGAGCAACTCAAAACTAAAAATTAGTTCTATTAGCGTAATCAAACACAATATCACCAAAAATTCCGAGAGCACAAACACACAAGGTAACCAAGATCATATTAGATGAGTTTACTGAAGAAGATAGGAGGAAAGAAATAGGGTAAGAAGGTGAAATTTTTGAGAGACAATCCAAGAGCTGTTCTGGGGGTTGAATGCTGAAAATATAAACAAATCAAACAGAAAAAAGGAGTATAGTCCCCGGCAACGGCGCCAATTTGATGAACGCGAGTTTGACGGTCCCGGTTCAATCAAATAGATTTGTTATTTAGCCAAAGGCAATTCAAAACTACAACGAAAACCGTAGTGTAGCAGTAGAATGACCTCGAGTGTCGTTCTCTCAGGACTATAACTAGCTTTATCTATTTAACTAGGAATATAAAAAACAGCAGACGTAAAAGCAAAGGGGTTTCTAACAGATAATGGAGATTGGTGATAGTATGATTCTTCAGAGCATAACAGGTCGATAATCATGCGTAAATTCCTCGGTCTTGCATGGAGATCTTTGATCAATCTAATGTCCTGTTGCAATTATTAAGCACTACGAAGATAATGATACTGACAAGTCAAGCACTATTGTCCAATTGTGTTCCGTAATTATTCAACACTACGAAGATATACACGCGCCTAGGTCGAAGAGAGTCCAATTGTGCATAATAATTAATACAACATACGAGAATTTAGGCTGAGCCTGATCAACGAAATAAAGCAATAACACGGAGTATAATGCGCGATATAGCCATTAGCATGATTATCTTCCCTTCGCTAAGAATTTACATACTACCACCAACGATAAGTTTAGCTACTGATAATAGGCATGCAATCAACAGAAATCATAGAAGAAAACATGTTGAAAGATATAATAAAATAAGTAGAATAAACTGTAAGATACAATATTACCGAAGGTTGTCAATCTCCGAAGAATTGCGATTCACAAGCTCCAATCTGCTATGAAAAAGTGTCCCCTAAGCTATGAACCCCCAGAACAGGCTCTGGGAAGTTCCTACCAAAAACTACAGAGAAAGGTGAGAAAGTAGGTCTGGAAAAGTATGAATTTCGGAGAAAATCTGAGCAACTATATATAGGCCCCGAAATACTGTGGGGCGGTTCGCCCCACACACCGGGCGGTTCGCCCGGTGTGGGGCGAGTCGCCCCACGTCCCTGGCGGTTCTCCCGGGAGTGTTTTTTGCGGAATTCCGCGTTTTCAACGCGTTTTTGGATTTCTTCTCCTTTTCGGACTCGGTTTCTGTCTTCTAGTGGCCTTCTAACCTCCAGATTCGACCCCTAGCCTCCAAATCCTATCCGGAAACCTTCAGATACTCCAAATAGGCTTCTGGAACACCAATTCCTTGTCAACTTCAATATAATTCCCCGGAAATCCTCGATTTTCAACCAAAACCTGTAAAATAAAATCTAAAGGGAAACGTGACACTATTCTAATAAAATGCACTTAAATATAGCTAAATTAACATAGAGGATAGCTAAAATAGGTGAAAAAGACTCAAATGAAAGTGTAAAATACACATTCATCAGAGTAGCATAACAAAAAGAGAAACAAAATGACTCACAACGACTTCCCAAACCTATTCGAAAGAATAGGTTGGAGTACAAAATTTTACGGAAAAGGAAAAATAAAGTCATATCACGGGAATGAAAAACGAAAAACAAGTCTAATGATGGTGCAACCCCCTCCCCAAACCTATTCGGAAGAATAGGTTATAAACAAAGGATCACACAACCTCACACTACCTCCTTCCTAGGCATTTAGCAATCTCAAAGCATGGTGAAGACTTGTTGCCTCTTAGGTACATAATTACTCGGGAAAACAACCATAAGATCCTAACATGCATCATCCTATTATATAGGCCTGCGTGAACCGCAGTAGAGAAAACACCACTAAGTGATGTCGAGACTACCATGCTTAACTAAGTGCAATACATAAATGTGACAAGCCAAGCGAGAAAAACCTCAAACAAATTCATAGAGATGAAGCATATGATTAAAGGAATAGTTAGTTGATCTACCCAATAAAGAAGTTCAAAAAATTCGGCAATAAACTCCATATAAAACATGCAAGACTATCCTAGTATGAATGTAGTGAATGCAGCCTAAAAAATCTAAGAAGGCAGTAGACGTGCAAATGCAAATGCAGACGGATAAAACATGCAAGGTACTATACTCAGCCTACCAATGTCAAGCTCCAAACTAACAATACTAGATCACTTAAATCCCATCCCCCCTCATGAAATTAACGCTAGTCCCTAGTAGTAAGAAAATGAGGAAATAAGATGTGATACTAGATGTTACCCCATGGTTTGGCCTCGGTCGGCTGAGTATGCTGCTTGTGAGTTATTGGGACTGCTCTGGGGGCCTTATAGGGTGTCATCAGGTCTTCTGGTAGGTGCGGTAGTTCCAGTTATAGGCCGGATAGGAACAACTCCTCCATTAGTATCATTATTGCCCGTATGGCCTTCATTGTCACTACTGTCACGCACATCCTCAAGATTAGCCGCCGCTGTTATGGAATCCTCCATCCTGTAGCCCTCCAATAGGTTGTGAACTGTTGAAGGGGAAAGAGCAGTGGTATTAGGACCTCCCCCTCCAGCGTTTTACACCCCTAGGAGGTTACAGTAAGCTGCTCGGATACTTAGAAGTCTTCTACCATTTTTTCCAATGTCGACCACATTCTCTACGGTTGATCCGACCGATGTCTATATGATGCTCCCTTTAGAGGCAGTCAAGGGGCACCCCAACGAGGGGCTGGGCACCCATGTCATTATGTTTTGGAACCAAGCTAGCGCTTCGGAACCTTCTAGCCACTGCGAACTCAAGATTGAATCCGTCGCGGCAAGATTGTCCCGGTGCCTTCCAGTTCACTCGAACTTTGCATTCCTTGTGATGGATTGCTGACGTAATAATGGTTTTTGTCCCTTCGGTGGTGCATGAATAGGCATAGGAGTCCTTACTCCAGGTGTACTCTAGCTCCTCCTCTTGGATAATCCACAACGTTGTTGCAAGACCCCGTGGCTCGAACGCACATCTAACGAGGTCACTCTTCTTGACATGGTTGTTATCGGTCCCCCTCCAATACTTCATAGTAATCATACGGGAATGCTCCTCTCCCTTGGCATGGTTCCTACAAACAACAATTAGTACCTCGTATGACACAAAACTGACTCATGCATGTGCTAGTGTAAGAACGAAACACACAAGTGATAAAATCAACAATCGAGCTCCCCAAATCCTTTATGTCTAGCCTAGCTTCTTCAACATGCAACATACTAATGTAACTACTACATGCAATACATCACATTATGCTCTTGCTAGACAACCAATAATCCTAGATAACAAGGCTCAATTCATACCATAGTAGCGAAAAATTCTAGCATCATAAATCCTCATACTCAACAATTAAGCATTCAATCATCAAATCCATCATCATTACATCAATAAACACAATCATATGCAAAAAATCAAAGATAAAGATATATTGCATAACAAGATATATCATCTAGTAGCAAAATTCCCAAATCAACAATCCAAGCATAATGAAGCATGCAATTGATAGTAAATAATGCTTCTAATCACATAAACAACCTACCCATGCATCATATAAGCATAATTGAAGCTCAAATTAGAAAAACCCAAATTTGAAAATTAGGGTTCATAAGAAGATACCTCAGATCTGAAAAACTAATGCACTAGGGCGAAATCTGTTCGGATGAAAAGATAGATCACGTAATAGGCTTCGATTGAAGTTAAAGAACACTAAATTTGGTGAAGAAATGAAGAAGTTATGACGTTTTGAAGTTATTTTCGCAATTCTCAGTTTTTGGGGAGAAGAAGGTGGAAAGAATGAAGAAAATGAGCTGAAGGGGAAAGAAGCCGCGTTTTTATCTTTCTGGGACCGTGGGGCGAGTCGCCCCACACGAGGCGATTCGCCCCCCGCTCCCCGATGTGGGGAGACGGTCGTTTCGACAAAAAACGCGGTTTTTAATCCCCGAAACAAATATTTTTCAAAAAACCACTCGAAAAATCTCACTCAAACATAAGCACATACGACACAGAGATGAACAAATTCACATATGAGAAGCAAATTGTTCAAGAATGAATGCATGCAAAAAAGCAGTAAAGAAAGCGATAAAAATTCCGGGTTGCCTCCCGGATAGCGTCATTGTTTAAAGTTTTTCACTCGACTGCTGTCTGCACCTAGCTCTTCTTTCTGCGGGTACTAGACTTCCCCTTCATGGATCTCCTTCTCATGCCGCGAACCTGTGAATAAGAAAGAACATAGGCTGCAAGACCACAGTAGTGAGTAGTGTAAGGAATATCAGGCGGATCAGGTGGATCAGGTATGGCTTGCAACACGTGTTGCTTGCCATCTACTTAAATAGTGCAAGTTCTTTGGTAGATGTCCATCACAGAGCGTAGCTTAGTCAAGATTGGTGTATAGAGAAGCTTCACCAATCTTGACCAACACATTTTTCACAACGCCTTCGGGTCTCACAAAGGATCCATCCGCCAGTTGCACAATAGCCCTATGCTCAGATAGTTTTCCAAGGCTACTCTTCTCAAACACATTCAAAGGGAGCACGTTAGAGTAGGATCCCGTGTCTAGTGTGGCACGGACATCTTCAAGCTCACCAATCCCGACCTTAACATCGAAACTTTTAGGGAGTGGCTCGGGATCCTCTTGCTCCACACCACTCTCGTCAAAACCAAGGTCCTTCTCTTTTTCCTTAGCCTATGGGAGTTCTTCCCTCTTGCAACACTCGCACTTAGTAACCCTTTTTATGGTGATTTCGTCAGGTAGATCACCAGCCAATGTAATGGAATTCGACTTCTCAGTGTTGCTAGGCAGTTTGCCTTGTTCCCTACTTGCGCCTCGATCGATCAACTCTTGCATCTTTTGATGGGCAAGCCTAGTGGTCTCTTCCAACCTATCAAGTCTTGCCCTAGTCTTCTCAGAATCTTCTTCGTAACGTTTGAGAAAACTTTGGGTGTGATCAACCATCTTTTGCAAATTCTCCATCAATTGAGCCGATTTCGACTTCGGTGGCTCTTTCGGAGTGGGGTTTTCGCAGTGATCATTACCATAGTTTAGCCTACTACGGTCTTGGTTAGGGCCATAAGTTTGGTTAGCCAGTGCATATCCTTGATTGTTTCGGAACCCTCTTATCCAAAATCCACCTCGAGGATTCCTACCGTCTTGTCCGTAGCTAGCTTCTTGAGTACCAAACTCCGTAGCAAAGGCTTCCTCTTCGCCTCCTCGAGCCCAGTTGCCATCATCATACGCAAGCTCCGATCTAAACATATGAGCCCCATGCCCATAGTTCTTGCATATTCGGCATACTTCGTTCGAAACAGTTGTTCCAGTGGCGCTCTTGAGGACTTGCTTCAATTCGTTGGTAAAGCACTCGAATTGATCCCCATTCCCCCTATACATAGGGGCTTCTTGAGTCGGTGGAGCTTCTGGTCCACGTCTACTAACCATCGCTCTTGGGTCCTTGAACTGCGAACCCTTAGCAAGCATTTCGAAAACTGCCCAGACGGCTTCTGCGGTTTCCTCCCAAATATTGCCTCGGCATTGGAAATCCACCACTTGTTGGTTCTCGAAGGTTAGTCCATTGTAGAAGTGTTGGACTAGGTCAGAAAGTTCAAAACCATGGTGAGGGCAATTGTTCGTGAGATCTTGGAACCTCTCAAATGCGGTGTAGATGGTCTCATCATAGTCTTGCTTGAATCCAGTGATTTGCGCCTTTAGCGCGGTAGTCAAGGTGTGAGGGAAGTATTTTTCCATGAAAGCTGAAAAAACCTTCTCCCAAGTGTCCAGCGAGCATGCTGGTAGAGAACTCAACCATGACTTGGCTCTGTCGCCAAGCCCCATAGCAAAAACCTTCATCCGTAACTCATCCGTTGTTATTTCAGCTCCGGGTCATGGGAGTTGGTTGACGAAATCATCGATATCGTGCAAGTACCCCATCACATCTTCCCTTGCTAAGCCATAGAACCTCGGAAGTTGTTGGAACGCGTGGTTCTTGATTTCCAGATCTCGAGTTGCAGACGAAAGAACAATCGCCGGTCGCCTCATACGATCCTTGGTGGGTTGAACCCATGCTTTCAGTGGTCTAGCTTCTGCCATTCCGTCGATTTCCTTGAAAAGACTGTGTAGAGATTCAGAGAAATCGGTATCCTCTAAATCCTCTAGTGCACGCCTTTGAAGTAGTCGCCTTCTTTGGTGGTAGACTCTGTCGATCTCAGCAATTGAATCAGCAAGCGGTGTTCCTCTAGATCGTGTATGTGGCAGACACTATCTGTAACAGACTAGGAAAGCAGTATCAGAGAGAGATTAAAAAGGAAAACTAAAACTAATAGAATTAGGAATTGAATGCTGAAAATATAAACAAATTAAACAGAAAAAAGGAGTATAGTCCCCGGCAACGGCGCCAATTTGATGTGACCAAGTTTGTCAGACTCAATTAATCAAATAAATTTGTTATTTAGCCAAAGGCAATTCACAACTACAACGAAAACCGTAGTGTAGCAGTAGAATGACCTCGAGTGTCGTTCTCTAAGAACTATAACTAGCTTTATCTAATTTAATTAAAGAATATAAAATAGCAGACGGTATAGCAAAGGTTTTTCTAACAAATAATGGAGATTGGTGATAGTATGGTCCTTCAAAGCATAATGGGTTAATAATCATGCGTAAATTCCTCGGTTTTGCATGGAGATCTTTGATCAATCAATTGTCCTGTTGTAATTATCAAACACTACGAAGATATAGATACTAATAGGTCAAACACTATTGTCCAATTGTGTTCCGTAATTATCCAACACTACGAAGATATAGATGCGCATAGGTCGACACTATGGTCCAATTGTGTGCAATAATTAATCAACATACGAAGATATAGATTTCGCCTGATCAACGAAATAAAGCAATAACACGGATTATAATGCGCGATATAGCCATTAGCATAATTATCAACCCTTCGCTAAGAATTCACATACTATCATCAACGATAAGTTTAGCTACTCATAGTTGTCATGCAATCAACATAAATCATAGAGGAAAACATGTTGAAAGATATATAAAAATAAGTAGAATAAACTGTAAGATACAATGTTACCGAAGGTTGTCAGTCTCCGAAGAATCGCGATCTTACAAGCTCCAAACTGCTATGAAAAAGTATCTCCTAAGCTATGAACCCCCAGAACAGGCTCTGGGAAGTTCCTACCTAAAACTACAGACAAAGGTGAGAGAATAGGTCTGGAAAAGTATGAATTTCGGATAAAAACTGAGCAACTATATATAGGCTTCGAATTTGTGTGGGGCGAAGGGCCCCACACACCGGGCGATTCGCCTGGTGTGGGGCAATTCGCCCCACGTCCCGGGCGATTCGCCCGGGAGTAAAATTCCGGGATTTCTGCGTTTTCGACGCGTGTTTGAATTTCTTCCCCTTTTCGGATTCGGTTTCTGACTTCTAGTGGCCTTCTAACCTCCAGATTCGACCCCTAGACTCCAAATCCTATCCGGAAATCTTCAGATACTCCAAATAGGCTTCTGGAACACCAATTCCTTGTCAACTTCAATATAATTGCCCTGAAATCCTCGTTTTTCAACCAAAACCTGTAAAATAAAAATTAAAGGGAAACGTGACACTATTCTAATAAAATGCACTAAAATATAGCTAAATTAACATAGAGGATAGCTAAAATAGGTGAAAAAGACTCAAATGAAAGTGTAAAATACACATTCCTAGTCTATTCCCTTTTAGACGCGAGGCAGAAGTCGCTGAGGTCTATTAGGGTCGTAGGATCTGTTTCTCCAAAGTACACGGGGCTCTGTTTCTGTCTAGAGAAGGCCATCTATGGAGGGAGTTACAAGGGCAATCTGGGATTAGGAGCAATAAGGCGGGCTGCACCAACGAAATCTGCTATGTTCTGTTATCTGCCTGTCTTTTCTGTTCTGTTGTCTATTTGTTTCATTTGTTCCGTTATCCGTTTCTATATGTTATCATATGTGTTGCAAATTCTTTTGTTTTAAAAATTGTTTATCTTTTCTGTCTGTTAAAATTCGAACCTCACTGAGATCCTTTATCTCACACTCTTTCTGTTTTCAAAATCCCTTCCTTGTAGATTTTGCTGAAGGAGACCGAGTCTAGACGTCCAACGACTGAGAGTGGGAACTGGGGCTTTCATTGGGATTTATTTGTTTTTTCGAAAATAAGAAGAAAAACTATTTATATTCTGCACTATCCGTTACAAGTTTTTTTTTTAAATTTTCATAGTTACTGTTGGATATTTTGAGCCTGTTTGCGCATTGGCGCCAAAATCTGTTATTGCATTTATTGTGGACCGTTGTCCTTTGGATTATTTCAAATGTTTCTTTTTCCGATTAAAAATATTTCATTTTAAAATCCGATACCGTTACAAATCTAGCTACCATAATGAAACGTATCAACATATCATAATATGTAACATATCTCAACAAGCTTTATCATAGATAACTAGTAACCTCAAATCATAAGATTCATTCAAACCATAATACTCAAAAATTTCACCAAAAAGTCTCAAACCGCATCAATCAAGTGTTCTACCAACATGTCTACCTTTATCATACCAACAATCTCATCATATAACATGGAATGAAAGAAAAGAAGCAATGCAAAACGAGACATAGACATCAAGTAAGCAAAAATTCCCAATTTATCAAACCAAGCAAAAATGAGCAAGCAATTGGTAATGAAAATTCATTTTAATCACATAAACAATCATCCCATACATTATATAAGCTCAATTGAAGCATAGATCAAGAAACCCCCAAATTTGAAAAATCAGGGTTCATGTGAAGTTACATCAGATCTGAAGAATGAATGAACTAGGATGAAATTTGTTCGGATGGAATGAAAGAGCACGTAATGGGCTTCGATTGAAGCTAAAGAACACAAAATTTGATGGAGAATTGAAGGTTTTATGTAAGATTGAAGATTTTTTGAGTTTTTGGGTGTTTTGGAGTAAGAGAGGTGAAGAAGATGAGATAATGAAGATTCGGCGGAGAAATCCCGCTCATATACTATCTGAGAACGGGGGGCGATTCGCCCCCCATCGCCCCATATGTGGGGCGAATCGCCCCCCACTGCCAGAAAGCCTGAAGCTCTCTAGCGACGTGGGGCGATTCGCCCCCACCTCCAGAGGTGGGGAGACGAAATTTTTCGAAAAAAGTTCAATTTTTATCCCCGAAAACCATTCTCCTCATAAAAACACTCGAAAAAATTCACTCAGACATAAACATAAGCACAAAACATCACATAAACGAACAAATTCCCATAAAGAAAGGCAAATTGTTCAATGTATGAATGCATGCAATGCAATAAAAGCAATACAAAAAGTGATAAAAACTCCGGGTTGCCTCCCGGATAGCGCCATTCTTTATAGTCTTTGACTCGACTTCTTCTTGCTCTTAGTTCTTCTTTTTGAGGGTACTAGACTTCCCCTTCATGGATCTTTTCCTCATGCCACGAACCTGCGAATGAGAATGAACATAGACAGCAAGACCAAAGTAGTTAACTGTGTGAGAAGCATTGAAGTGAATATTTGGATCAGATATGGCTCGCAACGCATGTTGCTTGCCATCCACCTCAATGGTGCAAGTTCGTCGGTAGATGTCTATCACGGAGCGTAGCTTAGTCAAGAACGTTCGTCCCAATAGAACAACATCACCCATCCCAGGAGTAGACGCCGGCATCACAACAAAGTTGGTGTATACAGAAGCTTCACCAATCTAAACCAATACGCTCTTCACAATGCCTTCGGGTCGTACAAAGGATCCATCCGCAAGTTGCACAATAACCTTATGCTCCGAAAGTTTTCCAAGGCCACTCTTCTCAAACACATTCATAGGGAGCACATTCGAGTAAGATCCCGTATCTAGTGTAGCACGAACATCTTCAAGTTCACCAATCCCAACCTTAACATCGAAACTATCAGGAATTGGCTCGGGATCTTCTTGCTCCTCATTGCTAACATTAAAACCAAGGTCCTTCTCTTCTTCCTTGGCTACTGGGGGTTCACCATCCTTGCAACACTCACATTTAGCAACTTTCTTGATAGTGATCTCAACAGGAACATCACCAACCAAAGTAATGGACATCGACTTCTCAGTGTTGCTAGGCAACTTCCCTTGCTCCCTACTTGCTCCACGGTCAATCAACTCTTGCATCTTTTGATGAGCCAGCCTAGTGCTTGCCTCCAACTGATCAAGTCTCGCCCTTGTCTTCTCCGGATCATCTTCATAACGCTTAAGAAAACCTTGGGTGGAATCGACCAATTTCTGTAATTTATCAAAGAGAGTAGCAGACTTGGATAGAGATGCTTCAGCAGGATTTCCACGGTGGTCGTTTCCGTAGTTGCGATTACTACGGTCTACCCAGTAAACACTATCATTGGCCAAATCAGACCTGCACATATGAGCCCCATGCCCATAGTGCTTGCATACCCGGAAAACTTCATTAGAGAGAGTTGTTCCAGCTGAGCTCTTGAGATCTTGCTTCATCTCATTGGCGAAGCACTCAAACCGATCCCCACTCACTTCATGCATTGGGGTCTCCTTGTTTGGTGGAGTCTCAGGTCCACGCCTCCTAACCATTGCTCTTGGATCCTTGAACTGAGATCCCTTAGCAAGCCTTTCGAAACACACCCACACATCCTCGGCGGTCTCCTCCCAGATATTACCACGGCATTGAAAGTCCTCCACTTGCTGATTCTCAAAAGTGAGTCCATTGTAGAAGTGTTGGACAAGATCCGAAATCTCAAAACCATGGTGTGGGCACTTATTCATGAGGTCCTTGAACCTCTCGAGAGTAGTGTAGATGGTCTCATCATAGTCTTGCTTGAAACCACTGATTCACGCCTTCAGCGCGGTAGTCAACGTATGGGGAAAATATTTCTCCATAAAAGTAGAAAACACCTTGGCCCAGGTGTCTAGTGATCCGGCTTCCAGAGAGCCTAACCATGCCTTGGCTTTATCGCCAAGCCCCATCGCAAAAACCTTCATTCTCAGCTCGTCATCCGTCACCTTCGTGCCCGGTCTTGGGAGTTGGTTGACGAAGTTATCGATATCATCCAAATACCCTATCACGTCTTCCCTAGCCAAGCCATAGAACCTCGGGAGTTGCTGGCCCCTTCATTCGGTCCTTGTTGGGTTGAACCCATGATTTCAGCAGTGGACGAGCCATCGCGGAATCTGAATATCTGTAACAGGAGTAACAACTCAAAACTGAAAATTAGTCCTGTTAGAAATCGCAAAATTCTGGAAACAATTTAACTACTAACTCTGAGAATTGAATGCTGACAATATAAATAAGCTAAAGAGAAAAAAGTATATATTCCCCGGCAACGGTGCCAATTTGATGAACGAGATTGTCAGACTCAATTAATCAAATAAATTTGTTTTTAGCCAAAGGCAATTCACAACTACAACGAAAACCAAGGCACGTAGTGTAGAAGTAAAATAACCTCGAGTGTCGATCTCTAAGGACTATAAGTAGCTTTATCTAATTTAACTTAAACTATAAACTCAACAAACGACTTAGCACAGATTTTTCTTATCAAATATAATGGAAGTTAGCGATAGTATGATCATTCAAAGCATCAGGTTAATAATCATGCATGAAGTACTTGAACGTTTGCATAGAAATCTAAGATCATGAATTGTCCAATGTGTTCCGTTCAATTCAACACTACGAAGATAGATGGCTTAGATAGATCAAAGAAATAAAGCAATAAGTCAAGTCTAAATCGCGTTACAGCCACTCATGCATAAATAAGAACCCTATCTAAGAAATCACATACTATCACCAACGATAGATTTAGCTACTCATAGATATAACGAAATCAACAAGAATCATAGCAAGATTGAATGAAAACATGTTGAAATAAATAAATAAAAGCAGAAAAATCGTGAGATACAAGTTACCAACGAAGGGCGTCAATCTCCGAAGAATTGCTAACCCACAAGCAAGAATTGATAAACAACAAGGTCCAATTGCTATGCTTAATCCTCCAAATTGATAAGAAAAAGAGTCTCCTATGCTAAGAATTCCCAGTGTTGAAGGGTAATTCGTACTTCTTCCTAAGTTCGCAGTAGATCGTCACGCTAAGCTATTCTAGTTCTTCTTCATGTAGTGTTCCGCTTGAGTTGGTAGGGAACCTTCTTGTAGCTTCCTCGTACCTGAAATATACTGGAGGGGGGGGGGGGTTAGTGTCTCTTGCCCGGTCTGTAAGATATCAGACCGGAGTGACGACTTTACGTGTAGGGAGTTGTGAGGCTTCCCTAGTACGAGTAGTAAATGTGGTGGGTGAGTGGTAGGTGAGAGGTGTTAATGCTTACCTGCTGGGTAATGAATGAGTCCTTTATATACTCGTAGTATTTTAATGTCATCCCTTGTAGGATCGTGACAAGTGTCCGGACGGGATTGAAGCCTCCTTAGGCCCAAGCCCATTAACGAGGTCCATGGGCCTTGTCCAAACATCTTGGCTAGGGTTGAGAGGGCAACATGGACATTTCGGGTCCCACTTAGTAATCTGGAGGACGGGCCCCACTAGGAGCGACCATGGGTGGTCGCCCTGGTGTCCTCGTAACGTCCTCTTACGTTGGTGGTCCGAGTAGTGCTCTGCCTAGTTTCTCTCAGAGAGTGTTACCTTGACGTAAGGCCTCCTCGAGCCTTAGAGATGCTCCTCGAGCTCACTAGCTGCTTTGTCCTTGTGATGAGCTTATTTTGAGGGTTGGCCTCTTAGTGATGGTCGGACCCTATGTTGGTCGAACCACACCTTAGTGACATACTTGGGTGTGGTCGCGCCCTTTGGAGGACGGCCTATGATGCTTTGTCGCGCTCTTAGACCGCTCCAGTTCGTACATGCGGACTGGACATATTTCAACACTAACATATGTCCCCCTAGTTTCCAAGTATCTCTGTAGAAGATAGTTGAGGAACTATGTTGAAGTAGAGGTCGAGCAGAGCCTCGACTAGTAGTGGGCTAAAAAAGATTTCCGTATTCGCACCATGGTATCTTTTATGTCCCCCTAGTTTCCAAGTATCTTTGTAGAAGATAGTTGAGGAACTATGTTGAAGTAGAGGTTGAGCAGATGATGAATGTGTATTTAACACTTTCATTCGAGTCTTTTTCACCTATTTTAGCTATCCTATATGTTAATTTAGCTATATTTTAGTACATTTTATTAGAATAGTGTCACGTTTCCCTTTAGATTTTATTTTACAGGTTTTGGTTGAAATTCGAAGATTTCTGGGCAATTATATTGAAGTTGACAAGGAATTGGTGTTCCAGAAGCCTATTTGGAGTATCTGAAGGTTTCCGGATAGGATTTGGAGTCTATGGGTCGAATCTGGAGGTTAGAAGGCCACTAGAAGTCAGAAACCGAGTCCGAAAAGGTGAAGAAATCCAAAACCGCGTCGAAAACGCGGAAATTCCGCGAAATTACTGGGGGGCGAACCGCCCCGGAGTTTGTTCGGGGCCTATATATAGTGCTCAGTTTTCTCTCCGAAAATCATATCTTTCCAAGCCTACTTTCTCACCTCTCTCTATAGTTTTAGGTAGGAACTTCCCGGGGCCTGTCCTGGGAGTTCCATAGCTTAGGGGATACTTTTTCATAGAAGATTGGAGCTCGTAGGACTACAATCATCCGGAGATTGACAACCTTCGGTAACTTTGTATCTTACAGTTTTATTCTACTTATTTTATATTCTTTCAATATGTTTTCTTCTATGATTTCTATTGATTGCATGCCTATTATGAGTAGCTAAATTTATCATTGGTGGTAGTATGTGAATTCTTAGCGAGGGAAGATAATCATGCTAATGGCTATATCGCGAATTATACTCCGTGTCATTGCTTTATTTCGTTGATCAGTTGTAACCAAAATTCTCGTATGTTGTATTGATCATTATGCACAATTGGACACTAGTCGACCATCAGACCAATTATCTTCGTAGTGTTGAATAATTACGGAACACATTAGGACAATCGTGATTGACTAGTCAGACCAAATTATCTTCGTAGTGCTTAATACTTGCAACAGGACACTAGATTGATTCAAAGATCTCTATGCAAGACCGAGGAATTTAGGCATGATTATCGACCCATTATGTTAAGAAGGACCATACTATCACCAATCTCCATTATCTGCTAGAAACCCCCTATTGCTATCTGTCTGCTGTTTTATATTCTCTTGTTAAATAGATAAAGCTAGTTATAGTCCTGAGAGAACGACACTCGAGTCATTCTACTGCTACACTACGATTTTCGTTGTAGTTGTGGATTGCCTTTGGCTTAATTACAAATTTATTTGATTGAATCTGACACGTTCATCAAATTGGCGCCGTTGCCGGGGACTATACTCCTTTTTTCTGTTTAATTTGTTTATATTTACAGCTTTAGATTCCTACTTCTATTAGTTTTAGTTTTCCTTTTTAATCTCTCTCTGCTTTCCTAGTTTGTTTCTAATCACCTTTCCTAGTCTGTTTCAGATTGTGTATGCCGCATACACGTTCTGTCGGTACACCGCTTGCTAATTCAATTGCTGAGATCGACAGAGTCTACCACCAAAGAAGGCGACTACTTGAAAGGCGCGCACTAGAGGAAATAGAGGAAACCGATTTCTCTGAATCTCTACTTAGTCTATTCAAGGAAACCGACGGAATGGCAGAAGCTAGACCACTGAAGGCATGGGTTCAACCCACCAAAGATCATATGAGGGGACCAGCGATTGGTTTTTCGTCTGCAACCCGAGATCTGGAGATCAAGAACCACGCATTCCAACAACTTCCGAGGTTCTATGGCTTATCAAGGGAAGATGTGATGGGGTACTTGCACGATATCGATGATTTCGTCAACCAACTCCCACGACCCGGAGCTGACATAACAACGGATGAGTTGAGGATGAAGGTTTTTGCTATGGGACTTGGCGACAGAGCCAAGTCATGGCTGAGCTCTCTTCCAGCAGGCTTGCTGGACACTTGGGAAAAGGTTTTTTCAGCTTTCATGGAGAAATACTTCCCTCACACCTTGACTACCGCGCTAAAGGCGCAGATCACTGGATTCAAACAGGACTATGATGAGACCATCTACACCGCGTTCGAGAGGTTTCAAGATCTCACGAACAAGTGCCCTCACCATGGTTTTGAACTCTCTGACCTAGTCCAACACTTCTACAATGGACTAACCTTCGAGAACCAACGAGTGGTGGATTTCCAATGCCGAGGCAATATTTGGGAGGAAACCGCAGAAGCCGTCTGGGCAGTTTTCGAAAGGCTTGCTAAGGGTTCGCAGTTCAAGGACCCAAGATCAATGGTTAGGAGAAGTGGACCTGAAGCTCCACCGACTCAAGAATCCCCTATGTACAGGGGGAATGGGGATCAATTCAAGTGCTTTACCAACGAATTGAAGCAAGTCCTCAAGAGCGCCACCGGAACAACTGTTTCGAACGAAGTATGCCGAATATGCAAGAACTATGGGCATGGGGCTCATATGTGTAGATCGGAGCTGGCGTACGATGATGGCAACTAGGCTCGAGGAGGAGAAGAAGAAGCCTTTGCTACGGAGTTTGGTGCTCAAGAAGTTAGCTACGGGCAAGACGGTAGGAATCCTCGAGGTGGATTTTGGAGAAGAGGATACCGTAACAATCAAGGATATGCACCGGCTAACCAAACTTATGGACCTAACCAAGACCGTAGTAGGCTAAACTATGGTAATGATCACTGCGAAAACCCCGCTCCGAAAGAGCCACCGAAGTCGAAGTCGGCTCAACTGATGGAGAACTTGCAGAAGATGGTCGATCACACACAAACTTTTCTCAAACGGTATGAAGAAGATTCTGAGAAGACTAGGGCAAGGCTCGATAGGTTGGAAGAGAGCACTAGGCTTACCCATCAAAAGATGCAAGAGTTGATCGACCTAGGAGCAAGTAGGGAACAAGGCAAACTGCCCAGCAACACTGAGAAGTCGTTGTCCATTAACTTGGTGGGTGATCTACCTGTTGAAATCAACCATCAAGAAGGTCGCTAAGTGCGAGAGTTGCAAGAGGCACCTACCTCCACAAGCCGAAGAAGAAAAAAAGGACCTTGATACTAACAAGAGTGAAGAGGAGCAAGAGGATCCCAAGCCACTCCCTCAAAGTTTCGATGTTAAGATCGGGATTGGGGAGCTTGAAGATGTCCGAGCCACACTAGACACAGGATCCTACTCTAATGTGCTCCCTTTGAATGTTTTCGAGAAGAGTAACCTAGGAGAACTAACTGTGCATAAGGCTATTGTGCAACTGGCAGATGGATCCCTTGTGAAACCTGAAGGCGTTGTGAAAATGTATTAGTCAAAATTGGTGAAGCTTCTGTCCACACCGATTTTGTAATTATGCCAGCATCAACACCAGGAACGGGGGATGTCATACTCTTAGGACGAACATTCTTGACTAAAATACGCTCCGTGATGGACATCTACCAAAGGACTTGCACTATCGAAGTGGATGGCAAGCAACATGTGTTGCAAGCCATATCCGATCCACCTGATCCACCCGATACTTCTAACACTATAGATTACAGTGGTCTTAACGTCTATGTTCACTCTTATTCACAGGATCAAAGAACGGGAAGGAGACTCATGAAGGGGAAGTCTAGTACCCTCAGAAGGAAAAGATAGGCGAAGACAGGAGTCGAGTCAGAGACTTTAAACAATGGCGCGATCCGGGAGGCAACCCGGGGTTTTTATCGCTTTCTTTACTACTTTCTTAGTTTTATAGGTTGCATTCACTACATTCATCCTAGGATAGTCTTGCGTATTTTATATGGAGTTTATTGCCGAATTTTTTGAATTTTTTTATTGGGTAGATCAACTAGCTATGCCATTAATCGTATGCTTCATCTCTATGAATTTGTTTGAGGTTTTTCTCGCTTGGCTTGTCACATTTATGTATTGCACTTAGTTAAGCATGGTAGTCTCGACATCACTTAGTGGTGTTTTCTCTACTACGGTTCACGAAGGCCTTTATAATAGGATGATCCATGTTAGGGTCTTATGGTTGTTTTCCCGAGTAATTAGGTACCTAAGAGGCAACAAGTCTTCACCATACTTTGAGATTGCTAAATGCCTAGGAAGGAGGTAGTGTGAGGTTGTGTGATCCTTTGTTTATAACCTATTCTTCCGAATAGGTTTGGGGAGGGGGTTACACCATCATAGACTTGTTTGTGTTTTTCATTTTCGTATAGTGAGTTTATTTTTCATTTTCCGAAAATTTTTTACTCCAACCTATTCTTCCGAATAGGTTTGGGGAGGTCGTGTGAGTCATTTTGTTTCTCTTTTTGTTATGCTACTGCTGGCTAAAAAAAAATCGAAAAAAAGAAGAAAGAAAAATTCCAGAAGAAAAAGAGAATCTGGAAAGAAAAAAAGAGAAAAAAAAAAGAGAAGACCCCAAAAAAGCAATGAAGGGTCCAAAAAGAAAGCCAAATAGTAGTTTAGCAAAGTTTGAGTCTTTTCCATTTTTCGTATTGTTCGTAATTGTGTTTTCCTTTTTGTCTTGAGTGTCATCTGTTCTAGACCACCCTCGTCCTGCCATTCAGGAAGTGGTGAATAGCTTAAGACTTTACTTGAGAGATGGGTAGAATAGGGGAGTGTTAACTTTTATAGGGAACCCTCCTTCGTTTGATGAGAGCCAGTACTGGTTCGACCTCTTTTGAGGAAGAGTCTTAACATGGTGGAACAGCAGTAAGTCCTCAGTTTCATAGGCACGGGACAACCATTCGTATCTTAGCATGCTTCATTACGTCGTCACTGACTAGGTCCAGGTAGAGAATGTTACGAGAGACTATCTTGTCTTGACATAAGTGCTTATGTGGATGTGTATAAGTCAATCGAGGTATTCTTCAACCTATATTCATGCTTTGATTTATATGGTTTTTGTTCTTATGTTATTTGGTAGATTCAGTAGACTAGTTCATTTTATTTGGCATGAAACTCCATTTTGAGTCTTGCGTGTTTTTTGTATTAGAGTCTAGCTTAGTTGCTTGAGGACAAGCAAATGTTCGGTTTGGGGAGTTTGATGAATGTGTATTTTACACTTTCATTCGAGTCTTTTTCACCTATTTTAGCTATCCTCTATGTTAATTTAGCTATATTTTAGTACATTTTATTAGAATAGTGTCACGTTTCCCTTTAGATTTTATTTTACAGGTTTTGGTTAAAATTCGAAGATTTCTGGGCAATTATATTGAAGTTGACAAGGAATTGGTGTTCCAGAAGCCTATCTGGAGTATCTGAAGGTTTCCGGATAGGATTTGGAGTCTAGGGGTCGAATCTGGAGGTTAGAAGGCCACTAGAAGTCAGAAACCGAGTCCGAAAAGGTGAAGAAATCCAAAACCGCGTCGAAAACGCGGAAATTCCGAGAAATTACTGGGGGGCGAACCGCCGCAGCATGGGGCGAACCGCCCCGGAGTTTATTTGGGCCTATATATAGTGCTCAGTTTTCTCTCCGAAAATCATATCTTTCCAAGCCTACTTTCTCACCTCTCTCTATAGTTTTAGGTAGGAACTTCCCGGGGCCTGACCTGGGAGTTCCATAGCTTAGGGGATACTTTTTCATAGCAGATTGGAGCTCGTAGGACCACAATCATCCGGAGATTGACAACCTTCGGTAACTTTGTATCTTACAGTTTTATTCTACTTATTTTATATTCTTTCAATATGTTTTCTTCTATGATTTCTATTGATTGCATGCCTATTATGAGTAGCTAAATTTATCATTGGTGGTAGTATGTGAATTCTTAGCGAGGGAAAATAATCATGCTAATGGCTATATCGCGCATTATACTCCGTGTCATTGCTTTATTTCGTTGATCAGTTGTAACCAAAATTCTCGTATGTTGTATTGATCATTATGCACAATTGGACACTAGTCGACCATCAGACCAATTATCTTCGTAGTGTTAAATAATTACGGAACACATTAGGACAATCGTGATTGACTAGTCAGACCAAATTATCTTCGTAGTGCTTAATACTTGCAACAGGACACTAGATTGATTCAAAGATCTCTATGCAAGACCGAGGAATTTATGCATGATTATCGACCCATTATGTTAAGAAGGACCATACTATCACCAATCTCCATTATCTGCTAGAAACCCCCTATTGCTATCTGTCTGCTGTTTTATATTCTCTTGTTAAATAGATAAAGCTAGTTATAGTCCTGAGAGAACGACACTCGAGTCATTCTACTGCTACACTATGGTTTTCTTTGTAGTTGTGGATTGCCTTTGGCTTAATTACAAATTTATTTGATTGAATCTGACACGTTCGTCAGCAGAGCCTCGACTAGTAGTGGGCGAAAAAAGATTTCCGTATTCGCACCTTGGTATCTTTCCCTCCTCCTATCTCTCCCTCCCCCCCCCACTTTTTATAGGGTGCGAGCAGACGTTGCTCGGACCTTATGAAAAGAGGTATGTTTGTTGGGCAGAGATCGGATCCGGGTAAGTATTCCTTGGTGGAATGGAATGACTTCTTGCCGCCTTTTTTTTTTTTTTCAAATTATCTCGAGGAGAGATAATTTTGAGAGTCGAATGGAGTGACTTCTTGCCGCTTTTTTCTTTGCGAATTATCTCGAGGAGAGATAATTATGAGAGTGGAATTGAGTGACTTCTTGCCGCTTTTTCTTTGCAAATTATCTCGAGGAGAGATAATTGTGAGAGTGGCTCCTCGATCCCGTAAGGGGGATCCGCCAAATTTTTCTCCTCGGGTAGATGATTGTTCGTCGCTCCGTTTTTAATCCTCGCGATATGGTCCTCGCTCCGCGGATTATCTGGTGTAGCTAGGTAATCCGCGTTTACCCGGGAAGGTGTCTCAGAGCGGGAGCGCGAAGGGCAAATTCGTAAAATTGCCAGGCGGCTGTGATCTTGGCCGTTGATAGTGGCCACGTGTTCAGTCCGAATGGAGCGAGGGTATGCGACGGTTCGTATTCCCGAGATACCCTTCTATAAATAGGTTGATACTTGGTCATTCCACACTTTTCGCAACATAAACAATCAGAGCAAATAGAGAGCGAGGAGCGTATTATAAGTGATCGACGAGCAGGTGATCGATACAGGTAGAGCGTGACGAGCAAATTCTGACGTCTAGAACCCGATTTTCAGGCGAACTTTCAACTTTTCCGGCTCCCAACCTTCACGCACTAAACATCAAATAAGTTTCCTCACTCACATTCTGATTACTTGCTTTTAATCGCCTTTTTTGCCTTGAATTTTCTGCCCTTACTTTCGTTTATGCTTAAATACACTCCTCCTTTTTGTTGCCTGAATCTCTGCCGGTGGGCGGCGGCCTAAGAACGGCCTTGGACTTAAAAAAACCATAAACTGACCATTGTAATCATATACCTTAATTGAATCGATTGACTCGCATGGCCGTATAAGTAATTCCCCTTACGCCTTTTTATTTTGTTGTAAACCCCCTATTGCCTCCTCCTTAGTGTATGGCCGTAGAAGTAACTGTAACCCTTCTTTTAGAGCGGTTGGTCGCTCGTTTTCTCTTCGATGTTTTTATATGCATGCTCGCTCTTGCCTGCTTATATGCATGCTCGTATGCTCGCTCTTGCCTGTTTCGAGCGGTTGGTCGCTCCATAGAGTAACTTCTTGATTTACTTGCTTTCCCCTTTTTGAGATTTTTCTCCGTTCGGGAGGTCGAACTTAATGAACATACCTAAAAAGGACCTCTCGAACTATCACAAACCATCCTAACTTCCTCTTTGCCTACCTTTAGGATGTCCGAGAGGAGCGACGACAGCCAGAACCGCTCGGCCGTAGGAGAGTATGGGAGAGACCATACTACGTCGCCTGATACGTCAGATGTATCGGCGACATTCCTCGATGACACCATGGAGCAAACAGCCGGGGGCGAGGAGCCCGTTGTGGAGCGGAGAGATGAGGAAACATCTGAAGAGGAGAATCTCGAGGAGGGTGAAGAAGGCAATGATGCCAATAGCGAGGAGAATGACGATGATGAGAGCGATGAGGATGAGGAAGACTTGTACCAACTGGTGACTCGCAAGAGGCGTCGTAGTGAAGACGACGACTTCATAGACGATAGGACCGAGGAGGAAGGCGCTCCTTCAAATCATGGGGTGTCTGCGGAGTTGATCACCCGAGCCGCCCAAGTACACGGCCGAAATTATGGGGCAGTCAACGTGGTGCCTCCTGCTGATATAAGGATCGAAGACATGGATGATACGGAGCGGCCTGACTTGGCTCTGTCCCTTTACGAGGAGGGTGATCACTCGGTTCAGCGCGGAAAGGGCTCTGTTCCTGTACAAATCATCGATAGCGACGACATTAATGAGGAGAGCGATGAGGACGACGATGCTACTTCTCCTCGAACTACTCCACCGCCAAAGAGGGTTAGATTCCCTCCTCAAACCACTCGGAGAACCTTGGCCATCATGGATGTGAATAGGGATGAAGCTGGTCCGAGCACCGTGGCGCCCTTATCTCCTTCCGTCTTGGAGATGCAAAGACAAGCTATCCGAGACGCGGATAGGTTCGCGCACGAGGAGGAGACCAGCTATCATTCGATCGATCCTCGCACCATATATTATTCATTTCCGAGTGAGACTCGAGCATCCAATCCCCTCGAGGAGCAAGAGTACAATCTTTGCCTTGCGCAGCGAGCAGCATATGCGAAGAAGGAAAAAGCCGGAGAGGCTAAGAGAGCGAGCAAACGTTCTCGCTCCGGAAAGAGCAAAAAGGCCAAAGCTATTAAGGTGCCCGAGCCTGAGCCTAAGTCCAGCAAGGCTGCTCAGAACAAGTTCACGAAGAGTGCTCGCACCGTGGACCTCCCCGATCCGGAGAGTGAGAAAAACGAGGATGGTATCATCCCGACCACGGCTTCCACAGTGAAGGTGGATGAAGTCGCTACTCTCTGATGGAAGTACTTCCTTCCTGAGAGTAAGTTCGACATCCTCGTGCCTAAGGAAAACCAAACATTCTACAACGCTCCCCCGGGGTACATGGCCGTCCATTGCTTAAGTTTGGATCGAGGATGGATACTGCCTTTCCGCGAGGCTTTCCGCGATATCTTTAACACCTTGGGGATCGCTCCTTGGCAATTAGTGCCAAGTTCTTTTCGAACTTTGGTGTGCTTTGGAGTATTTTGCAAGAAGAAGGGGCTCGAGCTCAACTTTCATAACTTGAACCAATTGTTCCGAGTCTCGATGAGCTCCGGGAACAAATACTTCTACTACTTTAATGCGCGACCAGGACTCGGCTTTATCATGGACGCTCCCAGCTCCTCGGGTTACAAGTGGTTCCACAGGTACTTCTACATGAAGAAAAAGAAGCTACCTAATATGAGCGAGGAGGATGCTGAATGGGGAGTTCCAAAACTGATGTTCCGGGGGAAGATTGCCGAGAAACATCCCCTGCCCGAGGAGCTAGATCCTTGGGTCTTGGAACTCGAGGAAAAAAATCGGGGACCCCATCCCGAGAAGTATTTTTACTGGGGACTTGTTCTCCAGTCGCTTCCTTACTTGGCGGGGCTTTCGCCCTACTCGTACACAGGCTATACCGGGAATCGGTATTCAAACGATGTCCTCTTCGGTAAGATAGAAATAATATCATACTTGCATTTTTCTTCCTTTTTCTTTGCTTGTTTGTAATATGTGCTCGCTTTTTCTTTCCTTCTCGATTTTTATGCTCTTCGATTTCTTACTGACTTGTGTTTTTCCTTTGCAGCTTACTGGTTCAATTGGATCATGTCGAAGACCCTCGCCGCTAAAGAAGAGCAGAGGAGGAAGCAGAGATTGGCCAACAAAGAGACAAAGATTCTCGGCTCTTTAAGCCTTACCCCTCCTCGAAGTGCTGCGCATCATCGAGATGCTTTGGTCCAAGAGGGGCTCGAGACACGTGAAAACCCGGTGGACGCCTTGAAGAAGGCCGAGGAGGAGGCTGCGGCTAAGCAAGCCACGGAGGCCGAGGAGGCAGCCAATACAATGGAGGTCGAGAAGAGGCCTGAAAGGCCGGCGCCTAAGAAAGGCTCGAGGAAGCTCACCCTCGGAGGTAACAATGAGCCTGCTCGGAAGAAGGGAAAGGTGGTAGCTTCCGGTGGGGATGAAGTGAAGCGGCTCATTCAGATGAGCGACTTAGATCGGGCACACGAGCTGAGCATGTGCTCGCTTCAGGTAAATTCACTTATTTTTTTTGGCTATAAATTTTTCTAAGTATGAAATTTTTTCTCCTCGCTAATCGTGTAATCTTCCTGTTGTAGCTCGAGCACTTGAAGGAGGCCTATGGACATGTAGCTGCTGATCGGGCCGACGTGGGGGTCGTGCTCGAGGACCTCGAGAAGAAGCTTGTCGCCTCAGAAGCTAAAATTAAGGTCTCGGAGGCCGAAACTGGCAAGCTCTACGCGAAAATAGATGAGCTCGAGAAGGAACTCTCCAAGGAAAATGCGAGGACCAAAGGCTACA
Source organism: Plantago ovata (assembly GCA_028274465.1). NCBI lineage: Eukaryota > Viridiplantae > Streptophyta > Magnoliopsida > Lamiales > Plantaginaceae > Plantago > Plantago ovata. Next base: position 62,336,668 of record CM051457.1, read on the forward strand.
AGGGGTCCTACGCTACCTTGTCCATCTGCATGGAAAAATTCAAGGCCAGTGTCCTCCTGAAGGGTAGTCGCCTTGCAGCTGCTCGCGATTTTATGGCATCAAACACTTACAAGCTCGCGCAGCAAGATGTGCGAGTAGCTTCTCGCGAGGAGGGCTTCTTCTCGTGCGTCGGCCAGCTCAAAAGAGTTAACCTGCTCCCGGTCGAGTTTGACCCGAACACGCGCGAGGACTTGCATCCCGGAAGGCGCGAGGACCTAACTCCTTACCCAGATGCACGAAGCGTGCAAGTTTGGTGAGCTGGTGACCGACCCAGAAGTTCCATACCCCAGCAAACCGGCATACCTCCCCGCTTGGGTTCCGGAGTGTTTAAGGAGTGGGATCCTCTACCCGTTCGAGAAGGCGGCTCTCCGCAATGCTGCTTGGGTCAAAGTGAGCGATCCGGTCATAGGGCGAGCAGCTGACTTCGTCGAGCCAGAGCTTGTCATGTACGAGAAGGCCATCAAAGAATCTCAGGCTCTGGAGCGAGACACTGCCGAAATCCAAGAGCTGTTGAGCCCTGCCCGAGGAGCTACCAGCGCGAGCGGCCCGGTCACTGACTTTAGTAGTCGGACTCGCTAAGATCGAAGAGCTGTTGAAGACCGAGCATACTCGGGAATGTTGTAATTTTTCCATTTCTTTACTTGTCATTTTTTTCCAAACAATTTCCATTAGGCCCTTTGTGGCGATCCTCGAAACATATCTCTTTGTAATATATGTTGTCCACTGTTTGTCTTCTCGCTCTTATTTCTTCAATAAAAGTTTGTTGCTCTTTGCTTTATTACTTATACTTGTGTTTTTTACTAAGTCCAATTTTTGTTATGACGTATAACTTTGATAGAGTAGTTAAACATGTATAAGTTAGAACGAGGACAAAAGTTCTTCGCACCGTTGGTTGGCAAAGTGATCTTTGCTATTAATACTTCGGACTAAACTCCTCGAGCTACCAAAGTAGTTCCCGCGCTTGTCGATTTTCTTGACAACTAAGAAAAAACTCTAAGTGTTGAACTTGGAAAAAATTCCAAGTGTTGAGCCAGAAAGAATCGGGCTCATCCTCCTCGATTTCTTTCTACTCCTCGCTTTTACCACTTTAAAAAGCTTCCTGATTAATTCTCTTCAAGAGATGAGAGAGCGGGGAGCGTTCCCCTTAATCATGGAAATCGAGTAGCTTTTTTGTAGATCGAGCAAGCTCTCTTGATCGAGTAGCATTATTTTTTTGAGTATAATAGTTCTATACTTGAACATTTTCTTTGTTGAAAGATAGACATTGTATTGATTTGTCGGAAATGCAATTACAATGGGGGCTTCGCGGCCAGCTTTCTTACAACCTTTTCTTAACCAAAAACATGAGGTACCTCTCACACAAGCTTGTGAGGAATCCTTCTCGATCTTCGGGCCTTTCACATGAGTTCTTTCAAAAAGCTTGTTCATCAAACCACTTAAGCGTAGAATCTTTGGAGGCTAGAAGCATTCCATGGGTTCTTCAATACTCTTCCCTCCATGTCTTGGAGACGACAACTTCCATTGGACCTTGCTTCAATTATCTTGTAGGGTCCTTCCCAATTGGGTTGCATCTTCCCAACATTGCCCAGGATGTCCGCTCTTCGGAGTACTAAGTCTCCTACTTGGAAGTCTCTCTCTCTTACGCCCTTGTTGTAGGTCTTCGCGATCAGTGCTTGATATCTGAGGATGTTGGCCAAGGCATTGGTCCTCGCTTCGCTTACCGTCTCCAGATCGAAGAGCCTCTGAGTATGATTGTCCTCGGGTTGATACCCTTGGATTCTGAGGGTTTCTACCGCCACTTCCGCTGGTATAGCTGCTTCAGAACCATAGACTAGCGAGAAGGGAGTCTCTCTTGTAGCTGTTTTTGAAGTTGTGCGGTATGCCCATACCACTCCATCAAGCTCGTCGACCCAGTCCTTGTTGGTGGCGAACCTCTTTTGTAAATTGTTAACAAGGATCTTGTTAACAGCCTTTGTTTGCCCGTTGGATTGAGGATGTCCTACCGAGGTATACCTCCTCTCGATCTTCATTTCCTTGCACCATTCATTGAACCTTTGGCCACAAAATTGAGCGCCATTGTCCGAGATGAGGACTCTCGGCAAGCCAAATCGACACACAATGTTTCTCCATACAAAGTTCATCACCCTCTGTTCGGTGATGGTAGATACTGCCTCAACCTCCGCCCACTTGCTAAAGTATTCGACCGCAACGGTGATGAACTTCTTTTGACCCGTGTCTCTTGGGAAAGGACCGACTTGATAGTGTATATGTCCTAGAGACAGTCCTTATTAAGGGCAAGCAACCCTTATAAATGGAATATATGTACTATTACACAGGTCAACGTAACATAATATATGTTTGTTGTTTCACTATTGAGTATCGCTTTCATATTTATATTACACCAGGCATGCAACATGTCATATCTCTATTACTGTCTGTATTGATATTAAACATGTCCCCTCGGATAGATGACCGATCACACAGATAGTGGGAGCAATGTGAGTTATCATCTATCCCAAACTCTCCCTAGTCGAGGTTCATCTCGGATGTAGGGGTCTGAATGAACCAGACGAGACTAGTATGCGTGGAGGTTATACTTGTTGGAGAAAGTGTGAGCTGATCCCACGGCCACGGAACGGATTGTTGGACAATCGAGAAACGTTCCCATAACTGCGCATAGTTGTTCGAAGAAGGATTATCGAACAATGGAAGTACCCACCGGACACTCCCATCGATGTATACTCTACACCGAAGTGTCTATGGGAATCGGTAAGTTGTCGAAGTAATGCCAGTCGTCCTTTCGACTTACAGGACTTTATCATCACATTTGTTGCCCCATATCCTTGGTGGACCCGTCGATGTCAGCTCTGAATAAGCAGTTGACCTAAGACACGATCCAGGATTATGGCTACAAACAAATGGGGATGATAAGTGATTCTGTGAAGGATTCATCTCTCAAGTGTAGCACAGGAGAGCACTGCTCATAGTCGTTCATAGTTGTGATGGTAAAACCGCTGGCCAGCGTATCAATATTATTATGATGGTCATAATAGATATTGGATTCACCATGCAACTCACTGAAGACGCCCGTTGATGTATTATTGGGATAGACACTTCATCGATCCTAGATACATTCGAGTCAGTCAGATGAAGGGACGTTACCATCGCCGCGTTGAGCGCAACAGACTTCGCAACGAAAGGGTTTTCTTTGGGAAACCTCTCAAACGTTCTCATGTATTAATATTGCAAATGGAACCGTCTAGGAATTCCATTTTGCCTAGTCTAGGACTTGCTTAATACAATGAGGCCCTATGGGTCACACTATGTGGTGATTCAGCTTGTCCGAATATCCTTGAAGATGGAATCGCAATTAATTTGGAATTAATTGTGATTGATGGATTATAATTAATTTGGAATTAATTATAATATTTAGTGGCTCAATTAAAGATTTGGAATTATTAATTGAATTGACTAATTAATTGTATTTTATGTAAATACAATTAAAGATTATATTTTAGAAATATAATAGAGGTTTGATTTAAAAGGTATGTTAATTTAGAATTAACATATGCACATGGAAAAAATCTACTTGGAGTTTGAATTGCCTTAGAACTATAAGTGGGTCCCAAAATCGGGACCCACCTATCACCCTTAGGACGCGCGCGCGCGAGAGATGGAGTAGGGGAAGGAGTTCGACTCCTTCCTCTATTAGAAGTCTAAGGGATAAGTTAGATTTTCCTGATTGAGTTTTAATTTGAGTGGGAATGAATCTAGACTTGAAATTGGTTTCCTAGTGCGATAAGAATTAGATTCTTATTCCTTTATGAAGTCTAATTGCTTATGCTTTAGGCTTATATTGACTACTATATATAGTAGACTATTAGAGAGCTTTTGACATAGATTTTCACACAGTTGAAGTATCAAATTCTTAGAGAATTATTCTACCTTTCTTAGAGAAAACAAAAGCTCTCCCCCACCTCACCTAAGCCACGCGCGCGCCACCTACCAGAGGAATCGCTGCTCCATCTTCTTGGTCACACAAACAATATCCTAGCATTCTTTCCGATAGGCTGTTCATCCGTGGATACCAAGGTTGAGGTTCTAGGAGCTGGAAACTAACTTTTATTGTCTTGCAGATAATCAAAGTGTTGCAGATATCTTCGACTTCGACGAAGGAGAAGATACACAGGATTATTACGAAGACTTGGAAGCTGTGCTTGCTTTGGAAGTAAGGTTAGTCTTCTAATTGACGTGTTTAAATATATACGGCATATACATAATCAATTAACCTGTATGTTAAGAAAATTTTTGAAATTCCGCTGCGTACCCTTGGGGTAACTTTGACCGTATTTTCTTACAGTGGTATCAGAGCGAGGTTAATTGATTACGTATATACGTATACATATTGTATGCTTTTGTAGTTTATGTGGATGCAATTGATTCTATGATTAATTCGATTTTCAAAAGTTTTGTTTTTTATATAAATTTAGAATTTATATTTTTTCAAAAAAAAAATATATATATATATATTATATATATTGACCGGGCCGCCTGCGTCTGGGTGCCTGCGGGACGCAGGCTCGGCGGCTGGGTGCCTGCGGGACGCAGGCTCCCGCGCCTGCGGGCGCGGGCGCACGGCGCCCGGGTGCCTGCGGGACGCAGGCGCCGGGCGCCCACGGTCGCAGGCACGGTAGGGGACGGGACCAAGTCCCGTCCCGTATTTTAATATATATATATTTTTCCGGGTTGGACCCAAAATTGAATTTTTGAAAATTTTGAGGATTGAATTTTATATTTGGAATATAAATATGATTTAATTGTAATTGTTTTTAACTAGAGGGGTTAAATTTAATTAGTATAAAGTTAAAGGGCTTATTTGTAATTTATCAATTTATTGTTTATTGCAAATTAGTCCTTCTACTTTTGAATTTTAGATTTAACACCTTCAAGGTTTCAAAAATTACAATTAAGTCCTTCGGGTTTTCGAAAATTGCTACTTCGTCAATAGAATTTTCAATTTTTCAATCTAGTCTAAATTTTCAATTATTTCATAGAGATTATAAGTATGGGATTATAATTTTCATAATGAAATTATGAAGTCATTTGGCATCCACATAGGCTACTACTTGTTTTCTTTGCTCGATATTCTATTGTTTGACAATGCATGTTTAAATACCAAGTATTTTACTTTCCGTTCGACCGCTATGCATGCGAGGGTAGGCGGTGCCCTCTTATATGTCGGACCGCATATTTTATGTATGGGTAGGCGGCACCCATTATGTGCTTGACCGCGTTTAGAACTAGAATGGATAGGCGACATCCATTACGTGTAGACCGCTCATGCATGATGGGTAGGCGGCGCCCTTATTTGTTTGTAGATGACTGATAACAACCCTCAAGCGACAAGCCCCAACCAATATAAGTACAGAAATATATGTATGTATGTATTTCTGAGATGCTTTCCATAGGGTGCTTTAATTCTGAACTTCCATTGGGTTTTCTTGTATTGGCGACCTCGTCTTACAGACTCGCAGTGATCGTCAGATTAGAGTAAGCCTATGGTTATGACTTACTGCATATTGTATCTAGCGACCTCGATAGGTACAATATGTAGGGCATCGGGTTAAATTAGATTTAACAACCAAGAGTTGCGTGACGCAATTGGATAGTCCTACCGGTCATATTATGCTATGCGACCAGCCCCCGTTGGAGTATAGCATAGTATGGATTTGGATCTTGGCCACTACGGTAACTTGTTGGACATTACCCGTATGTTTGTTTTGGGGGCAAGCATATGTGAAAATAGTGGGAGCTAAACAGCTAAAGGACCAAGTTGTTTAGTTATGTTGACTGTGTATTTAGAAATAATATTTCAATAGTTGATTTATTATTTTCGTTCTATATTATTTCTCCTGGAAAACCGAAATGGCGAGTATCTCGCTCCGTGCTGTCTTAGAGAAGCAAATTTTGACCGGACCAAACTTCCTAGATTGGATCAGGAATATACGTTTGGTGCTGAGGTACGAAATGATTGAGTACGTCTTGGACGAGGCTAATCCCGTGTGTCCCGAGAATCAAACAGTCGATCAAGTTGCTGATTTGGAATCAAGCTAACAAGGAAAAGTCTGATAAGCATCATGAGGATGCTAGATCCGCGTAGTGTATTATGCTTGCGACAATGAGCAATGAGCTGCAGAGACAACATGATAGCATGTTGCCGTATGAGATGCTGAAGCATCTTGAGTCGCTCTTTAAGACGACATCTAGAAGTGCTGAATTTGATTTGATCAAAGAGATACACGGATGCAAGCTCAATGAAAGGGGGAACATGTCTGAACATGTTCTCAATATGAGAATAAGATCATGGTGATCTTTGTCCTTCAATCATTGTCGAGTTCGTATTCGCAGTTCATCGTTAACCACCATGAATGCGAAGGACGTAACACTGCCCGAACTCCATAATCTGCTGAAGACATATGATCAAACTCTTCCTAAGAAGGAAAAGTCGATCATGTATGTTGGACAACCGTCTAACCCAAACCCGAGAAATAAAGGTGCTAAGGGTAAGGGAATGTCGGGAGCCAAGGCTAACACTTCGAGTGATAAGCCTAAGCGTCTGAACCAGTAAAAGAAGTTCTTCAAAAGAAGCGGAACGGTACGCACAGATGAATGTCTTTTCTGTGAGTAGAAAGGACATTGGAAGAAAGATTGCCCTAAGTTAAGGGCAGATCAAGTTAAGAAGCCACCGACTTCTAGCTCAGGTATGTTTGTTATTGAAATGAACATGACTACTTTTGACTCCAATGGTTGGGTATTAGATACAGCCTGTGGCTCGCACATTTGTAATAATGTGCAGGGGCCCATTGAACACAGACTAGTCAAGCAAGGTGAAATCGACTTGCATGTTGGAAACGACAATCCAGTCGAAGCCAAACGCGTTGGACGCTGCAAGATAGATTTACCATCAGGACAATGTTTAGAACTTGATAACGTTTATTTTGTTCCATCCATTGTCAGAAATATTATTTCCATTCCATTGTTGGACAATTGGGGTTTTTCCTTTTCTAATAATACTTGTTATTTTTTGTTAAATGACCAATATTGTGGAAAAGCTCGCTTAGTGAATGGTTTATATATTTTGCAAAGTAGTCTACCTTTATTTCAAATACATAACAAACAACCGTCTTCAAGTAGGAAGAATAATCCATCTTATCTATGGCATTGTCAGCTAGGCCATATCAATGAAACACGAATTCAAAAACTAAGGAAGTTGGACTACTTAGAACCATTTGACTTTGAATCATATGGTACATGCGAATCATGTGTTAAGGGTAAGATGACGAACAAACCTGATGTTGGACAAGGTGTTCGTGCCACTCGCTGCTTAGAGCTCATACATACCGATGTATGTGGACCTTTTAAAGTCCATGTGCGTGGGGGTTATCCTTACTTCGTTACCTTTACTGACGATTTCTCAAGGTATGGATATATTTATCTTATGAAGAATAAATCCGAGACCTTTGGGAAATTCAAGGAGTTTAGGAATGAGGTCGACAATGAATTGAACCTAAGGATAGTCACTCTTCGATCAGATCGAGGAGGTGAATACCTTAGTGAAGAATTTATCGACTACTTGAAGGAAAATGGAATTCAATCGCAATGGACCCTCCTGGAACATCACAATTGAATGGTGTGTCTGAGAGAAGGAATCAAACCCTGTTAGACATGGTGAGATCAATGATTGGATTCTCGACTCTTCCAAAATATCTATGGGGATATGCACTACAAACTGCAATCTACATTCTGAACCGTGTACCATCTAAATCAGTGGAGAAAACTCCTTATGAGTTATGGAAGGGAAAGAAGCCCTCACTAGGCTATCTTAGACCTTGGGGCTGTCTTGCGATAGTCAAACTGATGCTCACTGATAAGTTAGATGCCAAGGGTGTCAAAGTATATTTCATAGGCTATCCTCGTCAGACGAGAGGCTATGAATTCTATCATGCTGGAGATCAAAAGGTGATAGTATCTAGAAACGTCAAGTTTTTAGAAGCAGAATACTTCGAAGAAGAGAGGTTAGATGACATGATAGAACTTGAAGAAATTCAAGACTTTGACACGCGCGAACATGAGTTCTCTAAATCTTCTGATTTGGACTCAAGTTCAGTGGGAGCTTTCAAAGCAGGCAAGGGTAATGATATGACACTTGCTAGGCATGTCATAGTCAGTGGGAGTCCTGTGATTAGATCAACAGTTGAAACCACACCAACAGAACCCGTTGTCAACCAACCTGTGCAACAAGTTGCACAAGAGCAGCCTCCCGCAAGGGAACAAGGTCGCGCCCCGCGACCAGCTGCATCAGTACCCACTGATAATGTTCGTGTTACACGAAGCCAGAAAAGAAAAGCACCAGAACCATTCGAGCTCCGTAGGTCGAAGAGGATCCTAAAAGGACCTCAGAAGCAAAGCGTTATGATAGAAGACATCAGTGAACTTGATGTCGGCTTATCAGATCGGGAAGATCCCGAGACCTACAAAGAGGAAATAATTGATATTGACTCAGACAAATGGCAAGAGGCCATGGAATTGGAAATGGACTCCAAGTACCAGAATCAAGTTTGGAACATGGTAGACTTGCCCCAAGGGGTTAGACCTATTGGGTGCAAATGGGTCTTTAAACGAAAGACAGATGCCGATGGCAATGTACAAACGCACAAAGCTAGGCTTGTGGCGAAAGGCTACACGCAAAGGTATGGCATCGATTACGATGGAACCTTTTCACCGGTAGCAAAATTGAAGTCCATTCGAATTCTACTTGCGATAGCTCCCTACTATGATTATGAGATATGGCAGATGGATGTAAAGACTGCCTTCCTCAATGGCAACCTTGAGGAAGAGGTCTATATGGTACAACCGGAAGGTTTTATTAGTAAAACCAGGCCAACTGCTGTATGCAAATTACAAGGATCCATCTATGGGCTAAAGCAAGCGTCAAGGAGCTGGAATATCCGCTTTGATGAAGCTGTCAAATCGTTTGACTTCATCAGAAGCAAGGAAGATCTCTGTGTCTACGCTAGGCACAGCGACAAGGGAGTCGTTTTCATGATCATTTATGTTGATGACATTTTGATCATGGGAAACAATGTCTCTATGCTAGAAGAGACTAAAGTTTGGTTATCAAGTACCTTCTCAATGAAGGACTTGGGTGAAGCGAACTACATCCTAGGGATCAAGATCTTTAGAAGCCGAGTACATTGCTGCATCAGAAGCATCGAAAGAAGCTGTCTGGATTTCAGAGTTCTTAAAGGAATTGAGGGTTGTTCCTGCTCCTAGTCCAATAACGATTTATTGTGACAATACGGGCGCTGTCGCTCAAGCTAGGGAGCCTAGATCAACAAACAAGAACAAACATGTACTCAGAAAGTATCACGTTATACGTGAGATTATTGATAGAGGAGAAGTTAGTATAGAACGTGTCTCTACCACGGAGAACATGGCAGATCCTTTCACCAAGGTCTTATCAGTGGAAGTCCACTTAAGACATTATGCTAATCTGGGTATTAGGCATAAAGGTGACTGGCTCTAGTCCAAGTGGGAGATTGACAGTTCTTATTAAGGGCATGGAGCCCTTATAGAGGGCATATATGTACTATTACACAGGCAACGTAATATGATATATGTTTGTTGTTTGACTATTGAGTATCGCTTTCATATTTATATTACACTAGGCATGCAGCATGTCATATCTCTATTACTGTCTGTATTGATATTAAGCATGTCCCCTCGGATAGATGACCGATCACACAGATAGTGGGAGCTATGTGAGTTATCATCTATCCCAAACTCTCCCTAGTCGAGGTTCATCTCGGATGTAGGGGTCTGAATGAACCAGACGAGACTAGTATGCGTGGAGGTTATACTTGTTGGAGAAAGTGTGAGCCGATCCCACGACCACGGAACGGATTGTTGGACAATCGAGAAACGTTCCCATAACTGCGCATAGTTGTTCGAAGAAAGATTATCGAACAATGGAAGTACCCACCGGACACTCCCATCGATGTATACTCTACACCGAAGTGTCTATGGGAACCGGTGAGTTGTCGAAGTGATGTCAGTCGTCCTTTGGACTTACAGGACTTTATCATCACATTTGTTGCCCCATATCCTTGGTGGACCCGTCGATGTCAGCTCTGAATAAGCAGTTGACCTAAGACACGATCCAGGATTATGGCTACATACAAATGGGGATGATAAGTGATTCTGTGAAGGATTCATCTCTCAAGTGTAGCACAGGAGAGTACTGCTCATAGTCTGCATAGTTGTGTTGGTAAAGTCACTGACCAGTGCAAATGATATATTATTATGGTCATAAGTATATCTTAGGAACCAAGCAACTCCCTGAGACGCCCGTGGATGTATTATTGGGATTGACACTTCCTCGATCCTAGATGCATTCGAGCAAGTCAGATGAAGGGACGTTACCATCGCCGCGTTGAGCGCAACAGGCTTCGCAACGAAAGGGTTAGCTTTGAGAAACCTCTCAAACGTCCTCATGTATTAATATTGCAAATGGAACCGTCTAGGAATTCCATGTTGCCTAGTCTAGGACTTGTTTAATACGATGAGGCCCTATGGGTCACACTATGTGGTGATTCAGCTTATCAGAATATCCTTGAAGATGGAATCGCAATTAATTTGGAATTAATTGTGACTGATGGATTATAATTGTTTTGGAATTAATTATAATATTTGGTGGCTCAATTAATGATTTGGAATTATTAATTGAATTGGCTAAACTAATTGTATTTTATGTAAATACAATTAAAGATTATATTTTGGGAATATAATAGAGGTTTGATTTGAAAGGATATGTTAATTTAGAATTAACATATGCACTTGGGCAAAATCCATTTGGAGTTTGAATTGCCTTAGAACTATAAGTGGGTCCCCAAATCGGGACGCACCTATCTCCCGTAGGAAAGGCGCGCGCGCGCGCATAGATGAGATAGGGGAAGGAGTTCGACTCCTTCCTCTATTAGAAGTCCAAGGGATAAGTTAGATTTTCCTGATTGAGTTTTAATTTGATTGGGAATGAATCTAGACTTGATATTGGTTTCCTAGTGCGATAAGAATTAGATTCTTATTCCTTTACGAAGTCTAATTGCTTATGCTTTAGGCTTCTATTGACTACTATATATAGTAGACTATTAGAGAGCTTTGGATATAGTTTTACACACAGTTTACTACCCAGTTTTCTTAGAGAAAATAAAAAGCTCTCCCCTCCTCTAAATAGACACACGCACGCGCCACCTCACCGGAGGAATCGCCGCCCCGTCTTCTTGGTCACACAAAGAATATCCTAGCATTCTTCCGATATGTTGTTCATCCGTGGATACCAAGGTTGAGGTTCAAGCAGCTGGAAACTAACTCTTATTGTCTTGCAGATAATCAGAGTATTGCAGTTATCTTCGACTTTGACGAAGGAGAAGATACACAGGATTATTACGAAGACTTGGAAGCTGCTTTGGAAGTAAGGTTAGTCTTCTAATTGACGTGTTTATATATATACGACATATACATAATCAATTAACCTGTATGTTAAGAAATTTTTTTGAAATTCCGCTGCGTACCCTAGGGGTAACTCTGACCGTATTTTCTTACACGACTATGTCGATGCCCCATATGTCGAAAGGGCAAGTGATGGTAATGGGAATGAGAGGTTCCGCTGGGACATTGATCAAGTTGGCGTGCATTTGACACTCCTCGCACCTTCTTACAAATTGAGCAGCATCTTCACGAACAGTGGGCCAGTAGTATCCTTGTCGAATGATTTTTTGCGCGAGGCTTCTTCCTCCGGCATGGTCTACACAACTTCCTCGATGCATCTCTCCCAAAAGTTTTTGGACTTCTTGTTCGGCGACACATCTCAAGTAGAATCCCTTAAAGGATCTCTTGTACAAGTAGTCTCCTTGCATGATGTAGCGGGCTGCCTTTCCTTTAATCTTCCTTGCTTCAGCCTTATCACGAGGAAGGCTTCCATTTGTGAGATATGTAGTGATCTCTTGCATCCAACTTGGTTGAGTGTCAATTGCCAAGACGTTTGGCTTTGATGACCACAGGGATGACGCGTTGATTTTCATAAGTATCACATTACGGGTATCCACTCCTCCGGAAGCTGAAGCATACTTTGATAGGGCATCTGCTCTTTGATTGAGATCCCTTGAGAACTTCTCAATCTCACAACTTTCGAATTTTTGGATTTCCTCCGTGATGGCACTCTTGTACTCGGCCAGTGAATCCTTCTTGGTTTTGAATTTTCCCGAGATTTGCTTCTCGGCCAGTTGAGAATCAGTGAAGAGATGTAGCTTCTTCACTTCCAATGCTTTTGCCATACGTAGAGCTATGAGGATGGCTTCATACTCGGCTTCATTGTTGGAGACCGGGAAACTGAAAGTGACGGCGTACTCCAGTTCGGCTCCTCCGGGACTCTTGAAGTATATCCCTATCCCGCCATTTTGTCCTGATGAGGATCCATCCACATGAAGAATCCAGACTTCTCCATGGTTGACTAGTTCCTTGGGTTTTGGAGATACGGTCTCCATACCCTTTGGCTCCTCGATTTTCTCTGTCAGGAACACTTCATGCCTTTTTCTTTTTGTCTAGGACATTTCTTTGAGCTCTTTCAAAGCATCTTCAAGAGCTTGCATAGGGTTTCTTTGCCGTGGCTGCTCCTCGATCATCATCATGACATTCTGTGTCTCCGGAGGGTTTTCCTCTGAAGTTCCCTTGGAGGGATACTCTACGAGGAAGTCGGCGATGACTTGTGGTTTCTTGACCACGGGTGCTTGATAGTCAATGTCGTACTCGCTTAGTTCGATTGCCCACCTTGCTAATCTTCCGAGTTTCGGGTTTTCCAAGGACTTGCTTGAGAGGTTGCTTCGTCAAGACTACGACCTTGTGAGCTCCAAAGTAAGGCTTCAACCTCCTTGCCATATAGACGAGGGCGAAGGATAGCCTCTCAATATCCATGTATCGCGTTTCAGCTCCGGCGAGTACTTTAATCAAGTAGTAGATGGACAAGTGGTCGTTACCTTGGATTCGCACCAAGACTGAGCTGATAGCTTCTTCAGTCGCTGCCAGGTACAAGTAAAGCACCTCTCCTTCTATGGGTTTTGACAATAGTGGGGGAGCGAGTAGATACTCTTTAAGCTTCTCGAACGCTTCCTCGCATTCTTTCGTCCACTCGAAGTGGTTTCTCTTTCTTAACACTTTGAAAAATGGGAGATTTTTCTCGGCAGACCTTGAGATGAATCTACTCAACGCGATTGACTTTCCGACCAATTGTTGCACCTCATTGGTGGATTGAGGTTGAGGAAGATCGAGGATGGCCTTTATTTTCTCGGGGTTTGCTTCTATTCCTCTCTCTGTTACCATATAACCGAGGAACTTCCCCCCTTTGACTCCGAAGGTACACTTCGCTGGGTTTCGCTTCATGCCATACTTTCTCAAGATTGAGAAGCATTTTGCTAGTTAACCTACATGTTGCTCATCGGTCTTGCTCTTGACAAGCATATCATCAACATAAACTTCCATTGTTTTACCCAGCTCTTCTTTGAACATCTTGTTGACTAGCCATTGGTAGGTCGCTCCGGCATTTTTGAGACCGAATGGCATCACGTTGAAGCAATACACATTGCCATTAGGGAAGAAGGCGGTCTTGGGTACATCATCTTTAGCCATTTTGACTTGGTATAAGCCCTGGTATGCATCCATGAAACTCAAGAGGGCGCATCCAGCAGTGGAATCGACCAGCTGGTCGATCCGTGGGAGAGGGTAGGGATCCTTCGGGCAAAACTTGTTGAGTCTTGTGAAGTTGTTGCACATTCTCCACTTGCCGGGGCCCTTCTCCACGAGGACCACATTGCAAACTCAATCGGAGTATCTCACCTCCTTGATGTGGCTAGCCTTAAGAGGTCTTTGGACTTCAGCTTCAATGATGTAATTATCTTCCGCACTGAAGTCTCTTCGTTTTTCTCTGATGTGGGTGATCGACGGGTCGACGTTCAGACGGTGAACGGAGACTCGTTAGTCGATCCCCTTGAGGTCCTCGGTACTCCACGCGAAGATGTCGTTGCTATCTTTCAAACATTGGATGAGTTTCATCCTGACTTCTTTAGTCATCTCGGTACCAATTTTTGTGACCTTGTCGGCACTTCCTTCGACAATTTGGATTTCTTCAAGGATTTCTCTTGCTTCAATTTTGTTTTCCTCAAAGAATTTCTTCTTTTCGGAAGATGGTGGAATTGGTGGGATTACTTGGTACTCCTCGAGCTCTTTAACAGCTCCTACTAGGGTATCCTTATCTTTCTTCATGATTGCTTTCCTTCGCCTAAGTGGCGGACTTGGCTTTTTTGACTTTTCCTTCACTCGCCGAAACGTGTAGAAATGATAAGGCGCATTGTGAACAAGGAGTTGCTCCTCGGATGATTGGCCCAGGTTGGGTTCTCCAATGGCAACCCTGGAAGTGAACTTGACCGACATGGTATAGCATTCCCATGCTTCTCTTATGTTTCCTATTTCTTGTCCAATTCCCAAAGGAGTGGGGAACTTTAGCTTGTTATGGACTGTAGACACTACGGCTCGGAATTGAGAGAGACCGGGTCGACCTAGGACTGCAAAGTAATCGAAGGGCATATCGACGACCACGAAAGGAACATGTTGAGTCACTCGTCGAGGAGCGCTACTCATTGACACCGTGAGATTGATCATTTCGAGCGGCATGATAGGTTGTCTTCCAAACCCTACCAATGCGCTCCTCACTTCCTTAAGCCCTTCTCTAGGATTCATTTGCATCCTCTTCAAGGTTCCCGTGAAAATCAAGTTAGCCGAACATCCGGTGTCAACGAGGATCCTTCCTAACTTGTATGATTGAACATCCAGGGAAACTACTAGTGGAACACAAGGATCATATATGTTTCCTCCTCCGGCATGTCTCATAGGTATCTCGCTATCATCGAAAGAGATAACATTGGTTCCCAGTCGGGCGGCTTGAGCATACTTCACATCTCGGACTCTAAGATTATCCACTGTAATCTCCCTCTGATTACGAGTGTCGCCTCCCGCGGGTCCTCCCGCAATTGTAAGAGTGTGGATTCTTCCGTTCACGGGGCGGTTCTCATAATTGTTGAAATTTTCAATATCATCATCATGGGGGTTTCCTTGGTAATGGTGGTCGCTCCCACTTTGAGGTGGTGGAGGCAAGATCGCCAGAGGTTCTTCCTTCCGGATGTAGCTGACCAAATGACCATTACGTATCATCCTCTCAGTCTCGTTCTTGAGCTGGACGCACTCATCAGAGGTATGCCCTTTCCCCTTGTGGAACTTGCAAAATTTCTCCGAACTCTTGTTCCTTTGGTTTTCTCGAATCGGTGGTGGCCAAGAGACGTCTAGCTTCCTCGAGACTATATAGTTCAAGATGTCGGATCTTGGCCTATTTAAGTCCGTGTAGTTGCTATATCGCCTTGGAGGTGACCTCCTAGGAGGAGACCTCTTGTCTCGGAAATCATTTCTTGAGTGACCCTCTTTTATCAACCCATGCTTTTGGTCTTTTCTTTGCTTACCGGGATTTTGCGGGCGAGGAGGGTACTCCTTCTCCTTTTCTTTTTCCTTCCCTTTTTCCTTGGGAGGATTGGTTCTTACTGTGACGGTTTTCGGAATTCCTCAGCCTCGAGGAAATCCTTGCAAACCTTCGCCAGTTGTGCTTCATTCTCCACACACTATATATCCTATCAATCTCTGCAATAGGTTCGACAAGAGGAATTCCACTAGATCTCGTTCTCCGCATAAACTACCTGAAACGAATCAAGTGAGTATCAAAGGGAAACAAACTAAACTACTAAATTCTGGAAATTAAATGCTGAAAATATAAACAAGCTAAAAAGTAAAAAGGAGTTATAGTCCCCGGCAATGGCGCCAATTTGATGAACGAGATTATCAGACTCGAACAATCAAATAAAATTTGTTTGAAAGCCAAAGGGCAACTCACAACTACACAAAAAAAACACGTAGTGCAGAGGTAAGATGACCTCGAGTGTCGATCTCTAGGGACTAAACTCGCTTTAACTAAATAACTATATATAATTTCAGAAAACAAATTTATATTAACTCGACTTAACAATATATGGAGAGAGCTGGTGATAGTATGCTCGTTCTAAGCATCAAGTTCTAATTATGCATGAAAGTGCAACTCGTACTGCCTTAAAAGTAATTCGAATTAACAAACACCAAAGACAGATTTGTAGACGTGTATTTTGAAAGCTTCCTATCTATACTAATACTTGGCTAAGGTTGTCAGTCTTAGTTCAAGCAGTACTTGCAAATTATATATAATTGAATCGATGATCTTGAATTGTCCTAGTGTTTCTAACACTTTTCTACGAAGATATATGGCTTAGTCGGATCAAAGAATCGAATTAAGATAATTAAACAAGTAAAACACTCAGAAACTCAATCATGCATAATACGAACCCTAGCTACGAATCCACATACTATCACCAACTAGATGCTTAGCTACTCATATCAATAACACAATCAACAATCATAATCGAAGCAATAATGAATGAAAACATGTTGAATTGAAAGATAAATAGCAGAATTGTGAGATACAAAGTTACCACCAGAAGTTGTGAATCTCCGGTCAATTGCTAAACTCACAAAGGTCTAGCAAGGTGAAATCAATAGATGTCCAAATCTCTCCTCTAGCTCCAAATTCGCTAAGATACAAAGGTTCTAAGAGAAAATATACCCAGAACAAGCTCTAGGGTTTAAATCTGTAAAATAATGATGAAAAATATGAAAATTCGCAGATTTTGGAAATATAAATAGTTGCTGTCGGAAGGCCCCCGGCGGACCGCCTCCTACGCGGCGGTGCGCCGGCCACGCGGCGGACTGCCCCGTACGCGGTGGACCGCCTGGCACGGGCAGAGAGTTGCCCGTGCCAAATTCTTCCTCCCGATCTTCGATTTCGGCTCCTTGCACGGCTTTGAGCTCCGAAACTTGGTCTTTTGGCCTTGGAACTCGTCCCGGTACTCCTTGACACACCGCGGGTGATCTCATTGCACCAAAACATCATTGTTTCGCCATGATTTACATCCAAAAATGCGATTTCCACCTAAAACCTGAAAATAACAAAAGAAATGGAAACGTGACACTATTCTAACAAAATGCACTAAAATGCATGCAAGAGGATAGCTAAATTGGTGAAAAAAGACTCGAATGATAGTGTAAAAAACACTGTCATCAGGTTGTACACAAGTGTTTGCTGAAACAGGCATTCAACAAGTAAATCCTTCAAACCGGGTAGTTGTTAGGAAACTTGTGATAGTGTATATGTCCTAGAGACAATCTTTAAAAAGGGCAGACAGCCCTTACTAAGGGCATATATGTACTATTACACAGGTCAATGTAATATAATATATGTTTGTTTGTTTGACTATTGAGTATCGCTTTCATATTTATATTACACCAGGCATACAACATGTCATATCTCTATTACTGTCTGTATTGATATCAAACATGTCCCCTCGGATAGATGACCGATCACACAGATAGTGGGAGCTATGTGAGTTATCATCTATCCCAAACTCTCTCTAGTCGAGGTTCATCTCGGATGTAGGGGTCTGAATGAACCAGGTGAGACTAGTATGCGTGGAGGTTATACTTGTTAGAGCAAGTGTGAGCCGATCCCACGGCCACGGAACGGATTGTTGGACAATCAAGAAACGTTCCCATAACTCCGCATAGTTGTTCGAAGGGTGATTACCGAACAATGGAAGTATCCACGGGAAACTCACATCGATGTATACTGTACACCGAAGTGTCTATGGGAACCGAAAAGTTGTCGAAGTGATGCCAGTCGTCCTTTGGACTTACAGGACTTTATCATCACATTTGTTGCCCCATATCATTGGTGGACCCGTCGATGTCAGCTCTGAATAAGCAGTTGACCCAAGACACGATCCAGGATTATGGATACATACAAATGGGGATGATAAGTGATTCTGTGAAGGATTCATCTCTCATGTGTAGCACAGGAGAGCACTGCTCATAGTCGTTCATAGTTGTAATTGGTCATACCGCTGGCCAACGTATCAATATTATTATGATAGTCATAATAGATATTGGATTCACCAAGCAACTCACTGAAGACGCACGTGGATGTATTATTGGGATAGACACTTCATCGGTCCTAGATGCATTCGAGTCAGTCAGATGAAGCGACGTTACCATCGCCGTGTTGAGCGCAACAGACTTCACAACAAAAGGGTTTGCTTTGAGAAACCTCTCCAACGTCCTCATGTATTAATATTGCAAATGGAACCGTCTAGGAATTCCATGTTGCCTAGTGTAGCACTTGCTTAATACAATGAGGCCCTATGGGTCACACTATGTGGTGTTTCAGCTTATCCGAATATCCTTGAAGATGGAATCGCAATTAATTTAGAATTAATTGTGATTGATGAATTATAATTGATTTGGAATTAATTATTTGTGGCTCAATTAATAATTTGGAATTATTAATTGAATTGACTGATTAATTGTATTTTATGTAAATACAATTAAAGATTATATTTTAGAAATATAATAGAGGTTTGATTTGAAAGGATATGTTAATTTAGAATTAATATATGCACATGGGCAAAATCTACTTGGAGTTTGAATTGCCTTAGAATTATAAGTGGGTCCCGAAATCGGGACCCACCTAACCCCCTTGATGAGCCGCGCGACCAGTAGTAGTATGGGGAGGAGTTCGACTCCTTCCCATATTAGAAGTTAAGGGATAAGTTAGATTTTCCTGATCGAGTTTTAATTCGATTGGGAATGAATCTAGACTTAAATTTGTTTCCTTGTGCAATAAGAATTAGATTCTTATTCCTTTATGAAGTCTAATTGATTCTTCTTTAGGCTTCTATTGACTACTATATATAGTAGACTATTAGAGAGCTTTTGACATGGTGATTTCTGAATCATTCTTTCTACCAGTTTTCTTAGAGAAAATAAAAAGCTCTCCCCTACCTCTCCATAGCCGCGCGTGCCACCTTCCAACCGGAGGAAAATCGCTGCCCCATCTTCTTGGCCACATAAAGAATATCCTAGCATTCTTTCCGATAAGCTGTTCATCCGTGGATACCAAGGTTGAGGTTCAAAGAGCTGGAAACTAACTTTTATTGTCTTGCAGATAATCAGAGTATTGCAGATATCTTCGACTTCGACGAAGGAGAAGATTCACCGGACTATTACGAAGACTTCATCGATTGGCATATCGATTCAACACCTATTCTTGCTTTTGGAGTATTGTAAGTCTCCTGATCAATGTGTTTATTATATACGCTATATGCATGATCAATTAACCTGCATGTTAAGAAAATTTTGAAATTCCGCTGCGTACCCTAGGGGTAACTCTGACCATATTTTCTTACAACTTGGTCACTTGCTAAAATAGGTATTCAGTAAGAAAAACCTTTGGATTGCTGAAACGGGTATTCAGACAATCAAGGATACTGAAACAGGTATTCAAGTATCAAAGTAAAAATCTGAGACGGAAACTCAGCAAAGAGCAAGATTGTTTTCAATTAAGAAGAACTTACCTAAAATATCTCACTATAAAAGGGACTTGCTGAGATGGGAACTCAGAAACCTTTTCGACTCTAAGAAAAATGAGATATTTGATTAAGGGGGAACTTTCATCAATTACAAGGCTTGTTACTTATAAAGTAAATGCTAAAGTTAGAACGTTTAGAATCGCTGAAAAGATTCTCTAATACTTCAGCAAGCTATTAGCTTCTAAGTAAAAGAGATAAAATCCCTTGATTCAAGGTAAAATCTAATGTGACGTTAATCGTGGCACATATAAACTCACTATAATCATGACATGAAATGCAATCGTGACCATTGATTTTAAAGCAGTTGATGATCCAACGGTTAATGTTATAAAGTGAAAACAAGCTCTGACGGTTTCGGGTTAGTGGACCACTACGCATTTAATGCAAAGGCTCCACTAACTCATTGTATCTCTGTTTTACCATTGCTGAGAACTCAAAACCATTTAGTTTCTCACACAACATAGGTACTATATAGATTCCAAATCCTTCCATGGAAGAACCATGAAGAGTTAGACAAAAGACAAAATTCTTTAAATCCACATTTCCTTTCTCTGCAAATTTTCTCTAGCATGTGCTCTGAAACACTATACCTCCGGTAAAAAAGAAAAGCATCTCTTTTCCGTACACTTAACCCTTATCTACCTTACTATATAAAGAGATGGCTCCCAAGAGACAACATTATAAGAACACCAAGTCCTCAAAGGCAGACAGTGCTGGAGAAAGCACTGCTCCTACTCCGGCCGCATCTCCAGCAAAGTACACGGTGAAAATCGTGTTAGCCAATAATCGTATCACAGAAAGACCCATGCCTCCCGCATATCTCAACAATGAAAAGTGTGAGAAGATGATGCAATGGGGAGGATTTGCAAAAGAGAAGTATATCCCATACTTTTATGAACAAGAACTTGACGAAGAAAACGTTGAGGCGTTGAATTACATCAATCAACAAGGCCTACTTCCATTTATCACCGCCCGCACAAAGAAAATGAGTATGGTGGATACAATGGAATTCTACAATAATGCCGAAATCGAAACCCATACTGATGAACAAGGAATCACTGAAGAAGTGATTTCTACAACAGTACAGGGAAAGAAAATCATCCTGAAATGGATTGATTTGGCAAATATCATTCAGATTCCAACTACTGGAACTGAAGATAACATCACTGTTGATGAACCGGAATTTGTCAGATTCTAATTAATCAAATAAATTTGTATTTAGCCAAAGATAATTCACAACTACAACGAAAACCGTAGTGTAGCAGTAAAATAACCTCGAGTGTCGATCTCTAAGGATTATAACTAGCTTTATCTAATCTAACTTAAACTATAAAATCAACCAATGACTTAGCAAAGGTTTTTCTTATCAGATAATGGAAGTTAGTGATAGTATGATCATTCAAAGCATAGCAGGTTAATAATCATGCATGAAGTACCTGATCGTTTTGCATAGAGATCTTTGATCAATGAATTGTCCAATTGTATTCCGTTATTATTCAACACTACGAAGATAGAGGTTTTAGATAGATCAAAGAAATAAAGCAATAACTCAAAGTCTGATTCGCTTTACCGCCATCAGCATAATTATTAACCCGTCGCTAAGAAATCACATACTATCACCAACGATAAATTTAGCTACTCATAGATGACATGCAATCAACAGAACTCATAGCAAGATTGAATAAAAACATGTTGAAAGATAAATAAATCTGAATAGAAAAACTGTAAGATACAATGTTACCGAAGGTTGTCAATCTCCGACGAATCACGATCTCACAAGCTCCAAAAGGATAAGAAAAAGTGTCTCCTAAGCTAGGAATTCCCAGAACAGGCTCTGGAGAATTCTCCCCTAAGAAAAAGGTCTGAGAAAGTCTGAAAAACGGAGAAAACTGAGCAACTATATGTAGGGGTTCGTAAGGTGTGGGGCGAGTCGTCCCACACACCGGGCGAATCGCCTGGTGTGGGGCGAACCGCCCCACATCCCGGGCGAATCGCCCGTGACCTCCAGCCGGCCTTTGATGAATGTGTATTTTACACTTTCATTTGAGTCTTTTTCACCTATTTTATCTATCCTCTAGGTTAATTTAGCTATATTTTAGTGCATTTTATTAGAATAGTGTCACGTTTCCCTTTAGCTTTTATTTTACAGGTTTTGGTTGAAAAATGAGGATTTCAGGGCAATTATATTGAAGTTGACAAGGAATTGGTGTTACAGAATCCTATTTGGAGTATCTGAAGGTTTCCGGATAGGATTTGGAGTCTAGGGGTCGAATCTGGAGGTTAGAAGGCCACTAGAAGTCAGAAACCGAGTCCGAGAAGGGGAAGAAATCCAAAAACGCGTCGAAAATGCAGAAATTCCCGAAAAAAGCTCCCGGGCGAATCGCCCGGTGTGTGGGACCCTTCGCCCCACACAAATTCGAGGCCTATATATAGTTGCGCAGTTTTTCTCCGAAATTCATACTTTTCCAGACCTATTCTCTCACCTTTCTCTGTAGTTTTAGGTAAGAATTTCCCAGAGCCTGTTCTGGGGGTTCGTAGCTTAGGAGACACTTTTTCATAGCAGTTTGGAGCTTGTAAGATCGCGATTCTTCGGAGACTGACAACCTTCGGTAACATTGTATCTTACAGTTTTTCTACTTATTTTTATATATCTTTCAACATGTTTTCTTCTATGATTTCTGTTGATTGCATGACAACTATGAGTAGCTAAACTTATCGTTGGTGATAGTATGTGAATTCTTAGCGAAGGGTTGATAATTATGCTAATGGCTATATCACGCATTATACTCCGTGTTATTGCTTTATTTCTTTGATCAGGCGGAATATATATCTTCGTATGTTGATTAATTATTATGCACAATTGGACCATTTATTAGACTAGCATATCTACATCTTCGTAGTGTTGAATAATTACGGAACACAATTGGACAATTTAATAGTCTTTTGACCTATCTATTTATCTTCGTAGTGCTTGATAATTATAACAGGACAATTGATTGATCAAAGATCTCCATGCAAAACCGAGGAATTTACGCATGATTATTAACCCGTTATGCTTTGAAGGACCATACTATCACCAATCTCCATTATCTGTTAGAAAAACCTTTGCTTTACCGTCTGCTGTTTTTATATTCTTTAGTTAAATAGATAAAGCTAGTTATAGTTCTTAGAGAACGACACTCGAGGTCATTCTACTGCTACACTACGGTTTTCGTTGTAGTTGTGAATTGCCTTTGGCTAAATAATAAATTTATTTGATTAATTGAGTCTGACGAACTTGGTTACATCAGCCTTTGACGCGTTTTTGGATTTCTTTTCCTTTTCGAACTCGGTTTTTGCCTTCTAGTGACCTTTTAGCCTTCAAACTCGACCCCTAGACTTCAAATCCTATCCGGAATCTTCTAGATACTCCAAAAATGCCTTCGGAACACCAATTCCTCGTCCACTTCAATATAATTGTCCGAAAAACCTCGTTTTTCACCCAAAACCTGTAAAATACAAACTAAAGGGAAACGTGACACTATTCTAATAAAATGCACTAAAATATAGCTAAATTAACATAGAGGATAGCTAAATTGGTGAAAAAAGACTCGAATGAAAGTGTAAAATACACGTTCATCAAACTCCCCAAACCGAACCTTTGCTTGTCCTCACGCAACTAAGCTAGATTCTAATGCAAAAAACAATGCAACACAAAAAATGGAGTCTCATGCCAAATCAAATGAACTAATCTATTGAATCTATCAAAAAACATATGAACACAAACCATATAAATCATAACATGGATATTTGTTGAAGAATGCCTCGGTTGACTCATACACATTCACATAAGCAGTTATGTTAAACAAGATAGTCTCTCGTAACATTCTCTACCTGGACATAGTCAGTGACGACGTAATGAAACATGTTAAAATACGAATGGTTGTCCCGTGCCTATGAAACCGAGGACTTACTGGTTAAGACTTTTCCTCAAAGAGGTCGAACCAATACTGGCTCTCATCAAACAAAGGAGGGTTCCTTAAAAAGATAACTCTCCCCTATTCTACCCATCTCTTAAGCAAAGACTTAAGTTATTCACCACTTCCTGAATGGCAGGACGAGGGTGGTCTAGAACAGATGACACTCAAACAAACAAAAAATAAAAAATTACAACACGATTACGAACATTGCATGAAAAAAAATGAGACAAATACTTTGCTAAACTGCTTTTTGGCTTTTTTGGACCCTTCTTTGCTTTTTTGGGGTCTTTTTCTTTTTTTTTCTTTTTTTTTTTCTTTTTTTTTCTCTTTTCCAGATTTTTTTCTTTTTTCCTGGAATTTTTCTTCTTTTTTTTTTTCGATTTTTTTTAGCCAGCA
This sequence comes from Plantago ovata, assembly GCA_028274465.1. Classification (NCBI taxonomy): domain Eukaryota; kingdom Viridiplantae; phylum Streptophyta; class Magnoliopsida; order Lamiales; family Plantaginaceae; genus Plantago; species Plantago ovata. Next base: position 62,360,723 of record CM051457.1, read on the forward strand.
GTAGCACAACGAAAAAGAAAGAAAAAATGACATACAAACGACCTCCCCAAACCTATTCGAAAGAATAGGTTGCAGTACAAAATTTACGAAAAACAAAAATAAACTCACAACACAAAATTGAAAAACAAGTCTAATGATAGTGTAACCCCCTGCCCAAACCTATTCGAAAGAATAGGTTGCAAACAAAGGATCACACAATCTCACACTACCTCCTTCCTAGGCATTTAGCAATCTCAAAGTAAGGTGAAGACTTGTTGCCTCTTAGGTACATAATTACTTGGGAAAACAACCATAAGATCCTAATCATGCATCATCCTATTATAAAGGCCTTCGTGAACCGCAGTAGAGAAAACACCACTAAGTGATGTCGAGACTACCAAGCTTAACTAAGTGCAATACATAAATGTGACAAGCCAAGCGAGAAAAACCTCAAACAAATTCATAGAGATCAAGCATATGATTAATGTCATAATTAGTTAATCTACCCAATAAAAAAGTTCTAAAAATTTGGCAATAAACTCCACATAAAACATGCAAGACTATCCTAGGATGAATGTAGTGTATGCAACTAATTACTAAGAAAGCGGTAAACGTGCAAATGTAAATGCAAACGGATAATCATGCAAGGTACTGTACTCATCCTATCAACGCCAAGCTCCAAACTAACAACACTAGTTCACTTAAATCCCATCCCCCCTCATGAATTTAAAGCTAGTCCCTAGCATTAAGAAAATGAGGAAATAAGATGTGATACTACATGTTACCGCGTGGTTTGGCCTCGGTCGGCTGAGTAAGCTAGATGTAATGTATTGAGATTGCTCGAGGGCCCTTATTGGTGATCATCGGAGCTCGTGGTGGTGGTGGTAGTTCCACTAATAGACCGGATAGGACCAACTCCTCCATCAGTGTTCATGGCATCCTCATTGTCCCTATTGCCTTCATTGTCACTACTGTCACCACCATCATCACTAGTAGAGTTGCATTGTCGAAGAGAATCCTCAAGATTAGCCGCTGCAGTTACGTGATCTTCCATCCGGTATCTCTCCAATAGCCTGTGAACTGTTGAAGGGGAAAGAGTTGTGCTCTTAGAGTCTCCCTCTCCAACGTTTACACCCCGGGGAAGTTAAAGTAAGCTGCTCGGATACTCAGAGGTCTTCTTCCATTTTTTCCAATGTCGACCACATTCTCTACGGTTGATGCTCCCAATGTCTATATGGTGCTCCCTTTAGAGGAAGTCTAGGGGCACTCCAAAGAAGGTCTGGGTGTCCATGTCATTATGTTTTGGAATCAAGTTATCGATTCGGAACTTCATCACCACTGTCGATTCAAGACTGAATCCGTTGTGGTGAGGTTGCCCCGGTACCTTCCTATTCACTCGAACCTTGCAGTCCTTGTGACAGATTGCTGTCGTAATATTGGTTTCAATCCCTTCGGTGGTGCATGATGAATGTGTATTTTACACTTTCATTTGAGTCTTTTTCACCTATTTTAACTATCCTCTATGTTAATTTAGCTATATTTTAGTGCATTTTATTAGATTAGTGTCACGTTTCCCTTTAGATTTTATTTTACAGGTTTTGGTTGAAAATCGAGAATTTCCGGGCAATTATATTGAAGTTGACAAGGAATTGGTATTCCAGAAGCCTATTTGGAGTATCTGAAGGTTTCCGGATAGGATTTGGAGTCTAGGTGTCGAATCTGGAGGTTAGAAGGCCACTAGAAGATAGAAACCGAGTCCGAAAAGGGGAAGAAATCCAAAAACGTGTCGAAAACGCGGAATTCCGCGGAAAACACTCCCGGGCGAACCGCTCGGGACGTGGGGCGACTCGCCCCACTCGCCCGGTGTGTGGGGCGAACCGCCCCACAGTATTTCGGGGCCTATATATAGTTGCTCAGATTTTCTCCGAAATTCATACTTTTCCAGACCTACTTTCTCACCTTTCTCTGTAGTTTTAGGTAGGGACTTCCCATAGCCTGTTCTGGGGGTTCGTATCTTAGGGGACACTTTTTCATAGCTGATTGGAGCTTGTAGGGTCGCAATTCTTCGGAGATTGACAACCTTCGGTAACATTGTATCTTACAGTTTATTCTATTTATTTTAATATATCTTTCAACATGTTTTCTTATATGATTTCTGTTGATTGCATGCCTATTATGAGTAGCTAAACTTATCGTTGGTGGTAGTATGTGAATTCTTAGCGACGGGAAGATAATCATGCTAATGGCTATATCGCGCATTATACTCCGTGTTATTGCTTTATTTCGTTGATCAGGCTCAGCCTAAATTCTCGTATGTTGTATTAATTATTATGCACAATTGGACCCTCGTCGACCTAGGCGCGTGTATATCTTCGTAGTGTTGAATAATTACGGAACACAATTGGACAATAGTGCTTGACTTGTCAGTATCATTATCTTCGTAGTGCTTAATAATTGCAACAGGACATTAGATTGATCAAAGATCTCCATGCAAGACCGAGGAATTTACGCATGATTATCGACCCGTTATGCTTTGAAGGATCATACTATCACCAATCTCCATTATCTGTTAGAAAAACCCTTTGCTATTACGTCTGCTGTTTTATATTCTCTAGTTAAATAGATAAAGCTAGTTATAGTCCTGAGAGAACGACACTCGAGGTCATTCTACTGCTACACTATGTTTTTCGTTGTAGTTGTGAATTGCCTTTGGCTAAATAACAAATCTATTTGCTGAATTGGGACCCGACAAATCCTCGTTCATCAAACGGGATTTAAGTGATCTAGTGTTGTTATCTTGGAGCTTGGTATTGGTAGGATGAGTATAGTACCTCGCATGTTTTATCTGTCTGCATTTGCATTTGCACGTTTACTGCTTTCTTAGATTTTTTAGGTTGCATTCACTTCATTCATCCTAGGATAGTCTTGAATGTTTTATATGGAGTTTAATGCCGAATTTTTTGAACTTTTTTATTGGATAGATCAACTAACTATGCCATTGATCGTATGCTTCATCTCTATGAATTTGTTTGAGGTTTTTCTCGTCTGGCTTGTCACATTTATGTATTGCACTTAGTTAAGCTTGGTAGTTTCGACATCACTTAGTGGTGTTTTCTCTACTGCGGTTCACGAAGGCCTTTATAATAGGATGATGCATGTTAGGGTCTTATGGTTGTTTTCCCGAGTAATTATGTACCTAAGAGGCAACAAGTCTTCACCATGCTTTGAGATTGCTAAATGCCTAGGAAGGAGGTAGTGTGAGGTTGTGTGATCCTTTGTTTATAACCTATTCTTCCGAATAGGTTTGGGGAAGGGGTTACACCATCTTTAGACTTGTTTTCGTTTTTCATTTTCGTACCGTGAGTTTGTTTTTCCTTTTCCGTAAATTTTGTACTCCAACCTATTCTTTCGAATAGGTTTGGGGAAGTGGTGTGAGTCATTTTGTTTCTATTTTTGATTGCTACTGCTGGCTAGAAAAAAAAATCGAAAAAATAGGAAAGAAAGAAAAATTCCAGAAAAAAAGAGAGAATATGGAAAGAAAAAAAAAGAAAAAAAAAAAGACCCCAAAAAAGCAAAGAAGGGTCCAAAAAAAGCCAAATAGCAGTTTATCAAGGTGTTGAGTCTTTTCCAATTCTTGTAATGTTCGTAATCGTGTTGTAATTTTCTATTTTTTTTTATCTTTTTTGTTCTTGAGTGTCATCTGTTCTAAGACCACCCTCGTCCTGCCATTCAGGAAGTGGTGAATAGCTTAAGACTTTACTTGAGAGATGGGTAGAATAGGGGAGTGTTATCTTTCATAGGGAACCCTCCTTCGTTTGATGAGAGCCAGTACTGGTTCGACCTCTTTGAGGGAAAGTCTTAACATGGTGGAAAAGCAGTAAGTCCTCAGTTTCATAGGCACGGGACAACCATTCGTATCTTAGCATGCTTCATTACGTCGTCACTGACTAGGTCCAGGTAGAGATTGTTACGAGAGACTATCTTGTCTTGACATAAGTGCTTATGTGGATATGTATAAGTCAATCGAGGTATTCTTCAACCTATATTCATGCTTTGATTCATATGGTTTTTATTCATATGTTTTTTGGTAGATTCAGTAGATTAGTTCATTTTATTTGGCATGAGACTCCATTTTGTGTCTTGCATTGTTTTTTGTATTAGAGTCTAGCTTAGTTGCTTGAGGACAAGCAAAGGTTCGGTTTGGGGAGTTTGATGAATGTGTATTTTACACTTTCATTTGAGTCTTTTTCACCTATTTTAGCTATCTTCTATGTTAATTTAGCTATATTTTAGTGCATTTTATTAGATTAGTGTCACGTTTCCCTTTAGATTTTATTTTACAGGTTTTGGTTGAAAATCGAGGATTTCCGGGCAATTATATTGAAGTTGACAAGGAATTGGTGTTCCAGAAGCCTATTTGGAGTATCTGAAGGTTTCCAGATAGGATTTGGAGTCTAGGGGTCGAATCTGGAGGTTAGAAGGCCACTAGAAGACAGAAACCGAGTCCGAAAAGGGGAAGAAATCCAAAAACGCGTCGAAAACGCGGAATTCCGCGAAAAACACTCCCGGGCGAACCGCCCGGGACGTGGGGCGACTCGCCCGGGACGTGGGGCGACTCGCCCGACACCGGGCGAACCGCCCGGTGTATGGGGCGAACCGCCCCATAGTATTTCGGGGCCTATATATAGTTGCTTAGATTTTTTCCGAAATTCATACTTTTCCAGACCTACTTTCTCACCTTTCTCTGTAGTTTTAGGTAGGGACTTCCCAGAGCCTGTTCTGGGGTTTCGTAGCTTAGGGGACACTTTTTCATAGCAGATTGGAGCTTGTAGGATCGCAATTCTTCGGAGATTGACAACCTTCGGTAACATTGTATCTTACAGTTTATTCTACTTATTTTAATATATCTTTCAACATGTTTTCTTCTATGATTTCTGTTGATTGCATGCCTATTATGAGTAGCTAAACTTATCGCTGGTGGTAGTATGTGAATTCTTAGCGAAGCGAAGATAATCATGCTAATGGCTATATCGCGCATTATACTCCGTGTTATTGCTTTATTTCGTTGATCAGGCGCAGTCTAAATTCTCGTATGTTGTATTAATTATTATGCACAATTGGATCCTCGTCGACCTAGGCGCGTGTATATCTTCGTAGTGTTGAATAATTACGGAACACAATTGGACAATAGTGCTTGACTTGTCAGTATCATTATCTTCGTAGTGCTTAATAATTACAACAGGACATTAGATTGATCAAAGATCTCCATGCAAGACCGAGGAATTTACGCATGATTATCGACCCGTTATGCTTTGAAGGATCATATTATCACCAATCTCCATTATCTGTTAGAAAAACCCTTTGCTATTACGTCTGCTGTTTTATATTCCTTAGTTAAATAGATAAAGCTAGTTATAGTCCTGAGAGAACGACACTCGAGGTCATTCTACTGCTACACTACGGTTTTCGTTGTAGTTGTGAATTGCCTTTGGCTAAATAACAAATCTATTTGCTGAATTGGGACCCGACAAATCCTCGTTCATCAGTGCTTGAATAGACATAAGAGTGCTCACTCCTGGTGGATTCTCGTTCCTCCTTTTGGATAAACCGCGACGTTGTTGCAAGAGCCCATGGCTCGAACGCACCTCTAACGAGATCACTCTCCTTGACATGGTTGTAATCGATCCGCCTCCAATACTTCATTGTAGCCAAATGGGAGTGCTCCTCTCCCTTTGTGGCATGGTTCCTACAAACAGCAATTATTACCTTGTATGACACAGAACAGACTCATGCATATGCTAATGCAAGGGTGAAACATACGAGTGATAATATCAACAGTCGAACTCCGCAAATCCTCCATGTCTAATCTAGCTACTAACATGTAACACACCAAAATAATTTTCGACATGTACATATCGCATTATGCTCGTGCTAGACAACCAATAGCCCCTAAATCAAAAGGCTCAATTCATAACATAGTAGCGAAAATTCTAGCATCATAAATCCTCAAACTCATTAATTATGCTTTCTACCATCATGTCCATCATTATCACATCAGTAAATACAATCATATGCATGGAATGGAAGAAAAAGTAACGTTGCATAACGAGATATAGTTACCTAGAAGCAAAATTCTCAAACCAACAATCCAAGCATAATTGAACATGTAATTGATAGTGAATAACGTTTCTAGTCACACAAACAACCTACCCATACATCATATAAGCCTAATTGAAGCACAAATCAGAAAACCCCCAAATTTGAAAAATTAGGGTTCATGTGAAAATACCTCAGATCTGGAAAACGAATGCACTAGTGTGAAAGTTGTTCGGATGAAAAGAAAGAGCACGTAATGGGCTTCGATTGAAGCTAAAGAACACAAAATTTGATGGAATATTAAAGGTTTTATGAAAGATTGAAGAATTTTCGAATGTTTCGGAGTTTTGGGAGTATGAGAGTGAAGAAGAGGAGAAGAATGAGGAAAAAGGGGGGTTTCCCCTTTTTTAATCTGCAGGTGCCGTGGGGCGAGTCGCCCCGGGTGAGGGGCGATTCGTCCTATGCGTGGCGAAGCGCCCCACATGTGGGGCGAATCGCCCCCCACGTCCAGAGAGCGCGGAGCTCTCTGGACATGCGGGGCGATTCTCCCCCCACGTCCAGAGAGCGCGGAGCTCTCTGGACATGCGGGGCGATTCTCCCCCCACCTCCTGAGGTGGGGAGACGAAACATTTTGAAAAAACTCAGTTTTTGATCCCCGAAAACCATTTTACTCATAAAACCACTCGAAATAGTTCACTCAAACATAAACATAAGCACAAACGACACAGAGATGAACAAATTCGCATAAGAAAAGCAAATTGTTCCATGTATGAATGCATGCAATAAAGCGGTAAAAACTCCGGGTTGCCTCCCGCATAGCGCCATTGTTTATAGTCTTTGACTCGACTCCTTCTTGCACCTAGCTCTTCTCTTTGAGGGTACTAGACTTCCCCTTCATGGATCTTCTCCTCATGCCACGAACCTGTGAATAAGAATGAACATAGACAGCAAGACCACAATAGTTAACAGTGTGAGAAGTATTGAAGTGATCAGGTGGATCAGATATGGCTCGCAACACATGTCGCTTGCCATCCACCTCAATGGTGCAAGTCCTTCGGTAGATGTCTATCACGGAGCGTAGCTTAGTGAAGAACGTTCGCCCCAAGAGAACAACATCCCCCATCCCAGGTGTAGACGCCGGCATAACTACAAAATTGGTGTACACAGAAGTTTCACCAATTTTAACCAATACGTTCTTCACAACGCCTTCGGGTCTCACAAAGGATCCATCCGCCAATTGCACAATAGCCTTATGCTCAGATAGTTTTCCAAGGCTACTCTTCTCAAACACATTCATTGGGAGCACATTAGAGTAAGATCCCGTATCTGGTGTAGCACGAACATCTTCAAGTTCACCAATCCTGACCTTAACATTGAAACTTTGAGGGATTGGCTCGGGATCCTCTTGCTCCTCTTCACTCTCATCAGTACCAAGGTCCTTCTCTTCTTCCTTGGTTAGTGGGGGTTCCTCATCCTTGCAACACTCACACTTAGCAACCTTCCTGATGGTGATTTCAACAGGTAGATCACCCACCAAGGTAATGGACATCGACTTCTCAGTGTTGCTAGGCAGCTTCCCTTGCTCCCTACTTGCTCCTCGGTCAATCAACTCTTGCATCTTTTGATGGGCAAGCCTAGTGCTCTCTTCCAATCAATCAAGCATTGCCCTAGTTTTCTCGGAATCTTCTTCATAACGCTTAAGAAAACTTTGGGTGTGATCAACCATCTTTTGCAAGTTCTCCATCAGTAGAGATGTCTTCGACTTCGGTTGCTCTTTCGGAGCGTGATTTTCGCAGTGATCATTACCATAGTTAAGCCTACTACGGTCTTGGTTAGGGCCATAAGTTTGGCAAGCCGGTGCGTATCCTTGATTTTTCCGGAATCCTCTTCTCCAAAATCCACCTCGAGGATTCCTACCATCTTGTCCGTAGCTAGCTTCTTGAGTACCAAATTCCGTAGCAAAGGCTTCCTCTTCGCCTCCTTGAACCCAATTGCTATCATCATATGCAAGATCCGATCTACACATCTGAGCTCCATGCCCATAGTTCTTGCATATTCGGCAAACTTCGTTCGACACAGATGTTCCAGTGTCGCTCTTGAGGACTTGCTTCAACTCATTGGTAAAGCACTCGAATCGATCCCCATTCCACCCATACATAGGGGCTTCTTGAGTAGGTGGAGCTTCAAGTCCATGTAACGACCCGACCCACTAACGGGCCGAGACCCAGCCCAACGGGCCGGCAAGGTTACTCATGGGCGCTCTCCGGGGTGATATGCTGGCTCCACAGACCAACACAGGTTCTAAACCGCACACTTTGTCCTCACTCGTGCGCGCACCGGGAACTTCACAGTGGGTCACCCATCCTAGAATTGCTCCGGAGCAAGCACGCTTAACTCTGAAGTTCTTATAGGTGGATTACCGAAAAGAAAGGTGCACCTTGTTGGTATGAGTAGCGTTCTCAACCCTTTCAAGCTTCTGAAATCTGGGGCGTTACAATCACCCCCTCTTAAATTGCGCAACGTCCTCGTTGCGCGCTGTCCCGAGACCAACCATCCGTGCAGGATTCTAGAGGTGGCCCCTCCAGGCTCAAGAGGTGGCTCCCCCCGTCGATACGGTGTAGCTCTTTGCCCCGGATGACACTTAGTTCCTGCAGTTCCGGATAGTCCCGCTCTTATACCAACTGTAACGGTACCGGTTTTTAAAAACAAAATAATTTCTTGAAAAGAGAAAAATCCGAAATAATTTTGTTAACAACGGTCGGCAATAAATGCCATAATAATATTTGACGCGCACATCGCTAACAAAATCAAGTAAATATTCAATAGTAACTTAGAAATCAAATGAATAACAACTATTGAAGACAGTGAAAAGTTTCATCTTCTTATTTAGAAATAAATTCCCAAAGACACCCCAGACCCTTCTCTCAGTCGCTGGCATCCTACTCGCGTGCATCCTCAGTAGTATCTGGAAGGAATGAATTTTGAAAACAAAGAGAGTGTGAGATAAAGGATCTCAGTGAGGTTCTAAGTTAACAAATAGAAAGTAACCAGTTTTTGAAATGAAAATCCTTTTCAGCAAACAATATAACAAATAGAATAGATAACAGAACATAAAGACAGAACAGATAAGTCGAAGTCCGTTGGTGCAGCCCGCCTTATTGCTCCTACTCCCAATAGCCCTTATAGCTCCCTCCAGAGGGTATACAACTCCGGACAGAAACAGAAACCCTCGTGTACTTTGGGGAAACAGAACCTACGACCTTAATAGACCTCAGCGACTTCTGCCTCGCGTCTAAAAGGGATTAGACTAGGCAATAATCAAGCAAACCCGATAGTCCTCTACTACCCAAGCCTACCTAATTACGACCTAATCGACCGGTCACACAGAAACAGATAGAACAGATACAGAACAAACAGATACGGAGAATTAAACACCGAGAAGTGTTCCTGCAGAAAAGTTAATCCAGAACCGAGTAGCAATAAACAAGGATGATGCATGTTAGGGTCTTATGGTTGGTTTCCCGAGTAATTATGTACCTAAGAGGCAACAAGTCTACACCATGCTTTGAGATTGCTAAATACCTAGGAAGGAGGTAGTGTGAGGTTGTGTGATCCTTTGTTTATAACCTATTCTTCCGAATAGGTTTGGGGAGGGGGTTACACCATCTTTAGACTTGTTTTCGTTTTTCATTTTCGTACCGGGAGTTTGTTTTTCCTTTTCCGAAAATTTTATACTCCAACCTATTCTTTCGAATAGGTTTGGGGAAGTCGTGTGAGTCATTTTGTTTCGCTTTTTGATTGCTACTGCTGGCTAGAAAAAAAATTGAAAAAAAGGAAAGAAAGAAAATTCCAAAAAAAAGAGAAAAGAAAAAGAAAAAAAGAGAGAATCTGGAAAGAAAAAAAAAGAAAAAAAGAAAAGACCCCAAAAAAGCAAAGAAGGGTCCAAAAAAGCCAAATAGCACTTTAGCAAGGTGTTGAGTCTTTTCCAATTCTTGTAATGTTCGTAATCGTGTTGTAATTTTCTATTTTTTTTATCTTTTTTGTTCTTGAGTGTCATCTGTTCAAAGACCACCCTCGTCCTGCCATTCAGGAAGTGGTGAATAGTTTAAAACTTTACTTGAGAGATGGGAAGAATAGAGGAGTGTTATCTTTCATAGGGAACCTTCCTTCGTTTGATGAGAGCCAGTACTGGTTCGACCTCTTTGAGGGAAAGTCTTAACATGGTGGAACAACAGTAAGTCCTCAGTTTCATAGGAACGGGACAACCATTCGTATCTTAGCATGCTTCATTACGTCGTCACTGACTAGGTCCAGGTAGAGATTGTTACGAGAGACTATCTTGTCTTGACATAAGTGCTTATGTGGATGTGTATAAGTCAATCGAGGTATTCTGCAACCTATATTCATGCTTTGATTTATATGGTTTTTGTTCATATGTTTTTTGGTAGATTCAGTAGATTAGTTCATTTGATTTGGAATGAGACTCCATTTTGTGTCTTGCATTGTTTTTGTATTAGAGTCTAGCTTAGTTGCTTGAGGACAAGCAAAGGTTCGGTTTGGGGAGTTTGATGAATGTGTATTTTACACTTTCATTTGAGTCTTTTTCACCTATCTTAGCTATCCTCTATGTTAATTTAGCTATATTTTAGTGCATTTTATTAGATTAGTGTCACGTTTTCCTTTAGATTTTATTTTACAGGTTTTTGTTGAAAATCAAGGATTTCCGGTCAATTATATTGAAGTTGACAAGGAATTGGTGTTCCAGAAGCCTATTTGGAGTATCTAAAGGTTTACGGATAGGATTTGGAGTCTAGGGGTCGAATCTGGAGGTTAGAAGGCCACTAGAAGACAGAAAATGAGTCCGAAAAGGGGAAGAAATCCAAAAACGCGTCGAAAATGCGGAATTCCGCAAAAAACACTCCCGGACGAACCGCCCAGGACGCGGGGCGACTCGCCCCACACCGGGCGAACCGCCCGGTGTGTGGGGCGAACCGCCCCACAGTATTTCGGGGCCTATATATAGTTGCTCAGATTTTGTCCGAAATTCATACTTTTCCAGACCTAGTTTCTCACCTTTCTCTGTAGTTTTAGGTAGGGACTTCCCAGAGCCTGTTCTGGGGTTTCGTAGCTTAGGGGACACTTTTTCATGGCAGATTGGAGCTTGTAGGATCGCAATTCTTCGGAGATTGACAACCTTCGGTAACATTGTATCTTACAGTTTATTCTACTTATTTTTTATATCTTTCAACATGTTTTCTTCTATGATTTCTGTTGATTGCATGCCTATTATGAGTAGCTAAACTTATCGTTGGTGGTAGTATGTGAATTCTTAGCGAAGGGAAGATAATCATGCTAATGGCTATATCGCGCATTATACTCCGTGTTATTGCTTTATTTCGTTTATCAGGCTCAGCCTAAATTCTCGTATGTTGTATTAATTATTATGCACAATTGGACCCTCGTCAACCTAGGCGCGTGTATATCTTCGTAGTGTTGAATAATTACGGAACACAATTGGACAATAGTGCTTGACTTGTCAGTATCATTATCTTCGTAGTGCTTAATAATTGCAACAGGACATTAGATTGATCAAAGATCTCCATGCAAGACCGAGGAATTTACGTATGATTATCGACCCATTATGCTTTGAAGGATCATACTATCACCAATCTCCATTATCTGTTAGAAAAACCCTTTGCTATTACGTCTGCTGTTTTATATTCTCTAGTTAAATAGATAAAGCTAGTTATAGTCCTGAGAGAACGACACTCGAGGTCATTCTACTGCTACACTATGTTTTTCGTTGTAGTTGTGAATTGCCTTTGGCTAAATAACAAATCTATTTGCTGAATTGGGACCCGACAAATCCTCGTTCATCAAATTGGCGCCGTTGCCGGGGACTATACTCCTTTTTTCTGTTTAATTTGTTTATATTTTCAGCTTTCGATTCCTAATTCTTTTAGTTTTAGTTTTCCTTTTTAATATCTGATACTGCTTTCCTAGTCTGTTACAGATAGTGTATGCCACATACACGATCTAAGGGAACACCGCTTGCTGATTCAATTGCTGAGATCGACAGAGTCTACCACCAAAGAAGGCGACTACTCGAAAGGCGTGCCCTTGAGGAGATAGAGGATACCGATTTCTCTGATTCTCTACACAGTCTTTTCAAGGAAATCGACGGAATGGTAGAAGCTAGACCACTGAAAACATGGGTTCAACCCACCAAGGATTGTATGAGGGGACCGGCGATTGTTCTTTCGTCTGCAACCCAAGATCTGGAAATCAAGAACCACGCATTCCAACAACTTCCGAGGTTCTATGGCTTATCAAGGGAAGATGTGATGGGGTACTTGCACGATATCGATGATTTCGTCAACCAACTCCCACGACCCGGAGCTGAAATAACAACGGATGAGTTGAGGATGAAGGTTTTTGCTATGGGACTTGGCGACAGAGCCAAGTCATGGTTGAGTTCTCTACCAGCAGGCTCGCTGGACACTTGGGAGAAGGTTTTTTCAGCTTTCACGGAGAAATACTTCCCTCACACCTTGACTACCGCGCTAAAGGCGCAAATCACTGGATTCAAGCAGGACTATGATGAGACCATCTACACCATGTTTGAGAGGTTCCAAGATCTCACGAACAAGTGCCCTCACCATGGTTTTGAACATTCTGACCTAGTCCAACACTTCTACAATGGACTAACCTTCGAGAACCAACAAGTGGTGGATTTCTAATGCCGAGGCAATATTTGGGAGGAAACCGCAGAAGCCGTCTGGGCAGTTTTCGAAAGGCTTGCTAAGGGGTCGCAGTTCAAGGACCTAAGAGCAATGGTTAGGAGACGTGGACCTGAAGGTCCACCGACTCAAGAAGCCCCTATGTATAGGGGGAATGGGGATCAATTCGAGTGCTTTACCAACGAATTGAAGCAAGTCGTCAAGAGCGCCACTGAAACAACTGTTTCGAACGAAGTATGTCGAATATGCAAGAACTATGGGCATGGGGCTCATATGTGTAGATCGGAGCTTGCGTATAATGATGGCAACTGGGCTCGAGGAGGCGAAGAGGAAGCCTTTGCTACGGAGTTTGGTACTCAAGAAGTTAGCTACGGACAAGATGGTAGGAATCCTCGAGGTGGATTTTGGAGAAGAGGATTCCGAAACAATCAAGGATATGCACCGGCTAACCAAACTTATGGCCCTAACTAAGACCGTAGTAGGCTAAACTATGGTAATGACCACTGCGAAAACCCCGCTCCGAAAGAGCCACCGAAGTCGAAGTCGGCTCAACTGATGGAGAACTTGCAAAAGATGGTTGATCACACACAAAGTTTTCTCAAACGTTATGAAGAAGATTCTGAGAAGACTAGGGCAAGGCTTGATAGGTTGGAAGAGAGAACTAGGTTTGCCCATCAAAAGATGCAAGAGTTGATTGACCGAGGAGCAAGTAGGGAACAAGGCTAACTGCCTAGCAACACTGAGAAGTCGAATTGCATTACATTGGCTGGTGATCTACCTGACGAAATCACCATCAAGAAGGTTGCTAAGTGCGAGTGTTGCAAGAAGGAGGAACTTCTACAGGCTAAGGAAGAAGAGAAGGACCTTGGTTCTGACGAAAGTGAGGAGGAGCAAGAGGATCCCGAGCCACTCCCTAAAAGTTTCGATGTTAAGGTAGGGATTGGTGAGCTTGAAGATGTCCGTGCCACACTAGACATGGGATCCTACTCAAACATACTCCCTCTGAATGTGTTTGAAAAGAGTAGCCTTGGAAAACTATCTGAGCATAGGGCTATTGTGCAACTGGCGGATGGATCCTTTATGAGACCCGAAGGCATTGTGAAAAACGTGTTGGTCAAAATAGGTGAAGCTTCTGTATACACCAATTTTGTAGTTATGCTGGCATCTGCACCTGGAACGGGGGATGTCATACTCTTAGGGCGAACGTTCTTGACTAAACTACGCTCCGTGATGGACATCTACCAAAGAACTTGCACTATTGAAGTGGATGGCATGCAACACGTGTTGCAAGCCATATCTGATCCACCTGATCCGCCTGATATTTCTTTCACTACTCACTACTGTGGTCTTGTAGCCTATATTTTTTCTTATTCACAGGTTCGTGGCATGGAGAGGAGATCAATGAAGGGGAAGCCTAGTACCCGCAGAAAGAAGAGATAGGCACAGACAGGAGTCGAGTCAAAGACTTTAAACAATGGCGCTATTCGGGAGGCAACCCGGAGTTTTATCGCTTTCTTTACCGCTTTTCTGCATGCATTCATTCTTGAACTATTTGCTTCTCGTATGCGAATTTGTTCATGTATGTGTCGTATATGCTTATGTTTGAGTGATATTTTTCGAGTGGTTTTTGAAAAATTGGTTTCGGGGTTTAAAACCGCGTTTTCTGACGAAAGGAACCGTCTCCCCGCATCGGGGAGCGGGGGGCGAATCGCCCCACACCGGGGGCGACTCGCCCCACGACTCCAGTAAGTCAAAAACGCGAATTTCTTCCTCTTTACCTCATTTTCTTCATATCTTCATCATTCCTCCTCCCCCAAAATCGAAAATCGCGATTTTAACTTCAAAATCTCATAACTTCTTCATTTCTTCACCAAATTTAGTGTTCTTTAGCTTCAGTCGAAGCCTATTACGTGATCTATCTTTCCATCCGAACAGATTTCGTCCTAATGCATTAGATTTTCAGATCTGAGGTATCTTCTTATGAACCCTAATTTTCGAATTTGGGGGTTTTCTTATTTGAGCTTCAATTATGCTTATTTGATGCATGGGTATGTTGTTTGTGTGATTTGAAGCGTTATTTACTATCAATTGCATGCTCAATTATGCTTGGATTGTTGATTTGGGAATTTTGCTACTAGATGATATATCTTGTTTTGCATTATGTCTTTATCTTTGATTTCTTGAATATGATTGTGTTTATTGATGTGATGATGGTGGATTTGATGATAGAATGCTTAATTGTTGAGTATGAGCGCTACTATGGTATGAATTGAGCCTTGTTAACTAGGATATTGGTTGTCTAGTAAGAGCGTAATGTGATGTATTACATGTAGTAGTTACGTTGGTATGTTGCATCATGAAGAAGCTAGGCTAGACATTAAAGGTTTGGGGAGCTCGATTGTTGATTTTATCACTTTTGTGTTTCGTTCTTACACTAGCATATGCATGAGTCAGTTTTGTGTCATACGAGGTACTAACTGTTGTTTGTAGGAACCATGCCAAGGGAAAGGAGCATTCCGGTATGATTACTATGAAGTATTGGAGGGGGATCGATTACAACCATGTCAAGAAGAGTGACCTCGTTAGATGTGCGTTCGAGCCAAGGGGTTTTGCAACAACGTCGTGGATTATCCAAGAGGAGGAGCTAGAGTACACCTGGAGTAAGGACTCCTATGCCTATTCATGCACCACCGAAGGGACAAAAACCATTATTACGTCAGCAATCCATCACAAGGACTGCAAAGTTCATGTGAACTGGAAGGCACCGGGACATTCTCGCCGCGACGGA
Source organism: Plantago ovata (assembly GCA_028274465.1). Lineage (NCBI taxonomy): Eukaryota > Viridiplantae > Streptophyta > Magnoliopsida > Lamiales > Plantaginaceae > Plantago > Plantago ovata. The sequence goes on from CM051457.1 coordinate 62,376,326, forward strand.
TTCAATCTTGAGTTCGTAGTTGCTAGAAGGTTCCGAAGCGCTAGCTTGGTTCCAATACATAATGACATGGGTACCCAGCCCCTCGTTTGGGTGCCCCTTGACTGCCTCTAAAGGGAGCATCATATAGACATCGGTCGGATCAACCGGAGAGAATGTGGTCGACATTGGAAAAAATGGTGGAAGACTTTTGAGTATCCGAACAACTTACTGTAACCTCCTTGGGGTGTAAAACGCTGGAGGGGGAGGTCCTGATACCACTTCTCTTTCCCCTTCAACAGTTCACATCCTATTGGAGGGCTTCAGGATGGAGGATTCCATAACAGCGGCGGCTAATCTTGCGGATTCCACTCGACACTGCAACTCTACTAGTGAGGATGTGCGTGACAGTAGTGACAATGAAGGCCATACGGGCAATGATGATACTTATGGAGGAGTTGTTCCTATCCGGCCTATAATTGAAACTACCGCGCATACCAGAAGACCTGATGACACCCTATAAAGCTCCCAGAGCAGTCCCAATAACTCACAAGCAGCATACTCAGCCGACCGAGGCCAAACCATGGGGTAACATCTAGTATCACATCTTATTTCCTCATTTTCATACTGCTAGGGACTAGCGTTAATTTCATGAGGGGGGATGGGATTTAATAATGTAGTGTTGTTAGCTTGGAGCTTGGTATTGGTAGGATGAGTATAGTACCTCGCATGTTTTATCTGTCTGCATTTGCATTTGCACGTTTACTGCTTTCTTAGATTTTTGAGGTTCCTAGGATAGTCTTGCATGTTTTATATGGAGTTTAATGCCGAATTTTTTGAACTTTTTTATTGGATAGATCAACTAACTATGCCATTGATCGTATGCTTCATCTCTATGAATTTGTTTGAGGTTTTTCTCGCTTGGCTTGTCACATTTATGTATTGCACTTAGTTAAGCTTGGTAGTCTCGACATCACTTAGTGGTGTTTTCTCTACTGCGGTTCACGAAGGCATTTATAATAGCATGATGCATGTTAGAGTCTTATGGTTGTTTTCCCGAGTAATTATGTACCTAAGAGGCAACAAGTCTTCACCATGCTTTGATATTGCTAAATGCCTAGGAAGGAGGTACTCTGAGGTTGTGTGATCCTTTGTTTATAACCTATTCTTCCGAATAGGTTTGGGGAGGGGGTTACACCATCTTTAGACTTGTTTTCGTTTTTCATTTTCGTACCGTGAGTTTGTTTTTCCTTTTCCGTAAATTTTGTACTCCAACCTATTCTTTCGAATAGGTTTGGGGAAGTCGTGTGAGTCATTTTGTTTCTCTTTTTGATTGCTACTGCTGGCTAGGAAAAAAAATCGAAAAAAAAGGAAAGAAAGAAAAATTCCAGAAAAATAGAGAATCTGGAAAGAAAAAAAAAGAAAAAAAAGAAAAGACCCCAAAAAAGCAAAGAAGGGTCCAAAAAAAGCCAAATAGCAGTTTAACAAGGTGTTGAGTCTTTTCCAATTCTTGTAATGTTCGTAATCGTGTTGTAATTTTCTATTTTTTATCTTTTTTGTTCTTGAGTGTCATCTGTTCTAAGACCACCCTCGTCCTGCCATTCAGGAAGTGGTGAATAGCTTAAGACTTTACTTGAGAGATGAGTAGAATAGGGGAGTGTTATCTTTCATAGGGAACCCTCCTTCGTTTGATGAGAGCCAGTACTGGTTTGACCTCTTTGAGAGAAAGTCTTAACATGGTGGAACAGCAGTAAGTCCTCAGTTTCATAGGCAAGGGACAACCATTCGTATCTTAGCATGCTTCATTATGTCGTCACTGACTAGGTCCAGGTAGAGATTGTTACGAGAGACTATCTTGTCTTGACATAAGTGCTTATGTGGATGTGTATAAGTCAATCGAGGTATTCTTCAACCTATATTCATGCTTTGATTTATATGGTTTTTGTTCATATGTTTTTTGGTAGATTCAGTAGATTAGTTCATTTTATTTGGCATGAGACTCCATTTTGTGTCTTGCATTGTTTTTTGTATTAGAGTCTAGCTTAGTTGCTTGAGGACAAACAAAGGTTCGGTTTGGGGAGTTTGATGAATGTGTATTTTACACTTTCATTTGAGTCTTTTTCACCTATTTTAGCTATCCTCTATGTTAATTTAGCTATATTGTAGTGCATTTTATTAGATTAGTGTCACGTTTCCCTTTATGTTAGGACACTTGTAATTTTGATGAGCAATTAACCATGCTAAATTAAGAACAGTCCAGTAACTAGTACTCTTAAGGTCCATAGGATTTTAGAATTTTTAAAGGACACTGTAAAAGAGGAACGTTTGCTGATGACTTAGATAGGTGTTAGATAAGTTTTTATCTTGGTGGATGACGTACTTTAATTTCTGTGAAGAAATAAATTTATTGACACTTTAGCGTATGATGTATTTTATTTTCTGAAAAGAAAATATCTTATTGATGCTTAGCTTTGATTTTCTGAAAAGAACA
>CM051457.1:62378892-62655006 GCA_028274465.1 Plantago ovata
TGAGAAATCTAAAAAGAAAGAGGAAAGCTGATGATGACACTCAGACTGCAGCATCATCGCAAATCCCGTACCTAAGAGGAACGGACAAGTAACAAAAGAAAGAAGACACTGGCTTCTCAGTCAGTCCCAATGTCCAAGACTCCTCAGTCAATTCCCAGACAATGCTGAAACGCATTTGCCAGTAGATGTTGCTGAAATAATTACTGAAACATACATCAGCAATGTTGAAGTGTTTGCGGAAGCCTTCAACAATCAACTTAACGTTGATAACTCTACTGAGAATAGACCACAAGGCAGTGGAAATGAAATTCCTGCCCAAGTCCCAGATATCTACTTTGTAGATAATCTAGATGATCAAACCATGGAACCAGTAAGCAACATTGCTGCTGATATGCAAAGAGCGGCACTTGCTGATGCTGCTGAACAGATGGTTGCTGAACAAGCAACTCATCAAGTTGCTGAAACCCAGCTTGCTGATGGACCAGTTGCTGAGATAGCAATGGTTCCAGTTCCTGAAGTTGCTGAAACTCAAGAAGCATCATTCAAAGACGCATCTCTTGATGCTGAGAATGCTGGCCCAAGTTCACCCAAGACTTCAATTGACAAAGTCCAGCTTGTACTGGAAGATTTAAGCAAACAAATGGAGTTGGAGATTGAAGAATCATCCAACAAGTCAATTGAATCTTCATGACAAGCAGTGAGCTTAAAGGTCAAGTTGCTTCTGCTCAACTTGTCAATTCAGAGACAAGGGAGATTGCTGAAACCGCACAGCTTTCTCAGTTAGAGCAAACTCAGAAGTCTGCTGAAGAAACAGTCCAAGAAGCTGAAGAAACTGTTAATGCTGAAAGGACTGAGCCACAACCTGTCCTTCCTCAGCAGGTAGTTAATTCAACCATCAGTAAAACTTCAAATTCTGAAACTTATTCTTTTGCTAATATTATACTATCTCTACAGACTTCTCAAGATACAAGTCAGATGCTGAAGCCTCTGAACCAGAACCAACACTCCCTGCTCAGCAGGTAGTTAATAATTTTGGTATAAAAACTAAGTTTGACAGCTTAGTACTTGTGTCTAATTTTAATTTATTTCAGGATGAACAAATGGAGGATGCTACCCCAGCTCCTCATGGAATGGAAATTGTACTACATGAGCTTGCTGACTCTCAGCAGGTAAATCATGTTTCAGATTTAAACTCTAAAACAATTCTCCAAACCAATCCTGATCTAAATAAAATTCTTTTTCAGGCTCAAAAGGAGACCACTGAAGTGGTACTCATCACTGAAGATCAGCAAGTAAGTTCTGAAGAACTTTACTTGAGCTTCAAGAGGACAACTTTGTCAGAGTTGCTAAGTCCGTCAGCAACTGGCAAAGATATAGGAGAATGGACTTCTCAGATCTTCACCTTCATCTCTCAAATGAGAAAAAGAGATCTTCACTGCTGAAGCTCGAAACATTTGTCCACTCCATACTTCCTGACGAAATGACATATCTCTCAGCAAATGAGTTCAAATCTGAGGCTCAAATTTAAGAGTGCCTCTCCAGCTGAACAAGCTGTGATGCTCAAAGGCTCCTTTGTTCCTGTGGTGGCTGATCCCCACAAACTAACTGAGGAAGAGGAAGTGACAAGTGTTGCTTTGTATAAGCACGTTGAGCTAGTCATCTTGACTGATGATGAAGAAGAAGAAGAAGAAGATGAGAACATTCCCACTGATCCCAGTGATGATGAAGGGAAAGATTCTAAGGACAAAAAGGATGAAGATGATGACAATCAAGGTCCAAGTCCTGGTGCTGGTGGATTAAAGTTGACAGCTGCTGAAACTAATCCCTCTGACAATCAGCAAGCTGATCAACAACAATCTCAGCAAGAATCTCAACCTCCTCCTGCTGCTGCTGAAAATCAAGCACCTGTACAAGGTGCTGATACTGAAGAAGAATACGCCAGAAAAAGGGCTGCCTTGAAAAATGGCAAAAGTCCAGTTTCTGATGCCAAGGTTACTGAAGAAACCTTGAAGATGAGGATGAAGAAGATGAAGATTACCAACGAGCTTTACAAAATAGTCTCGTGATCCATGCAAGGCATACGCAGGATCTGGAAATTGGTGAATCTTCAAGACCAAAATCAAAGGAAGTTCCATCCCTTCCACCTACTACTGGCGCAACTCCAGTTATTGAGTCTCAAACGTTGCCTTCAGCAACTACTCAATTAAAACTAACTACTGGCGAAACTCCAGTAATTGAGCCCCAAACTCAATTGAAACAACTATCTACTGGTGAAACTCCAGTCGTTGAGTCTGAAGCGTTGCCATCAGCAACCACTCAACAAAAAGGAAGTGAAGCTACTGACAAAGGCTCAAAAGTCGCTCAACTTGATGAATCTGAGGATGATGACGACTTGTCAGAAAATGAAGATGAACAATCCAAGCGAGACCCAAAAGTCGTTCAGATTCCTCCTCCTAATTATCTCAGCTATGAAGGAGATTCATTAAGGGCTGAGTTGCTTTTACAAGATGATCAGTTTGCTACTGAACTTAAGGCTCACTCCTTGACACCTAATTTAGTGCCGTTCCCAAGAGTTGAGGAGTTTACTCCCAGAATTCTCGCACTAAAGAAAGTCCATGAAGCCTGCAAAGCTGAAGATGAGGCATTGCTTGCTGAGAGCCCACTTGACATTGGAAAAATATTGGCTACGGTGCTGAGACGCACTACAACTTTAACCATAGCTCAGAAAGACATCAGTCTTTATCACCAGAGCTATGAAGAAGATGTAAGTCAAGCTCTCTTGCTGGCAAAGAGTGCTCTTGTCAAAGCTCAGACTATTATGGATGAGAAGGCCGCAACAGAGAAAAGACATGAAGAGAACATGATGAATATTCAAAAGAGTTAGCAACAATGAACTCTGACCAACAAGAAATCATCATGAAATATAACAGTCTCAACACTCTTGCTGAAATTGCAATGAGTTTTATTCTCTGCACATCACTCCGATGTTGCAATCCATGTCTAAGGGGGAAAAGAAGACCAGAAAAAGCAATCAAACCCCTCCTACTCCTGCTGCTGATGTGCCACTTCCACTAGAACCTCTTGCTGAAAAAGAGCAAAGTTCTAAAAGACAAGCAGAAACTGAGTTAATTTCAGCAAGTACCAAAAAGAGAAAAACCGCTGCTGACACTCAAGATTTCTGTCACAATGAAAGTCATCACAATTTGAATGAAGATGAAGAAGATGATGACAATCAAACAATAGCTCAAGCCATAAAAGCTAGACCCTTAACAGCCATAACTCCGTCTGGCCACTCAAGGCATTTTTCGTCTGACTCTTCAGCAAGAGATCAAGACAATGCTAAATCAAGAAGAAGAAGGCAAAGACAGGAAGAGAAAAGGCTGGCCAACATTGCTATTGGTTCCGGCATTGAATATACAAAGACCAGCAATGATGAAACCACTCAGAATGTGATCAGAAACATCATGGTTGCTGGATCCTAAAGCTGGAAGATTTGTTGGGAAATGAGTTCTTTCCTACAGCCTGTTTAAATCAGATGTTCAAATGGATTGAACTCAAGGTCCAAAAGAAGCAAAGGGAAGAATCCCTCCCAAGAAATATTGCTGGGAAATGGTTGAATCTTGAGGTCCATGTAAGAAGAGTTGCCATTGGTAAAACATTTAGACAAGAACCAGATTTGATAAAACCACCTGGCATCGCTTTCTATGCTGACCCGATAACAAAGAAACCTAAGAAGAAACTTGGATTGATTCCTTATGAGTACTTCTATCTGACTGCTCAGGATCAAGAAGAAGATCTTCTCTGGTTAAGAAAGATTCATCCGAAAAACATTTCAGATACACAGCTTCTCCATGCCAGCAATTGGGGCATGCATTTGTGGGTAGTTAACTACATGGAAATGAATGCTGAAAAGCATCATCATACTGCCTGCAAAAATGCAAGAATTCTTCAACTACAAGTCCGTAAACTTCTGGAAAACTACGAGAAGGATTGTGTTGAATTCACTGCTCTTGCTGAGAAGAGTGTAAGAGAGATTCTGAGAAAGTCCTCTGAAAGAGTTTAAGTCCCTGCAATAGTTTCTTGTTAAAGTTTTTGTTTGCTGATTCTCTGTTATCTATGCTTTCTTGTAAACTTATGAATGACAACTTTCAGCAATGAATTCTTTTTTACTCTTATTGGTTTTTGATTATGCAACTTACTTATGCTTACTGTTTATTAATTCAAGTATGCTTGCATTAATCATCTGATTTATTCAACATCAGAAACCTCTAAAAGGGTAACAATTAATTTAGCCATGGATTGCTAACATCAAAAAGGGGGAAATTTGTTAGGAAACTTGTAATTTTGATGAGCAATTAACCATGCTAAATTAAGAACAGTCCAGTAACTAGTACTCTTAAGGTCCATAGGATTTTAGAATTTTTAAAGGACATTGTAAAAGAGGAACGTTTGCTGATGACTTAGATAGGTGTTAGATAAGTTTTTATCTTGGTGGATGACGTACTTTAATTTCTGTGAAGAAATAAATTTATTGACACTTTAGCGTATGATGTATTTTATTTTCTGAAAAGAAAATATCTTATTGATGCTTAGCTTTGATTTCTGAAAAGAAAATGACCTATTGAAGCATTTGCTGAAGATGTATTTTGTTTATTATAAACAAATTATTGAAGCAAATAAGAAACCGGTCAGAATCTTAAAGACTTTTGAAAATCTGAAGACTTGAAGACTTGAAGACTTGAAGATTGTTGAAGACTGGTAAGGCACGTGTTGCTCAGAAAGTGAAATTTTCAGCAACAGCATTGCATAAGTGAAAATCTGAAAGACAGAGTAGGTTGTGCTTGCTGAAACTGAGAATAAACACTTGCTGATAAACATATGTGACCTCTTGCTGAATGTACTTGATTTTTTGCGCTCCATTGTTACTGTTTGAATTCTATTCAAAAGTGTATTTAATGCAAAGCTTACACACGAAGGACATGAAGACTAGAAGACAAACAAAGGTTGCTACTGAAAGTACAAAAGCAAGATAGTGACATGTTAAGGAACAAAAGCCTTAGGATTTGAAATTCAAACGGCTCCTTACTTGCACTATAAATAGAGGTCATCCGGCAAAGAGTTGAAGCGTGTCAACAACGTGATCAAACTCTCACTTGTGCTTAAAATTCACAAACCTTCAAACACTCTTACTGCCATTGATCCGTTCCAAGACTTAAAGCTTGAAAAAGCTACTTGTAAAGAAGTAGAACAAACTCGGCTAAGAAATTAGTTAAGTGTTCTTTCTTTCGAACAAGAACAAGTCTTGACTCCAGAAACAATCAAACTTGTTTACTGCAAAGTATTCCAAGTTGTGTTTCTTAGATTACTTGTTGTAACTGAATAAGTTATAATTAAGTTATCTCACCCCAAAACTCTCTAACTGAAAATACACCCTTTCAGGCGTGATATTCAGGGGGAACTTAATCGAGCAAGCTTTTGCTGATTAAAAGTACCAAGTTTGGTGGAGAACAAGGTTGAGTTCTCTAGTTTAGGTTGGAGACAAAGCAAGTGTGCTTTGGTTTCTGTTGAATCGCTTTAGATAGGAGATTGTAAGGAACCTCAATCATATCTTAGTGGATTCAGTCCTAGAAAGGACAAAGTGGATTAGTTGGGAGATTACGCCACTCTCAGATACCACTCTAAAAGCGTCTGTGTGATTTACTTACTGCATTAAGCTTTCAGCAAATTATATCTGTTTGTACACAGTCACTCACATCACTTGCTGAAACACTTTACTTGCTGAAAAAGCACTTATTGTTTCAAAGACTTCCGCTCTCTGATTTTAAGTATCAGCAAACCAAGCTACTGTAAAGTAACTTACGCTTGCTGAGAAAGTTAAGTATCAGCAATCTCATTACTGAAAAGTAATAAGTACTTGCTGAGAAAGTTTTAAACGACAAAAGTTTGAAAAGACTATTTACCCCCCCCCCCCTCTAGTCTTTCTTGTTGTTTAAAGGGACCAACAAGTGGTATCAGAGCAGGAGGTTCTTTAGCCTTCTGCACTGAACCTAGATCCCTTTAAGTGCTTTCCTTAAATCACTTTCACTTGATGAAGTTTGGTAGTGCTTTGCTGACAGGATGTCTTTAGGAGATGCTCCCTTGCTGAAGCTGGAAAATTACGAGAAATGGCGAAACAACATGATGTTACATCTTGAGGCCATTAGTGATGAGATGGTCACCGTCATTAATGATGGACTTATCAAGATCACCAAGATTGAAAGGAGTTTCCCTCATAAAACCACTGAAGCTGGAAAGGAAACCATCCAAGGCGAACCATCAGATACGGTTGTGCCTAAACCAAGAGAGGAATGGACTTCTGACGAAGCTAAGAGATTCCGCCTTGATATCCAAGCAAGAAATATCATCATCAGATCAACTGCGGATACCATACAGTGCAAACTGTGGGGTGCCAAGACTGCTAAGGAGGCTTGGAAAATGGTTCAAGATCTTTGTGCTGGATCTGACAAGACCAAGGAAAACAAACTTGAAGTACTTAAGCTGAAGTTTCAAAACTTTAAGCAAGGGGCTAACGAGTCACTGGAAGACTTGGACTTCAGATTCACAACTCTTGTTAGTGAAATGGCAGCGCTGGGTGTTGGAAATTTTTATTCAGATTCAGAGAAAGTGAAAACTATCATCAGGAGTTTGAATCAAGAATGGATCCATACTCAAAATTTCTATTATAATCAAGGAATGCCTGACATTACACCAACTGAGTTGTTCTCTCATCTTGCTACTGTCAATTATGAGACAAAGCAAAGAGAAAATGTGTTTGCTGAAAAATCGCAAAACATTGCTCTTGCTGCAAAGCCGTCATCTTCTGAAAAGAAGAATGATAAAGAGCCTGCTGATGAAAATGCTTTAGTTGTTAAAAAACATGAAGAAATTCATCAGTAAGGAACTTGAAAGGCGAAAAGCAAAAGAGAAGCTGAAAAAGCATCTTGGTAACAACTACCATAAGTACAAGAATGATACTAGCTCGCTGAACAAGCAAGCTCAGCAAGCTACATCATCAGAAGAACCAGCAGTTGGAAATGATCTATGTTTTTACTGCAAAAAGCCTGGACACTTCAAAGCAAATTGCCCCTTGCTGAAAGGCAAATCTGTTGAAAAGAAGAAAAAGTTCAAAAGAGCTTTCATTGCTGAAGAAAAGAAGAAGCTTCAAGCAAAAATCGATGCATTGTGCATTGAGACAAGCTCGGAGGACAGTGAGGATGAAAGTTCAGACACCGACGATGAGGAAGCCACTCTAGACGTGGAGATTGGCAAAGAAGTGTGTGGAATAGCTATGGAAGCTTATCCAGATGTGTCGAACTACGAATTCTGCCTCATGGCCGTTCAGGTAAATGATTCTACCTCTGACTCTGATTCAGAAAGTGAAGACGAGATTGACCTTGACAAGATTCAAGGAGAAATCGAAAGATTTGAGAAAACTCTCAGCAAACAGCAAGAAAAACTTCAACTTGCTGAAACTCTGACCAAGCAAACTACTGAAAAGTACGTTTTGCTGAAGAAAGAGACAGAAGAAAAGGATGCTGAAATAAGGCGTCTTAAGAAGTTGATTGCTGAGGCTGCAGACAAAAATTCTCAAATGGCATTAGAATTAGAAGAGTATCAGTCCTCAATTCTAAAGTTACTTGCTGAAATCCAAGAAATGAAAAAGATGAAAATCAATTTCAAATCTTATGTGGAAGCGAGTAATACGCTGACTGAACTAAACTCTTATTTGAGAGACCCATCTCAGAAAGAAGGTTTAGGAGCAACGTGTGAAGGTGATAACGTAGAAATCTTGAGAAAAGATAAATCACCTATCTCCTTTGTACGTGCTACTGATAGTAGTTCATCAGTGATCTATCAGTTTGGTCAAACTAAGGTTGCTGAAACATGCAATCAAGTACCTATGACCATAAAGCCCGCTGTTGCTGCTCAAAGTAACAAGACTTTAAAAGGAAAACAGGTTGCTGTGAAGCAAACTGGAAAGAAAAAGAATGTCGTGAAGCATTCCGCCAAACAAGTTGCTGAAAAGCAAGTTGTTAAGTCTAAAGGCAAGATTACCAAAAGTAATCAGAAGTCCTTTGCTGACAAACCTGAATCAAGTAAGGTTGCTGATGCTAAAGCTCAGCATTCTCCAAAGAGTGGACTCGGTTTCAAAACCAAACAAAGTCAACTCTTTCATGAGTATAAGCAGAGTCAGCAAAGATACTTCAAAGAGATGAAGAAAACCAAGCCTAAAAGTTCTGAAAAGACTCCCAATGCTAGGACTAGAAGGAACCTTGCTAGAAAAGAACTTACTGAAAAGTATGTTCAGCAAAAAGGTCAACAGAGCAAGACACCACATCAGAAAGTGGATTTGACCAGCACGAGTCAAAAGTCTTTTAGCTCAAAACCTCCTAGTTCCTCAGCAAGTAGAAAACAAGTCAAAGTTGAAAAACTGAAAGACAGAGTAGGTTGTGCTTGTTGAAACTGAGAATAAACACTTGCTGATAAACATATGTGACCTCTTGCTGAATGTACTTGATTTTTTGCGCTCCATTGTTACTGTTTGAATTCTATTCAAAAGTGCATTTAATGCAAAGCTTACACACGAAGGACATGAAGACTAGAAGACAAACAAAGGTTGCGGCTGAAAGTACAAAAGCAAGATAGTGACATGTTAAGGAACAAAAGCCTTAGGATTTGAAATTCAAACGGCTCCTTACTTGCACTATAAATAGAGGTCATCCGGCAAAGAGTTGAAGCGTGTCAACAACGTGATCAAACTCTCACTTGTGCTTAAAATTCACAAACCTTCAAACACTCTTACTGCCATTGATCCGTTCCAAGACTTAAAGCTTGAAAAAGCTACTTGTAAAGAAGTAGAACAAACTCGGCTAAGAAATTAGTTAAGTGTTCTTTCTTTCGAACAAGAACAAGTCTTGACACCAGAAACAATCAAACTTGTTTACTGCAAAGTATTCCAAGTTGTGTTTCTTAGATTACTTGTTGTAACTGAATAAGTTATAATTAAGTTATCTCACCCCAAAACTCTCTAACTGAAAATACACCCTTTCAGGCGTGATATTCAGGGGGAACTTAATCGAGCAAGCTTTTGCTGATTAAAAGTACCAAGTTTGGTGGAGAACAAGGTTGAGTTCTCTAGTTTAGGTTGGAGACAAAGCAAGTGTGCTTTGGTTTCTGTTGAATCGCTTTAGATAGGAGATTGTAAGGAACCTCAATCATATCTTAGTGGATTCAGTCCTAGAAAGGACAAAGTGGATTAGTTGGGAGATTACGCCACTCTCATATACCACTCTAAAAGCGTCTGTGTGATTTACTTACTGCATTAAGCTTTCAGCAAATTATATCTGTTTGTACACAGTCACTCACATCACTTGCTGAAACACTTTACTTGCTGAAAAAGCACTTATTGTTTCAAAGACTTCCGCTCTCTGATTTTAAGTATCAGCAAACCAAGCTACTGTAAAGTAACTTACGTTTGCTGAGAAAGTTAAGTATCAGCAATCTCATTACTGAAAAGTAATAAGTACTTGCTGAGAAAGTTTTAAACGAAAAAAGTTTGAAAAGACTATTCACCCCCCCCCCTCTAGTCTTTTCTTGTTGTTTAAAGGGACCAACACTTTAGATTTTATTTTACAGGTTTTGGTTGAAAATCGAGGATTTCCGGGCAATTATATTGAAGTTGAGAAGGAATTGGTGTTCCAGAAGCCTATTTGGAGTATCTGAAGGTTTCCGGATAGGATTTGGAGTCTAGGGGTCGAATCTGGAGGTTAGAAGGCGCTAGAAGACAGAAACCGAGTCCGAAAAGGGGAAGAAATCAAAAAACGCGTAGTTCCGCGAAAAACACTCCCGGGCGAACCGCCCGGGACGTGGGACGACTCGCCCCACACCGGGCGAACCGCCCGGTGTGTGGGGTGATGGACGTGGATTTGTCGGTTCCGGTTCAGTCAAATAATATTTGTTATTTAGCCAAAGGCAATCCACAACTACAACGAAAACCGTAGTGTAGCAGTAGAATGACTCGAGTGTCGTTCTCTCAGGACTATAACTAGCTTTATCTAATCTAATTTAGAATATAAAAACAACGTAATAGCAAAGGGGGTTTCTAGAAGATAATGGAGATTGGTGATAGTATTATCCTTCAAAGCATAACGGGTCGATAATCATGCATAAATTCCTCGGTCTTGCATGGAGATCTTTGATCAATCTAATGTCCTGTTGCAATTATTAAGCACTACGAAGATAAAGGGTCTGACAAGTCAATCACTATTGTCCTATTGTGTTCCGTAATTATTCAACACTACGAAGATAAACTCGCGTATAGGTCGACGAGGGTCCAATTGTGCATAATAATTAATACAACATACGAGAATTTAGGCTGAGCCTGATCAACGAAATAAAGCAATAACACGGAGTATAATGCGCGATATAGCCATTAGCATGATTATCTTCCCTTCGCTAAGAATTCACATACTACCACCAGCGATAAGTTTAGCTACTCATAATAGGCATGCAATCAACAGAAATCATAGAAGAAAACATGTTGAAAGATATAAAAAATAAGTAGAATAAACTGTAAGATACAATGTTACCGAAGGTTGTCAATCTCCGAATAATTGCGATCCTACAAGCTCCAAACTGCTATGAAAAGAGTCCCCTAAGCTACGAACCCCCAGAACAGGCTCTGGGAAGTTCTTACCTAAAACTACAGAGGTAGGTGAGAAAGTAGGTCTGGAAAAGTATGATTTTCGGAGAAAACTGAGCAACTATATATAGGCCTCGAAATACTGTGGGGCGGTTCGCCCCACGTCTAGGGCGGTTCGCCCCAGAGAATATCTCGCGGAATTCCGCGTTTTCGACGCGTTTTTGGATTTCTTCCCCTTTTCGGACTCGGTTTCTGACTTCTAGTGGCCTTCTAACCTCCAGATTCGACCCCTAGACTCCAAATCCTATCCGGAAACCTTCAGATACTCCAAATAGGCTTCTGGAACACCAATTCCTTGTCAACTTCAATATAATTGCCTGGAAATCCTCGATTTTCAACCAAAACCTTTAAAACAAAATCTAAAGGGAAACGTGACACTATTCTAATAAAATGCACTAAAATATAGCTAAATTAACATAGAGGATAGCTAAAATAGGTGAAAAAGACTCAAATGAAAGTGTAAAATACACATTCATCAAACTCCCCAAACCGAACCTTTGCTTGTCCTCAAGCAACTAAGCTAGACTCTAATGCAAAAAACATGCAAGACACAAAATGGAGTCTCATGCCAAATAAAATGAACTAATTTACTGAATCTACCAAAAAACATATGAACAAAAACCATATAAATCAAAGCATGAATATAGGTTGAAGAATACCTCGATTGACTTATACACATCCACATAAGCATTTATGTCAAGACAAGATAGTCTCTCGTAACATTCTCTACCTGGACCTAGTCAGTGACGACGTAATGAAGCATGCTAAGATACGAATGGTTGTCCCGTGCCTATGAAACTGAGGACTTACTGCTGTTCCACCATGTTAAGACTTTTTCTCAAAAGAGGTCGAACCAGTACTGGCTCTCATCAAACGAAGGAGGGTTCCCTATAAAAGATAACACTCCCCTATTCTACCCATCTCTCAAGTAAAGTCTTAAGCTATTCACCACTTCCTGAATGGCAGGACGAGGGTGGTCTAGAACAGATGACACTCAAGACAAAAAAGATAAAAAATAGAAAATTTCAACACGATTACGAACATTACAAGAATTAGAAAAGACACAACACTTTGCTAAACTGTTATTTGGCTTTCTTTTTTGGACCCTTCTTTGCTTTTTTGGGGTCTTTTCTTTTTTTTTTCTTTCTTTCTTTCCAGATTCTTTTTTTTCTTTTTCTTTTTCTCTTTTTTTTCTGGAATTTTTCTTTCTTTCTTTTTTTTTTCGATTTTTTCTAGCCAGCAGTAGCATAACAAAAAGAGAAACAAAACAAACTCACACGACTTCCCCAAACCTATTCGAAAGAATAGGTTGGAGTACAAAATTTACGGAAAAGGAAAAATAAACTCACGATACGAAAATGAAAAACAGAAACAAGTCTAATGATGGTGTAACCCCCTCCCCAAACCTATTCGGAAGAATAGGTTATAAACAAAGGATCACACAACCTCACACTACCTCCTTCCTAGGCATTTAGTAATCTCAAAGCATGGTGAAGACTTGTTGCCTCTTAGGTACATAATTACTCGGGAAACAACCATAAGACCCTAACATGCATCATCCTATTATAAAGGCCTTCGTGAACCGCAGTAGAGAAAACACCACTAAGTGATGTCGAGACTACCAAGCTTAACTAAGTGCAACACAAAAATGTGACAAGCCAAGCGAGAAAAACCCCAAAAAAATTCATAGAGATGAAGCATACGATTAATGGCATAGTTAGTTGATCTACCCAATAAAAAAGTACCTAAAAATTTCGGCAATAAACTCCATATAAAACATGCAAGACTATCTTAGGAAAGCAGTAAACGTGCAAATGCAAAAAATTTCACGAGTTATCATAAGCAAGATAAGTATAGAGATAACCAGCGATAACCTCCTCCCCAAACCTGAACATCGTCGCTCGTCCCGAACATCGAAAGTGGATCCAAGGTGAGAGCTAATGCTTGTATAAGTGACCTATAATACTCAATCAAAATCGTGAGAAAACAAAACAACAAAACACACTAACCTTCAGTGGAGGCGGTAAGGGTAAGCTCAAGGTGATCAACCTCCCTTTGATCACTAGATATCTCGAAGTACGGCTTCACTCGCTGGCCATTCACCTTGAAGGTATTGCCCGTCTTGGGATCGAAGAGTTTTACAGCTCCATGGGGAGCAACTTCGATAATTTCGTACGGTCCATCCCAACGAGTACGGAGCTTTCCATGAAATAGTCGAAGGCGAGAATTAAATACCAAAGCTTTTTGTCCAGAAATCAATTCCTTACGTACTATACCACGATCATGATACTTCTTAGTACGTTCCTTGTAGATCTTGGCATTTTCATAAGCACCTAGTCGTAATTCATCAAGCTCATCTAGTTGCAACAATCGTTCCTCGCCATCTTTTCCTATATCAAGATTGAGTGCTTTAATGGCCCAATATGCCTTGTGTTCCAGTTCTACGGGAAGATGACATGCTTTCCCATACACAAGTCTGTACGGAGTGGTCCCGATCACCGTCTTGTAGCTAGTCCCGTATGCCCAAAGTGCATCATTCAATTTTCCTGCCCAATCCTTCCTACTAGGCTTCACTACTCGCTCCAGGATCTTCTTGATTTGACGGTTGCTGACTTCGACTTGTCCCGACGTCTGTGGGTGATAAGGTGTAGTGATGCTATGGTGGACACTGTGTCTCTTAAGAAGGGAGGCAAACGTTCTATTGACGAAGTGTGACCCTCCATCACTGATGATTGTCCTAGGGCATCCAAATCTCGAGACTATTACTTCCTTCAAGGACTTTATAACCACTGCGCCGTCATTTGTTTTTGTAGGTATTGCCTCCACCCATTTAGTCACATAGTCCACTGCAACAAGAATGTATTCATACCCTCCGCTGGATGGAAATGGTCCCATGAAATCTATGCCCCATACATCAAAAGGTTCTACCACTAGATTTCTTTGAAGGGGCATTTCATCTTTCTTGCCGATACCACCACCTCGTTGACATGGGTCACAATTCTTTACAAAACTTCGAGCATCTTTGTATATTGTTGGCCAGAAAAATCCTGCTTGCGGTACCTTGCGTGCTGTTTTCAATCCACTGTAGTGCCCCCCAAAATTAAGCTAATGGCAATGGCTCAGGACACTTTGTTGCTCTTTGTTGGTCCCTTTAAACAACAAGAAAAGACTATAGGGGGGGGGGGTGAATAGTCTTTTCAAACTTTCGTCGTTTAAAACTTTCTCAGCAAGTACTTATTACTTTTCAGTAATGAGTTTGCTGATACTTAACTTTATCAGCAAGCGTAAGTTACTTTACAGTAGCTTAGTTTGCTGATACTTAAAATCAGAGAGCGGAAGTCTTTGAAACAAAAAGTGCTCTTTCAGCAAGTAAAGGATTTCAGCAAATGAAGTGAGTGACTGTGTACAAACAGATATAATTTGCTGAAAGCTAAATGCAGTAAGTAAATCACACAAACGCTTTTATAGTGGTATCTGAGAGTGGCGTAATCTCTCAACTAATCCACTTTGTCCTTTCTAGGACTGAATCCACTACGATATGATTGAGGTTCCTTACAATCTCCTATCTAAAGCGATTCAACAGAAACCAAAGCACACTTGCTTTGTCCCCAACCTAAACTAGAGAACTCAACCTTGTTCTCCACCAAACTTGGTACTTTTAATCACCAAAACTATGCTCGATTAAGTTCCCCCTGAATATCAAGCCTGAAAGGGTGTATTTTCAGTTAGAGAGTTTTGGGGTGAGATGACTTAATTATAACTTATTCAGTTACAACAAGTAATCTAAGAAACACAACTTGGAATACTTTGCAGTAAACAAGTTTAATTGTTTCTGGTGTCAAGACTTGTTCTTGTTCGAAAGAAAGAACACTTAACTAATTTCTTAGCCGAGTTTGTTCTACTTCTTCACAAGTAGCTTTTTCAAGCTTTAAGTCTTGGAACGGATCAATGGCAGTAAGAGTGTTTGAGGGTTTGTGAGTTTTTAAGCACAAGTGAGAGTTTGATCACGTTGTTGACACACTTCAACTCTTTGCCGGATGACCTCTATTTATAGTGCAAGTAAGGAGACGTTTGAATTTCAAATCCTAAGGCTTTTGTTCCTTAACATGTCACTATCTTACTTTTGTACTTTCAGCAGCGACTTTGTTTGCCTTCTAGTCTTCATGTCCTTCGCGTGCATGCTTTGCATTAAATGCACATTTGAATAAAAATTCAAACAGTAACATTGGAGCGCAAATTCTCGTACATTCAGCAAGAGGTCACATATGTTCATCAGCAAGTTGTCAGTCTCAGTTTTAGCAAGCAAAACCTACTCTGTCTTTCAGATTTTCACTTATGCAATGTTGTTGCTGAAAATTCCACTTTCTGAGCAACACGTGCCTTACCAGTCTTCAGCAATCTTCAAGTCTTCAAGTCTTGAAGTCTTCAGATCTTCAAAAGTCTTCAAGATTCTGAGTGGTTTCTTATTTTCTTAAATAATTTGTTTGTAATAAACAAAATATATCTTCAGCAAATGCTTCAATAGGTTATTTTCTTTTCAGAAAATAAGATACATTAAAGCTAAGCATCAATAAGATATTTTCTTTTCAGAAAATAAAATACATCATACGCAAAAGAAATAACTTATCTAACACCTAACTAAGTCATCAGCAAACGTTCCTCTTTTACAATGTCCTTAAAATTCTAAATTCCTATGGACCTTAAGAGTACTAGTTACTGGACTGTTCTTAATTTAGCATGGTTAATTGCTCATCAAAATTACAAGTTTCCTAACAAATTTCCCCCTTTTTGATGTTAACAATCCATGGCTAAATTAATTGTTACCCTTTTAGAGGTTTCTGATGTTGAATAAATCAGTTGATTAATGCAAGCATACTTGAATAAATAAACAGTAAGCATAAGTAAGTTGCATAATCAAAAACCAATAAAAGTCAAAAGAATTCATTGCTGATAGTTATCGATCAGAAGTTTACAAGAGAGCATAGATAACAAGGAATCAACAAACAAAAACTTTAACAAAAACTATTGAAGGGACTTAAGCTCTTTCAGAAGATTTTCTCAAAATCTCTCTTACACTCTTCTGAGCAAGTGCAGTGAATTCAACACAATCCTTCTCGTAGTTTTCCAGAAGCCTACGGATTTGTAGTTGAAGAATTCTTGCATTTTCGCAGGCAGTATGATGATGCTTTTCAGCATTCATTTCCATGTAGCGAGTTACCCACAAATGCATGCCCCAATTGCTGGCATGGAGAAGCTGTGTATCTGAAATGCTTTTCGGATGAATCTTTCTTAACCAGAGAAGATCTTCTTCTTGATCCTTAGCAGTGAGATAGAAGTACTCATAAGGAATCAATCCAAGTTTCTTCTTAGGTTTCTTTGTTACCGGGTCAGCGTAGTAAGCAATGCCAGGTGGTTTGATCAGATTTGGTTCTTGCTTGTATGTCTTACCAATGGCAACTCTTCTTACATGGACCTCTAGATTCAACCATTTCCCATCAATATTTCTTGGGAGGGATTCTTCCCTTTGATTTCTTTGGACCTTGAGTTCAATCCATTTGAACATTTGATTCAAAATGGCTGTAGGAAAGAACTCATTTACCAGCAAGTCTTCCAGCTTTAAAATCCAGCAACCATGAATGTTTCTGATTACATTCTGAGTGGTTTCCTCATTGCTGGTCTTTGTATATTCGATGCCGGAGCCAATAGCAATGCTGGACAGCCTTTTCTTTTCCTGTCTTTGCCTTCTTCTTCTTGTTTTGGCATTGTCTTGATCTCTTGCTGAAGAGTCAGACGAAAAATGCCTTGAGTGGCCAGACGGAGTTATGGTTGTTAAGGGTCTAGCTCTTATGGCTTGAGCTATTGTTTGATTGTCATCATCTTTGCTCTCTTTCAGCAAGAGGTTCTAATGGAAGTGGCACATCAGCAGCAAGAGTAGGAGGGGTTTGATTGCTTTTTCTAGTCTTCTTTTCCCCCTTAGACATGGATTGCAACATCGGAGTGATGTGCAGAGAATAAAACTCATTGCAATTTTCAGCAAGAGTGTTAAGACTGTTATATTTCATGATGATTTCTTGTTGGTCAGAGTTCATTGTTGACAACTCTTTTTGAATATTCATCATGTTCTCTTCATGTCTTTTCTCTGTTGCGGCCTTCTCATCCATAATATTCTGAGCCTTGACAAGAGCATTCTTTGCAAGCTTGAGCGCCTGACTTACATCTTCTTCATAGCTCTTGTGATAAAGACTGATGTCTCTCTGAGCTATTGTCAAAGTTGTAGTGCGTCTCAGCACTGTAGCCAGTATCTTTCCAATGTCAAGTGGGCTCTCAGCAAGCAATGCCTCATCTTCAGCTTTGCAGGCATCATGGACTTGCTTTAGTGCTAGAATTCTGGGAGTAAACTCCTCAACTCTTGGGAACGGCACTAAGTGAGGTGTTAAGGAATGAACCTTAATTTCGGAAGCAAACTGATCATCACGCGTCAGCAATTCTGCTCTTAGACCATCGTCTAAATCATTGATGTAATCAGGAGGAGGAATCTGTACGACTTTGGGATCTCGCTTGGATTGTTCATCATCATTTTCTGACAAGTCGTCATCATCCTCAGATTCATCAAGTTGAGCAACTTTAGAATCTTTATCAGTAGCTTCACTTCCTTTTTGTTGAGTGGTTGCTGATGGCAACGCTTCAGACTCAACGACTGGAGTTTCACCAGTAGATAGTTGTTTCAATTGAGTTTGGGGCTCAATTACTGGAGTTTCGCCAGTAGTTAGTTTTAATTGAGTAGTTGCTGAAGGCAACGTTTGAGACTCAATAACTGGAGTTTCACCAGTAGTAAGTGGAAGGGATGGAACTTCCTTTGATTTTGGTCTTGAAGATTCACCAATTTCCAGATCCTGCGTATGCCTTGCATGGATCATGAGACTATTTTGTAGAGCTCGTTGGTAATCTTCATCTTCTTCATCCTCATCTTCAAGGTTTTCTTCAGTAACCTTGGCATCAGAAACTGGACTTTTGCCATTTTTCAAGGCAGCCCTTTTTCTGGCGTATTCTTCTTCAGTATCAGCACCTTGCACAGTTGCTTGATTTTCAGCAGCAGCAGGAGGAGGTTGAGATTCTTGCTGACATTGTTGTTGTTCAGCTTGCTGATTGTCAGATTGGGTATTTTCAGCAACTGTTAACTTCAATCCACCAGCACCAGGACTTGGACCTTGATTGTCATCATCGTCATCTTTCTTGTCCTTAGAATCTTTCCCTTCATCATCACTGGGATCAGTGGGAATGTTCTCATCTTCTTCTTCTTCTTCTTCATCAGTCAGAATGACTAGCTCAACATGCTTGTACAAAGCAACACTTGTCACTTCCTCTTCCTCAGTTAATTTGTGGGGATCAGCCACCACAGGAACAAAAAGACCTTTGAGCATCACAGCTTGTTCAGCTGGAGAGGCACTCTTAAATTTGGCCTTCATATTCTCTCTAATTTGAGCAATCAGATTTGAGCTCATTAGCTGAGAATATGTCATTTCTTCAGGAAGGATAGAGTGGACAAATGTTTCGAGCTTTAACAGTGAAGATCTTTTTTTCTCATTTGAGAGATGAAGGTGAAGATCTGAGAAGTCCATTCTCCTGTACCTTTGCCAGTTGCTGACGGACTTAGCAACTCTTGACAAAGTTGTCCTCTTGAAGTTCAAGTAAAGTTCTTCAGAACTTACTTGCTGATCTTCAGTGATGAGTACCACTTCAGTGGTCTCCTTTTGAGCCTGAAAAAGAATTTTATTTAGATCAGGATTGGTTTGGAGAATTGTTTTAGAGTTTAAATCTGAAACATGATTTACCTGCTGAGAGTCAGCAAGCTCATGCAGTACAATTTCCATTCCATGAGGAGCTTGAGTAGCATCCTCCATTTGTTCATCCTGAAATAAATTATTAACTACCTGCTGAGCAGGGAGTGTTGGTTCTGGTGCAGAGGCTTCAGCAACCATCTGACTTGCATCTTGAGAAGTATGTAGAGAAAGAATAATTTTAGCAAAAGAACAATTTTCAGAATTTGAAGTTTTACTGATGGTTGAATTAACTACCTGCTGAGGAAGGACAGGTTGTGGCTCAGTCCTTTCGGCATTAACAGTTTCTTCAGCTTCTGGGACTGTTTCTTCAGCATACTTCTGATTTTGCTCTATCTGAGAAAGCTGTGCGGTTTCAGCAATCTCCCTTGTCTCTGAAATGACAAGTTGAGCAGAAGCATCTTGACCTTTAAGCTCACTGCTTGTCATGAAGAGATCAATTGACTTGTTGGATGATTCTTCAATCTCCAACTCCATTTGTTTGCTTAAATCTTCCAGTACAAGCTGGACTTTGTCAATTGATGTCTTGGGTGAACTTGGGCCAGTATTCTCAGCATCAAGAGATGCGTCTTCGAATAATGCTTCTTGAGTTTCAGCAACTTCAGGAACTGGAACCATTGCTATTTCAGCAACTGGTCCATCAACAAGCTGGGTTTCAACAACTTGATGAGTTGCTTGTTCAGCAACCATCTGTTCAGCAGCATCAGCAAGTGCCGCTTTTTGCAGATCAGCAGCAATGTCGCTTACTGGTTCCATGGTTTGATCATCTAGATTATCTACAATGTAGATATCTGGGACTTGGGCAAGAATTTCATTTCCACTGCCTTGTGGTCTATTCTTAGTAGAGTTATCAACGTTGAGTTGATTGTTGAAGGCTTCCGCAAACACTTCAACATTGCTGATATATGTTTCAGTAATTACTTCAGCAACATCTACTGGCAAATGCGTTTCAGCATTTGTCTGGGAATTGACTGAGGAGTCTTGGACATTAGGGACTGACTGAGAAGCCAGTGTGTTCTTTCTTTTGTTGCTTGTCCGTTTCCTCTGAGGTACGGGATTTGCTGATGACGCTGCAGTCTGAGTGTCATCATCAGCTTTCCTCTTTTTCTTTTTAGATTTCTCCAGTTTCCCAGAGTCATCTATTATTGCCTTTTCAGCAACAGGTGTTGTACACGTACCTTGTTGATTTTCTACAGCAGTTTCATTTCTAAGTTGCTAAATGGTAACATCTGCAGCTGTTGTATACCTTTCTTGCTGGCTTGTGCTGACAACACTTGCAGTTGTTGTCTTCTTGGTTTTCTTTCCAGCAATCTTAGGTACATTCTGCTTGTAGAAAGATCTTCACACATTGCACACAGATTTCTTGATTGGCAATGGGTTTCTTAGCTGAATCCTGAAATGTTCAAGGATATAGCATATCTTGATTCCATACATAACTGGAAAGGAGGGTGAGACCTTGTTGTCTTCTACCTTTACCTTAAACTTAGTAACACTATCAACAAGCCTGTTGAAAATGTACTTAGCCCAGTTAAGTTCCGATTTATTTTCATAGATATGCATCAGCAATGGCCATCTTCTCAGGCCTACTTGGTCAATTCCTCCAACTTGGGAGTCAATAACTTTTATCAGTAGCAGAGCTACTAGACCAAGTGAATGGCAGAGATGCTTTCTCTTAACGTGCTTTGTCCAAGTCACGGGAGCTATCTCGCCTTTCTTCATTTTCTCATTTCTGACGTCACTGTAGAAAGCTTCAATTTCTTCGTCAGAAGCAGTGACGTCATCTTCAGTTCCAGTGGTTGGAATCTGAAAAATCTCCGCTAAATCAGTCCATTTCAGGACGATTTGCGTGTTCTGAACATAAGTAAGGATCACTTTTTCAGTGATTCCATTACTGTCTGTAAGGGACTATTGTTGTAGAATTCCATTGTATCAATCATGCTCACTTGCTTAGTGCAAGCAGAGATAAAGTTCATGAGGCCTTGCTGCTTGATGAACTCAAGCGCCTCTTCATTTTGGTCATCAAGTTCTTGTTCATAAAAGTACCTAATGTACTTTTCTTTTGCAAACCCTCCCCATTGCATCAACATCTCACACTTTGCAGTGTCAAGATATGACGGAGGCATAGGTTTTACAGTGATTCGGTCGTTTTTCAACACAACTTTCGTTGTGTCTGGGGCCAGAGTAGTCACCGGAGCAGTGCGTGTTTCAGCACTATCAACCTTTGACGATTTTGAGGACTTAGATGACTGTCTCTTGGGAGCCATTTCTTATATAGCAAGAAAGATTGTACGAAAAGAGATAGTTTGCTTTTTGACCGGAGGTACAGTAGATTCAGGCTAGAATTTGCAGAGAAAGGAAATGTGAGTTAAAGAATTTTGTCATTTCTCTAACTCCTTCTTTATATAGTGTCTCTGGTGTGTGAGAAACTCAATCGATTTGAGCTCTCAGCAAGGGTAAAACAGAGAAACACTGGAGTTAGTGGAGCCTTTGCATTGAATGCGTAGTGGCCCACTAACTAAAACCGTCAGAGCACTCTCTCTCTTTGTTTTGTTAGCCGTTAGATTAATAACTCCTTTTAATCAATGGCCACGATTGAATTTCATGTCATGATTATTGCGAGTTTATCTGTGCCAGCTTAACGTCACAAATTGATTTTACCGAGTAATACGTGATAGATTGCTTGCTGAAATAGACAAGAATCTTTTCAGCGAGTTTGAATTAACAATCTAGACACTTGCTGAAAGTTTCCCCTTACTTAGATATCTCATATTTTCTTAGTTTAAAAGACATTTCTGATTTCCCGTATCAGTAAATTCTTTTGCACTTGAGACATCCTTTGGTAAAATCTGAGAGATGAGCTTTTGCTCTTTTTCTGAGTTCCCGTCTCAGAAAATTCCTTTGATACTTGAATACCTGTTTCAGTATCTTTTGATTGTCTGAGTACCCGTCTCACCAATCAATAAGTTCTTTCTCTTACTGAGTTCCTGTCTCAGCAAGTGGTCAAGTTTCCTAACAAATACCCGTTTTGAAGGAATTACTTGTTGAATGCCTGTTTCAGCAGTCATGTAGTGACTTATCATTTCTTAGAAGAAATCAGTGACTTGGTCTTTTAGACAGGAATACTTTGGCTTGCTGAATACCTGTTTCAGCATTCTGCCAAGTGTATCCCTTATTGAGGTAGTTCAATCAATCCAAGGTTATACCTTAGCATTGCGAACCTATTATCCGGTAGGGGCTTGGTAAAGATGTCAGCAAGCTGATCTTCAGTACCTACTTTCACAACCTCAATATCACCTTTTTCCACATGATCTCTAATAAAATGATGTCTAATATCAATGTGCTTGGTCCTAGAGTGAAACTTAGGATTTTGCGTAATTGCAATAGCACTTGTATTATCACAAAAGATTGGTGTTTTCTTTGCAGAAATACCATAATCTCTTAATTGTTGCTGAATCCATAGGATTTGAGCTGTGCAACAACCAGCTGCAATGTATTCAGATTCAGTAGATGAATTGGCGACACATGTTTGCTTCTTGCTGAACCATGATATTAATCTAGTACCCAAAAACTGACAAGTTCCAGAGGTACTTTTTCTATCAAGTGTTGATCCACCATGATCAGCATCAGAATAGCCAACCAATTCAAGTCCAGAAGCTTTAGGATACCATAATCCAACATTGACTGTACCTTTAACATATTTCAGTATTTTACTTGCCTTTTTGTAGTGTGATTCTCTTGGATCAGATTGGAATCTTGAACACACACAAACAGCATACTGAATGTCAGGTCTACTTGCTGTTAGATACAACAAGGAACCAATGAGCTTCCTATACTTGTGTTCTTCAACACTTTTGTCCTCTTTATTATAGCCCAATCTGGTACCAACACTCATAGGGATCTTTTCAGGTTTCTCATCCTCTTTGATCCTAAACTTTATGAGCATTTCTTTCGCATACTTTGCTTGATTTATGAATATTCCATTTTTGAGTTGCTTGACTTGCAACCCTAGGAAGTAATTCAATTTTCCCATCATACTCATTTCAAACTTATTAGTCATGAGTTTGGAAAAATAATCACAAAGTTGCTTGTCCTTAGATCAAAAACTTATGTCATCCACATAAATTTGAACTAAGATTAATTTACCATCATGGTTCATGGTAAATAAAGTTTTGTCAACTTCACCTTTCTTGAAACCATTTTCCAGCAAGAACTTAGCCAAGGTATCATACCATGCTCTTGGTGCTTGCTTTAGACCATATACAGCTTTCTGAAGCTTGTATACCATCTTGATTTCTGAGGGAAGTTCAAAGCCGGGGGGTTGTTCTAGGTAGACTTCTTCAGCAAGTTCACCATTTAAGAATGCACTTTTAACATCCATTTGGTAAACAATGAAGTCATTGTGAGCAGCAAAGGCCAAGAAAAGCCTAATTGCATCCAATCTTGCAACTGGAGCGTAAGACTCATCATAGTCCAATCCTTTAGTCTGACAGTAACCTTGAGCAACTAAGCGTGCTTTGTTTCTTGTTACTTCACCAGGCTCGCTCAGCTTGTTTCTGAACACCCGCTTTGTACCAATAGCTTTCTTATCTTCAGCAAGTGGCACAAGTTTCCAGACTTTGTTCCTTTCAAATTGATCCAATTCTTCTTGCATTGCCTTTATCCATTCAGAATGCTTCAAAGCTTCTTCTATGGTTTTAGGTTCAATTTCTGATACAAAGCAAGAGAACAAAGATTCTACTTCTACGACAGTTGCTTCTTCAGCAAATCCGTGAGTAGCTTTGGATCTAGTGACTTGGCGTTTATGAATATCGTTAATCATATCCGTAGAGGGATGATCTCTAATCCATTTATTAACAGGTTTCCTGTTTGTTGGATCAGGATATGTTTGCTCATCGGCATGTGACTCTTCAGTATGTACTTGTTCAGTACTACTGGGAATTTGTGTCTCTATTGAGATTTGTTCGTCAGCAACTGCTTGTTCAGCATTGCTGGGTTGTGGTATTTCATCAGCAGGCACTGGAGATTGCGTAATTTCAGCAACTTCCGGAGCAACCGCATCTTTTGCTGGAAATTCTTTGTCGTGAACTATATTTATCTTGTCATGACTCGGGGGAGGAGAGTCATTGTCAGAATCATCATTTAGTTCAATTGACTTGATTTGCCTAGCATCAGATTCAGTTCTTTGCTCATGTATGATTAGCTTTTTCATACATTCTGATATTTCTTCTTCAGCAGGCACACCTTGTGACTTTTCGTAGAATACAACATGCACAGATTCTTCAATCTTTTGTGCCTTTTTGTTGTAAACTCTATAAGCTTTACTATGCAAGGAGTAGCCAAGAAATATCGCTTCGTCTGCCTTTGGTTGAAATGTTCTTAGGTATTCTCTACCATTGTTAAGAACGAAACACTTGCAACCAAATACTCTTAGATGAGTGATGTCAGGAGGTCTTCCAACAAACAATTCATAAGGAGTTTTGTTGTATTCCTTAGTAATCAAACATCTATTTTGAGTATAGCAGGCGGTATTAATCGCTTCAACCCAGTAAGCCTCACTTATCTCAGTGTCAGCAAGCATTGTTCTTGCGGCTTCTTTCAGGGTACGATTCTTCCGTTCAGCAACACCGTTTTGCTGTGGTGTCCTTACTGAGGATAACTGATGTTGAATACCTTTTGAGGTACAATATTCAGTTATGTACTGGTTTACAAACTCAGTACCATGGTTTGTCCTTATGACTTTTACCTTGTCATTTTTCATGACTTCAAGCTTATTCAGCAAGTTAGGTATTTCAGTCTTGGTTTCAGATTTGTGCTTGATGAATACTACCCAAGTGAATCTTGAATAGTCATCTACCACGACTAGACCATACTTCTTACCAGCATAGCTTGTTGAAGAAGATTCAAACAAGTCCATGTGTAAGAGTTGTAAAGGTTTTGTAGTTGACGGTACTG
The DNA here is from genome assembly GCA_028274465.1 of Plantago ovata. Lineage (NCBI taxonomy): Eukaryota > Viridiplantae > Streptophyta > Magnoliopsida > Lamiales > Plantaginaceae > Plantago > Plantago ovata. The sequence continues at coordinate 62,403,424 of CM051457.1, forward strand.
CCTTGTTCTTGAAAGAAGATTTGGTTTGCTTTCCTTGCTGACATGCATTGCAAAGACCATCCTTCTTAAAAGTAACCCTAGGTAATCCAACTACAAGTGCCTTTTTAGACAGCTTATTCGGCGTCTTGAAGTTTAGATGACTTGTTCGTTTATGCCATAACCATGCTTTTTCAGCAAGGCAATCATGATCTGAGACAAGGCATTTTTCAACGTTTGCTGAAGACCAATCAACGGTGTACAAGCCTCCTGATCTTCTTGCAATCATTATAACCTTTTTAGTCTCAAAATCTACAAGTTTACATTCATCACTTTTAATTTCGATGAAGTATCCTTTGTCAGCAAATTGACTCATGCTGAAAAGGTTAAACTTAAGATTTTTGACATAAAGAACTCCAGAAATGATTATGCATCCTAACTTCACATCACCATAGCCTTTTGTAGACCCGGAGCCTCCACCAGCAAACCTTATTGTTGGACCTTTAGACCACCGTCTATAGTTTATAAGGTTATTCTTGTTGCCGTCATGTGCTTTCCACAACCACTATCAAAGTGCCAGATTGCATCGTTTGTCTCCGTGGCTGCAGTCTGACCGGCCATGAGGCAGAATTCGTATTTCGACACATCTGGATAAGCTTCCATAGCTATTCCACACACTTCTTTGCCAATCTCCACGTCTAGAGTGGCTTCTTCATCGTCAGTGTCTGAACTTTCATCCTCACTGTCTTCGGAGCTTGTATCAATACACAATGCATCGATTTTTGCTTGAAGCTTCTTCTTTTCTTCAGCAATGAAAGCTCTTTTGAACTTCTTCTTCTTTTCAGCATATTTGCCTTTCAGCAAAGGGCAATTAGCTTTGAAGTGTCCAGGCTTTTTGCAGTAAAAACATAGATCATTTCCAACTGCTGGTTCTTCTGATGATGTAGCTTGCTGAGCTTGCTTGTTCAGCGAGCTAGTATCATTCTTGTACTTATGGTAGTTGTTACCAAGATGCTTTTTCAGCTTCTCTTTTGCTTTTCGCCTTTCAAGTTCCTTACTGATGAACTTCTTCATGTTTTTAACAACTAAAGCATTTTCATCAGCAGGCTCTTTATCATTCTTCTTTTCAGAAGATGACGGCTTTGCAGCAAGAGCAATGTTTTGCGATTTTTCAGCAAACACATTTTCTCTTTGCTTTGTCTCATAATTGACAGTAGCAAGATGAGAGAACAACTCTGTTGGTGTAATGTCAGGCATTCCTTGATTATAATAGAAATTATGACTATGGATCTATTCTTGATTCAAACTTCTGATGATAGTTTTCACTTTCTCAGAATCCGAATAAAGATTTCCAACACCCAGCGCCACCATTTCAGTAACTTTAATTTAATTACTTCAAGTTTGTTTTCCTTGGTCTTGTCAGATCCAGCACAAAGATCTTGAACCATTTTCCAAGCTTCCTTTGCAGTCTTAGCACCCCACAGTTTGCACTGTATGGTATCCGGAGTTGATCGAATGATGATGTTTCGAGCTTGGCCATCAAGACGGAATCTCTTAGCTTCGTCAGAAGTCCATTCCTCTCTTGGTTTTGGCACAACCGTATCTGAAGGTTCGCCTTGGATGGTTTCCTTTCCAGCTTCAGTGGTTCTATGAGGGAAACTCCTTTCAACCTTGGTGATCTTGATAGGTCCATCATTAATGACGGTGACCATCTCATCACTAATGGCCTCAAGATGTAGCATCATGTTGTTTCGCCATTTCTCGTAATTTTCCATCTTCAGCAAAGGAGCATCTCCTAAAGACATCCTGTCAGCAAAGCACTACCAAACTGATCAAGTGAGAGTGATTTACGGAAAGCACTTAAGGGGATCTAGGTTCAGTGTAGAAGGCTAAAGAACCTCCTTCTCTTATACCACTTGTTGGTCCCTTTAAACAACAAGAAAAGACTAGAGGGGGGGGGGTGAATAGTCTTTTCAAACTTTCGTCGTTTAAAACTTTCTCAGCAAGTACTTATTACTTTTCAGTAATGAGTTTGCTGATACTTAACTTTCTCAGCAAGCGTAAGTTACTTTACAGTAGCTTAGTTTGCTGATACTTAAAATCAGAGAGCGGAAGTCTTTGAAACAAAAGTGCTCTTTCAGCAAGTAAAGGGTTTCAGCAAATGAAGTGAGTGACTGTGTACAAACAGATATAATTTGCTGAAAGCTAAATGCAGTAAGTAAATCACACAAACGCTTTTATAGTGGTATCTGAGAGTGGCGTAATCTCTCAACTAATCCACTTTGTCCTTTCTAGGACTGAATCCACTACGATATGATTGAGGTTCCTTACAATCTCCTATCTAAAGCGATTCAACAGAAACCAAAGCACACTTGCTTTGTCCCCAACCTAAACTAGAGAACTCAACCTTGTTCTCCACCAAACTTGGTACTTTTAATCACCAAAACTATGCTCGATTAAGTTCCCCCTGAATATCAAGCCTGAAAGGGTGTATTTTCAGTTAGAGAGTTTTGGGGTGAGATGACTTAATTATAACTTATTCAGTTACAACAAGTAATCTAAGAAACACAACTTGGAATACTTTGCAGTAAACAAGTTTAATTGTTTCTGGTGTCAAGACTTGTTCTTGTTCGAAAGAAAGAACACTTAACTAATTTCTTAGCCGAGTTTGTTCTACTTCTTCACAAGTAGCTTTTTCAAGCTTTAAGTCTTGGAACGGATCAATGGCAGTAAGAGTGTTTGAGGGTTTGTGAGTTTTTAAGCACAAGTGAGAGTTTGATCACGTTGTTGATACACTTCAACTCTTTGCCGGATGACCTCTATTTATAGTGCAAGTAAGGAGCCGTTTGAATTTCAAATCCTAAGGCTTTTGTTCCTTAACATGTCACTATCTTGCTTTTGTACTTTCAGCAGCGACTTTGTTTGTCTTCTAGTCTTCATGTCCTTCGCGTGCATGCTTTGCATTAAATGCACATTTGAATAGAATTCAAACAGTAACATTGGAGCGCAAATTCTCGTACATTCAGCAAGAGGTCACATATGTTCATCAGCAAGTGGTCAGTCTCAGTTTCAGCAAGCACAACCTACTCTGTCTTTCAGATTTTCACTTATGCAATGCTGTTGCTGAAAATTCCACTTTCTGAGCAACACATGCCTTACCAGTCTTCAGCAATCTTCAAGTCTTCAAGTCATCAAGTCTTCAGATCTTCAAAAGTCTTCAAGATTCTGAGTGGTTTCTTTTTTGCTTAAATAATTTGTTTGTAATAAACAAAAATATATCTTCAGCAAATGCTTCAATAGGTTATTTTATTTTCAGAAAATAAGATACATTAAAGCTAAGCATCAATAAGATATTTTCTTTTCAGAAAATAAAATACATCATACGCAAAAGAAATAACTTATCTAACACCTAACTAAGTCATCAGCAAACGTTCCTCTTTTACAATGTCCTTAAAATTCTAAATTCCTATGGACCTTAAGAGTACTAGTTACTGGACTGTTCTTAATTTAGCATGGTTAATTGCTCATCAAAATTACAAGTTTCCTAACACTCTTCTTGTGGCACGCATCTCCTTAGAATCCCATCAGCTCCTTCCTTGAATAGATGCGGGTCATCCCATATGTAAGTCTTGCATTGCTTAGCAAGAGCTCTCTTGTCCGAGGCTGAAAAGTTAGTGGGGCAAACATTCATAGCCAAATAGTTTACAATATCAGCATACCATGGCTCTTCATGAGCCTTCATCAAGTGCTCATCGAGGAGGTCTTCATTGATGGGTATTGGATCAACAGGGATATTAGGTATTCTTGACAAATGATCTGCTACTAAATTCTCCCTACCGGCTCTATCCACTATGGTCAAATCAAAGTCTTGCAGCAAAAGGACCCAACGGATTAATCTAGGCTTAGAATCTTGCTTAGCTATCAAATGACTCAAGGCAGCATGATCAGTATGGACATTCACAGGATGGCCAATGATGAACGTATTTTTGACGCGTTCATCTTGTCTTTTTTACCTTCTTTTGCTATCTTCTAGCCTTGTTTTTTGGTTAGTTTTGTAGAATAGTGTCACGTTTTGTGTTTTCTGCATTTTCAGGCACTTAGGTACGAAAAGGCATTTTTGGAGCTAAAAACGAGCCTTTTTGATGGAAAAGATGGCCCCGTTGAAGTTCCCCAATCGCCGTGGCTTGTTCGTAAGTGTTTGAGCATCAATAAGCATCGAGAAGGATGAGTCCAAGGCACCCGAGGGCCATGCGAGGGCAAAAAGATTGAGTTTGAAGACAAAAATCTGCCCAGGAGCCAAGCTAAGCACCTGGAATAGTGAAGCGCTCCGCTTCATTTTCCAGTTGCTTTGGCACAGAAGCCAAGCGAAGCGCTTGGAGTGCCAAAGCGCTTCGCTTGCCAAGCGCTCCGCTTGGCTTCTCCAAGCGATCCGCTTGGTAGCGGTTACGTTTTCGAATTTTCATTCTTAGATCTGATCTTTGGTCATTTTTTGAATATCTTTTGAACTGTAACTTCGTTTTGGAGAGCTCCTAAGCCCCAAAACTCAGAGAAAACTCAGATTACTTTGTATTTTAGCTTGGGATTCAAGGTTTTGATTGGAATTCATCCTTTGTAATCATCTACGGAGAGGTTTTCTTTGATTTCCACCGATTAGTGACAGCTTTGGTGGTAACTTGTATCACTCTCTTGTCTTGTAGTTTGATATGATGTATTCTGATTATTATTCATATGAATTGATGTCTATGTTGATGAATATGAGTAGCTAAATCTTTTGTGTTGGTGGTAGAATGTAGATATATGCATGCTATGGGTTATGTTTATGCTTACATGAGATTGTGATTCAATCTTGCTGCAAATTCCTTCATATGATTCTTAGTTGCCTATAAAATATATTCGAATTGAGTATAGTGACAAACTCTTGGTCAATGAAAGCTATAGGATTGTATGTTAGAGATTTGCAGCATGCTAGATAAATGGTGTTGGTGACAAGCACCTCTAAAGTATTGATAGTGGTCTTTTATGATGTGTGTCTTAAAGTTACATAGACGAGTTGCTTAGCAGACTTGATCGAAGGTTTTACGCACTGAACTTGTGAGCATATTCGTAACCCATGCATGTGTATTTGATTTCTACCACCAACCATTTTCCAAACTTGATTACAACAATCTGATTTCTCGTTGCTTTGTTCAAAGGAAACGATTCTATAAACATTTGAACTCGTTGACTGAAATTACTAGCAAAAACCTCAAACAAAGCCACGTTAGGTCCCGAGAGAACGACACTCGGGGACAACTTGCCATTGCACTCTAGTTTGTGTAGTGATAAGTGTTCTTAGGCTTTTAAACAAATTTAATTGGTGAAAAACGACATCATCAATTTGGCGCCGTTGCCGGGGACTTAACTCCTTTGGTTGGTGTTTTTTGTTTTGGTTTTTTCAGCCAACATCTCTTCTTTGTCTCATTTCTGTTTTTGTTTCTTTTTGCTTGAGATACTCACTATCTTGTATTTCAGGTGAGTGCATGCCTAGAACCCGAATGGGTGGACCTATTATTGAACCTTTTGTAGACGAGATCGATCGTTTGTTTCAAAGGAGAAGGAGGAATTTGAATCTCGAGTTTGAAGGAGTAGCATCTAGAGCTTCCACTTCTGGTATTCGGGAAGAGTCTTCTTCTTATCTTTTGGAGCCAATTCTTGAATCTGTTTACTTGGAAGGTGAAATGGCGGAGCGGCCCATACGTACACTTACTAATCCTACGGTTGGGGCTAGAGGACCAGCACTTGTCCTCAATGATGCCACAAGGAACTTGGAGATCAAGAATCACATGTTCCAACAACTACCCAAATTCTATGGGATGGCTAATGAGGACGTGATAGGGTACTTGAATGAGCTCGAGAACTTTGTTCTCCATCTTGGGCGACCAGGAGCTGGTGTTACGGATGATGATCTCCGCATGAAGGTCTTTTCTATGGGGCTAGGCGATCGTGCAAAGGCTTGGCTCAATACTTTGGAGGCCGGGTCTTTGACAACATGGGATCTATGCTTTGATAAGTTCATGGAGCGTTACTACCCCGCTTCCAAGACAATGGCTATGAAGAGCCAAATTAGCTCCTTCGAGAAGAGGTACGATGAGCCTGTTAGGGTTGAAATATGTCCAGTCCGCATGTACGAACTGGAGCGGTCTAAGAGCGCGACAAAGCATCATAGGCCGTCCCTCAAGGGGCACAACCACACCCAAGTATGTCACTAAGGTGTGGATCGACCAACATAGGGTCCGACCATCACTGGGAGGACAACCCTCAAAATAAGCTCATCTCAAGGACAAAGCTGCCAGTGGGCTTGAGGAGCATCTCCCGGGCTTGAGGAGACCTTACGTCAAGGTAACGCTCCTTGACAGAAACTGAGCAGGACACTACACGCATCATCCACGCACAAGGAAGGCACGAGGACACCAGAGCGACCAGCCATGGTTGCTCTCTTGGGCCAAGGCCCACGGACCTCCTTAATGGGCCTGGGCCGAGGAAGGCCTCAATCCTAGCCGTACACGTGGCGTGATCCTACATGACCGGAAGCTGAAGGGTCTCAAGTATATAAGGGCCTCATTTACTCTCCAACAGTAAGCATTAACTACACCACCCAAGCACCACTTTCACTACTCTTACTAGGGAAGCCTCACAACTCCCTACTCGTAAAGTCGCCTCTCCGGTCTGATACCTTACAGACCGGGCAAGAGACACTAACCCCCCCCTCTAGTCTATTTCAGGTACGAGGAAGCTACAAGAAGGCTCACTTCCTATCTTAGAGGAACACTACAAGAAGAAGAACTAGAATGACTTAGACTAGCGACTCATTGCGAACTTAGAAAGAAACACGAATTACCCTTCAACATTTGGCGCCGTCTGTGGGAATCGACACAAAAGGTCATTCCTTGCCCTACTGGTCGAGCCACTTTCCTCCTCGTGACACTTCACGAATATGCCTCCCAGAAGAAGCAACCGTCTTGCTAATGCACCACCTGCAAATCCTCCTCGACCTAGAGGCCGTCCCTCTAATAACGGTCGCGGAGGAGGAACGGATGGTGTTCCGGGGGAACCAAGAAACAACAATGTTGCAAGGAACCGGGATTACACGGAGGGGGCATTTACTAATGTCACTCGCTCCCAAAATGAAAGATCGGGGGAAAATAACCCGCAAGGAGTCCCGGTAGGAAACGCCTATGGAGCTTTGAGAGTCGCAAACAACGCCGAGTCTAGGGGGCAGCCTCATCCGGTAGCAATTAACCAACCTCCCGTGGCAGTGAACCCTCCTCAACCGGCCGCATTGACCTTCACCCTTCCTGATGGACGTGTCGTCCGACCATCAGATTTCAGGATGGGCGAAGCTCAATACGGTCTATTCCTTCTTACTTTACAAGGATATGTCGGAGGTAATGAGGCTATTAGGGTTAATACCGAGATACAAGCCCAAGGAGAACCACAGGCCCCGGTGCAAGAGCAACCTCGGGCCACTCTGGTCGCTCCTCGTCAATCCCAAGGAAGAGCACCTGTTGCACAAGATGAAGCACATTCGAGAGCCAACACCAGGCCGATCCAATCTCGACTTGGACCATCAAGAATCCAATCGAGGTTAGGACCACAAGGTGCCCCGGATGATTTGAGAGACCTGATTGACAGAAGAATAAGGGCATCATTGCAAAATGTAGCGCAACAAGAGAATAGAGTTCAGGTGGTCGCTACACCACCCGCTCTCCCCAATCAAGTTACCCCCAACCAGGTAACTCCTCAAAACCAACAAGAAGCAGTGGAAGAGAATCAAGCATTGAGAACAGTAGCTGAGGTAACCCCCTTGGTCGATCCGATCACGGGGAGGAGGCTCACTCTGGAGGAACTCAACGCGAGGAAATCTGCACTTGATGCTCAGATAGAGACTCTTCGAGGAACCGTCCAAGAGAGAGAGCAAGACCAAGATCCGAGCCCTTTGTGCGATGAGATCAGGAACCACCAAGCCAAAATTGAAAGAGGCTTTCCCACCTTCGAGAGCTATGATGGAACAAGTTGTCCGAAGGACTACTTGGTAAGATTCGGCACCAAAATGGATGCCTACGGGCACGACTCAAGAACCAAGGCACTCCTCTTTCCGGCTAACCTCTCAGGAGAAGCCATGAAGTGGTGGTCGCGCCTCCCTCACCGATCCATCAAGTCATATAGGGATCTCTGTAAGGAGTTCTCTAAACGGTTCGAGAAGGTAATGAACACCAAGAGACGGGTGAGGTACTTGGCCGAAATTGTCCAGAGAAATAATGAAGACTTGAGGGACTTCATCAATCGCTTTCATGAAGCAGCCCTCCAAGTCGAAGATCACTCGATCAATGAGAGGAAAGAATACTTCTATGGTAACACTACCAACATCAGATTCCAAGACGTACTCTCAGCATCGTATGTAGAAAATGAAGCACAACTCGCCAAAGTTTGCAAGGACTTCCTCGAAGCTGAGGAATTCCGAAGAACGGTCACAGTGAGAACCAATCTTCCCAAGGAAAAAGGGAAAGAAAAAGAAAAAGAAAAGGAGTACCCTCCTCGCCCCCAAAATCCCGGGAAGCAGAGGAAATAGCAAAAATTTGGGTTGATCAAGGAGGGCAACTCAAGAAATGATTTCAGAGACAGGAGGTCTCCTCCCAAAAGGTCACCTCCAAGACGATATAGCAACTACACAGACTTGAATAGGCCAAGATCCGACATCTTGAACTATATAGTCTCGAGGAAGCTAGACGTCTCGTGGCCACCCCCGATTAAGGAAAACCAAAGGAACAAGAACTCGGAAAAATTTTGCAAGTTTCACAAGGGGAAAGGGCACACCTCAGATGAGTGTGTCGAGCTCAAGAACGAAATTGAGAGGATGGTACGTAACGGTCAATTGGTTAACTACATCCGGAAGGAGGAACCCCTGGCACTACTGCCCCCACCTCCTCAAAGTGGGAGCGAGCACCCTTACCAAGGAAATCCTCAGGACGACGACATTCATAATTACAACAATTATGAGAACCGCCCTGTAAATGGAAGCATCCGCACTCTCACAATTGCGGGAGGACCCGCCGGTGGCGACACTCGTAATCAAAGGGAGATTACTGCGGACAACCTCAGGGTCCGAGATGTGAAGTATGCTCAAGCCGCGCGACCAGGAACCAACGTTATCTCTTTCGATGATAGCGAGATACCTCTGAAGCATGCCGGAGGAGGGAACATCTATGATCCTTGCGTCCCACTTGTAGTTTCCTTGGATGTTCAATCCTACAAGTTGGGTAGAATCCTCGTCGACACTGGGTGCTCAGCAAACTTGATTTTCACAGGAACCTTGAAAAGGATGCACATGAACCCAAGGGAAGGGCTCAGAGAACTGAGGAGCGCATTGGTAGGATTCGGAGGACAACCTATCATGCCACTCGGAATGATCAACCTCACAGTGTCAATGGGTAGCGCTCCTAGAAGGGTAACCCAACAGGTTCCTTTCGTGGTGGTCGATATGCCATTTGATTATTTCGCAGTCATAGGCCGACCCGCTCTCTCTCAATTCCGAGCCGTAGTGTCCACGGTCCACAACAAGTTGAAATTCCCTACTCCTTTGGGAATCGGACAAGAAGTAGGAGACATACGAGAAGCATGGGAATGCTACACCTTGTCAGCAAAGTTCACTTCAAGGGTTGCCATTGGAGAACCCAACCCCGGGCAATCGTCCGAGGAGACACCTTTCGTTCACAACGCACCTTATCGTTTCTACACGGTTCGGCGAGTGAAGAGAAAATCAAAAAAGCCAAGTCCGTCACTTAGGCGAAGAAAAGCAATCATGAAGAAAGACAAGGATACTCTAGTAGGAGCTGTTAAGGAGCTCGAGGAGTATCAAGTGATTCCACCAGTCCCACCCTCTTCCAAAAAGAAGAAATTCTTTGAGGAAAACAAAATTGAAGCAAGAGAAGCCCTAGAAGAAATCCAAATTGTCGAAGGAAGTGCCGACAAGGTCACAAAAATTGGCACAGAGATGGCCACTGAAGTCAGGATGAAACTCATCCAGTGTTTGAAGGATAACAACGATGTTTTCGCATGGAGTACCGAGGACCTGAAGGGGATCGACCCACGTGTCGCCGTTCACCGTCTGAACGTAGACCCATCGATCACCCACATCAGAGAAAAGCGAAGAGACTTCAGTGCGGAAGATAATGCCATCATAGAAGCGGAAGTACAAAGGCTTCTTAAAGCTGGCCACATCAAAGAAGTGAGATACTCAGACTGGGTATGCAATGTGGTCCTCGTAGAGAAGGGTCCGGGGAAATGGCGAATGTGCAACAATTTTACAAGGCTCAACAAGTTTTGCCCGAAGGATCCATACCCTCTCCCCCGGATCGACCAGCTTGTTGATTCCACCGCTGGATGCGCCCTCCTGAGTTTCATGGATGCATACCAGGGCTTCTACCAAGTCAAAATGGCCAAAGATGATGTGCCTAAAACCGCCTTCTTCGCTAACGGCAATGTGTATTGCTTCAACGTGATGCCATTTGGCCTTAAGAACGCCGGAGCGACCTACCAAAGGCTGGTTAACAAGATGTTCAAGGAAGAGCTAGGTAAAACAATGGAAGTATATGTCGATGACATGCTCGTCAAGAGCAAGACCGAGGAGCAACATGTAGGTTACCTGGCAAAGTGCTTCTCAATCTTGAGAAAGTATGGCATGAAGCTCAACCCGGCGAAGTGTACCTTTGGAGTCAAAGGTGGGAAGTTCCTCGGCTACATGGTGACAGAGAGAGGAATAGAAGCAAACCCCGAAAAGATAAAGGCCATCCTCGATCTTCCCCAACCTCAGTCCATCAATGAGGTGCAACAATTGGTCGGAAAATCAATTGCATTGAGTAGATTCATCTCAAGGTCCGCCGAGAAAAATTTACCTTTTTTCAAGGTATTGAGAAAGAGCAGCCACTTCGAGTGGACAAAGGAGTGCGAAGAAGCCTTCGAGAAGCTGAAAGAATACCTACTCGCTCCTCCTCTATTGTCAAAGCCCGTGGACGGAGAGGTACTCTATTTGTACTTAGCAGCAACCGGGGAAGCTATCAGCTCGGTTTTGGTGCGAATCCAAGGGAACGACCACTTGCCCATCTACTACTTGAGCAAAGTACTTGCCGGGGCTGAAACGCGGTACATGGATATCGAGAGGCTTTCCTTTGCCCTCGTTTACACTGCAAGGAGGTTAAAACCCTACTTCGGTGCTCACAAGGTTGTTGTTTTGACAAAGCAACCTCTCAAGCAAGTCCTCGGAAAGCCCGAAAATTCGGGAAGAATGGCAAGGTGGGCGATTGAACTAAGTGAGTACGACATCGACTACCAAGCACCCGTAGCCAAGAAAGCACAAGTCATAGCCGACTTCCTAGTGGAGTATCCCTCAAAAGGAACTTCAGAGGAAAACTCTTCAGCAACAAAGAGTGCGTTGATGATGGTCGAAGAGCAACCCCATCAAAACAACCCGATGCAAGCTCTAGAAGATGCTTTAAAAGAGCTTAAGGCGATGTCCCAAACCAAAAGGAAAAGGCATGAAGTGTTCCTGACAGAGAAAACCGACGAGCCAAAGGGTGCGGAGACCGTCTCTCCAAAACCCAAAGAACTAGTCGACCACGGAGACGTCTGGATTCTTCATGTTGATGGATCCTCATCAGGAAAAAATGGCGGGATAGGAATATACTTCAAAAGTCCCGGAGGGGCTGAACTAGAGTACGCCGTTACTCTTAGTTTCCCGGTCTCCAACAATGAAGCAGAATATGAAGCCATCCTCATCGCTCTACGTATGGCAAAGTCATTGGAAGTGAAGAAGCTACATCTCTTCACTGATTCCCAATTAGCCGAGAAGCAAATCTCGGGGAAATTCAGAACCAAGAAAGACTCACTGGCTGAGTACAAGAGCGCCATCACGGAAGAAATCCAAAAATTCGAAAGTTGTGAGATCGAAAAGTTCTCGAGAGATCTCAATCAAAGGGCAGACGCCCTATCAAAGTATGCTTCAGAAACTGAGCAGGACACTACACGCATCATCCACGCACAAGGAAGGCACGAGGACACCAGAGCGACCAGCCATGGTTGCTCTCTTGGGCCAAGGCCCACGGACCTCCTTAATGGGCCTGGGCCGAGGAAGGCCTCAATCCTAGACGTACACGTGGCGTGATCCTACATGACCGGAAGCTGAAGGGTCTCAAGTATATAAGGGCCTCATTTACTCTCCAACAGTAAGCATTAACTACACCACCCGAGCACCACTTTCACTACTCTTACTAGGGAAGCCTCACAACTCCCTACTCGTAAAGTCGCCTCTCCGGTCTGATACCTTACAGACCGGGCAAGAGACACTAACCCCCCCCCCCCTCTAGTCTATTTCAGGTACGAGGAAGCTACAAGAAGGCTCACTTCCTATCTTAGAGGAACACTACAAGAAGAAGAACTAGAATGACTTAGACTAGCGACTCATTGCGAACTTAGAAAGATACACGAATTACCCTTCAACAGAGCCTTTCCACGAGGCCTATGATCGTTTCATGGGGTTGCATCATCGATGCCCACATAACGGGTATGATAAAGGTCAGCTTCTCCAATTCTTTTACAACGGTTTACATCCTGAGATTCAATCTCAAGTGGATAGTATTTGTGGAGGTAGTATGGGGGAGTTGCTTCCTTCTCAAGCCCAAGTGAAGCTGGACATGATGTACCGGAATTCCCAAAACCGGAATGTGAGGGCTCGTGTGCTCCAAAAGGAGCAAAGAGGTGAGGCCAAGGTAGTAGTGGAACAAAATGCCTTCGATGGGTTCGCCCATGAATTGAAGCAAGCTTTGAGGCAAAGCGTTCCTTCTCCTTCTACGGAAGTTTGTGGTGTGTGCAAGAACTATGGGCACCCGTCCTACTTATGCCGTTCTGAATTTGCTAGCGAGCAATATATCACGAACGATGTCCGTCAAGAAGTATATGCTGCTGAGGGAGACCAAGTAGTTGGAGATGTGAACTACGGGCAAGGTTATGGCAATGTGAGGCCACAAAACCGTGGACCCCGAGGTGGGTACCAAAATCAAGGCAACCGTGGTTATCTTCATAACCCGGATCAAAATGCCTATGGGCCTAATCAAGATAGAAGTCGTCTCAGCTATGGGAACAATTGGTATGAAGGAGCACCGCCTTCTAATCCTACACCTCCGCCTCAGGTTGCTAGTTCGGGACCACAAGGTGGAGGGGTGCTTCCTTCACCTCTTGTCTCTTCTCTCAACGATCTTGTGTTGAAAACAAATAAGTTTATGGAGCATTACTATCATAATGAAGCTACTAATAATTAGCGGTTTGAAAAGCTTGAGGCTAGTAGTAGCAACCTCCATAAGAAGTTGCAAGAGCTGATAGATCGGGGGGCTAGTAGAGAGCAAGGGAAGTTTCCCGGAAACACGGAGAAGGCTATGGCCATAACCGTGGTGACTGATTTGCCCGTGGAGATCACGGTTGTTAGAGACAATGCACTAGTTGAGGTGCCAAGTTGCAAGATAACTGAAACTTGCAAAGTGAGTGAGGAGCTTGAGACTCCTAAGGTAGTTGTGGAAGAGAAAGTGGTCGCACAATCTGATGCGATAGTGGAAGAAGTGAATGAAAACTCATCGTCTGAGGATGAGTTGGTGGATATGGTGGAAGTGCCTATCCAAGAGAGCTTTGATGTGGAAATCGGCTTGGGTAAGAAGGTTGGAATAGTTGCAACTCTAGACACGGGAGCGGGTGTGAATGTGATACCTTTGAACGTGTACGAAGAGTCGGGTTTGTCTGGCTTAAGACCAATGAAGTGCATGGTGCAATTGGCGGATGGGTCTATGAAGAAGCCATTGGGTGTGATCGAGAATCTAGTGGTAAGAGTCGTCGGTGTAGAGGTCAAGACGAACTTCATCGTCATGCCTACATCCTCCGCAAAGCTCAAGGATGTGGTTCTTTTGGGTAGGGCCTTCATCAACAAAGTACATATGGTGATAGACATGTACCGTCGTATATGTAGCTTCGAGGTAAATGGCAAGCAACATACGTTGGGTGCCATAGTTAATTCATGTGCTTATGTTGATACTAACGAACTTGTAGGATTCTTTGGTCCTGTTTATGTTCGTCAAGATGTGCAGGGACTTGGTGCTTTGAAGAGCACTTGGACGGGGAAGTCTAGTACCCGATGCAAAATTGATCCCGCATGAGCTAAGACGAGTCGAGCCAACGACTTTTAAACGAAGGCGCTTCTCGGGAGGCAACCCGAGCATCCATAACAAGGAATCAAAGGTACCATGGACACAAGAGCCAAGAAGAAAGCAAGGAAGGATGGAGCTTCAACCTCCAAGGAGATTCCCCGTGATGAAAGCGACCGTGACCCATACAAAGAATCGGACGCATTGCGGAGGTTCCAATACAACTTCTATAGGGGAGAAGAACGGTCAGTGATTTGGGACCGTAGCATCTCCTTTACTTCAAAGGATTTGGACGTACTAAAGGGGACAAAATATGAGAACAAGGGGCTTTTCTTTGATGTACCCTATGAACCCTATGCTCACCTTACCAGGCTTATAACGGCGAGAGGATGGATCTTCTATGGGAAAGAACTCTCCGGATGGGATAGAGACCTTGTCGAGGAGTTCCACATTGCCTTCGAGGACTATGACTATAAGGCCGAAGCAGTACCTATTCGTGGTGTGATGGTCCCTTTCTCACCATTGAGTATCACTAGTTTCATTATGGGACTACAGGAACCCTTGCGGGAAGACAAGAATCAGGTAGCATACTAAGTGAGTGATCCCTATGTGCACTATGTCTATGACCCAACAATTGAGATGTTTCCGAGGAGGATAGCCGGGGTTCTGACAACCAAGGACTACAAGCCGAGGAAGACGCGTCTCGATAACACCTTGAAGTATAAAGATTTGCACTTGCACGCCCGCATGATCCTACCTTTCGTGGTAGCTAATCTGATCCCGGGACTCATAACCGAAGAGATAACGTCGGAAGTCGGGATCTTAGTCTATTCCCTCATGGAGAAATTGCCCATCACTCCCGGGGACATCATCTTCCAGCAATTCGAGATTAAACGAGAACCCGGCCACCCACTAGTCTTCCCACATCTGATCACTGCTATGTGTGAGAAAGAAAATGTGCCAAACATCCGGCGCACCGAAGCATCGAGGGAACCAATTGACATAGAGACACACGATCTGATACTCCACCGCTTCGAAGTAGAGCAAGGGTTCGAATCCGAGTGATTTTGCGGTGGTGGTACTCCTTTTGATACTCTTAATTGATGTTATGACTTACGACTCTTGTACCTCTTTATTTGCTTTTGTAGTTGTGGCCTGTGTGCCTTTTGTCGTGATTAGTTTAGTCTAGTTTTTGTCTTGGTGCCTTAGGTGATTAAGATAGAAAAAAACATCGAAAATCTGGAAACAGGGCCAAGCGAAGCGGTTGGAAGGGCCAAGCAGTCCGCTTGAAATTCCAGGAAGTTTTGCAACTTCCTGGAAATTCAAGCGGAGCGCCTGGAGCCTCCCAAGCGCTCCGCTTGACCAAGCGAACCGCTTGGCGGGCCAAGCGGTCCGCCTGGACCCTGTACCCAGATTTTCCTCGTTTTTTCCATTTTTCTCACCTTTGCGCACCCGTTTTCACTTGTTTCTTGAGTCTTTTCAGGTACTACTCTTATATAGGAGATTGGACACGAACCTTTATCTTAGGGAAGTGTACTTTCAATCCATTTTTTCCTTTTCATTAAACTTTTCTTTGCTCGAGGACGAGAAAAAGTTTAGGTTTGGGGAGGGGGTGGATTTGCAGTACTATATGCTTGTGTGGTTCGTACATGCCTCATTTTACTCAAGTTCATGTGATTTGTCGTGTTTTTTCAAATTTTTGCATGCATATCATCCCTAGATTAGTTGTTGCACGTTGTTGTGTGTGGAGTTTATTGCCAAGTCTTTTGAACTTTTTTATTGAGTAGACTAAGTGTTTATGACCATTGATCATATGTTGCATCACTTTGCAAGTAGTTTGAGGCTTGTCTCGCTTGGTTTGTCACATTCGCATGTGCACTAGTTAAGCTTAGTAGTCTCGACATCACCTTGAGTGGTGTTTCTTCTGCTGCGGTTCACGATGGCCTTATGAAATGATGCATGTTAGAGTCTATGGTTGTAACCCGTGTAATTATGTACGTAAGAGGCGACAAGTTCTTCACCTCTATTAGAGATTGCCAAATGCCTAGGAAGGAGGTAGTGTGAGGTGTGCGATTCCTTGTATTAAACCTATTCTATCGAATAGGTTTGCGGAGGGGGTTGCTTCGTTGATCTTGTCTTTCGTCTTTGAGTCGTTGTAAAGCTTCCTTTTTCTTTTTCTTTTTGTTTTGTGTCCCAACCTATTCTTTCGAATAGGTTTGGGGAGGTGTCTTGGTAAAAGAGTCTTTCCTTTTTCCTTTTCGTCTTTGTGCTCGAATAGGTTTGGGGAGGTGTTTTTGACACATAGTACTGCTGCTTGCCCCTATAAAAAAAAGAGAGAAAAAGAAAAGAAGAAGAAAGAAAAAGAAAATATAAAAAAAAAAAGAGAAAAGGAAATTAAAAAAAAAAAAAAGAGAAGAAAGAAAATAAAGAATAAGACCCAGAAGCAAAAGAAGGGTCGTTGCAAGCCAAAAGCAGTCTAGTAAAGTGTCAAGTGTCATGTAAATATTTGTTATTGAAGTATCGAGTTGTAAATTCTATCTTTCGTTTCGTGTCGCCTTTGTCCAAGGCCTGTTCTTGACCACCCTCGTCTTGCTATTCAAGAAGTGGTTGAGGCTCATTCTTGAGAGTCTGGGTAGAATAGGGGAGTGTTATTTTTCTAAGGGAACCCTCCTTCGCTTGATGAGAACCAGTATTGGTTCGCCCTCTCTTGAGGAAAAGTCTCGCTTGGTGAACAGTAGTAAGCCCTCGGTTTCATAGGCACGGGGCAATTGTAGTATGATAACATGCATCATTGTGTCGTCACTGACCAGGTCCAGGTAGAAGATGTTACGTGAGACTCCTTTGTTTAACCAAGTGCACTTGAGAATGTGTATACTCGCAATCGAGGCATACTTCAACCTATTTGCATGTCATGCTCATTTGGTTTTGTTCATAAGCATTTGGTAGATTCAATAGATTAGTTCGCTTTACTTGGCATGAGACTCCTTTTGTGTTGCATTTAGGATAGTTTGTTGCTTGAGGACAAGCAAAGGTTTGGTTTGGGGAGTTTGATGAACGTATTTTTGACGCGTTCATCTTGTCTTTTTTTACCTTCTTTTGCTATCTTCTAGCCTTGTTTTTTGGTTAGTTTTGTAGAATAGTGTCACGTTTTGTGTTTTCAGCATTTTCAGGCACTTAGGTACGAAACGGCATTTTTGGAGCTAAAAACGAGCCTTTTTGATGGAAAAGATGGCCCCGTTGAAGTTCCCCAATCTCCGTGGCTTGTTCGTAAGTGTTTGAGCATCAATAAGCATCGAGAAGGATGAGTCCAAGGCACCCGAGGGCCATGCGAGGGCAAAAAGATTGAGTTTGAAGACAAAAATCTGCCCAGGAGCCAAGCTAAGCGCCTGGAATAGTGAAGCGCTCCGCTTCATTTTCCAGGAGTTTTGGCAAAGAAGCCAAGCGAAGCGCTTGGAGTGCTAAAGCGCTTCGCTTGCCAAGCGCTCCGCTTGGCTTCTCCAAGCGGTCCGCTTGGCAGCGGTTACGTTTTCGGATTTTCCTTCTTAGATCTGATCTTTGGTCATTTTTTGAATATGTTTTGAACTGTAACTTCGTTTTGGAGAGCTCCTAAGCCCCAAAACTCAGACAAAACTCAGATTACTTTGTATTTTAGCTTGGGATTCAAGGTTTTGATTGGAATTCATCCTTTGTAATCATCTACGGAGAGGTTTTCTTTGATTTCCACCGATTAGTGACAACTTTGGTGGTAACTTGTATCACTCTCTTGTCTTGTAGTTTGATATGATGTATTCTAATTATTATTCATATGAATTGATGTCTATGTTGATGAATATGAGTAGCTAAATCTTTTGTGTTGGTGGTAGAATGTAGAATATGCATGCTATGGGTTATGTTTATGCTTACATGAGATTGTGATTCAATCTTGCAGCAAATTCCTTCATATGATTCTTAGTTGCCTATAAAATATATTCGAATTGAGTATAGTGACAAACTCTTGGTCAATGAAAGCTATAAGATTGTATGTTAGAGATTTGCAGCATGCTAGATAAATGGTTTTGGTGACAAGCACCTCTAAAGTATTGATAGTGGTCTTTTATGATGTGTGTCTTAAAGTTACCTAGACGAGTTGCTTAGCAGACTTGATCGAAGGTTTTACGCACTGAACTTGTGAGCATATTCGTAACCCATGCATGTGTATTTGATTTCTACCACCAACCGTTTTCCAAACATGATTACAACAATCTGATTTCTCGTTGCTTTGTTCAAAGGAAACGATTCTATAAACATTTGAACTCGTTGACTGAAATTACTAGCAAAAACCTCAAACAAAGCCACGTTAGGTCCCGGGAGAACGACACTCGGGGACAACTTGCCATTGCACTCTAGTTTGTGTAGTGATAAGTGTTCTTAGGCTTTTAAAAAAATTTAATTGGTGAAAAACGACATCCTTAGCCAATTAAATAAGACCAAAACTTTTGTAAAGCAAAGACAACAGCTAAAAATTCCTTTTCAGTAGTTGTATAATTAACCTGCGCAGAGTCTAGAGTCTTACTAACATAATAAATCACACGATACTGCTTATCAACTTTTTGGCATAGAACAGCACCCATAGAAAAATTCGAAGCATCACACATAATTTCGAAATGAAGATTCCAGTCAGGATGCACAACAATGGGAGCAGAAACAAGCTTTTCCTTAAGTGTATTAAAAGCAACTAAGCATTCATTAGAGAAATGGAAAACCACATCTTTAGCAAGCAAGCTACTTAAAGGTTTAACAATTTTTGAAAAATCTTTAATAAACCTCCTATGAAAACCTACATGGCCAAGAAAAGATTGTAATTCTTTCACACAAGTAGGTGGGGGAAGTTTTTCAATGATTTCGATCTTAGCCTTGTCTACCTCAATACCACTTTCAGAAACTACATGTCCTAGAACAATGCCTTATCTAACCATATAATGACTCTTCTCCCAGCTTAAGGTCAAGTTGCATTCAATGCACCTTTTCAAAACTAGATCTAATATTTTCAAGCATTTATCAAATGAATCACCAAAAACGGAAAAATCATCCATGAAAACTTAAACAAATTTAGTTACCATGTCAGAGAAAACAGAAAGAATGCACCTTTGAAAAGTGGCGGGAGCATTGCATAGTCCAAATGGCATCCTCCTATAGGAAAATGTTCTGAATGGGCAAGTGAATGTCATCTTCTCCTGATCCTCCGGTGCAATCGGAATCTGGTAGAAACCTGATAAACCTTCAAGAAAACAATAAAACTTCCGCCCCGCAAGGCGGTTTAGCATGTCATCTATAAATGGTAAAGGGGAGTGGTCTTTTTTAGTGGCGGCATTTAATCTTCTATAGTCAATGCACATCCGCCATCCAGTGGTCTTCCTAACCGGTACCAATTCTCCCTTCTCATTCTCTTCTACCGTGACTCCCGATTTCTTAGGAACTACATGTACCGGGCTCACCCATCGACTATCAGGAATGGGGTAAATCATATCAGCATCTAGCAACTTGATCACTTCCTTTTTACCACCTCTTGCATGGATGGATTTATTCTTCGCTGAGGTTGCCTAACGGGTTTGGCATCTTGTTCTAGAGTGATGTTGTGCACGCATCTTGTAGGGCTAATTCCTTTGATATCGCTGATCCCCCATCCTATAGCTGCGGAATTTTCCTTCAATACTTCAATCAACTTACTTTCTTCATTGTCGGAGAGATGTGAGGAGACAATCACAGGCTTTTTTTGATTTTCTCCTAAGTACACATACTTGAGGTGCGCAGGAAGCGGTTTCAATTCTAAGCTAGGTTCTTCAGGAAACCCACTTTCTTCTTCTTCATCATCTAAAGGTTCAAGTACCTCTTCTCCTGCGGAAATTTCTGGGGTGCTATCCATTATTTCAACTAGTTCCCTTGCTTCTTCGGTCATGTAGCACGTCTCAACTTGCATTGTTAGTGCCTCCTCAAGTGGTTCACGATTACCATGGCAATGATGAAATTCGGGAATTACGGATTCGTAGCAATCGACAAATTTTAACTCTTCCGCAACTTCCTTATCTCTGATGCTACATCCTACCAACTCAATCTTCTCGCCCATTACCTCCATGGTTATTTTCTTGCCCTTAAGTTCAAGGCATGTGTTGGTAGTTGCCATGTATGGTCTCCCAAGTAGTACTACGTGCTCACGGATATGGCTCTTTCCCTCGTCCACGGACTTCATTACTACAAAATCAGCTGGGATTATCAATTTGTCCACTTTCACAAGGATGTCTTCTATTATCCCGACTGGCCTCTTCACACTTTGGTCCGCCATTTGGACGACCATATCAGTTGGTGTTAATTCTCCGAGTTCCAGGGCCTTGTATACTGAATACAGCATTAAGTTAATGCTAGCTCCTAAGTCGAGCATTGCTTTCGTAGTTCGTCCATTCCCTAAGGCGATGTCGATGATGAAGCTTCCAGGATCCTTTTTCTTCATGGGCAATCCGGCAATTGAGTTGACTGTTTCAACCCCATTCACTTCCTTTCCTGAAGTAATCCTTTTGTTCTTGATCTCACGAAAGAATTTCGTATAAGCTGGAATGTTCTGGATTAACTCTAAGAGAGGCACATTGACTTCCACTTTTGACAGGCGTTGGAATAGGGGTGAATCTTGAATATCCTTCTAAGCTGGTTTGATCCGACTCGAGTATAGCACATGCGATTTTGGAGGCACATATGGATTGGAAGATTTGTGAAGTTCTCCTGGCATACTAGTTCCTACCTCGACTTCGTCATCATCTATGTCTATTAAAGATGGTCTTGGTTCATCATTCCTTTCCGGAACTTCTTGAGGTTCTTTGGAATCTCCGCTAACCTCTTGTTCTGTGCTTGGTCCTGTATTATTGATCTCAGTAGATTCCACCCGTTTAGGACGTACGAAGTTAGGAATTTTGGTCATCTTGCCTCCTCAGAGCAGTAGATTCACCTCTTCGCACTCATCCTCCTCAGTAGCAACAGCTGGTGGTTGTTCGGAATCAGTTTCAGGTGTCTCATCGGGAGGATTAGGATTGACCGGTTTCCTGGAGTTGGGGGGTGATTCGCACCTCACCTCGGATGGTTTGCTTACTAATTCCTGGGGGGTATCCTCGACTTCTTTACCGCACCTTCCACACTTCAGTAGGATAAGTTCTTTGATAAGTTGCTCAATTACTTCGATCGCTTCAAAAGCCTTCTCGATGCGAAGATTTTTCTCAGCTTCCCCTTCGTGTGCTATCTCGAAAACACTCTCAATGGCTTTAATCCCTGCGTAAAACGCAAGTTCCTCCTCCTCACTGATGTCTTCGTCCTCAGAATATCCTTCGTATAACTCGTCAGTTTCGTCTTGATTTGAGTATATGTTGGCGACCTCATTCGACATTATTTTCTCGGATTGTGCGGATCCACTGGCGTACTTTTGAAAGACCTTCACTGCCTCTTCAACTGTACATTCTTCTAAACCTCCACACATCCCGTCCACTTGAAGCCTAACTTCATCTCGTAGTCCTCCAACAAAAAACCAAATCAGCTCCCCATCGTCGAAACGGTGGTGGGGGCACTCACGTTTATACAGCTCAAAACGTTCATAGGTGTCACAGAACCGCTCGTATTCTCCTTGCTTGAAGTATTCGATCCGATTCCGTAGTGCAATCGTCTCATGGTAAGGCATGAAACGTGCGAAGAACTCCTCTACTACTTGGCTCCAGGTCTTCAGTGATCCTGGTGCTAACCTTGCTATCCATATCCTTGGTTCATATCCCAAAGCAAAAGGAAATAATTTCCTACATAATTGATCCTCGGTGAACCCCTGTGCTGGAACTTTTCCTATTTCCTCTTCATAGGACCTGATGAAGCTTATTGGATTCATATCCTCTCCTTCTTCGAACCTTGGTATCCTTCTCACTATGGTGCTTGTTACCTCATACCCCGTAATGATGTCGTTTTTCACCAATTAAATTTGTTTTAAAAGCCTAAGAACACTTATCACTACACAAACTAGAGTGCAATGGCAAATTTTCCCCGAGTGTCATTCTCTCGAGACCTAACGTGGCTTTGCTTGAGGTTTTTGCAAGTAATTTCAGTCAACGAGTTCAATTGTTTAGAGAATCGTTTCCTTTGAACAATAGCAACGAGAAAACAGATTGTTGTAAACAAGTTTGGAAAATGGTTGGTGGTAGAAATCAAATACACATGCATGGGTTACGTATATGCTCACAAGTTCAGTGCGTAGAACCTTCGATCAAGTCTGCTAAGCAACTTGTCTAGGAAAATTTAAGACACACATCATGAAAGATCACTATCAATACTTTAGAGGTGCTTGTCACCAACACCATTTATCTAGCATGCTGCAAATCTCTAACATACAATCCTATAGCTTTCATTGACCAAGAGTTTGTCACTATACTCAATTCGAATATATTTTATAGGCAACTAAGAATCATATGAAGGGATTTGCAGCAAGATTGAATCACAATCTCATGTAAGCATAAACATAACCCATAGCATGCATATTCTACATTCTACCACCAACACAAAAGATTTAGCTACTCATATTCATCAACATAGACATCAATTCATATGAATAATAATCAGAATACATCATATCAAACTACAAGACAAGAGAGTGATACAAGTTACCACCAATTAAAGCTGTCACTAATCGGTGGAAATCAAAGAAAACCTCTCCTTAGATGATTACAAAGGATGAATCCCAATCAAAACCTTGAATCCCAAGCTAAAATACAAAGTAATATGAATATTCTCTGAGTTTTCGGGCTTAGGAGCTCTCCAAAACGAAGTTACAGTTCAAAAGATATTCAAAAAATGATCAAAGATCAGATCTAAGAAGGAAAATCCGAAACCGTAACCGCTGCCAAGCGGACCGCTTGGAGAAGCCAAGCGGAGCGCTTGGCAAGCGAAGCGCTTCGGGCACTCCAAGCGCTTCGCTTGGCTTCTGTGCCAAAGCTCCTGGAAATTGAAGCGAAGCGCTTCACTATTCCAGGCGTTAGCTTGGCTCCTGGGCAGATTTTTGTCTTCAAACTCAATCTTTTTGCCCTCGCATGGCCCTCGGGTGCCTTGGACTCATCCTTCTCGATGCTTATTGAAGCTCAAACACTTACGAACAAGCCACGAAGATTGGGGAACTTCAACGGGGCCATCTTTTTCATCAAAAAGGCTCGTTTTTAGCTCCAAGAACGCCGTTTCGTACCTAAGTGCCTGAAAATGCAGAAAACACAAAACGTGACACTATTCTACTAAACTAACCAAAAAACAAGGCTAGAAGATAGCAAAAGAAGGTAAAAAAGACAAGATGAACGCGTCAAAAATACGTTCATCAAACTCCCCAAACCAAACCTTTGCTTGTCCTCAAGCAATAAACTATCCTAAATGCAACACAAAAGGAGTCTCATGCCAAGTAAGGTGAACTAATCTATTGAATCTACCAAATGCTTATGAACAAAACCAGATGAGCATGACATGCAAATAGGTTGAAGTATGCCTCGATTGCGAATATACACATTCTCAAGTGCATTTGGTTAAACAAAGGAGTCTCTCGTAACATCTTCTACCTGGACCTGGTCAGTGACGACACAATGATGCATGTTATCATACTACAATTGCCCCGTGCCTATGGAACCGAGGACTTACTTCTGTTCACCAAGCAAGACTTTTCCTCAAGAGAGGGCGAACCAATACTGGCTCTCATCAAACGAAGGAGGGTTCCCTTAGAAAGATAACACTCCCCTATTCTACCCAGACTCTCAAGAACGAGCCTCTTTCAACCACTTCTTGAATAGCAAGACGAGGGTGGTTAAGAACAGGCCTTGGACAAAGGCGACACGAAACGAAAGATAGAATTTACAACTCGATAACTTCACAAGAAAAAATATTTACTCGACACTTGACACTACGAGACTGCTTTTGGCTTGCAACGACCCTTCTTTTGCTTTAGGGTCTTATTCTTTATTTTCTTTCTTCCCTTTTTTTTATTTTCTTTTCTCTCTTTTTTTTCTTCTTTTCTTTTTCTCTTTTTTTTTTCTTTTTTTCCTTTTTCTCTTTCTTTTCTTTTTTTTTTTTTTAGTAGGGGCAAGCAGCAGTACTATGTGTCAAAAACACCTCCCCAAACCTATTCGAGAGAATAGGTTTGAGCACAAAGACGAAAAGGAAAAAGGAAAGACCCTTTACAAAGACACCTCCCCAAACCTATTCGAAAGAATAGGTTGGGACACAAAACAAAAAGAAAAAGAAAAAGGAAACTTTACAACGACTCAAAGACGAAAGACAAGATCAACGAAGCAACCCCCTCCCCAAACCTATTCGATAGAATAGGTTTAATACAAGGAATCGCACACCTCACACTACCTCCTTCCTAGGCATTTGGCAATCTCAAATCGAGGTGAAGAACTTGTCGCCTCTTACGTACATAATTACACGGGTTACAACCATAGACTCTAACATGCATCATTTCATAAGGCCATCGTGAACCGCAGCAGAAGAAACACCACTCAAGGTGATGTCGAGACTACTAAGCTTAACTAGTGCACATGCGAATGTGACAAACCAAGCGAGACAAGCCTCAAACTACTCGCAAAGTGATGCAACATATGATCAATGGCCATAAACACTTAGTCTACTCAATAAAAAAGTTCAAAAGACTTGGCAATAAACTCAACACACAACAACGTGCAACATCTAATCTAGGGATGATATGCATGCAAAAAATTGAAAAAACATGACAAATCACATGAACTTGAGTAAAATCAGGCATGTACGAACCACACAAGCATATAGTACTGAAAATCCAATACCCCCTCCCCAAACCTAAACTTTTGCTCGTCCTCGAGCAAAGAAAAGTTGAACGAAAAGGAAAAATTGGATTGAAAGTACACTTCCCTGAGATAAAGGTTCGTGTCCAACTCCTATAGAAGAGTAGTACCTGAAAAGACTCAAGAAACAAGTGAAAACGGGTGCGCAAAGGTGAGAAGAATGGAAAAAACGGGGAAAATCTGGGTACAGGGTCCAGGCGGACCGCTTGGCGGGAGCCAAGCGGTTCGCTTGACAAGCGGAGCGCTTGGGAGGCTCCAGGCGCTCCGCTTGAAATTCCAGTAAGAATGAAATTCTTACTGGAATTCCAAGCGGACCGCTTGGGCTTGCCAAGCGCTTCGCTTGGCTCTGTTTCCAGATTTCTGATGTTTTTTTCCTATCTTAATCACCCAAGGAACCAAGACAAACACTAGACTAAACGAATCACGACAAAAGGCACACAGGCCACAACTACAAAAGCAAAGAAAGCTAACTAAATGCAAAACACTTACCACCTCGGGTTGCCTCCCGAGAAGCGCCTTTGTTTACACGTCGTTGGCTCGACTCTTCAAGGCTCAATTGGGGTTGAATTCATGTTGGGTACTAGACTTCCCCATCAATGCCCTCTTTAATCGGTGAAATCCCTGCACATTTGAACGAAGGAATAGAGGACCAAAGTATCCTATAAGTTTGTTAGTGCAAGTCTTCTCAACACATGAATTAACAATGGCTCGCAACATGTGTCGCTTGCCATCTACCTCAAAACTACATGTACGACGGTACATGTCAATCACCATGTGCACCTTATTGATGAAGGCTCTTCCCAACAGGACCACATCCTTAAGATTGGCTTCCGAAGTCGGCATAACTATGAAGCTCGTCTTCACCTCAATACCGGCAACTCTAATAACCAAGTCTTCGAGAACTCCCAAAGGTCTCCTCATAGACCCATCAGCAAGTTGAACCATAGCTTTCATAGGCTTCAAACCAGTCAACCGGGATTCTTCATACACATTCATCGGCAAGACATTGACTCCAGCTCCTGTGTCCAATGTAGCCAATATACCATCCTTCGTGCCAAGACCGATTTCCACATCGAAGCTCTCAAGTGCGGGTACTTCCACCATCTCATCCTCAGACGATGAGCTTTCTTCTTCAATATGTGAAGCTTCTTCCTCAACCATAGAGGGCTTAGGCTCCTCGTTAGAAACGCAAGGCTCAGAGATTTTCTTGCTACTTGGAACCTCTACTCGTGCTCCTTCTCTTGTGACCGTGATCTCAATTGGAATATTAGTCACCACCGTGATGGCCATAGCTCTCTCGGTATTACCCAAAAGCTTCTCTTGCTCAGGACTAGCTCCTCTATCAATGAGCTCTTGCAACTTCCTGTTAAGAGAAGAAGTACTAGCCTCCAAGTTCTCAAACCGCTTCTCGTTCATAGCCTGATTCTTGTAATAAGATTCCATAAACTTGTCGGTCTTTTCTACCAAGCTTTGCACCATGGCGACCAAAGAGGATGGAGCATATCCGGGTACCCCATAGTTTACCTCAGCATGTTGACGTTGACTCGCGAATCCTTGCTCATAGTCATCACCACGACCCACTTTCTCTTCAAAAGCCGCTATGGGTTCTTCTCTAGGTTCTTTTGAATATCTTGGCTCTTATATTCCGGTTCTGAGAATTCCGGTACATTATATCCAACTTAGCTTGAGCTTGACTCGGAAACAACTCTCCCATGATTCCTCCACTTGTGCTTGAACACCAGGATGCAAACCATTATAGAAGAATTGGATGAGCTGACCTCCATCGAAGCCGTGATGTGGGCACCGATATTGCAACCCCTTAAACCGATCATAAGCCTCATGGAAGGCTTCATCATACTTCTGCTCAAAAGTGTTGATTTGTCTCTTCATAACCATAGTCTTGGAAGCGGGATAATACCGATCCATAAATTTTTCAAACACTTGAGCCCATGTGGTCAAAGATCAAGCTTCTAAGGATCTCAACCAAGCCTTCGCTCTATCCCCAACTCCCATAGTGAAAACCTTCATCCGTAAATCATCATCAGTAATTCCATCCGGTCTAGGCAAGTAGAGCACGAAATTCTCTAAGTCATTCACATACCCAATGACGTCCTCATTGTCCGCGCCATAGAACTTGGGTAATTGCTGGAACACGTGTCCTTTAAGCTCCAGATTCCTCGTTGCATCATTGAGAACAATAGCTGGACCACTAGGCCCAACCGTAACTTTTGAGAGTAACTTCAGTGGTTGCTCAGCCATCTCGCCTGAAATCTAGTGCAATCAACACAACACTCAGACAAGAATTAGTTCCCGTTAGTGAAACAAAAACAAGAACACATAGAGTTAAGCACAAAAAAATAGGGGGAAAGAAATGGGGTGAGAAAGTGATGTTGGCTGAAAAACCAAAGCAAAAACACCAACCAAAGGAGTTAAGTCCCCGGCAACGGCGCCAAATTGATGATGTCGTTTTTCACCAATTAAATTTGTTTTAAAAGCCTAAGAACACTTATCACTACACAAACTAGAGTGCAATGGCAAGTGTCCCCGAGTGTCGTTCTCTCGGGACCTAACGTGGCTTTGCTTGAGGTTTTTGCAAGTAATTTCAGTCAACGAGTTCAATTGTTTAGAGAATCGTTTCCTTTGAACAATAGCAACGAGAAAACAGATTGTTGTAAACAAGTTTGGAAAACGGTTGGTGGTAGAAATCAAATACACATGCATGGGTTACGTATATGCTCACAAGTTCAGTGCGTAGAACCTTCGATCAAGTCTGCTAAGCAACTTGTCTACGCAAATTTAAGACATACATCATGAAAGATCACTATCAATACTTTAGAGGTGCTTGTCACCAACACCATTTATCTAGCATGTTGCAAATCTCTAACATACAATCCTATAGCTTTCATTGACCAAGAGTTTGTCACTATACTCAATTCGAATATATTTTATAGGCAACAAAGAATCATATGAAGGGATTTGCAGCAAGATTGAATCATAATCTCATGTAAGCATAAACATAACCCATAGCATGCATATTCTACATTCTACCACCAACACAAAAGATTTAGCTACTCATATTCATCAACATAGACATCAATTCATATGAATAATAATCAGAATACATCATATCAAACTACAAGACAAGAGAGTGATACAAGTTACCACCAAAGCTGTCACTAATCGGTGGAAATCAAAGAAAACCTCTCCGTAGATGATTACAAAGGATGAAACCCAATCAAAACCTTGAATCCCAAGCTAAAATACAAAGTAATCTGAATATTCTCTGAGTTTTGGGGCTTAGGAGCTCTCCAAAACGAAGTTACAGTTCAAAAGATATTCAAAAAATGATCAAAGATCAGATCTAAGAAGGAAAATCCAAAAACGTAACCGCTGCCAAGCGGACCGCTTGGAGAAGCCAAGCGGAGCGCTTGGCAAGCGAAGCGCTTCGGGCACTCCAAGCGCTTCGCTTGGCTTCTGTGCCAAAGCTCCTGGAAATTGAAGCGAAGCGCTTCACTATTCCAGGCGCTTAGCTTGGCTCATGGGCAGATTTTTGTCTTCAAACTCAATCTTTTTGCCCTCGCATGGCCCTCGGGTGCCTTGGACTCATCCTTCTTGATGCTTATTGAAGCTCAAACACTTACGAACAAGCCACGGAGATTGGGGAACTTCAACGGGGCCATCTTTTCCATCAAAAAGGCTCGTTTTTAGCTCCAAAAACGCCGTTTCGTACCTAAGTGCCTGAAAATGCAGAAAACACAAAACGTGACACTATTCTACAAAACTAACCAAAAAACAAGGCTAGAAGATAGCAAAAGAAGGTAAAAAGATAAGATGAACGCGTCAAAAATACATTAATCACCCCGATAACTCTTCTTCCAAGTATATAGCTGACCCCCTCCTGACTTGCGAGAACGTCGATGTCAAGCGGGCTTTTAAGGTCGTCATACCTGGAAATCTTTATCAGGAGTAACTCAAAACTAAAAATTAGCCTCGTTAGAGATTTCGAAAATCGAGAGTATTTCAAGATATCGAATACTACTAAGGCTAGGAAAGGCGAATTAGAAACAGACTAGGAAAGCAGTATCAGAGAGAGATTAAAAAAGGAAAACTAAAACTAATAGAATTAGGAATTGAAAGCTGAAAATATAAACAAATTAAACAGAAAAAAGGAGTATAGTCCCCGGCCACGGCGCCAATTTGATGAACCAGAATTTGTCAGGTCCCGATTCTATCAAATAGATTTATTATTTAGCCAAAGGCAATCCACAACTACAACGAAAACCGTAGTGTAGCAGTAGAATGACTCGAGTGTCGTTCTCTCAGGACTATAACTAGCTTTATCTAATCTAATTTAGAATATAAAAATAGCAAACGTAATAGCAAAGGGGGTTTCTAGGAGATAATGGAGATTGGTGATAGTATGATCCTTCAAAGCATAACGGGTCGATAATCATGCATAAATTCCTCGGTCTTGCATGGAGATCTTTGATCAATCTAATGTCCTGTTGCAATTATTAAGCACTACGAAGATAAAGGGTCTGACAAGTCAATCACTATTGTCCTATTGTGTTCCGTAATTATTCAACACTACGAAGATAAACTCGCGTATAGGTCGACGAGGGTCCAATTGTGCATAATAATTAATACAACATACGAGAATTTAGGCTGAGCCTGATCAACGAAATAAAGCAATAACACGGAGTATAATGCGCGATATAGCCATTAGCATAATTATCTTCCCTTCGCTAAGAATTCACATACTACCACCAACGATAAGTTTAGCTACTCATAATAGGCATGCAATCAACAGAAATCATAGAAGAAAACATGTTGAAAGATATAAAAAATAAGTAGAATAAACTGTAAGATACAATGTTACCGAAGGTTGTCAATCTCCGAATAATTGCGATCCTACAAGCTCCAAACTGCTATGAAAAAGAGTCCCCTAAGCTACGAACCCCCAGAACAGGCTCTGGGAAGTTCCTACCTAAAACTACAGAGGTAGGTGAGAACGTAGGTCTGGAAAAGTATGATTTTCGGAGAAATTGAGCAACTATATATAGACCTCGAAATACTGTGGAGTGGTTCGCCCCACACACCGGGCGGTTCGCCCCACGTCTGGGGCGGTTCGCCCCAGAGAATATCTCGCGGAATTCCGCGTTTTCGACGCGTTTTTGGATTTCTTCCCCTTTTCGGACTCGGTTTCTGACTTCTAGTGGCCTTCTAACCTCCAGATTTGACCCCTAGACTCCAAATCCTATCCGGAAACCTTCAGATACTCCAAATAGGCTTCTGGAACACCAATTCCTTGTCAACTTCAATATAATTGCCCGAAAATCCTGGATTTTCAACCAAAACCTGTAAAATAAAATCTAAAGGGAAACGTGACACTATTCTAATAAAATGCACTAAAATATAGCTAAAATATAGCTAGTTATAGTCCTGAGAGAACGACACTCGAGGTCATTCTACTGCTACACTACGGTTTTCGTTGTAGTTGTGAATTGCCTTCGGCTAAATAACAAATCTATTTGCTGAATTGGGACCCGACAAATCCTCGTTCATCAGTGCATGAATAGACATAAGAGTACTCACACCTGGTGGATTCTCGTTCCTCCTTTTGGATAAACCGCGACGTTGTTGCAAGAGCCCATGGCTCGAACGCACCTCTAACGAGATCACTCTCCTTGACATGGTTGTAATCGATCCGCCTCCAATACTTCATTGTAGCCAGATGGGAGTGCTCCTCTCCCTTTGTGGCATGGTTCCTACAAACAGCAATTAGTACCTTGTATGACACAGAACAGACTCATGCATATGCTAATGCAAGAGTGAAACATACGAGTGATAATATCAACAGTCGAACTCCGCAAATCCTCCATGTCTAATCTAGCTACTAACATGCAACACACCAAAGTAATTTTAGACATGTACATATCGCATTAAGCTCGTGCTAGATAACCAATAGCCCCTAAATCAAAAGGCTCAATTCATAACATAGTAGTGAAAATTCTAGCATCATAAATCCTCAAACTCATTAATTATGCTTTCTACCATCATGTCCATCATTATCACATCAGTAAATACAATCATATGCATGGAATGGAAGAAAAAGTAATGTTGCATAACGAGATATAGTTACCTAGAAGCAAAATTCTCAAACCAACAATCCAAGCATAATTGAACATGTAATTGATAGTGAATAACGTTTCTAGTCACACAAACAACCTACCCATACATCATATAAGCCTAATTGAAGCACAAATCAGAAAACCCCCAAATTTGAAAAATTAGGGTTCATGTGAAAATACCTCAGATCTGGAAAACGAATGCACTAGTGTGAAAGTTGTTCGGATGAAAAGAAAGAGCACGTATTGGGCTTCGATTGAAGCTAAAGAACACAAAATTTGATGGAATATTGAAGGTTTTATGAAAGATTGAAGAATTTTCGAATGTTTCAGATTTTTGGGAGTATGAGAGTGAAGAAGAGGAGAAGAATGAGGAAAAAGGGGGTTTCCCCGTTTTTAATCTGCAGGTGCCGTGGGGCGATTCGCCCTATGCGGGGCGAAGCGCCCCACATGTGGGGCGAATCGACCCCCACGTCCAGAGAGCGCGGAGCTCTCTGGACATGCGGGGCGATTCGGCCCCCATGGGGGGCGATTCTCCCCCCACCTCCTGAGGTGGGGAGACGAAACGTTTTGAAAAAACTCAATTTTTGATCCCCGAAAACCATTTTACTCATAAAACCACTCGAAATAGTTCACTCAAACATAAACATAAGCACAAACGACACAGGGATGAACAAATTCACATAAGAAAAGCAAATTGTTCCATGTATGAATGCATGCAATAAAGCGGTAAAAACTCCGGGTTGCCTCCCGGATAGCGCCATTGTTTATAGTCTTTGACTCGACTCCTTCTTGCGCCTAGCTCTTCTTTTTGAGGGTACTAGACTTCCCCTTCATGGATCTTCTCCTCATGCCACGAACCTGTGAATAAGAATGAACATAGACAGCAAGACCACAATAGTTAACAGTGTGAGAAGTATTGAAGTGATTAGGTGGATCAGATATGGCTCGCAACACATGTCGCTTGCCATCCACCTCAATGGTGCAAGTCCTTCGGTAGATGTCTATCACGGAGTGTAGCTTAGTCAAGAACGTTCGCCCCAAGAGAACAACATCCCCCATCCCAGGTGTAGACGCCGGCATAACTACAAAATTGGTGTACACAGAAGTTTCACCAATTTTAACCAATACGTTCTTCACAACGCCTTCGGGTCTCACAAAGGATCCATCCGCCAATTGCACAATAGCCTTATGCTCAGACAGTTTTCCAAGGCTACTCTTCTCAAACACATTCATTGGGAGCACATTAGAGTAAGATCCCGTATCTGGTGTAGCACGAACATCTTCAAGTCCACCTCGAGGATTCCTACCATCTTGTCCGTAGATAGCTTCTTGAGTACCAAATTCCGTAGCAAAGGCTTCCTCTTCACCTCCTTGAACCCAATTGCTATCATCATATGCAAGATCCGATCTACACATCTGAGCTCCATGCCCATAGTTCTTGCATATTCGGCAAACTTCGTTCGACACAGATGTTCCAGTGGCGCTCTTGAGGACTTGCTTCAACTCATTGGTAAAGCACTCGAATCGATCCCCATTCCACCCATACATAGGGGCTTCTTGAGTAGGTGGAGCTTCAGGTCCATGTAACGACCCGGCCCACTAACGGGCCGAGACCCAGCCCAACGGGCCGGTGATGAACGTATTTTTGACGCGTTCATCTTGTGTTTTTTACCTTCTTTTGCTATCTTTTAGCCTTGTTTTTTGGTTAGTTTTGTAGAATAGTGTCACGTTTATTGTTTTCTGCATTTTCAGGCACTTAGGTACGAAACGGCGTTTTTGGAGCTAAAAACGAGCGTTTTTGATGGAAAAGATGGCCCCGTTGAAGTTCCCCAATCTCCGTGGCTTGTTCGTGAGTGTCTGAGCCTCAATAAGCATTGAGAAGGATGATTCCAAGGCACCCGAGGGCCGTACGAGGGCAAGAAGATTGAGTTAGAAGACAAAAATCTGCCCAGGAGCCAAGCTAAGCGCCTGGAATAGTGAAGCGCTCCGCTTCATTTTCCAGGAGCTTTGGCACAGCAGCCAAGCGAAGCGCTTGGAGGGCCCAAGCGCTTCGCTTGCCAAGCGCTCCGCTTGGCCTCTCCAAGCGGTCCGCTTGGCAGCGGTTACGTTTTCGGATTTTCCTTCTTAGATCTGATCTTCAGTTACTTTTTCCATACTTTTGAACACTAGCTTCGTTTTGGAGAGCTCCTAAGCACCAAAAACTCAGAGAAAACTCAGATACATTGTATTTTAGATTGGATTAAAGGTTTTGGCATAGGAGTGCATCCATTGTTTCATCTACGGAGAGATTTTCATCAATACCCACCGATGAGTGACAGCTTGGTGGTAACATTGTATCATTATCTCTTGTCTAGTAGTTTGATTTGATGTATTCTATTTACAATTCATATGATTTGATGTCTATGTTGATGAATATGAGTAGCTAAATCCTTTGTGTTTGTGGTAGAATGTAGAATATGCATGCTATGGGTTATGTTTATGATTACATGAGATTGTGATTCAATCTTGCTGCAAATTCCTTCATATGATTCTTAGTTGCCTATAAAATATATTCGAATTGAGTATTGTGATAAACTCTTGGTCAATGAAAGCTATAGGATTGTATGTTAGAGATTTGCAGCATGCTAGATAAATGGTGTTAGTGACAAGCACCTCTAAAGTATTGATAGTGGTCTTTTATGATGTGTGTCTTGAAAGTTACCTAGACGAGTTGCTTAGCAGACTTGATCGAAGGTTTTACGCACTGAACTTGTGAGCATATTCGTAACCCATGCATGTGTATTTGATTTCTACCACCAACCGTTTTCCAAACTTGATTACAACAATCTGATTTCTCGTTGCTTTGTTCTAAGAAAACAATTCTATTAACACTTGAACTCGTTGTCGGAAATAACTAGCAAAAACCACAAACAAAGCCACGTTAGGTCCCGAGAGAACGACACTCAGGGACAACTTGCCATTGCACTCTAGTTTGTGTAGTGATAAGTGTTCTTTGGCTTTTTAAACAAATTTAATTGGTGAAAAACGACATCATCAATTTGGCGCCGCTGCCGGGGACTTAACTCCTTTGGTTGGTGTTTTTGTTTTGGTTTTTTCAGCCAACATCTCTTCTTTGTCTCATTTCTGTTTTTGTTTCTTTTTGCTTGAGATACTCACGATCTTGTATTTCAGGTGAGTGCATGCCTAGAACCCGAACGGGTAGACCTATTATTGAACCTTTTGTAGACGAGATCGATCGTTTGTTTCAAAGGAGAAGGAGGAATTTGAATCTCGAGTTTGAAGAAGTAGCATCTAGAGCTTCCACTTCTGGTATTCGGGAAGAGTCTTCTTCTTATCTTTTGGAGCCAATTCTTGAATCTGTTTACTTGGAAGGTGAAATGGCGGAGCGGCCTATACGTACACTTACTAAGCCTACGGTTGGGGCTAGAGGACCAGCAATTGTCCTCAATGATGCCACAAGGAACTTGGAGATCAAGAATCACATGTTCCAACAACTTCCCAAATTCTATGGGATGGCTAATGAGGACGTGATGGAATTCTTGAATGATCTCGAGAATTTTGTTCTCCATCTTGGGCGACCAGGAGCTGGTGTTACGGATGATGATCTCCGTATGAAGGTCTTTTCTATGGGGCTAGGTGATCGTGCAAAGGCTTGGCTTAATACTTTGGAGGCCGGGTCTTTGACAACATGGGATCTTTGTTTTGATAAGTTCATGGAGCGTTACTACCCCGCTTCCAAGACAATGGCTATGAAGAGCCAAATTAGCTCCTTCGAGCAGAGGTATGATGAGGCTTTCCACGAGGCCTATGATCGATTCATGGGGTTGCATCATCGATGCCCACATCACGGGTATGATAAAGGTCAGCTTCTCCAATTCTTTTACAATGGTTTACATCCCGAGATTCAATCTCAAGTGGATAGTATTGGTGGAGGTAGTATGGGGGAGTTGCTTCCTTCTCAAGCTCAAGTGAAGCTGGACATGATGTACCGGAATTCCCAAAACCGGAATGTGAGGGCTTGTGTGCTCCAAAAGGAGCAAAGAGGTGAGGCCAAGGTAGTGGTAAAACAAGATGCCTTCGATGGGTTCGCCCATGAAGTGAAGCAAGCTTTGAGGCAAAGCGTTCCTTCTCCTTCTACGGAAGTTTGTGGTGTGTGCAAGAACTATGGGCACCCGACCTATTTATGCCGTTCTGAATTTGCTAGAGAGCAATATATCACGAACGATGTCCGTCAAAAAGTGTATGCTGCTGAGGGAGAGCAAGTAGTTGGAGATGTGAACTACGGGCAAGGATATGGCAATATGAGGCCACAAAACCGTGGGCCCCGAGGTGAGTACCAGAATCAAGGCAACCGTGGTTATCTTCATAACCCGGATCAATATGCATATGGGCCTAATCAATATAGAAGTCGTCTCAGCTATGGGAACAATTGGTGTGAAGGAGCACCGCCTTCTAATCCTACACCTCCACCTCAGGTTGCTAGTTCGGGACCACGAGGTGGAGGGGTGCTTCCTTCACCTCTTGTCTCTTCTCTCAACGATCTTGTGTTGAAGACGAATAAGTTTATGGAGCATTACTATCGTAATGAAGCTACTAACAATCAGCGGTTTGAGAAGCTTTAGGCTAGTAGTAGCAACCTCCATAAGAAGTTGCAAGAGTTGATAGATAGGGGGGCTAGTAGAGAGCAAGGGAAGTTTCCCGGGAACACGGAGAAGGCTATGGCCATAACCGTGGTGACTGATTTGCCCGTGGAGATCACGGTTGTGAGAGACAATGCACGAGTTGAGGTGCCAAGTTGCAAGATAACTGAAACTTGCAAGGTGAGTGAGGAGGTTGAGACTCCTAAGGTGGTTATGGAAGAGGAAGTTGTCGCACAATCTGATGCGATAGTTGAAGAGGTGAAAGAAAACTCATCGTCTGAGGATGAGATGGTGGATATGGTGGAAGTTCCCATACAAGAGAGCTTCGATGTTGAAATCGGCTTGGGGAAGAAGGACGGAATAGTGGCAACTCTAGACACGGGACCCTTGAACGTGTATGAAGAGTCGGGTTTGTCTGGCTTGAGACCCATGAAATGCATGGTGCAATTAGCGGATGGGTCCATGAAAAAGCCGTTGGGTGTGATTGAGAACTTGGCGGTGAGGGTTGCCGGTGTAGAGGTGAAGACTAATTTCATCGTTATGCCTACATCTTCTGCTAAGCTCAAAGATGTGGTTCTCTTGGGTAGAGCCTTCATCAACAAAGTGCGTATGGTCATAGACATGTATCGCCGAACATGTCACTTTGAGGTAAATGGCAAGCAACACACGTTGCGATCCATTGTTAATTCATGTGCTTATGTTGATACTAACGAACGTGTAGGATTTTTTGGTCCACTTTATGTTCGTCAAGATGTGCAGGGAATTGATGCTTTGAGAAGCAATTGGAGGGGGAAGTCTAGTACCCGAGGCGAAATCAATCCCGCATGAGTTGTGAAGAGTCGAGCCAACGACTTTTAAACGAAGGCGCTTCTCGGGAGGCAACCCGAGGTTGTATCTTTATTTGCTTTTGTAATTGTGGCCTGTGAGCCTTTTGTCGTGATTCGTTTAGTCTAGTGTTTGTCTTGGTGCCTTAGGTGATTAAGATAGGAAAAAACATCGAAAATCTGGAAACAAAGCCAAGCGAAGCGCTTGGAAGGGCCAAGCGGTCCGCTTGAAATTTCAGTAAATCAAAAAGTTTACTGGAATTTCGAGCGGAGCGCCTGGAGCCTCCCAAGCGCTCCGCTTGACAAGCGGACCGCTTGGCTCCCACCAAGCGGTCCGCCTGGACCCTGTACCCAGATTTTCCTCGTTTTTTTCATTCTTCTCACCTTTGTGCACCCGTTTTCACATGTTTCTTGAGTCCTTCCAGGTACTACTCATATATAGGAGATTGGACACGAACCTTTATCTCAGGGAAGTGTACTTTCAATCCAATTTTTCCTTTTCATTCAACTTTTCTTTGCTCGAGGACGAGCAAAAGTTTAGGTTTGGGGAGGGGGTATTGGATTTTCAGTACTATATGCTTGTGTGGTTCGTACATGCCTGATTTTACTCAAGGTCATGTGATTTGTCGTGTTTTTTCAAATTTTTGCACGCATATCATCCATAGATTAGTTGTTGCACGTTGTTGTGTGGAGTCTATTGCCAAGTTTTTTCGAACTTTTCTATTGTGTAGACTAAGTGCTTATGACCATTATCATATGTTGCATCAGTTTGCAAGTAGTTTGAGGCTTGTCTCGCTTGGTTTGTCACATTCACTTGTGCACTAGTTAAGCTTAGTAGTCTCGACATCACCTCGAGTGGTGTTTCTTCTACTGCGGTTCACGATGGCCTTATAAAATGATGCATGTTAGAGTCTATGGTTGTAACCCGGGTAATTATGTACGTAAGAGGCGACAAGTTCTTCGCCTCGAGTAGAGATTGCCAAATGCCTAGGAAGGAGGTAGTGTGAGGTGTGCGATTCCTTGTATTAAACATATTCTATCGAATAGGTTTGGGGAGGGGGTTGCTTCCTTATACTTGTCTTTGGTCTTTGAGTCGTTGTAAAGTTTTCTTTTTCTTTTTCTTTTTGTTTTGTGTCCCAACCTATTCTTTCGAATAGGTTTGGGGAGGTTTTTTTGACACTTAGTACTGCTGCTTGCCCCTATATAAAAAAAAAGAAAGAGAAAAAGAAAAGAAGAGAAAAGAGAAAAAAAGAAAAAAAAAGGGGAAATAAAGAATAAGACCCAAAAAAGCAAAAGAAGGGTCGTTGCAAGCCAAAAAGCAGTCTAGTAAAGTGTCAAGTGTCATGTAAATATTTGTTATTGTGAAGTTATCGAGTTGTAAATTCTATCTTTCATTTCGTGTCGCCTTTTTCCAAGGCCTGTTCTTGACCACCTTCGTCTTGCTATTCAAGAAGTGGTTGAAGGAGACTCATTCGTTGAGGGTCTGGGTAGAATAGGGGAGTGTCTTCTCTTTCTAGGGAACCCTCCTTCGTTTGATGAGAGCCAGTATTGGTTCGCCCTCTCTTGAGGAAAAGTCTCGCTTGGTGAACAGTAGTAAGCCCTCGGTTTCATAGGCACGGGGTAATTGTAGTATGATAACATGCATCATTGTGTCGTCACTGACCAGGTCCAGGTAGAAGATGTTACGAGACTCCTTTGTTTAACCAAGTGCACATGAGAATGTGTATATTCACAATCGAGGCATTCTTCAACCTACTTGCATGTCATGCTCATTTGGTTTTGTTCATAAGCATTTGGTAGATTCAATAGATTAGTTCACTTTACTTGGCATGAGACTCCTTTTGTGTTGCATTTAGGATAGTTTGTTGCTTGAGAACAAGCAAAGGTTTGGTTTGGGGAGTTTGATGAACGTATTTTTGACGCGTTCATCTTGTCTTTTTTACCTTCTTTTGCTATCTTTTAGCCTTTTTTTTTGTTAGTTTTGTAGAATAGTGTCACGTTTATTGTTTTCTGCATTTTCAGGCACTTAGGTATGAAACGGCGTTTTTGGAGCTAAAAATGAGCCTTTTTTATGGAAAAGATGGCCCCGTTGAAGTTCCCCATTCTCCGTGGCTTGTTCGTGAGTGTCTGAGCCTCAATAAGCATTGAGAAGGATGAGTCCAAGGCACCCGAGGGCCGTACGAGGGCAAGAAGATTGAGTTTGAAGACAAAAATCTGCCCAGGAGCCAAGCTAAGCGCCTGGAATAGTGAAGCGCTCCGCTTCATTTTCCAGGAGCTTTGGCACAGCAGCCAAGGGAAGCACTTGGAGGGCCCAAGCGCTTCGCTTGCCAAGCGCTCCGCTTGGCCTCTCCAAGCGGTCCGCTTGGCAGCGGTTACGTTTTCGGATTTTCCTTCTTAGATCTGATCTTCAGTTACTTTTTCCATACTTTTGAACACTAGCTTCGTTTTGGAGAGCTCCTAAGCCCCAAAAACTCAGAGAAAACTCAGATACATTGTATTTTAGATTGGATTAAAGGTTTTGACATAGGATTGCATCCATTGTTTCATCTACGGAGAGATTTTCATCAATACCCACCGATTAGTGAGAGCTTGGTGGTAACATTGTATCATCATCTCTTGTCTAGTAGTCTGATTTGATGTATTCTATTTACAATTCATATGATTTGATGTCTATGTTGATGAATATGAGTAGCTAAATCCTTTGTGTTGGTGGTAGAATGTAGAATATGCATGCTATGGGTTATGTTTATGCTTACATGAGATTGTGCTTCAATCTTGCTGCAAATTCCTTCATATGATTCTTAGTTGCCTATAAAATATATTCGAATTGAGTATTGTGACAAAGTCTTGGTCAATGAAAGCTATAGGATTGTATGTTAGAGATTTGCAGCATGCTAGATAAATGGTGTTAGTGACAAGCACCTCTAAAGTATTG
Organism: Plantago ovata; assembly: GCA_028274465.1. Taxonomy (NCBI): domain Eukaryota; kingdom Viridiplantae; phylum Streptophyta; class Magnoliopsida; order Lamiales; family Plantaginaceae; genus Plantago; species Plantago ovata. The sequence continues at coordinate 62,442,999 of CM051457.1, forward strand.
ATAGTGGTCTTTTATGATGTGTGTCTTGAAAGTTACCTAGACGAGTTGCTTAGCAGACTTGATCGAAGGTTATACGCACTGAACTTGTGAGCATATTCATAACCCATGCATGTGTATTTGATTTCTACCACCAACCGTTTTTCAAACTTGATTACAATAATCTGATTTCTCGTTGCTTTGTTCTAAGAAAACAATTCTATAAACACTTGAAATCGTTGTCTGAAATAACTAGCAAAAACCACAAACAAAGCCACGTTAGGTCCCGAGAGAACGACACTCGGGGACAACTTGCCATTGCACTCTAGTTTGTGTAGTGATAAGTGTTCTTTGGCTTTTTAAACAAATTTAATTGGTGAAAAACGACATCATCAGCCGGCAAGGTTACTCATGGGCGCTCACCGGGGTGACATGCTGGCCCCACAGACCAACACGGGTTCTAAACCGCACACTTTGTCCTCACTTGTGCGCGCATCGGGAACTTCACAGTGGGTCACCCATCCTAGAATTGCTCCAGAGCAAGCACGCTTAACTCTGAAGTTCTTATAGGTGGATTCCCGAAAAGAAAGGTGCACCTTGTTGGTATGAGTAGCGTTCTCAACCCTTTTAAGCTTCTGAAATCTAGGGCGTTACAATCACCCCCTCTTAAATTGCGCAACGTCCTCGTTGCGCGCTGTCCCGAGACCAACCATCCATGTAGGATTCTAGAGGTGGCCCCTCCAGGCTAAAGAGGTGGCTCCCACCGTCGATACGGTGTAGCTCTTTGCCCCGGATGGCACTTAGTTCCTGCAGTTCCGGATAGTCCCGCTCTTATACCAACTGTAACGGTACCGGTTTTTAAAAACAAAATAATTTCTTGAAAAGAGAAAAATCCGAAATAATTTTGTTAACAACGGTCGGCAATAAATGCCATAATAATATTTGACGCGCACAGCGCTAACAAAATCAAGTAAATATCCAATAGTAACTTAGAAATCAAATGAATAACAACTATTGAAGACAGTGAAAAATTTCATCTTCTTATTTAGAAATAAATTCCCAAAGACACCCCAGACCCTTCTCTTAGTCGCTGGCATCCTACTCGCGTGCATCCTCAGTAGTATCTGGAAGGAATGAATTTTGAAAACAAAGAGAGTCTGAGATAAAGGATCTCAGTGAGGTTCTAAGTTAACAAATAGAAAGTAAACAGTTTTTGAAATCAAAATCCTTTTCAGCAAACAATATAACAAATAGAACAGATAACAGAACAGATAAGTCGAAGTCCGTTGGTGCAGCCCGCCTTATTGCTCCTACTCCCAATAGCCCTTATAGCTCCCTCCAGAGGGTATACAACTCCGAACAGAAACAGAAACCCTCGTGTACTTTGGGGAAACAGAACCTACGACCCTAATAGACCTCAACGACTTCTACCTCGCATCTAAAAGGGATTAGACTAGGCAATAATCAAGCAAACCCGATAGTCCTCTATTACCCAAGCCTACCTAATTACGACCTAATCGACCGGTCACACAGAAACAGACAGAACAGATACAGAACAAACAGATACGGAGAATCAAACACCGAGAAGTGTTCCTGCAGAAAAGTTAATCCAGAACAGAGTATCAATAAACAAGGAAAGTAAATAGTCATACTTAGGACTTAGTTACTTTTACGCGGAAGCATACAGTAAAACAGTATATATAGTAATAGATACAGATTGTCACATGGCCTTCCAGTTTTTCGCAAATAGATAAGTTTAGGGGTGAACACTCACCTTGAAGTAGATTGACTTAGCACGGATTAGAAAAGCATCTACGGAACAATGGACAGTACGGACCCTAAACAGAAACTCCAAGTTACTAACTTAAGTAGGAACGGAAGACAAAACGATAAAGAAGATAATAGGAGAAAAAGGTGGGGTTCGAACTCGAGACCTCTATGTTAAATTCTAACTCACAAACCAACTAGGCTAGCAAGACTACTTGTAACTTACTGTCAAAACAAAAAGTATTTAAACATGAACAACTTTTAGAAAGGACTTTTAACCTCAGTTTGAATTTAAATAAGTAACTCTCAGTACTAGGATTGAAACAGAATAACCTTTTTCATAAAACAGAACCAGCTTATAATACGGGTATCATATTGTTCAGAAGTGAAATTACTATTTTGCCCTTCAGGTAAATTTACAGAACCCCCCCCCCCTTTAAGCTTCAGAAAATCAAACAAGTCTCAGGGTTTTAACTCATTCAAAACAGTCCACTAAGATTACAAAGTTCACAGTCAGGTTCTCTTCCAGTCAACTAAGGTCAACCCAAAATTTACAAACAAGTCCTTACAGTTTTCAAAAATTCCAAAATGACCCCAACATAAAATAAACAAAACCGTCAAGTCCAACCAAACCAAAATAGAGCTCAGGTCAGTCTCGAACAATCCAAATCTGTCCAATTCAGTTTTACGACCCCAAAAACGGTCAACATACACGGTCATGGTCAAACAGTCAACACAAATCCAAACCACCCTACTGTAAGTCTCGAATTCAAACAATGATCAAAGCTAGGGTTCCGTCTACGGTCAATAGGCACAGGGGTAAAATCGTCCATAGAAAAGAAGGAACAAAAGGGAATAGAAATTATACCTTTGAATGGAATTGAAAATCGGAAGAAGCAACTGTAAAATGCAAAACAAAAGGGGATTAAACGAGTTTCAAAACCTGAAACGAACCCAAAGACGATCGGGTTTGGAGCTGCTAGGACTTACCGGAGGCTGAAACGAAGGACGCGACCGGATCGGAGCAGGATAGAGCCGAATCGACCGACGACGAACCGGACAGATCAGGGTAGAAACGGAGCAGTGGACTGGACGGAAAAGAACGGAGCAAGTCGATCGAGACGGAGCAAAATAGGGCCTGAACTACGCCGGAACGGAAGTAGCTTCACCGGCGAATTCGAACTGGCTCGGGCCAGGGACAGTGAACGGACCGGAATGGAGGCGATCGGAACCGGAGCGGGCGCGGCTGACAGCGGCGGCGAGATCGGGACGGGGCGGAGGGCGTAGCACAGACGGCGGCGGCGGGTACGGGCGGCGGCAGCAGCTTCAATTTCTTTCTCTCTTTCTCTTCTCTCTCTTTCTCTCTCTCTCTTTCTTTCCTTACCTTCTTTCTTTCTTTCTCTCTATTTTCGTTTGGCAGAATGAAGAAGATGAGAGCAACGGCTTAGGGTTAGGGTTAATAGAGTTGGGCCAGCTGATGATCACGAATTGGGCCACGAAACTGGGCCAGAAATGATAACTCGATTTGGGCCACAAAATGTCAGATTGCTAGCTAGCCCAAATCGGAACGAACGAATTACTACTAATGACCTTTCTAAAATCATATTCGATTGCGCGGGAAAGAATTAAATAAATTACCAAATAAAAAAATTACTCAGATAATTAATTAATTAAATAAAATAATTAAATAATAAAATAATAAATAAATAATAAAAGAAGACGGGGTGTTACACTCCACCACCACCCTTAGAAGAAGTTTCGTCCTCGAAACTTATCTAGCATAAAAGCATCAAACGGGGAACGGAGAATCGAAAGCCTTCCACTTCAAACGTCGGATGGAAGAACAAGTTCGCAATTCAAAGGTTAAAAGAAGTAGTAACTAACCTAAAGGAGTCAAAACTTGCCTCTTCAACCAAACCATTCGAACCATAAATCCCCGATAAAAAGTCGATAGCTTAACCCTCAAGTGAATTTATCCTTTAGCCACACTTGCCGAGGGAGTCTCATGTCCGATCATACTATAAGCTCTTGGCACCACCTCCTTCGATCGTAAATGTCATGCCTCCAGAGTTTCCTTCTTCAGCTAGAGAGTTGCGTCTCGGACAAGCACTAATTTATGCTTCTTGCTGCCACAAGCCAAACAACACCTTTTTCCTCCAGTAGTTCTCCTTCTCATGAGTTGCTCCTCCGCAGAAGTTGCGAATTTCTCCTAGTTAACTCTCCAGTATTATCAACGAGTTGACGACGTCGACATTGCCACTAATTTCGAGGATACATGGATGGAAACGGACGATCCTTGTTATCCTTGCTACTCATGTGATCCAAACGTCTCTTTCCATATCGATGAGGCTCATAGCTCTCAAGCTCTCCTAAACCAGTCTACACATCAGCAACCCTTTTTACAGCTTTCGTGTGGGTTGACATCTCGATCCCGAACAAGCAGTATCGAATCTCTGATTTCAAACCCTTCACGAAAAGTCGTATCTTCTCCCTCTCGTCACTTTGAAGGTGTGGTACGTACTTCAACAGTCGTGTGAACTCGGCGACAGTCATTCCACTTTGCACCAAATTGTGAAATTCGTCTATTCTACCTTCTCGGACCAAACGAGGCACGAACTTGTCAGTGAACTCCCTCTCGAAATTCGCCCACGTGCGATCCACTTGGTCTTGTCTCCACATTGCGTTTACGATTCTCCACCAATTTCGCGGTTCTTTGCCAAATTGAAAAGCTTCTAACTCAATCTTCCTTTCGCCAGGGTAGTGCAAGATCTAGAACAAATTCTCCATGCTCTCAAGCCAAAACTCGGCCTTTCGAGCATTTGGTGTTCATCGAATCTCTTCGGTTGGAAACGAGCAAATCGTTTGACTGCTTGGTCGATCGCTAGTGGTAGTGACGGTGTGACCGGCTGAGCAGGAGGCGGCCTAGCGTTGCGTATGCTCTCACTGAAGTTGTCCAAAAGCTGCGATGATCTGCTCCACTTGGTTCGGAGTGTCAGAATTGTTGTTGTTGGCATTGTGGTTGTTGTTGTCGTTGTTGGTGTTGCTATTGCCATTGACGTTACGGGTGTTGTTCCTTGGAGCCCTCCTATCGCAGTTAGTCTAAGTTCGGTAACGTGATTAACGTCCTCAAGCGTCGCGTAACGTGAACTAAGGCACTAACTTAAGTCAATCTAACATGAACGAGCAGGAGATGCGTAAAAGTACACCAGATTACTAAAGGTCAAATTCTAACTAGAGGGGACAAAAGGAAGATAGCAACTAATCACTAAGTAAATCCTCGAATGTGGCTAACCTAGCATGCAAGGCATACATAAATTGAAAAGCAAAGATAAAGCATAGGTAGCAAATTCATATGCGGCGTAAAAGATTCTTAAACATTAAGCATGCAATAAAAGCGTTCTCTCATAAAGTGATCAGTCCTTTGACCTCGATTAACACGAATCACTCAAACAGTCGGCCGCCTGTCAGTGATTTATGTCGACTTTGGTTAAACAATAGATTACTGTATGACAGAACCAAGCAAGATCATGTATGAACTTCAACAAGTAAAATAAATGCATATATAAGTGTTTAAACCTTAAAACATGCATCAAATGACATTATAGTACATACTTTTAAAAAAATACTCATGCATTTAGATGAAATAATATAATCGACTTAAAGAAAAGGAACAAAGCAGCAATAGGAAGCTTGTGAACTTAGTAGAAGTTAAACAGAATGAACAACAAGACAGTTTCGGAACACGGAAGACAGAACAATAGGACAGTTAACAGACGAACATGACAGTTCAGAGTTAATGCGGAAGACCAAACTTTAAAAGAGACAGAACGAAGACTACTCAATCTAATCCAGCGACTTGGACCCTCACACGCACCCCAAAGGCCAGAAGACCCTATCCTAGCAAGCTCGAGCTTGAACTCAAGCTCTGATACCAACTGTAACGACCCGGCCCACTAACGGGCCGAGACCCAGCCCAACGGGCCGGCAAGGTTACTCATGGGCACTCTCCGAGATGATATGCTGGCCCCACAGACCAACACGGGTTCTAAACCGCGCACTTTGTCCTCGCTCGTGCGCGCACCGGGAACTTCACAGTGGGTCACCCATCCTAGAATTGCTCCAGAGCAAGCACGCTTAACTCTGAAGTTCTTATAGGTGGATTCCCGAAAAGAAAGGTGCACCTTGTTGGTATGAGTAGCGTTCTCAACCCTTTTAAGGAATTTTGAAAACAAAGAGAGTGTGAGATAAAGGATCTCAGTGAGGTTCTAAGTTAACAAACAGAAAGTAAACAGTTTTTGAAATCAAAATCCTTTTCAACAAACAATATAACAAACAGAACAGATAACAGAACAGAAAGACAGAACAGATAAGTCGAAGTCCGTTGGTGCAACCCGCCTTATTGCTCCTACTCCCAATAGCCCTTATAGCTCCCTCCAGAGGGTATACAACTCCGGACAGAAACAGAAACCCCCGTGTACTTTGGGGAAACAGAACCTACGACCCTAATAGACTCAGCGACTTCTGCCTCGCGTCTAAAAGGGATTAGACTAGGCAATAATCAAGCAAACCCGATAGTCCTCCACTACCCAAGCCTACCTAATTACGACCTAATCGACCGGTGACACAGAAACAGACAGAACAGACTGTAACGGTATCGGTTTTGAAAACAAAATAATTTCTTGAAAGAGAAAATCAAAAATAACCTTAAAAGCAACGGTCGGCAATAAATGCCAAAATAATCCTTGACGCGCACAGCGCTAACAGAAACAAGTAAATATCCAACGATAACTTAGAATTCAAATGAAACAACGAGTGAAGACAGTAAAAAGTTCATCTTCTTATTTGAGATAAATTCCCAAGACACCCCAGACCCTTCTCTCAGTCGCTGGCATCCTATTCGCGAACATCCTCAGCAGTATCTGGAAGGAAGGAATTTTGAAAACAAAGAGAGCATGAGATAAAGGATCTCAGTGAGGTTCTAAGTTAAAAACAGAAAGTAAACAGTTTTGAAATCAAAATCCTTTTTCAGTAAAGCAAACAAACAGAACAGATCACATAACAGAATAACAGAACAGATAAGTTGAAGACCGTTGGTGCAGCCCGCCTTATTGCTCCTACTCCCAGAATGCCCTTATAACTCCCTCCAGAAACAGAAACCCCCGTGTACTTTGGGAAAACAGAACCTACGACCCTAATAGACCCAGCGACTTCTGCCTCGCGCCTAAAAGGCATTAGACTAGGCAATAATCAAGCAAACCCGATAGTCCTCTACTACCCAAGCCTACCTAATTACGACCTAATCGACCGGTCACACAGAAACAGAACAGATACAGAACAAACAGATACAGATAATCAAACACCGAGAAGTGTTCCTGCAGAAAAGTTAATCCAGAACAGAGTAGCAATAAACAAATAAAGTGAATAGTCATACTTAGGACTTAGATACTTTTACGCGGAAGCATACAGTAAAACAGTATATAGTAATAGGTACAAGTTGTCACATATCCTTCCAGTTTTTCGCAAATAAATAAGTTTAGGGGTGAACACTCACCTTAACTTGCAAGCAAAAGATCTCCAACGAGCAGTGAGCTTACGGGTTAACGAACAACGGAGAACCTAAAGAGAAAATACTAATTACGCTTTAGAAGTCGAACGAACGGAAGGAAAAAGAGTTGGTAAAGACGGGGTTCAAACTCGGGACCTCTAAGTTAGTCAAGCAAGAACCTAACCAACTAAGCTTGCAAGTCAAGTCATTATTAAAGTACAAAAGCAGAAACTAAGTTGAAACATTTTCAGAAATACTCTTTCGGTTTTCAGACTTTGGAAATTACTAAAATACCCTCAATGGTAAATTGCAAAAAGATCCTTTTCGAAATCAGAAAGTACAAACAAGTCCAGAAGTTTTCCAAACATACATATCAGTCCCCACAGAATAAAAAGGTTTACGAAAAAGTCCTATGTTAGTCAACTACGGTCAAAGTTTAATTGCAAAAAGGTCCTTTAGGTTTTCAGACTTCCCAAATCAGTCCACAAGGTTCAGATTAATATCACTAAAGTCCAATCAGTCCTTTTCGAAGTCAACAGAAATCACTAAGGTCAACATACGAGGTCAATAACCAAAATAAGTCCAACAACAGCAACAATATTCTAACAAATCATAAGTCCCGGTTCTCAGTTCGAATCAAAATAACATGGCCATAATGAACAAGGGTAAAACGGTCCAGGGGCAAAAAGTCCAAAACAGAAAACGAACAGTAAATCGAAAGAGACAGAAAGGGGATCGAGATTACCTTCGATCCGAACGGAAAAGGAATCAAGTGAGCTGCGAAATCAAAAACAGAAAGGAATTAAACGAGATTCAAATCGAGATTGAATCTGAAACGGAAGGACCGCCCACTTACCGCAATCTAAAACGGAGCAGAGAGCCAGTACGGATTGAATCGGACGGAGCAACACAAACCGGCAGAGATGAGCGAACGTCACGGCGGATCGGCGGCGGCGGACAGCAAATGGTGCGGATCGAAACCGATCAACAAGGCCGGTAACGGATCAGACGGCGGCGAACGAGGGGCAGCTTGCGCGGACGAGAACGGGCGGCGCGAAACGGCAGAACAGAGAGGGGCCGGATCGATCGATCTGAACAGCAAGGACACGACGCGGCGATGGCGGCGCACGACTCGGAGGCAGTACGGCGCGCGGCTGAGCGGACTGAGTCAGGCGGCGGACGGAACCCGGACGGAGCAGCATCAACAAACTCTCTCTTCTCTCTCTTCTTTTCCTTTCTTTCTTTCTTTCTTTCTCTCTAATTTCGTTTGGCAGAATAAAGAAGAGAGGGGGCGAAACTAGGGTTAGGGTTAAGTCAGATGGGCCGGTCAAAAGGGCCAAGTTGACTGGGCTAATAAATGGGCCAAAGAGGTCAGAAAGTCCAGTCTTCCATCTCGGTCCAAACGTAACGAAACGAACTCGTTTACGCGAATTTAATTAAATAATTATCGAATAAATAATTTACTCTGATAATTAATTAACTCAATTAAATAATTAAATAATAAAATAAATAAATAATAATTAAAAAAAAGACGGGTGTTACAATCTTCCCCCCTTAAAAGAATTTGGTCCCCAAATTCGCACCTGAAAAGTTGAAGAGCTCGGGATACTGCCGGTGCATGTCATCCTCGCTTTCCCAGGTTGCCTCCTCATACTGATGGTTTCTCCACAGAACCTTTACTTGCTTGATTTGCCTATTACGGAGCTGTTGCACCTTCTGGTCTAGAATACGAACCGGTTGCTCCACATAAGACAAAATCTCCTCAATAGTCACTTCCTCGGGTTGAATCACGTGCGACGGGTCAGGATAGTACTTCTTCAGTTGAGACACATGGAAGACATTGTGAATCCCAGTAATAGTAGTGGGTAGTTGCAACCGATAAGCCACAACGCCAACTCTCTCAATGATCTCGTATGGTCCTACATACCGAGGGTTCAGTTTAGCTCTACGACCCATACGGACAATTCCCTTTCTCGGAGATAGCTTGAGAAAGACAAAATCACCAACTTCAAACTCCAAATCACGCCTACGATTATCGGCGTAACTCTTTTGTCGACTTTGAGCAGTTCTCAATCGGTCTCGGATAAGCCTAACCTTTTCCAAGGTTTCTTGTATCATCTCATTGAGAGTCCTCTCTCCAGCTACCGGTGTAGAAATTCGGTCTTCCAAATCCCAGTACAGTGGTGATCTACACTTCCGACCATACAGTGCCTCAAACGGTGCCGTACCAATCGATGCTTGATAACTATTATTATAAGCATACTCAACCAATGGCAAATGCTGTGCCCAGCTTCCTTGGTGATCCAACACACACAATCTCAGTAGATCCTCTAGAGTTTGAATGGTCCTTTCGGATTGACCATCCGTCTGCGGATGTGCTGCGGTACTAAAATTCAACTTAGTACCCAAGCCTTCGTGTACCTGCTTCCAAAATCTCGAGACAAACTTCGGATCTCTATCAGATACAATACTCACTGGAGTGCCATGAAGCTTAATTATCTCATCGCGATAAATCTCGGCTAACTTCTCGGACGTGTAGGTGGTTTTCACAGGCAGGAAGTGTGCCGATTTTGTTAATCTATCGACAATAACCCAAACACTATCAAAACCACCCCTAGGTACCGGTAGACCAGTCACAAAATCCATAGTGATCATCTCCCATTTCCACTGTGGAATCTCGAGTGGTTGTAGTAAACCTCCCGGTTTCTGGTGCTCAGCCTTCACTTGCTGGCAGACCAAGCAACTTTGCACAAATTGTGCGATATCTCGCTTCATATGGGTCCACCAGTAAACCTTCTTCAAATCCTCATACATTTTGTTTCCTCCATGATGCATCGAGTACTTAGATTTATGAGTTTCATCCAAAATTAGACGTCTAAGCTCTTCATCAGAAGGCACACACAATCTACCTTGAAACCTTAGGGCTCCATTCTCATCAACAGAGAATTTCGCATTGCGAGGTTCAGTGATATGTGCTTGAGGTTGCTAAGACAAAAGCTCAGCATTATCCGAAAATTGGATTTGGTTTCAAAACCAAGCAAAGTCAACTTTTTCATGTGTATAAGCAAAGTCAGCAAAGATACTTCAAAGAGATGAACAAAACCAAGCCTAAGAGTTCTGACAAAACTCAAAACGCTAGGACTAGAAGGAACCTTGCCAGAAAAGAACTTACTGAAAAGTATGTTCAACAAAAAGGTCAATCGAGCTAGACACCACATCAGAAAGTGGACTTGATTAGCAATGATCAAAAGTCTTTCGGCTCAAAACCTTCTAGTTCCTCAGCAAGTACAAAACAAGTCAAAGTTGAAAAACTCAAGACTTGGGTTTCCACTGGACGCTTTCTTGAACATGTTAATGGACATCCAATATTGGATAATTAACTTGTTTGCTCTTGATTGTGCAGACTTCATCCACGGAAACAAACAATGCAATTTGGCACTTTGACAGTGGTTGTGGAAAGCACATGACGGGCAACAAGAAAAACCTTATAAACTATAGAAGGCGGTCTAAAGGTCCAATAATAAGGTTTGCTGGTGGAGGCTTTGGTTCTACTGAAGGTTATGGTGACGTGAAGTTAGGATACATTACCATTTCGGGAGTTCTTTATGTCAAAAATCTTAAGTTTAACCTTTTCAGCATGAGTCAATTCGCTGACAAAGGATACTTCATCAAAATTAAAATCAATGAATGTAAACTTATAGACTTTGAGACAAAGAAGGTTATTATGGTTGCTAGAAGATTGATGAACGCGGATGTCGTGCTCCGAATTCAAGCAAATAATATTTGTAATTTAGCCAAAGGCAATCCACAACTACAACGAAAACCGTAGTGTAGCAGTAGAATGACTCGAGTGTCGTTCTCTCAGGACTATAACTAGCTTTATCTATTTAACAAGAGAATACAAACAGCAGACAGATAGCAAAGGGGTTTTTCTAACAGATAATGGAGATTGGTGATAGCATGATCCTTCAAAGCATAACGGGTCGATAATCATGCATAAATTCCTCGGTCTTGCATAGAGATCTTTGAATCAATCTAGTGTCCTGTTGCAAATATTAAGCACTACGAAGATAATTGGTCTGACAAGTCAATCACTATTGTCCTAATGTGTTCCGTAATTATTCAACACTACAAAGATAAACTCGCGTACAGGTGGACAAGTGTCCAATTGTGCATAATAATTAATACAACATACGAGAATTTAGGTTGTGCCTGATCAACGAAATAAAGCAATGAAACGGAGTATAATGCACGATGTAGCCATTAGCATGATTATCTTCCCTTCGCTAAGAATTCACATACTACCACCAATGATAAGTTTAACTACTCATAATAGGCATGCAATCAACAGAAAATCATAGAAGAAAACATATTGAAAGATATATAAAATAAGTAGATTAAACTGTAAGATACAAGTTACCGAAGGTTGTCAATCTCCGAAGAATTGCGATCCTACAAGCTCCAACCCGCTATGAAAAAGTGTCCCCTAAGCTACGAACTCCCAGGACAGGCCCCGGGAAGTTCCTACCTAAAACTACAGAGAGAGGTGAGAAAGTAGGTCTGGAAAAGTATGATTTTCGGAGAAAACTGAGCAACTATATATAGGCCTCGAATTATTGTGGGGCGGTTCGCCCCACACGCGCGGCGGTTCGCCCGGTGTGGGGCGGTTCGCCCCACCTCTGCGGCGGTTCGCCCGGAGAGAAATTCGCGGAATTCCGCGTTTTCGACGCGTTTTTGGATTTCTTCCCCTTTTCGGACTCGGTTTCTGACTTCTAGTAGCCTTCTAACCTCCAGATTCGGCCCCTAGACTCCAAATCCCATCCGGAAACCTTCAGATACTCCAAATAGGCTTCTGGAACACCAATTCCTTGTCAACTTCAATATAATTGCCTGGAAATCCTCGAATTTCAACCAAAACCTGTAAAATAAAAGGGAAACGTGACACTATTCTAATAAAATGCATTAAAATATAGCTAATTAACATAGAGGATAGCTAAAATAGGTGAAAAAGAATCGAATGAAAGTGTAAAATACACATTCATCAAACTCCCCAAACCGAACCTTTGCTTGTCCTCAAGCAACTAAGCTAGACTCTAATGCAAAAAATATGCAAGACACAAAATGGAGTCTCATGCCAAATAAAATGAACTAATCTACTGAATTACCAAAAAACATATGAACAAAAACCATATAAATCAAAGCATGAATATAGGTTGAAGAATATCTCGATTGACTTATACACATCCACATAAGCACTTATGTCAAGACAAGATAGTCTCTCGTAACATTCTCTACCTGGACCTAGTCAGTGACGACGTAATGAAGCATGCTAAGATACGAATGGTTGTCCCGTGCCTATGAAACTGAGGACTTACTGCTGTTCCACCATGTTAAGACTTTTCCTCAAAAGAGGTCGAACCAACACTGGCTCTCATCAAACGAAGGAGGGTTCCCTATAAAAGATAACTCTCCCCTATTCTACCCATCTCTAAAGTAAAGTCTTAAGCTATTCACCACTTCCTGAATGGCAGGACGAGGGTGGTCTAGAACAGATGACACTCAAGACAAAGAAGGATAAAAAATAGAAAATTACAACACGATTACGAACAATACAAAAATGGAAAATAAGACTCAACACTTTGCTAAACTGCTATTTGGCTTTCTTTTTTGGACCCTTCTTTGCTTTTTTGGGGTCTTTTCTCTTTTTTTCTGGAATTTTTTTTTTCTTTCTTTTTTTCGATCTTTTTTTTAGCCAGCAGTAGCATAACAAAGAGAGAAACAAAACGACTGACACGACTTCCCCAAACCTATTCGAAAGAATAGGTTGGAGTACAAAATTCACGGAAATGGAAAAATAAATTCACGATACGAAAATGAAAAACAGAAACAAGTCTAATGATGGTGTAACCCCCTCCCCAAACCTATTCGGAAGAATAGGTTATAAACAAAGGATCACACAACCTCACACTACCTCCTTCCTAGGCATTTAGCAATCTCAAATCATGGTGAAGACTTGTTGCCTCTTAGGTACATAATTACTCGGGAAACAACCATACGAACCTAACATGCATCATCCTATTATAAAGGCCTTCGTGAACCGCAGTAGAGAAAACACCACCAAGTGATGTCGAGAATACCATGCTTAACTAAGTGCAATACATAAATGTTACAAGCCAAGCGAGAAAAACCTCAAACAAATTCATAGAGATGAAGCATACGATTAATGGCATAGTTGGTTGATCTACCCAATAAAAAAGTTCAAAACATTTGGCAATAAACTCCATATAAAACATGCAAGACTATCCTAGGATGAATGTAGTGAATGCAACCTAAAAAATCTAAGAAAGCAGTAAACGTGCAAATGCAAATGCAGACGGAAAAAACATGCAAGGTACTATACTCATCCTACCAATACCAAGCTCCAAGCTAACAACATCAGATCACTTAAATCCCATCCCCCCTCATGAAATTAACGCTAGTCCCTAGCAGTAAGAAAATGAGGAAATAAGATGTGATACTAGATGTTACCCCATGGTTTGGCCTCGGTCGGCTGAGTATGCTGCTTGTGAGTTATTGGGCCTGCTCTGGGAGCCTCATACATGATCATCGGGACTTGTGGTAGTGGCGGTAGTTCCATCAATAGACCGGATAGGACCAATTCAACCATCTGTATCATCATTGTCCCTATTGTCTTCATTGTCACTACTGTCACGCACATCGTCACTGGTAGAGTTGCAGTGTCGAAGGGAATCTTCAAGATTGGCCGCCTCTGTTATGGAATCTTCCACCCGGTATCTCTCCAATAGGTTGTGAACTGTTGAAGGGGAAAGGCAAGTGGTATCAGGACTACTCCCTCCAGCGTTTTACACCCCAAGGAGGTTACAGCGAGCTGCTCGGGTATTCAGAGGTTGTCTTCCATGTTTTTCAATGTCGACCACATTCTCTACAGTTGATGCTCCCGATGTCAATATGATGCTCTCTTTAGAGGCAGGCAAGGGGCACCCCAACAAGGTGCTGGGTACCCATGTCGTTATGTATTGGAACTAAGCTAGCGCTTCGGAACCTTCTAGCAACTGCGAACTCAAGATTGAATCCGTCGCGGCGAGAATGTCCTGGTGCCTTCTAGTTCACATGAACTTTGCAGTCTTTGTGATGGATTGCTGATGTAATAATGGTTTCTGTCCCTTCGGTGGTGCATGAATAGGCATAGGATTCCTTACTCCAGGTGTACTCTAGCTCCTCCTCTTGGATAATCCACGACGTTGTTGCAAAACCCCTTGGCTTGAACGCACATCCAACGAGGTCACCCTCCTTGCCATGGTAGTGATCGTTCCCCCTCCAATTCCTCACAGCAATCATAAGGGAATGCTTCTTTCCCTTGGTATGGTACCTACAAACAGCAGTTAGCACCTCGTATGACACAAAACTGACTCATGTATATGCTAGTGTAAGAGCGAAACACACAAGTGATAAAATCAACAATCGAGCTCCCCAAACCGTAATGTCTAGCCTAGTTTCTTCATCATGCAACATACCAATGTAACTACTACATGCAATACATCACATTATGCTCCTACTAGACAACCAATATCCTAGATAACAAGGCTCAATTCATACCATAGTAGCGAAAAATTCTACCATCATAAATCCTCATACTCAACAATTAAGCATTCTATGGTCAAATCCACCAACATTATATCAATAAACACAATCATAAGCAAGAAATCGAAGATAAAGACATAATGCATAACAAGATATATCATCTAGTAGCAAAATACCCAAATCAACAATTCAAGCAAAATTGAGCATGCAATTGATAGTAAATAACATGTCTAATCATACAAACAACATACCCATGCATCAAATAAGCATAATTGAAGCTCAAATTAGAAAAGCCCCAAATTCAAAAATTAGGGTTCTAAGGATGATACCTCAGATCTGAAAATCTAATATATTAGGACAAAATCTGTTCGGATGGGATGATAGATCATGTAATAGGCTTCGATTTAAGCTAAAGAACACCAAATTTGGTCAAGAAATGAAGAAGTTATGAAGATTTGAAGATGAAATCGCGATTTTCGGTTTTTGGGGAGGAATGAAGAAAAATGAAGAAAATGAGGTTTTGGGGAAGAAATCCACGTTTTTGAAGTTCTAGAGCCGTGGGGCGGTTCGCCCCACGTGCGGGGCGGTTCGCCCCGTGCTCCCCGATGCGGGGAGACGGTTCCTGTCGTCAGAAAATGCGGTTTTAATCCCCGAAACCAATTTTTTCAAAAATCCACTCGAAGAATCTCACTCAAACATCAGCATATACGACACAGACAAGAACAAATTCGCATACGAGAAGCAAATAGTTCAAGAATGAATGCATGCAGAAAAGCAGTAAAGAAAGCAATAAAAATTCCGGGTTGACTCCCGGATAGCGTCATTGTTTAAAGTCTTTGACTCGACTCCTGTCTGCGCCTATCTCTTCTTTTTGCGGGTACTAGGCTTCCCCTTCATTGATCTCCTCTCCATGCCACGAACCTGTGAATAAGAAAGAATATAGGCTGCAAGACCACAGTAGTGAGTAGTAATATCAGGCGGATCAGGTGGATCAGATATGGCTTTCAACACGTGTTGCTTGCCATCTAGTTCAATAGTGCAAGTTCTTTGGTAGATGTCCACCACGGAGCGTAGTTTAGTCAAGAACGTTTGCCCTAAGAGTATGACATCCCCCGTTCCAGGTGCAGACGCCGGCATGACTACAAAATTGGTGTATATAGATGCTTCACCAATCTTGACCAACACATTTTTCACAATGCCCTCGGGTCTCATAAAGGATCCATCCGCCAGTTGCACAATAGCCCTTTGCTCAGATAGTTTTCCAAGGTTGCTCTTTTCAAACACATTCAAAGGGATTATGTTTGAGTAGGATCCCGTGTCTAGTGTGGCACGGACATCTTCAAGCTCACCAATCCCTACCTTAACATCGAAACTTTTAGGGAGTGGTTCGGGATCCTCTTGCTCCTCATCACTTATGTCAGAACCAAGGTCCTTCTCTTCTTCCTCAGCCTGTAGAAGTTCTTCCTTCATGCAACACTCGCACTTAACAACCTTCTTGATGGTGATTTCGTCAGGTACATCACCAGCCAATGTAATGGCATTCGACTTCACAGTGTTGCTAGGCAGTTTCCCTTGCTCCCTACTTGATCCTCGGTCGATCAACTCTTGCATCTTTTGATGGGAAAGCCTAGTGCTCTCTTCCAACCTATCGAGCCTTTCCCTAGTCTTCTCGGAATCTTCTTCATAACATTTGAGAAAACTTTGCGTGTGATCGACCATCTTTTGCAAGTTCTCCATCAGTTGAGCCGACTTCGACTTCGGTGGCTCTTTCGGAGCGGGGTTTTCGCAGTGGTCATTACCATAGTTTAGCCTACTACGGTCTTGGTTAGGGCCATAAGTTTGGTTAGCCGGTGCATATCCTTGATTTTTTCGGAATCCCCTTCTCCAAAATCCACCTCGAGGGTTCCTACCGTCTTGTCCGTAGCTAACTTCTTGAGTACCAAACTCCGTAGCAAAGGCTTCTTCTTCGCCTCCTCGAGCCCAGTTGCCGTCATCGTATGCCAACTCCGATCTACACATATGAGCACCATGCCCATAGTTCTTGCATATTCGGCATACTTCGTTCGAAACAGTTGTTCCGGTGGCGCTCTTGAGGACTTGCTTCAATTCGTTGGTAAAGCACTCGAATTGATCCCCATTCCCCCTATACATAGGGGCTTCTTGAGTCGGTGGAGCTTCAGGTCCACGTCTCCTAACCATTGCTCTTGTGTCCTTGAACTGCGAACCCTTAGCAAGCCTTTCGAAAACTGCCCAGACGGCTTCTGCGGTTTCCTCCCAAATATTGCCTCGGCATTGGAAATCCACCACTTGTTGGTTCTCGAAGGTTAGTCCATTGTAGAAGTCTTGGACTAGGTTGGAAAGTTCAAAACCATGGTGAGGGCACTTGTTCGTGAGATCTTAGAACCTCTCGAACGCGGTGTAGATGGTCTCATCATAGTCCTGCTTGAATCCAGTGATCTGCGCCTTTAGCGCTGTAGTCAAGGTGTGAGGGAAGTATTTCTCCATGAAAGCTGAAAAAACCTTCTCCCAAGTGTCCAGCGAGCCTGCTGGTAGAGAACTCAACCATGACTTGGCTCTGTCGCCAAGTCCCATAGCAAAAACCTTCATCCTCAACTCATCCGTTGTTATGTCAGCTCCGGGTCGTGGGAGTTGGTTGACGAAATCATCGATATCGTGCAAGTACCCCATCACATCTTCCCTTTATAAGCCATAGAACCTCGGAAGTTGTTGGAATGCGTGGTTCTTGATCTCCAGATCTCGGGTTGCAGACGAAAGAACAATCGCCGGTCCCCTCATACGATCCTTGGTGGGTTGAACCCATGCCTTCAGTGGTCTAGCTTCTGCCATTCCGTCGATTTCCTTGAAAAGACTGAGTAGAGATTCAGAGAAATCGGTATCCTCTATTTCCTCTAGTGCGCGCCTTTCGAATAGTCGCCTTCTTTGGTGGTAGACTCTGTCGATCTCAGCAATTGAATCAGCAAGCGGTGTTCCTGCAGAACGTGTATGCGGCATACATTATCTGTAACAGACTAGGAAAGCAGTATCAGAGAGAGATTAAAAAGGAAAACTAAAACTAGTAGAATTAGAAATCTAAAGCTGAAAATATAAACAAATTAAACAGAAAAACGGAGTATAGTCCCCGGCAGCGGCGCCAATTTGATGAACGCGGATGTCGTGCTCCGAATTCAAGCAAATAATATTTGTAATTTTTAGCCAAAGGCAATCCACAACTACAACGAAAACCGTAGTGTAGCAGTAGAATGACTCGAGTGTCGTTCTCTCAGGACTATAACTAGCTTTATCTATTTAACAAGAGAATATAAACAGCAGACAGATAGCAAAGGGGTTTTTCTAACATATAATGGAGATTGGTGATAGCATGATCCTTCAAAGCATAACGGGTCGATAATCATGCATAAATTCCTCGGTCTTGCATAGAGATCTTTGAATCAATCTAGTGTCCTGTTGCAAATATTAAGCACTACGAAGATAATTGGTCTGACAAGTCAATCACTATTATCCTAATGTGTTCCGTAATTATTCAACACTATGAAGATAAACTCGCGTACAGGTCGACAAGTGTCCAATTGTGCGTAATAATTAATACAACATACGAGAATTTAGGTTGTGCCTGATCAACGAAATAAAGCAATGACACGGAGTATAATGCGCGATATAGCCATTAGCATGATTATCTTCCCTTCGCTAAGAATTCACATACTACCACCAACGATAAATTTAGCTACTCATAATAGGCATGCAATCAACAGAAATCATAGAAGAAAACAAATTGAAAGATATATAAAATAAGTAGATTAAACTGTAAGATACAAGTTACCGAAGGTTGTCAATCTCCGAAGAATTGCGATCCTACAAGCTCCAATCCGCTATGAAAAAGTGTCCCCTAAGCTACGAACTCCCAGGACAGGCCCCGGGAAGTTCCTACCTAAAACTATAGAGAGAGGTGAGAAAGTAGATCTGGAAAAGTATGATCTTCGGAGAAAACTGAGCAACTATATATAGGCCTCGAATTATTGTGGGGCGGTTCGCCCCACACGCGCGGAAGTTCGCCCGGTGTGGGGCGGTTCGCCCCACCTCTACGGCGGTTCGCCCGGAGAGAAATTCGCGGAATTCCGCATTTTCGACGCGTTTTTGGATTTCTTCCCCTTTTCGGACTCGGTTTCTGACCTCTAGTAGCCTTCTAACCTCCAGATTCGGCCCCTAGACTCCAAATCCCATCCGGAAACCTTCAGATACTCCAAATAGGCTTCTGGAACACCAATTCCTTGTCAACTTCAATATAATTGCCCGGAAATCCTCGAATTTCAACCAAAACCTGTAAAATAAAATCTAAATGGAAACGTGGCGCTATTCTAATAAAAATGCATTAAAATATAGCTAAATTAACATAGAGGATAGCTAAAGTAGGTGAAAAAGACTCGAATGAAAGTGTAAAATACACATTCATCAAAGATCAGGAGGTTTGTATACTGTCGATTGGTCTTCAGCAATCGGTGAAAAATGCCTTGTCTCAGATCATGATTACCTTGCTGAAAAAGCATGGTTATGGCATAACGAACAAGTCACCTAAACTTCAAGATGCTGAATAAGCTGTCTAAAAAGGCACTTGTAGTTGGATTACCTAAGGTTACTTTTAAGAAAAATGGTGTTTGCAATGCATGTCAGCAAGGAAA
Source organism: Plantago ovata (assembly GCA_028274465.1). Classification (NCBI taxonomy): domain Eukaryota; kingdom Viridiplantae; phylum Streptophyta; class Magnoliopsida; order Lamiales; family Plantaginaceae; genus Plantago; species Plantago ovata. Next base: position 62,462,583 of record CM051457.1, read on the forward strand.
GCAAACCAAATCTTCTTTTAAGAACAAGGCAGTACCGTCAACTACAAAACTTTTACAACTCTTGCATATGGACTTGTTTGAATCTTCTTCAACAAGCTATGCTGGTAAGAAGTATGGTTTGGTGGTGGTAGATGACTATTCAAGATTCACTTGGGTAGTATTTATCAAGTACAAGTCTGAAACAAGGACTGAAATACCTAACTTATTGAATAAGCTTGAAGTCATGAAAAATGACAAGGTAAAAGTCATAAGAACATACCATGGTACTGAGTTTGTAAACCAGTACATAACTGAGTATTGCAGTTCAAAAGGCATACAACATCAGTTATCCTCAGTAAGGACACCTCAACAAAATGGTGTTGCTGAAAGGAAGAATCGTACCCTTAAGGAAGCAGCTAGAACAATGCTTGATGACACTGAAATAAGTGAAGCTTATTGGGTTGAAGCGATTAATACCGCATGCTATACTCAAAGTAGATGTTTGATAACTAAGGAATACAACAAAACTCCCTATGAGTTATTTGTTGGAAGACCTCCTAACATCACCCATCTAAGAGTATTTGGTTGCAAATGTTTTGTTCTTAACAATGGTAGAGAATACTTAAGAACATTTCAACCAAAGGCAGACGAAGCGATATTTCTTGGTTACTCCTTGCATAGTAAAGGTTATAGAGTTTACAACAAAAAGGCACAAAAGATCGAAGAATCAATGCATGTTGTATTCTATGAAAAGTCACAAGGAGTTCCTGCTGAAGAAGAAATATCAGATTGTATGAGGAAGTTACTCATACACGAGCAAAGAACTGAATCTGATGCTAGGAAAGTCAAATCAATTGAACTAAATGATGATTCTGACAATGACTCTCCTCCCCAAAGTCATGACAAGATAAAAATAGTTCATGACAAAGAATTTCCAGCAAAAGACGCAGTTGCTCCGGATTTTGCTGAAACTATGCAACTTCATGTGCCTACTGACAAGTTACCTCAAACCAGCAATGCTGAACAAGCAGTTGCTGATGAACCAATCTCAGCAGAGACACAACAAGATACCAGTAGTACTGAGCAAGTACATACTGAAGAGTCACATGCTGAAGAGCAAACTTATTCAAATCCAAAGAGCAGAAAACCTGTTAATAAATGGATTAGAGATCATCCCTCTACGGATATGATTGGTGATATTTACAAACGCCAAGTGACTAGATCTAAAGTATCTACTAATCAAGAACTTGCTGAAGAAGCAAACGTCATAGAAGTAGAAGCTTTGCTCTCTTGCTTTGTTTTAGAAATTGAACCCAAGACCATAGAAGAAGCTTTAAATCATTTTCAATGGATCAAGGCAATGCAAGAAGAACTGGATCAATTTGAAAGGAACAAAGTCTGGAAACTTGTACCCCTTGCTGAAGGAAAGAAAGCAATTGGTACAAAGTGGGTGTTCAGAAACAAGCTGAGTGAGTCTGGAGAAGTAACAAGGAACAAAGCACGTTTAGTTGTTCAAGGTTACTGTCAGACTGAAGGATTGGACTATGATGAGTCTTATGCTCCAGTTGCAAGATTGGATGCAATTAGGCTTTTCTTGGCCTTTGCTACTCACAATGACTTCATTATTTATCAAATGGATGTTAAAAGTGCATTCCTAAATGGTGAACTTGCTGAAGAAGTCTACTTGGAACAACCCCCTGGATTTGAACTTCCCTCGGAAACCAAGATGCTTACAAGTTTCAGAAAGTTGTATATGGTCTAAAGCAAGCACCAAGAGCTTGGTATGATACCTTAGCTAAGTTCTTGCTGGATAATGGTTTCAAGAAATGTGACGTTGACAAAACATTATTTACCATGAACCATGAAGGTAAAATACTCTTAGTCCAGATCTATGTGGATGACATACTATTTGGATCTAAGGACAAACAACTTTGTGATGATTTTGCCAAACTCATGACAAACAAGTTTGAAATGAGTATGATGGGTAAATTGAATTATTTCCTAGGATTCCAAGTCAAGCAACTCAAAGATGGAATATTCATAAATCAAGCAAAGTATGCAAAGGAAATGCTAATAAAGTTCAGGATCAAAGAGGAAGAAAAACCTGAAAAGATCCCTATGAGCGTTGGTACCAAATTGGGCTATACTAAACAAGATAAGAGTGTTGATGAACACAAGTATAGGAAGCTCATTGGTTCTTTGCTGTATTTAGCAACAAGTAGACCTTACATTCAATATGTTGTTTGTGTGTGTGCAAGATTCCAATCTGATCCAAGAGAATCACACTACAAAAAGGCACTTAAGATACTGAAATATGTCAAAGGTACAGTCAATGTTGTATTATGGTATCCTAAAGATTCTGGATTGGAATTGGTTGGTTATTCTGATGCTGATCATGGAGGGTCAACTTTTGATAGAAAAAGTACTTCTGGAACTTGTCAGTTTCTAGGTACTAGATTAATATCATGGTTCAGCAAGAAGCAAACCTGTGTTGCCAATTCATCTACTGAATCTGAGTAAATTGCGGCTGGATGTTGCACAGTTCAAATCCTATGGATTCAACAACAATTAAGAGATTATGGTATTTCTGCAAAGAAAACACCAATCTTTTGTGATAATACAAGTGTTATTGCTATCACGCAAAATCCTAAGTTCCACTCAAGGACAAAGCACATTGATATTTGACATCATTTCATTAGAGATCATGTGGAAAAAGGAGACATTGAGGTTGTGAAAGTAGGTACTGATGATCAACTTGTTGACATCTTTACCAAGCCCCTACCAGATAATAGGTTCGCAATGCTTAGGTATAACCTTGGATTGATTGAATTACCTCAATAGTAAGGGATACATTTGGTAGATTGCTGAAACAGGCATTCAGCAAGCCAAAGTATGCTTACATGTATAAAGTCCCTTCCAATGATTTCTTCTAAAAAGAAATGATAGTTCACTACATGATTGCTGAAACAGGCATTCAGCAAGTAATTCCTTCAAACTGGGTATTTGTTAGGAAACTTGATCACTTGCTGAGACGGGTACTCAGCAAAGGAAAAACTTTGAAGATTGCTGAAACTGGCATTCAGACAATCAAAGATACTGAAACAGGTATTCAAGTATCTAAAGAAAAACCTGAGACGGGAACTCAACAAAGAGCAAGAATTCTTCTCGGATTTTACCTAAGGATATCTCAATATAAAAAGAATTTGCTGAGACGGGAACTCAGAAATGTCTTTTAACTCAAAGAAAAATGAGATATTTGATTAAGGGGGAATTTTCAGCAAATACAAGGCTTGTTACCTAAAAAGTTAAGTGCCAAAGTCATATTGATTAAAATCGCTGAAAAGATTCTCATTTACTTCAGCAAGCAATTAGTGATGGAGTAAAAATGATCAAATCCCGTGAATCAAGGTAAAATCAATTTGTGACGTTAATCGTGGCACAGATAAACTCGCTGTTAATCATGACATGAAATACAATCGTGGCAATTGATTTTAAAACAATTTTTGATCCAACGGTTGATATTACAAAGAGAAAGTATGCTCTGACGGTTTTTGTTAGTGGACCACTATGCATTTAATGCAAAGGCTCCACTAACACAGATGAATCTCTGTTTTACCCTTGCTGAGAACTCAAAACCATTGAGCTTCTCACACAACAGAGACACTATATAAACAAAGAGTTAGAGAAAGACAAAATTCTTTAACTCACATTTCCTTTCTCTGCAAATTCTCTAGCATGTGCTCTGAATTCACTGTACCTCCGGTCAAAAAGAAAAACTCTCTTTTTCGTACAACTCCCTTACTATATAAGAGATGGCTCCTAAGAGACAATCATCTAAGACCTCTAAGTCATCTAAGGCAGACAGTGCTGGAAAAAGCACTACTCCGGTTCAAATTTCGGCTACCAACATAGTGAAAATTATGTTGAAAAACGACAGAGTAACCGAAAGAACCATGCCGCCTGCATATCTTGACACTACAAAGTGTGAGCAGATGATGCAGCGGGGCGGATTTGCCAAGGAGAAGTACATTAGATACTTCTATGAACAAGAACTGGACGAAGAAAACGAAGAGGCGTTGAACTTGATTAATCAACAAGGCCTTCATTTCTCATTACTGCTCGCACTAATAAAGTGAGCATGTTGGACACAATGGAGTTCTACAATAATGCAGAAATCCAAACTCTTATTGACGGACAACGAGTCACTGAAAAAGTGATTTCTACCTCAATTCAAGGTGTGCAAATCATCCTGAAATGGATTGATTTAGGAAATATCTTTCAGATTCCAACTAATGGAACTGAAGATGACATCACTGCCACTGATGAAGAAATTGAAGCCTTCTACAGTGATGTCAGAAACGAAAGAATGAAGAAAGGAGAGATTGCTCCCGTGACTTGGACAAAGCAAGTAAAGAGGAAGCATCTATGACATTCGCTTGGTCTGGTAGCTCTGCTACTAATCAAAGTCTTAGACTCCCAAGTTGGAGGAATTGACCAAGTTGGCTTGAGAAGGTGGCCATTGCTGATGCATATGCATGAGAATAAAACTGAGCTCAACTGGGCTAAGTACATTTTCAACAGACTTCTTGATTGTGTTACGAAGTTCAAGGTAAAGGTTGAAGACAATACAGTCTCACCTACCTTTCCAGTGATGTATGGATTGAAAATATGCTACATCCTTGAACACTTCAGGATTCAGCTAAGAAACCCATTGCCGATTAAGAAATCAGTATGCAATGTGGGAAGAGCCTTCTACAAGCATAATGGACCTAAGCTTGCTGACAAGAAGTCAAAGAAGACAGCAGCTGCAAATGTTGTAAATATTGGTCAACAAGATAGGTATCCAACAGCTGCAAATGTTGTTGAGACTGATAATCAGTCCATGAATGCAACAGCTGAAGATGTTGATCAACAAGGTAAGTGTACAACAGCTACAAATGTTGCTGAAAATGCAACATCTGCAAATGTTGCTGCTGAAGCCACTACGGTTGTTGAAACTAATGCACCCAATGAGAAATCTAAGAAGAAAAAAAGAAAAGCTGATGATGACACTCAAACGCAGCGTCATCAGCTGACCCTATTCCCAAGAATAAACGGACAAAGACTTACCCAAGAAAGAAAACAACATCACGTAAGTCCGTTCCAATTGTCCATGATTTATCAGATGATGCTCCAGTGGTTGCTGAAACGCAAGCCACTGCAGTAGATGTTGTTGAAGTGTTTGCAGAAGCCTTCAACAATGTTGAAGTGTTTGCAGAAGCCTTCAACAATCAACCTAACGTTGATACATCTGCTTATACACTACGACATTGCAGTGGAAATGAAATTCCTGCCCAAGTCCCCGATATCTACATTGTAGATAATCTTGATGACAACACTCTGGAACCAGCAAGTGATATTGCTGCAGACTTGAGAAGAGCGGCACTTGCTGAAAATGCTGCTGAAGAAATAGTTGCTGAACAAGCAACTAATCCGGTCCCAGAAATTGCTGAAGCTGCAATTGTTGAAGAACCACTTGCTGAGACTGCAATAGTTCAAGTCCCAGAGGTTGCTGAAACACAACAAGAGACAGTATTTGACGACGCATCTTAAGATACTGAGAATATTAGACCTAGTTCACCTTTGACCTCTATTGACAAAGTTCAACTGGTGTTGACTGACCTAAGCCAGCAAATGGACTTGGAGATTGAAGACAACTCCAACAAATCAGTGGACATGTTCATGACAAGTAGTGAACTTAAAGGTCAAAATGTCTCTGCTCAACTTGTCAATTCAGAGACAAGGGAGATTGCTGAATCTGCAGAGCTTTCTCAATTAGAGCAAGAAAAGAAGTCTGCTGAAGAACAAGTCCCAGATAATGAAGCTGCTATCATTGCTGTAAGGACTGAGTCACCACCTGCCCTTCTTCAGCAGGTAGTTAACTCAGATATAAGCAAAACTTCACTATCTAAAACTTTATCTTTTGCTGATATAATTGTTTCCTTACAGATTTCTCAAAATACAAGTCAGAAGATTGCTGAAACTTCTGCACCAGAATCCACAACTCATGTTCAGTAGGTAGATGAAAATTTTGGTGAATCTACTAAGTTTGAAGACTTAGTACTTGTATCTAATATAAAGTTATTTCAGGATGAACAATTCAAGGATGTTGCCAAGCTCCTGAAGCAATGGAAATAGTACCAGCACAACTTAGTGTGCAACATGAGCTTGCCGAACATCAGCAGGTAAATCATGTTATAGTTTTAGACTCTAAAACTATTTTCCAAAACCTTCCTGAACTTAATTTTATTCTCTTTCAGGCTCAAAAGGAGACCACTGAAGTGGTTCACATAACTTGCTGAAAATGTTGCTGAAGAAATAGTTGCTGAACAAGCAACTAATCCGGTCCCAGAAATTGCTGAAGCTGCAATTGTTGAAGAACCACTTGCTGAGAGTGCAATGGTTCAAGTCCCAGAGGTTGCTGAAACACAACAAGAGACAGTATTTGACGACGCATCTTAAGATACTGAGAATATTAGACCTAGTTCACCTTTGACCTCTATTGACAAAGTTCAACTGGTGTTGACTGACCTAAGCCAGCAAATGGACTTGGAGATTGAAGACAACTCGAACAAATCAGTGGACATGTTCATGACAAGTAGTGAACTTAAAAGTCAAAATGTCTCTGCTCAACTTGTCAATTCAGAGACAAGGGAGATTGCTGAATCTGCAGAGCTTTCTCAATTAGAGCAAGAAAAGAAGTCTGCTGAAGAACAAGTCCCAAATAATGAAGCTGCTATCATTGCTGTAAGGACTGAGTCACCACCTGCCCTTCTTCAGCAGGTAGTTAACTCAGATATAAGCAAAACTTCACTATCTGAAACTTTATCTTTTGCTGATATAATTGTTTCCTTACAGATTTCTCAAAATACAAGTCAGAAGATTGCTGAAACATCTGCACCAGAATCCACAACTCATGTTCAGTAGGTAGATGAAAATTTTGGTGAATCTACTAAGTTTGAAGACTTAGTACTTGTATCTAATATAAAGTTATTTCAGGATGAACAATTCAAGGATGTTGCCCAAGCTCCTGAAGCAATGGAAATAGTACCAGCACAACTTAATGTGCAACATGAGCTTGCCGAACATCAGCAGGTAAATCATGTTATAGTTTTAGACTCTAAAACTATTTTCCAAAACCTTCCTGAACTTAATTTTATTCTCTTTCAGGCTCAAAAGGAGACCACTGAAGTGGTTCACATAACTGAAGATCTTGATGTTAGTTCAGAAGAACTCTACTCAAACTTCAAAAAGAATACCTTGACCAGAGTTGCTAAGTCTGTCAGCAACTAGCAACGGTACAGAAGGATGAATTTCTCTGATCTTCACCTTCATCTGTCCAATGAGAAAAAGAGAATCTCTTTATTGAGACTCGAGACATTTGTACACTCAATACTTCCAGAAGAGCTTACATATTCTCAGCTAATGAGCTCAAGTCTAATTGCTCTAATCAGAGAAAATATGAAAGCGAAATTCAAGAGTGCCTCTCCAGCTGAACAAGCTGTGATGCTCAAGGGTTCCTTTGTACCCGTGGTGGCTGATCCCCACAAAATCAATGAAGAAGAGGAAGTTACAAGTGCTGCTATGTACAAACATCTCGAGTTAGTCATACTAACGGACGATGATGAAGAAGAAGAGGATGAAACTATCCCAAAGGATACCAGTGATGATGAAGGAAAAGGTTCTAAGGACAACAAGGACGATGATGATGATAATCAAGGTCCTAGTCCTGATGCTGGTGGAGTTAAATTAACAGTTGCTGAGACTGAAAATCAAAATACTGAGAATCAGCAAGCTGACCAAACTCACAGTCAGCATCAAGAATCCACTCCTTCTCCTGCTGAGACAAGTACTCAAGCAACTGAACAAGTTGCTGAAACTGAAGAAGAGTACGCCAGAAAGCGTGCTGAAATGCACTTAGGCAAAGCTAAGCTTTCTGATGCCGAGTTAGCTTTACTCGAAGCCAAGGTCACTGATCCAAACCTTGAAGATGAAGAAATGGATGAAGATTATCAAAGAGCACTTCAAAATAGTCTACAGATTCATGCTAGAAATACGCAGAATCTAGACATTGCTCAATCTTCAGGAGTGAACAACACGGAAGTCTCCTCCCTTCCACTTACTACTGGTGAAACTCCAGTTGTTGAGTTAAAAGAGTTGCCCTCAGCAACCACTCAACCACAAGTGTCTGAAGCTAAAGATTTGGGAACCAAGGTTGCTGGCCTTGATGAATCTGATGACGAAGAAGATCTCTCTAATTTCTCAGCACATGAAGAAGAAAGAACAAAGAACATTGAACCCAAAGAGGTTGCAATTCCTCCTCCATCTCTCCAAACTGATGAAGGAGATGCTGAGAGAAGTCGCTTGCTGAGAAATGATGATCAATTCGCTACTGGGATCAAAGCTCATTCACTTACTCCCTCTCTAGTTCCGTTTCCTAACGTTGAGGATTTTACTCCTAGAATAAAGGCACTAATGGTTGTTCACAAAGCATGCCAAGAAGAGGATGATGCATTGCTTACTGAGAGTCCGCTTGACATTGGCAAAATACTGGCTACAGTGCTGAAACGCACTACTTCTCTTACCATAGCTCAGAAAGACATCAGTCTACATCACAAAAGCTATAAAGAAGATGTCAGGCAAGCACTCAAACTTGCTAAAAGTGCATTGAAAAAGGCTTAGGCTTTCATTGAAGAAAAAGACGACAATGAGCGCACACATGAGGAGAACTTAGCTTGTGTTAAGGAAGAACATTCCAAGCTAACTGCTGATCAGCAAGGCATAATTCTCAAATACAACAGCCTATGTACTCTTGCTGAAAATTGCAATGAGTTTTTCTCTGTACACATCCAACCGATGATGCAATCCATGTCTAAGGGGGAAAATAAACAAAGAAAATCTTCAAGATCAAAGAAACCCTCTGCTGAAGCGCCATTGATACTGCCTGGTCCACCTCCCAGAGAACCTCTTGCTGAAAAAGAGCAAAGTTCTAAGAAACGAGCTGAAACAGATTCTGAGAGAAGTTCAGCAAATCCAAAAAGGAGAAGAACTTCTGCTGAAACTCAAGAATAATGTCACATTGAGAGTCATCAAAATCTGAATGAAGATGATGATAATGACCAAACATTAGCTCAAGCAATAAGAGCTAGGCCTATTTCACCCTTAACTTCTTCTGGCCAATCTAAACACTTCTCTTCTAACTCAAGATCTTCAGCAAGAGATCAAGAAAATGCTAAGTCAAGAAGAAGAAGGCAAAGACAGGAAGAAAAGAGGCTAGCCAGCATTGCAATTGGCACTGGCATTGAATATACAAAGACCATCAATGAGGAAACAACTCAGAATGTGATCAGAAACCTACATGGTTGCTGGATCATAAAGCTGGAAGATCTTTTGGCCAATGATTTCTTTCCAACTGATGTACTTAATCAAATGTACACTTGGATTGAATTGAAAGTGAAAAGAAAAGAAAGGGATCCTCCTCCCTACCCAAGAAACATTGCTGCAAAATGGCTGAACTTAGAGATCTTAGTAAGAAGAACTTCTATCGGCAAGAAGCTAAAACAAGAGTCCGATTTAATTAAACCAATAGAAGTTTCTTACTACAGTGATCCTTTAACCAAGAATTCCAAGAAGAAATATGGCTTGATTCCTTATGAGTATTTTTATCTCACTGCCAAGGATCAAGAAGAAGATCTTCTCTGGTTAAGAAAGATTCATGCAACCAAGGGAATTTCAGATACTCAACTTATCCATGCTAGCAATTGGGGCATGCACTTGTGGGTACTTCACTACAAAGAAATGAATCGTGAAAACCATCATTATACTGCCTGCAAGATGCAAGGATTATTCAACTTGAAGTCCGTAAGCTACTTGAATATTACGAGAAGGACTGTGTTGAATTCTCTGTTCTTGCTGAGAAGAGTGTAAGGGAGATTCTGAGGAAATCTTCTGCTGAAATAGCTTAAGTCCCTTGTAACAAGCTTTGTTTGTTTTGTTTGCTGATTTTTGTAGTTATCTCTAAACTTTCTTGTAAACTTATTGAAAGATAACTATCAGTAATAAGCTTTTGACTCTTATTGGTTTTTATTATGCAAACTACTCTTGCTTACTGTTTTATTATTCAAGTATGCTTGCATTATTCAACTGATTTATTCAACATCAGAAACCTCTAAAAGGGTAACAATTAATTTAGCCATGGATTGCTGAAATCAAAAAGGGGGGAAAATTTGTTAGGAAACTTGTAAATTTTGATGAGCAATTAACCATGCTAAATTAAGAAAAGTCCAGTAACTAGTACTCTTATGGTCCATAGGAATTTAGAATTTTAAGGACATTGTAAAAGAGGAATGTTTGATGAAGACTTAGTGTAGGTACTAGTTAGGTGCTTTAGTTTCGCTGATGATATACTTTATTTTTACAAATGAACTATTGAAGCACTAGAACCGTTCAAAAACTTGAAAATTCGAAGACTGAAGACTTAAGAAGATTTCTGAAGATGGTATCTACAAAGGCACATGTTGCTCAGAAAGTGGAAATTTCAGCAACAGCTCGCATAAGTAAAAATCTATATGACAGAGTAGGTTGTGCTTGCTGAAACTGAGACTGACTGCTTGCTGAAATACATATGTGACCTCCTTGATGTAAGTACTTGCATTTTGGCTCCAACGTTCACATTTGAATTCCATTCAAATGAACATTAAATGCAAAGTAAGCACGCGAAGAACATGAAGACTAGAAGACAAATGAAGGACACTGCTGAAAGTACAAAAGCAAGATAGTGGCATCTTAAGGAACAAAGCCTTAGAATTTGAAATTCAAACGGCTCCTTTGATTCACTATAAATATAGGTCATCCGGCAAAGAGTTGAAGTGTGTCAACAACGTGATCAAACTCTCACTTTGCTTAAACACTCAATCTTCCATACTCTTTACTGCCTATTGATCAGTTCCAAGACTTAAGCTTGAAACAAAAGCTACTTGTGAAGAAGTAGAACATTCACGGCTAAGAAATTATTCAAGTGTTCTTTCTTTCGAACAAGAACAAGTCTTGACACCAGAAACCATTTAACTTGTTTACTGAAAAGTATTTCAAGTTGTGTTTCTTTAGATAACTTTTTATAGCTGAATAAGTTATACTCAAGTCATCTCATCCCAAACCTCTCTAACTAATAAACACCCTTTTTCAGGCGTGAAATTCAGGGGGAATTAATCAAGCATAGTTTTGCTGATTAAGTGTCCCAAGTTTTGGTGGAGAACAAGGTTTCGTTCTCTAGTTAGGTTGGAAACGAAGCAAGTGTGCTTTGGTTTCTGAAGAATCATTATAGATAGGTGTTGTAATGAACCTCAAACTTATCTTAGTGGATTCAGTCCTAGAAAGGACAAAGTGGATTAGTTGAGAGATTACGCCACTCTCAGATACCACTATAAAAGTGTTTGTGTGATTTACTTTATCGCATTTAGTTTTCAGCAAGCTTAACTATTTGTACACTGTTACTCTTCTCACTTGCTGAAACTATCACTCTCTTAAAAACACTTATTGTATAAAGACTTTCGCACTCTGTTTCTTTTTTAAAAGTACCAATAATACTTGTTGCTTAAAAGTAACCAGTACTTGCTGAGAAAGTTAAGTATCACCAAACTCATTACTGAAAAGTAATTAGCACTTGCTGAGAAAGTTTTTTTAAATGACGAAAGTTTGAAAAGACTATTCACCCCCCCCCTCTAGTCTTTTCTTGTTGTTTAAAGGGACCAACACTTAAGTTTCTCTGGTATGCTTATGAATGATTTTGGTGTGGTTCTAAATGTGTTTGGTGTGGTTCTAAGGGTTCTTGGTGTAGTTATAAAAGATGTTGGCGTGGTTTTTAAGTGTTGTTTCTGGTTTGCTAGGTTTATTAATGTGTATTGCTATGGGTTTTAGGTTTTTGGCGGTGGTTTTAAGAGTTTATGTTATTGTTTTAAGCATGGGGATATTATTTGTATCTTTAGATGGTGATTTTTGTTAGTGTGATTTTAAGTGGTGTTGGTGTGGTTGTAAGAATAGTTGGTGTAGCTCTAAGTGTTCTTGGTGTGGTATAGAAGCTGTTTTTTGTGTGTTTTTAAGTGGTGTTGGTATGCTTCTAAGTGTATTATGTGTGCTTATAAATGAGTTTTGGTGTTGTTCTATGTGTGACTTGTTTGTTATTGTTTAAGGGTATTTTGGTGAGGTTGTAATTATTTTTGGTGTGAGTTGTAATTATTTTTGGTGTTGTATTTAATTTGATGTTGGTGTTTTGTCTTTTTTTTTTTTTTTTTTGTAGCAACTTCTCTGGGTGTTGATAAGTATAGTGGTTTGAAAAAGAGAAACATGAGAAACTTGAAAATGAGAAGGCTATAGAGCAAGAGAAGATTGACAAGAAGAGAGGGAATGAGACTGTGAATGAAAAGAATGTTGTGAAGAAATAAAAGGTGGTTGTTCCTGCCGTTCAAAGAGAGTTAAGATCAAAGGCCAAGCATGATATTGTTGCTTGACCAAATGAAAATGAATCGAGCGGACTTGACACTTTAATTAAAACATTAAAGGTCAAGGTTAAGAACAATCAATGTTACTTTGTGTCTGATTTGGACTTTTTTGTATCGTAATTTCTTTCTTTTTGGCATGTAATATGTACTTTGGATGAAATTGTCATTATGGTTTTCGTTATTTTTGGGTTACTATGTGATTTGAACATTTTTCACTTTGTGTTGTGTTTGCTTTTTGTGGTTTACTGTGTATGTTCTTTAGTAGTTTTGATTTGCATTGAAATCTTATCATGATTGTTTAAAACCACACCTCCAGTTTTTAAAACCACACTTGTTTCTCTTATAAGTTTACCAAGTGCTATAAGAGTTTCCTGGAGGGGCTTTCTTTTTGCGATGGGTAATATGACTTTTCTTCTTAAAAACACACTATATAGTCTTAAAACAACATCATCAACATTAAAAAGTCATCAACATTAAAAAGCACACCAACTGCTTTAGTGTTTATAATGGCATCAGTTTGTAAAACAAAATGTAATTTTTTATTATAAATCTTTTTACTTTCATTTTGTGTTTTTAAGTCTATGTGATGTGATTTTAAGGGTACATAGAGTACTTTTTTATACTGCTGTGTTCAAACTAAAAAATTATAGAATATCAATACTTTATTTTTTATTATGCCTACAAGGTTTCTTAAAACCCCACCATGTCTTCTTAAAACAACAACATGGTATATTCATAACTACAACAACTATAATAATGTATAAGTTAAACAACATGTAACAAACAAGGTTACAAGCAAAATTCTTCATTAATTTCATGGTTTCGAATCAAACATTCAGTTACTTGATGTTTTAAAAAAATAAGTATCATAACATCAATAAATAATCTATATTAATCGCTCAGGTGGTGTGTTTAACGCATGAATTTGCGCCTTTGAGATTGGCTTCCTGCGGTTAAATTTGCTCGTCAGCTTTGGTTTCCTTCCTTTTGTTTTTGTTGGGAGTGCACCCAACAGATGTAGAGGCTTTTTCAGCTTGTGTGGTGGTCGTACTTGTTGCAGTGTAACCTTTAAGAGATCTGGAATCACTACCATCATCAGCCTCTTCATCATCATTACGATCATCATCATCATCATCTCCACCATCGTCACCTGTGTTATAAGCAGAACAACTTTTCTTATAAACCACAACAAATATTCTTAAAAGCATACCATGCTTCCTTAAAAACCATACCATGGCTACTTAAAACCATACAATGGAAAATCCCACAACAACACTATTTAAAACCACACTAAAGATGCCACTAAAGATGCTTATTACCACACCATAAATATTTAAAACCACACCAAGTTTTCTTAAAATTTCAGCATGCAACAGAAGGTCACGTGCATATTTCAAAACCACATCATAGGATATTATAACCACTTCATGTTTTCTTAAAATCATACCATGACATCTTAATACCATAGAATGTACAAACCCAACAAAATGATATGAAGCTACATAAAAGCATAATAACAATAACTTTAAGCACACCAAAATCTCTTAATAGTACAGTATTAAATCTGAAGCTGAAATACATATTTCAATACCACATTGTATGTTCTTAAAAGCACACCAAACTTACTCTTAACCACACCATGTCATTTCAAAACTATAGGATGGTCAAACACAGGGTAGTATCATTATATGTTCGTTAAAACCACAACAACAGTAACTATAAGCACACCAAATACCTCTTAAAACCACATCATATGTCCTTAAAACCACAATCTTACATTTCAGCAATCACAAAAGCTTAAAACCACACAAAAAATGCTTAAAAGTAGTTAGGAACATACGGAATTGTTGCTCAGTCTCAACTTCTTCGATTACTTCAACATCAGATATGCATTCCTCCTCCAAATTGCCGATCAGACGCTTCGTGCTTTTGACAAACTTGATTTGCACATACAATCGACAAACCCACAACAACATTATTTATAACCACACTAAAGCCACTTATAACCACACAATGTTCCCTTAAAAAAATAACAAGATGTCTTAAAATTACTACATGCAACATAAGCTAAAATTTATATTCAAAACCACAACATAGGATATTATAAACACATCATATGTTCTTAAAACCAAACACTGTCCTCTTAAAACCACACAATGGACAACCCCAACATAGTAGCAATATATATTTATCAAAACCACATCAACATTATTTAAAACAACACTAAATAGTCTTATAACCACACTAGGTTCCCTTAAAACAACACCAAGAGGTCTTAAAATAACAACATGCAATAGAAGCTAAAAATCATGTCATGGATAGCTTCTAAAAATCAGTACAAGAATTAAAACCACACCAAAATATCATGCAATTGAAGCTAAAAATGATCTGAAGGATGCTTCCTAAACAGGATTTCTTAAAACCACAATAGCAGCAACTAATAAGCACACCAAAATCTCTTAAAACTACAATATGAAATCTAAAGCTGAAATGCATATTTCAATACCACATTGCAGGTTCTTAAAAGCACAAAAAAATTACTTATGACCACACCATATCAGTTAAAAACTATAGAATGGTCAAACACAAGGCAGTAGCATTATATATTCCTTAAAACCACAACAACAATAACTATAAGCACACCAAATTCATTTAAAATTATATAATGAAAACTGGAGCTAAAACGATCTCAATCATGCTTAGATGCTTAAGAATACCTCTTAAAACAACATTGTATGCCCTTTGTTAGGAAACTTGTAATTTTGATGAGCAATTAACCATGCTAAATTAAGAGAAGTCCAGTAACTAGTACTCTTAAGGTCCATAGGAATTTAGAATTTTAAGGACATTTTAAAAGAGGAACGTTTGCTGAAGACTTAGTGTAGGTACTAGTTAGGTGCTTTAGTTTGCTAATGATGTACTTTGTTTTTACAAATGAACTATTGAAGCAGTAGAACCGCTCAGAAACTTGAAGATTCGAAGACTGAAGACTTAAGAAGATTTCCGAAGATGGTATCTACAAAGGCACATGTTGCTCAGAAAGTGGAAATTTCACCAACAGTTTGCATAAGTGAAAATCTATATGACAGAGTAGGTTGTGCTTGGTGAAACTGAGACTGACTGCTTGCTGAAATACATATGTGACCTCCTTGCTGAAAGTACTTGCATTTTGGCTCCAACGTTCACATTTGAATTCGATTCAAATGAATATTAAATGCAAAGTAAGCACGCGAAGAACATGAAGACTAGAAGACAAATGAAGGACGCTGCTGAAAGTACAAAAGCAAGATAGTGACATCTTAAGGAACAAAGCCTTAGAATTTGAAATTCAAACGGCTCCTTTGATTCACTATAAATAGAGGTCATCCGGTAAAGAGTTGAAGTGTGTCAACAACGTGATCAAACTCTCGCTTGTGCTTAAACACTCAATCTTCCATACTCTTTGCTGCCTATTGATCCGTTCCAAGACTTAAGCTTGAAATAAAAGCTACTTGTGAAGAAGTAGAGCATTCACGGCTAAGAAATTACTAAAGTGTTCTTTCTTTCGAACAAGAACAAGCCTTGACACCAGAAACAACTTAACTTGTTTACTGAAATGTATTCCAAGTTGTGTTTCTTTAGATAACTTGTTATAGCTGAAAAAGTTATACTCAAGTCATCTCATCCCAAACCTCTCTAACTGATAAACACCCTTTTTCAGGCGTGAAATTCAGGGGGAATTAATCAAGCATAGTATTGCTGATTAAGTGTCCCAAGTTTGGTGGAGAACAAGGTTTCGTTCTCTATTTAGATTGGAAACGAAGCAAGCGTGATTTGGTTTCTGAAGAATCATTATAGATAGGTGTTGTAAGGAACCTCAAGCTTATCTTAGTGGATTCAGTCCTAGAAAGGACAAAGTGGATTAGTTGAGAGATTACCCCACTCCCAGATACCACTATAAAAGTGTTTGTGTGATTAACTTTACCGCATTTAGTTTTCAGCAAGCTATACTCTTTGTACACTATCACTCTGCTCACTTGCTGAAACTAACACTTGATGAATGTGTATTTTACACTTTCATTCGAGTCTTTTTCACCTATTTTAGATATCCTCTATGTTAATTTAGCTATATTTTAATGCATTTTATTAGAATAGTGTCACGTTTCCCTTTAGATTTTATTTTACAGGTTTTGGTTGAAATTCGAAGATTTCCGGGCAAATATATTGAAGTTGACAAGGAATTGGTGTTCCAGAAGCCTATTTGGAGTATCTGAAGGTTTCCGGATAGGATTTGGAGTCTAGGGGCAGAATCTGGAGGTTAGAAGGCTACTAGAAGTCAGAAACCGAGTCCGAAAAGGGGAAGAAATCCAAAAACGCGTCGAAAACGCGGAATTCCGCGAGTTTTTCTCTGGGGCGAACCGCCCCACACCGGGCGAACCGCCCGGTGTGTGGGGCGAACCGCCCCACAGTAATTCGGGGCCTATATATAGTTGCTCAGTTTTCTCCGAAAATCATATCTTTCCAGACCTATTTCTCACCTCTCTCTATAGTTTTAGGTAGGGGACTTCCCGGGGCCTGTCCTGGGAGTTCCATAGCTTAGGGGATACTTTTTCATAGCAGATTGGAGCTCGTAGGATTGCAATTCTTCGGAGATTGACAACCTTCGGTAACTTGTATCTTACAGTTTAATCTACTTATTTTATTTATCTTTCAATATGTTTTCTTCTATGATTTCTGTTGATTGCATGCCTATTATGAGTAGCTAAACTTATCGTTGGTGGTAGTATGTGAATTCTTAGCGAAGGGAAGATAATCATGCTAATGGCTATATCGCGCATTATACTCCGTGTCATTGCTTTATTTCGTTGATCAGTTGTAACCTAAATTCTCATATGTTGTATTGATTATTATGCACAATTGGACACTTGTCGACCATCAGACCAATTATCTTCGTAGTGTTGAATAATTACGGAACACATTAGGACAATCGTGATTGACTTGTCAGACCAAATTATATTCGTAGTGCTTAATACTTGCAACAGGACACTAGATTGATTCAAAGATCTCTATGCAAGACCGAGGAATTTATGCATGATTATCGACCCATTATGTTAAGAAGGACCATACTATCACCAATCTCCATTATCTGCTAGAAACCCCCTATTGCTATCTGTCTGCTGTTTTATATTCTCTTGTTAAATAGATAAAGCAAGTTATAGTCCTGAGAGAACGACACTCGAGTCATTCTACTGCTACACTACGGTTTTCGTTGTAGTTGTGGATTGCCTTTGGTTAAATAACAAATTTATTTGCTGAATCGAGACCTGACAAATCTCCGTTCATCAAATTGGCGCCGCTGCCGGGGACTATACTCCTTTTTTCTGTTTAATTTGTTTATATTTTCAGTATTCAACCCCCAGAACATCTCTTGGATTGTCTCTCAAAAATTTCACTTTCTTACCCTATTTCTTTCCTCCTATCTTCTTCAGTAAATTCATCTAATCTGATCTTGGTTACCTTGCGTGTTTGTGCTCTCGGAATTTTTGGTGATATTGTGTTTGATTACGCTAATAGAACTAATTTTTAGTTTTGAGTTACTCTTACTACAGAAATACAGATATGATGTCCATGCGCGCTCGCATGACACCCCAATTCTCGCAGGTGAGGAGAGGATCATCCATATACCTGGAAGATGAGTTAAGGAGGTATGAGGTGACCGAGTCCATGGTGAGGTACTTACCAAGGTACGAAGATGGAGTAGGGATGGACCCATGGAGTTTCATTCGATCCTATGAGGAGGAAATAGAAAGAATTCCAGCAGAAGGGTTTACTAAGGACCAATTGTGCAGGAAACTATTTTCTTTTGCTCTTGAGTATGAGCCGAGGCGTTGGATTGCAAGGTTAGAACCAGGATCGCTGAAAACTTGGGGCCAAGTAGTAGAGGAGTTCTTGGCGCGGTTCATGCCTTATCATGAGACGATTGCCTTACGTGATAGGATCCAATATTTCGAGCAAGGAGAGTATGAGCAGTTTTGTGACGCCTACGAACGTTTTGAGATGTATAAAACGTGAGTGCCCCCATCACCGTTTCGAAGATGGGGAGTTGATTTGGTGCTTCGTTGGTGGACTTCGTGAAGAGGAACGACTTAGAGTGGATCAGTTGAGCGGAGGTCTAGGAGAATGTACGGTCGACGAGGCAGAAGAAGTCCTCCGTAAGTACGCCAGAGGTTCAACACAATCTGAAGAGGTCATACCAATTCACATCACCGCAAAGGAAGTAGATCGAGGTGAAGCAGGAAGCTCATCCGAGGAGTATTTTGAAGCCGAAGAAATCAGTGAGGAAGATGCACATGCCGAGCAAGTTGAAGATGACCTTCGTATAGCAAAAGTTGTTGAAGAAGTTGAAGTAACTGAGCATCTTACGGAAGAATTCAGCTTGTTGAATTGTGCTGAAGTAGAAGAGGTTCGAGAACTTGAAGAGGAGAAAGGATTGGAAGGCGACGTCCCCCTGGAGGTGGGGGGCGAGTCGCCCAGCATGGGGGGAGAACCGCCTCCCATGACCAGTGAGCTGGATGACCCCAGCTCCCCTGTTTCTCTACTCGCAGACGTTCGCATAAATCCAAAGCCACTTCCTTCCGTTACTACTGAGGTTCTTAAGAACAAAGAGGTGAATCTACTCCTCCGAGGTGGAAAGCTTGACAAGCAAGATACACAGGAGCCACCACTAAACAAACACCTCGATGAAGTCAAAGTGAATGTCCTCCTATTGATGAAGTCCTTATTGGATATGCCTGCAAGGCAAACCAGTCCATTCACCATGGTGAGATCTTTGAAGCTTC
This sequence comes from Plantago ovata, assembly GCA_028274465.1. Taxonomy (NCBI): domain Eukaryota; kingdom Viridiplantae; phylum Streptophyta; class Magnoliopsida; order Lamiales; family Plantaginaceae; genus Plantago; species Plantago ovata. The sequence continues at coordinate 62,481,916 of CM051457.1, forward strand.
CTAGGTCTTTTTGCTACATCGGACCAAGAGAATGGCGGCCACCGTGGGGAGGTACTCTTGAGTCCATTCTTGAATACTCAGCCGACCGAGGCCAAACCGTTCGGTAACATCTAGTATCACTTTTTTTTATTTACTCATTCTCTTTTGCTAGGGGCTAGCTTAAGTTTCATGAGGGGGATGGGATGTGAACCATGATGTTAAGTATTGTTTGGCTTTGTGATGTTGAGTATGGTATCTTGTTTTTTAATTGCATTTGCACGTTTACTGCTTTCCTAGGATAGTCTTGCATGTTTTATATGGAGTTTATTGCCGAATTTTTTGAACTTTTTTATTGGGTAGATCAACCAACTATGCCATTAATCGTATGCTTCATCTCTATGAATTTGTTTGAGGTTTTTCTCGCTTGGCTTGTCACATTTATGTATTGCACTTAGTTAAGCTTGGTAGTCTCGACATCACTTAGTGGTGTTTTCTCTACTGCGGTTCACGAAGGCCTTTATAATAGGATGATGCATGTTAGGGTCTTATGGTTGTTTTCCCGAGTAATTATGTACCTAAGAGGCAACAAGTCTTCACCATGCTTTGAGATTGCTAAATGCCTAGGAAGGAGGTAGTGTGAGGTTGTGTGATCCTTTGTTTATAACCTATTCTTCCGAATAGGTTTGGGGAGGGGGTTACACCATCATAGACTTGTTTCTGTTTTCATTTCCGTATCGTGAGTTTGTTTCTTCTTTTTCCGTAAATTTTGTACTCCAACCTATTCTTTCGAATAGGTTTGGGGAAGTCGTGTGAGTCATTTTATTTCTCTTTTTGTTATGCTACTGCTGGCTAGAAAAAATAGAAAAAAGAAAGAAAGAAAAAATTCCAGAGAAAAAGAGAAAAAGAAAAAAAGAAAAGAAAAAGAATCTGGAAAGAAAAAAAAAAAAAAGAAAAAAAAGAAAAGACCCCAAAAAAGCAAAGAAGGGTCCAAAAAGAAAGCCAAATAGCAGTTTAGCAAAGTGTTGAGTCTTTTTCAATTTTTGTAATGTTCGTATTCGTGTTGTAATTTTCTATTTTTTATCCTTTTTGTCTTGAGTGTCATCTGTTCTAGACCACCCTCGTCCTGCCATTCAGGAAGTGGTGAATAGCTTAAGACTTTACTTGAGAGATGGGTAGAATAGGGGAGTGTTATCTTTTATAGGGAACCCTCCTTCGTTTGATGAGAGCCAGTACTGGTTCGACCTCTTTTGAGGAAAAGTCTTAAGATGTTGGAACAGCAGTAAGTCCTCAATTTCATAGGCACGGGACAACCATTCGTATCTTAGCATGCTTCATTACGTCGTCATTGACTAGGTCCAGGTAGAGAATGTTACGAGAGACTATCTTGTCTTGACATAAGTGCTTATGTGGATGTGTATAAGTCAATCGAGGTATTCTTCAACCTATATTCATGCTTTAATTTATATGGTTTTTGTTCATATGTTATTTGGTAGATTCAGTAGATTAGTTCATTTTATTTGGCATGAAACTCCATTTTTGTGTCTTGCATGTTTTTTGTATTAGAGTCTAGCTTAGTTGCTTGAGGACAAGCAAAGGTTCGGTTTGGGGAGTTTGATGAATGTGTATTTTACACTTTCATTCGAGTCTTTTTCACCTATTTTAGCTATGCTCTATGTTAATTTAGCTATATTTTAATGCATTTTATTAGAATAGTGTCACGTTTCCCTTTAGATTTTATTTTACAGGTTTTGGTTGAAATTCGAAGATTTCCGGGCAAATATATGGAAGTTGACAAGGAATTGGTGTTCCAGAAGCCTATTTGGAGTAACTGAAGGTTTCCGGATAGGATTTGGAGTCTAGGGGCCGAATATGGAGGTTAGAAGGCTACTAGAAGTCAGAAACCGAGTCTGAAAACGGGAAGACATCCAAAAACGCGTCGAAAACGCGGAATTCGGCGAGTTTTTCTCTGGGGCGAACCGCCCCAGAGGTGGGGCAAACCGCCCCACACCGGGCGAACCGCCCGGTGTGTGGGGCGAACCGCCCCACAGTAATTCGGGGCCTATATATAGTTGCTCAGTTTTCTCCGAAAATCATATCTTTCCAGACCTACTTTCTCACCTCTCTCTATAGTTTTAGGTAGGGACTTCCCGGGGCCTGTCCTGGGAGTTCCATAGCTTAGGGGATACTTTTTCATAGCAGATTGGAGCTCGTAGGATCGCAATTCTTCGAAGATTGACAACCTTCGGTAACTTGTATCTTACAGTTTAATCTACTTATTTTATTTATCTTTCAATATGTTTTCTTCTATGATTTATGTTGATTGCATGCCTATTATGAGTAGCTAAACTTATCGTTGGTGGTAGTATGTGAATTCTTAGCGAAGGGAAGATAATCATGCTAATGGCTATATCGCGCATTATACTCCGTGTCATTGCTTTATTTCGTTGATCAGTTGTAACCTAAATTCTCGTGTGTTGTATTGATTATTATGCACAATTGGACACTTGTCGACCATCAGACCAATTATCTTCGTAGTGTTGAATAATTACGGAACACATTAGGACAATCGTGATTGACTTGTCAGACCAAATTATCTTCGTAGTGCTTAATACTTGCAACAGGACACTAGATTGATTCAAAGATCTCTATGCAAGACCGAGGAATTTATGCATGATTATCGACCCATTATGTTAAGAAGGACCATACTATCACCAATCTCCATTATCTGCTAGAAACCCCCTATTGCTATCTGTCTGTTGTTTTATATTCTCTTGTTAAATAGATAAAGCAAGTTATAGTCCTGAGAGAACGACACTCGAGTCATTCTACTGCTACACTACGGTTTTCGTTGTAGTTGTGGATTGCCTTTGGCTAAATAACAAATTTATTTGCTGAATCGAGACCTGACAAATCTCCGTTCATCAACACTCTCTGAAAAGAACTTATTGTATAAAGACTTCCGCACTCTGTTTTTAAAGTACACCAGTAAAACTCGTTACTGAAAAGTAACTAGTACTTGCTGAGAAAGTTATGTATCAGCGAACTCATTACTGAAAAGTAATAAGCAGTTGCTGAGAAAGTTTTTTAAACGACGAAAGTTTGAAAAGACTATTCACCCCCCTCTAATATTTTCTTGTTGTTTAAAGGGACCAACAAGTGGTATCCGAGCTGGAGGTTCTTTAACCTTCTGCACTGAACCTAGATCCCCTTAGGTGCTTTCCGTAAATCACTCTCACTTGATCAGTTTGGTAGTCTTTTGCTGACAGGATGTCTTGAGGCCATTAGTGATGAAATGGTCACTGTCATAAATGATGGACCTATCAAGATCACTAAACTTGAGAGAAGTTTTCCTCACAAAACCAGAGAAGTTGGTAAGGAAACTATCTTAGGTGAACTAGTCGATACTATCGTTCCAAAAACAAGAGAGGAATGGACTTCCGATGAAGCCAAAAGATTCCGTCTTGATGGCCAAGCAAGAATCATCATTATTCGATCAACACCGGATACTATACAGTGCAAACTGTGGGGTGCCAATACTTCTAAGGAAGCTTGGAAAATGGTTCAAGATCTTTGCGCTGGATCTGACAAAACCAAGGAAAACAAACTCGAAGTGCTTAAGTTAAAGTTCCAGAACTTTAAACAAGGTACAAATGAGTCACTGGAAGACTTGGATTTCAGATTCACAACTCTAGTAAGTGAGATGGCTGCCTTAGGAGTTGGAAACCTCTATTCAGATTCTGAGAAGGTGAAAACCATTATTAGAAGTCTGAACCAAGAATGGATCCATACTCAGAATTTCTATTATAATCAAGGAATGCCAAATATCACACCTACAGAGTTGTTCTTTCATCTTGCTACTGTCAACTACGAGACAAAGCAAAGAGAAAATGTGTTTGCTGAAAAATCGCAAAACATTGCTCTTGCTGCAAAGCCGTCATCTTCTGAAAAGAAGAATGATAAAGAGCATGCTGATGAAAATGCTTTAGTTGTTAAAAACATGAAGAAATTCATCAGTAAGGAACTTGAAAGACGAAAAGCAAAACAGAAGCTGAAAAAGCATCTTGGTAACAACTACCATAAATACAAGAATGAAGCTAGCTCGCTGAAACAAGCAAGCTCAGCAAGCAAATTCTTCTGAAGAACCAGCAGTTGGCAATGATCTCTGCTTTTACTGCAAAAAGTCTGGACACTTCAAAGAAAATTTTCCTTTGCTGAAAGGCAAATCTGCTGAAAAGAAGAAGAAGTTCAAAATGTTAGTAAAAGTGAGAAACATTGCCTCTAAGGCTAAGCAGTGAAAGTTTAAAATTTTTAATCTCACTAAACTGATATGACTATATTCGTTTATTAAACTAGAAGAAATCACTTACGTGTCCTCCAGTAGATAAGCAAATTCACCGGGTAGCTATTCCTCAATCTCCAGCAGAGCCTTGCAATCTCCTCGTCCGGCTGGTTGATTTCTTCTTCGTCAGAGATGAAATCTTCGTCAACAAAATCTCCAAGATGGCTCATCAACAGGTTGATTACTTCCTTCGACTTTGGTATCCACGGGCAGTGATTTCTATCAAGAACGCTAGAATGTTCTTCTGTTTATATTGAGCTAATAGAGAGAGAGAATATTTTCTGACTATCAGAAAGTATTTTTTACGTATGTTGTGAATGAAGACTATTCTTCTTTCTTTCTGATTTATTCAGTAAGTTGGTTCAGAAAATCACGTAAGATTTTTACCAAGTAAATCTTATTGACTAGGAGACTTCAAAAGTCATCAACTAACCAACAAAGAGATAATAATTAATTATCTAAGTCAAAACAAGAAAAGAATAAGTCAAAAGAAGAAAAAGAAGAGAGAGTCATGTGGGGACAGCTGAAAGCTGTCCCCAACACGTTTCACATGCCGCGTGCAGTGCACGCGCCATCTCCAACTCGCCTGGCGCGCGCCAGGCCTGGCAAAGAGCTGGGCCGAGCACAGCTAGTTGCTGGTCTTCTTTCTCTTCTTGGGCTGCTCTAAATCTCGCCCAAGTGCACAAGTCTTCAATTAATTAATCAAATCCAATTCAATTCAATTAATTATATTTCTAAAATATATTTCACATATAATAAATTAATATTAATCTAATTAATAATAATTCCTTTATATATTTTGTATAATAATTAATATTAATCTAATTAATATTAATCCAATATACATAGCTCGTTTGTAGAAACACCACCTTGAAGTGTGACCCATAGGGCTTTGCATATTAAGCAACAATTCAATTAAGGTCATAATAAATTCCTAGACAATTTATCTGACAATATTAATATGCAAGGAACGTTTGTGAGGAAAACAAACCACCTATAGCGTAAGGTACTTTGATGATACGGTCCCTTCATTTACGAATACTCGAATGACTCTAGAATATGGTTATGTGTATATTCTAATAACTTCATTCATTGTCTCTCAATCTTATTAGTCGATCTATGAATTATGTCCAAATACCATTTTGACATATTCACATACAGTGGCCACCGGTTTTGTGATCGCACTAAATATGAGAAGTAAGTATTCTCTCCTAGTATCTATTACGGAGGAATGAATCCTATCTTGGCCCAATCACTCACAGCATATGCTTCCTAATGTACCCAACACATGTCGTATCTACCCTACTTTAAGAGTGCAAGCGTTGCGCATGGTCAAAGTACATTATTCCATATATGATGTAGTATTGGCCTCAAGTCTAAGGACTACTAACATCACCCTACACACCGATACTATCATAGACACTTAAATAACTTTACCAAATGGCTTCTCGGTTGGGTATGCCAACACTCTCCAAAGTGTCCATATGTTCATTATGAATAACCAAGTTCATTCGTAGCGGTGAGACCTACTACATCCTCGAAGGATCTAATGCAACATATGCCAGCTTCAGTCGCATCATTGATATCCCGTATCTCAATTACCTTCAGCTGGTGGCTTATTTTAGGACATAATTATTGACACAAAAGCTCCCACTAACTTGGTGATTACCTTAAGTCCTTGGGAATATTTTATAGAATAATTCAAACAACCAAATGATATATTCATAAAATGTAATGCCAATTGTATTTAATAATGTATAAATAAATGAACATAAATAAATAACAATAATTGAATGTGATCAAGTACATATCGTCCCTATCGTAGGTTGTCTCTAGGACATATATACTTTCAATCTCCCACTTGGCCTAGAGCCAATCACCTACGTGTCTAACACCTATGTTGTTGAAATGTCTAACATGTTTGTCAATGTTCAACACTTTGGTGAAAGGATCTGCCACATTTTCCTAAGTCGAAACTCGTTCTATAGATACTTCTCCTCTAGCTATCATCTCTCTAATTCGATGATACTTTCTAGGTACATGCTTATTCTTGTTAGTGGATCTTGGTTCCTTTGCTTGTGCAACAGCGCCTTCGTTTTCGCAGTAGACCGTTATAGGACTACTATTAGGACCTACCCCTAGTTCCTTTAGGAATTCTGAAACCTAGACAGCCTCCTTTGAGGCTTCTGCAGTAGCAATGTACTCGGATTCGGTCGTAGAATCAGCCAAGGTGGATTGCTTTGAACTCTTCCAAGTGACGGCTCCACCATTGAGTGTAAACACATACCCAGTTTGTGATTTGTAGTCGTCTGGGTCCGATTGGGAACCAGCATCGACATATCCACTCATTAGCAACTCTTGTTGTCCACCATATACCAGAAAGGAATCTTTAGTTCTTCTAAGATACTTAAGAATTGCTTTCACAGCTGTCCAGTGTTTCATACCTGGATTCTGTTAGTGTCGACAAGTACAGCTAAGCGCATATGCCACATCTGGCCTTGTAAAATTCATGGCATACATGATAGATCCAATAGCTGATGCATATGGGACCCTTTTCATGTGTTCGATCTCCTCATCAGTAGAAGGACTATCCTTCGTAGTGAGAGCGACGCCATGTCTATCTAGTAAGAAACCTTTATTGGATCCATCCATATTAAAGTGTTTCACTATCTTGTCGACATATGTGGACCGTGATAACCCTAACAATCTTCGGGATCTATCCCTATGGATTTTGATTCCAAGAATGTAACAGGCTTCACCTAAGTCTTTCATCGAGAAAGTCTTAGATAACCACTCCTTTGTGGATCGTAACATTTGGACATTGTTTCCCATGATTAATATGTCATCAACATATATAACAATGAAAACAATTCCAGCATCGCTGCGTTTAACATAAACGCATGGATCTTCCGCACATCTGATGTAGTCAAACGATTGACTGCTTCATCAAAGTGAATATTCCAACTCCTTGAGGCTTGCTTTAGTCCATCAATGGATCTCTTTAGCTTGCAAACTAATTTGGGATTTGACTTAGATGTAAAACCTTCAGATTGTATCATATACACCTCTTCCTCGAGATTTCCGTTAAGGAAAGCAGTTTTCACATCCATTTGCCAAATCTCATAATCATAGTATGCTGCTATAGCAAGTAAAATTCGAATAGACTTAAGCTTGGCTACTGGTGAAAAAGTTTCGTCATAATCGATACCATATCATTGACTATAACCTTTCGCCACCAGTCTAGCCTTGTATGTCTGTATGTTGCCATCAGCATCTGTTTTCCTCTTGAAAACCCATTTGCAACCGATAGGTCTAACCCCTTCTGGTGCATCAAGCAAGTCCCATACTTGATTCTCATACATTGAGTCTATTTTGGATTTCATGACTTCTTGCCACCTTCTCGAATCAATGTCCAACATTGCTTCGGTAATGCCCCGCATCCCACATCGCTTAAGAGTGATTGGAATAAAGGGTATATATGTTAGACCACCACTCTCACATGGTATGAGGCCTTTTGGGTGATTCCAAAAGCAAATCCGTGCGGGCTCATGCCCAAAGCGGACTATATCATACTGTGGGGACGTGTGTGGGTCCGTCCAGGAGTAACCACGCCGGCCGGATTGGTCGGGTCGTTACAAATGGTATCAGAGCCTAGATCAACCCAAAGCCCGCACCGGGTGGACGGTTGATAAAGGTTATTGTCAGTTTGTCACCCCCACCACTTAAGGCGCTCGACGAGGACGTCGAGGCTTTAAGGGGGGTAGTTTGTAATGCCCCGCATCCCACATCGCTTAAGAGTGATTGGAATAAAGGGTATATATGTTAGACCACCACTCTCACATGGTATGAGGCCTTTTGGGTGATTCCAAAAGCAAATCCGTGCGGGCTCATGCCCAAAGCGGACAATATCATACTGTGGGGACGTGTGTGGGTCCGTCCAGGAGTAACCACGCCGGCCGGATTGGTCGGGTCGTTACAGCTTCTTTGTAAGTCTTAGGGTCATCTTTGTGAGATAAGTCAAGTTCAAACTTGTCATCCTCCAAGAGTAAACTTGTCTTCTTGGAAGCTCTCACTTCTAACCTTTTAGACCGACGGAGTGCGGGTTTGTTTGGTTGTACTGGCTGTATATTCTGATTGTGAGATGGTTCAACTTCTTCAATCTGTTGAACAGTTGAAGGCGGGTCAGATGCAACAGTTGCACGTGGTTCAGGTGCAACGGTTGCAACTGTATCCTGGGGAGTTGGTTCCGACATGACCTGTTGAACCGTTCCAGTCGGTTCAGTCAATGTCGGCTTGGTAGGGGCATTTTGGGAATTAGTCTAATTTCCTAAAATGCTCCCACTGGCTGGCAGATATCTTCCCAGAGATGTGCTCGAGCCATAAGATCCTCCTTGAGCTCCCACTGAATCATTTTCATAACTATTTGACAATTCATTAACCTCAATGTTATTTTCTTGTTCTTGAATTTCCTCGAGTTCTATCTCATTTCTACTATGTTGCTTGAAGACATAATCATCTTCCAGAAAGGCAGCCTGTCTGGAAACAATGATGTTATGTTCCTCAGGCAGATAGAAGTAGTAACCCTTGGTTTCCTTAGGATATCCAATAAAATAACATTTCTCACTTTTGGGTTCCAGTTTCCCTGCGAGCATTATTTTCACATATGCTAGACAACCCCAGGCATGCATATGTGAAAGACTTGGCTTCTTGCCATACCATAACTCATACGGTGTTTTCTCGACTGATTTGGATGGAACCCTATTCAGAATATAGATTGAGTCTAGTAACGCGTATCTCCATAAGAAGATTGGAAGAGTTGTGAAATTCATCGTGGATCTTACCATGTCTAACAATGTTCGATTTCTCCTCTCAGAAACACCATTCATTTGTGGTGTTCCTGGTGGAGTCCATTGTGATTGAATTCCATTAAGCTTTAAGTAATCCAAACATTCCTTACTTAAGTATTCTCCTCCTCGATCTGATCGAAGAGTCTTAATACTTCTTTCAAGTTGTTTCTCTACTTCAACCTTATATTCTTTGAATTTCTCAAAAGCTTCAGATTTGTGTTTCATAAGATACACATAGCCAAACCTAGAGAAATCATCGGTAAAGGTTATGAAGTAAGAATACCCACCCCTAGCTTGAATTTTAAAAGGTCCACACACATCAGAGTGAACTAAAACAAGTACTTGTTTAGCACGAGTACCTTTTCCGGAAAAAGGTTTCTTGATCATTTTTCCTTTAAGACATGATTCACAATTCTCATATGATTCAAAGTCAAATGGTGCTAAATAGTCTAACTTTATTAACCTTTCAATTCTTGTCTCATTAATGTGACCAAGTCTACAATGCCACAAGTAAGTGATATTTCTTGAATTATCAAGCTTTGGTCGTTTGTTTTGTATATGAAATAAATTATGTCTACATTCAAGTAAGTACAAACCATTCATAAGAGGAGCATTTCCAATATCAATACCATTATGCGAAAAATAACAATTATTATTGGCAAAACGGAAGGAAAACCCTTCATTGTCTAACATAGGAATGGAAATAATGTTTCTTACAATAGAAGGAACGAAATAACAATTATTCAATTCTAAAACGAAACCCGAGGGTAAATTTAATCTATAAGTTCCAACACGTAGGGCAGCAACGGACGATCCATTTCCTACGCGTAGATCAATTTCTCTTGGTCTAACCTGTCGGCTATCAATGAGCCCCTGCAAATTGTTACAAATGTGTGAGCCACAAGCAGTATCTAATACGCAACAATTCGAGTTTTGTGTAGACATATTTATCTCAATGACAAACATACCTTGATGGGGCCAGATGCACCATGCGTGATCACAACTCCATCAGCAATTGCCTTCGGGCAGTCTCTCTTTCAGTGTCCTTTCTGCTTGCAGTAAAGACACGTCTCCTTCTCCATGTTCACCACCTTCTTCTGGTTTCCAGCCTTACGCTTAAAAACCTTAGCCTTAGGTCCAACCTTTGGCTTCTTGGTTTGCTTAGCCTTTCCCTTTGAGTCATAGCCCTTAGGGTGAGCCTTCGCAGATGATCCAACCAACATAACAGACTTCCTCTTAGGTTGAGCCTGTTCATAGGTCTTAAGCATATTATGGACTTCAGGAAGTGTAGCATCCTTGGCATTCATATTGTAATTCATGATGAATGTGGAATATGAATCCGGCAATGATTGAAGGATGATGATGACTGAAACACGGTTCTCAAATTTGATTCCAGCAGTTGCCAGTTTCTCAATGAGTCCAATCATCTTGAGCACGTGTTCAGACACATTCCCTCCTTCAGACATCCTCATTTTGAAGATTTCTCTAAGAAGATCAAATTCAACACTCTTAGAAACAGTTCCAAAGAGGCTTTTGAGGTGCTCGAGCATTTCATATGGCATCATGTTTTCATGTTGCCTTTGCAGCTCCATAGTCATTGCAGTTAGCATAACACACTGTGCGTTAGCAGCATCATCTTTGTGCTTCTGGTGAGCAACTTTGTCAAACTTAGCAAGCTCAGAAGCAACAGTAGGAGGAGTGGGGATTGGTTCGTCCAAGACGTACTCAATTTTCTCTTGCCTAAGCACCAAACGAATGTTACGGATCCAATCCATAAAGTTTGGACCAGTAAGAGTGCATTTCTCCAAGATCATTATTATGGATAAATTGGCCATCTTTTCAGACCTAGAGAAGTAAACAAATAAAACTGAAATTAATACTCTAAAATAACTTCTATGATCACAATCAGCGACTAAATAAACTAGGACTTTAGCTTTATTCAGTTCTCACTATTTTCACATACTCCTGGCCCCTTTAGAGAGTACGAACCATTATTTTACAATAGTTGTAGTGAGCCAAGATCCATGCTTGCACTATTATAGCCCCAGCTATGGTTGATCACTATAATAACCAAACAGGTAGGTCTCCAAACCAATTGTACAATACAACTCTTGGTTGATCAAAACCATTTTGATCGATGTCCTCAAAATATGTCTGACGCTATGGCGACTCGACATAATTCAAGTAAGTCATAACCATCATACGGCACCAACAATGGCCCTATGAAGGCAACTTTCTTACGGCAAACGGAGTAAGCACTATGGTGCATATTACCCACGAGATTAGTAAGTCCATTTAACCATCAATTATGATGGGTGACATCATGCGATTTAATCGAGACTTAAATTAATTGGGGAACATTTAAATGGGGTATTTAATCACTTGACCAAGATCCCGAACATGCATCACATAATGGGTGTCGCCTACCCAAGGCTCATGCAATGCGGTCCAACAAGTAATGAGTGCCGCCTACTCATACATATCAATTGCGGACTAGCAAGTAATGGGTGCCGCCTACCCCACTACAAGAAAACAGCATTTTAGCAACCACTTTTAGCAACCGATCGATCGGTTGCTAAAATTAGCGACCGATCGGTCTTTTAGCGACGGATGGGAGCCTTTAGCGACGGAAGCGTGAAATCGCCCTTAGAGCGTCCGCACTTTAGCGACGGATGGACCCATCCGTCGGTCCGTCGCAAACTAGCGACGGATGATGTCATCCGTCGCCCGGTTTTAAGGTTTTTTCTTTTTTTTTTTTGGCCGGTCAATGCATTAGCGACGGATGACTCCATCCGTCGCAACACTATATTTAAAAAAAATAATAATAATATAGCGACGGATGGTGGCATCCGTCGCTAATATAGCGACCGATCGCTATATTAGCGACGGATCACCATCCGTCGCTAAAGCCACTATACATCGTCTTCTCCGCTCCCCCTCATCGACAGAACACACACAACACACACAACCATTATCAGCGCGGCTCCATTTTCTCCTCCCCTATTTTCTTCGTTTCTTCACCATTTCAATCAATATTATAGTCATTTCGAAGCTCTTCCATCAAGGAACAAGTGTAGCTATTCAATTGCGTGGTTATTTCCCCATTTCTTCCGCAATCAAAGGTATATATTCCGAACCCTAACTTGTCTAAATTTTAGTATTCTTCATTTTTTTTTCAATTCATTGAATTGTATGCATTCTACTAGTATCTATCATGTTGTGTAGATCAAATTAGGGGGATGAACAAGTTTTAGTTGGTGAATTGATAGACTATAAGAAGTATGATATGGTGGAGATAAACTATAAGAAGAAGTACAAAGTGTACGAACCATTTATCTTGGCAAGTCAAGCACTTCAAGCTGTATTTCTTCAGTTTCCTACCTTGAAAAAGGATAAGGGCGATTGGTTAGCTGTTGTACCTATAAATGCTCGATCCAAAGTTGAGTATGTGGAGAAGGACGAGTCAATTAACAACTCGTACCAAGAAGAAGATGTCGATGGTCAGGCTAGAAAACCTGTACAGGCTACAGTAGAAGTTATTCAGCTGCATGATGATGTTTTCATTGACTTACAACCAGAGTAGATTATAGAGGGTACGTGAGTTAGTACTAGGTAGTTAGATTAGACTTAGATTAGACTTATCTATCAGGCATATAATAAAAAAATGTTCATTACTTTATCTCTTAATGACTTTACATGTTTTATATTCAATTGTGTATGTACTAACACGGATCTTTTTATTGCAGATGCCACGACCCAGGAGGCCACGATACCTGACCCCGCAGTCCCAGAGGGATGATACCGACGGAGAGGACACCGTGCAGGGCTCCCCTTCTGTTTTTGGGACTCCACCTGGGTCGAGCAGGGGATCGACTCCTCATTCCTCCCTCCACGACCCGTGGGCCCACGTTCCAGACGACGGTTGTCCCTTTCAAAGTCCGGAAACTAATAGGTGCCGCCTACCCATACAATAAAAGCGGACTAACAATATTTAAATACAATATTTAAATATTAAATTGCTCATGTAGACATTCAATACATGTGATACAACCAAGTTGGAGCATATAAGTAGTTGTTGTGGATTATTATCATTTTATGTAAGTCAAAATCTAATTAATAAATTCTCTAAGAATTTTCAAAAACATTTGAAACAAGTTTAATAATAATATAATCTTCCAAAGCATTACATTAATATTAAAATGTAGTTTATAAACTATTTATAAACTAACAAACATGTTACTAAATATTATAAACTTATATTTATGTCTCTAGACATTTTAATCACTTTCCAAAAGTATTAATAGGGTTTAAATATAATTTATAAACCATTTATAAATTAAATAACAAGTTTCTAAAACTCTAGGGACCTCTTTACAATTCACAGAAAGCTGAAATTAAGTTTCTGGGGTCAATTTGAAAGTATTTAGTAAATTCTGGGGCAAATCCGCAAGGCACAGAAGTTCAGGGGCTTGAGCCCCAATAAGACAGAAACTGCCAAATTGGGACACAAGTCCATGAAGTTTTCTTTCTTGCCTATTGGACACCACCGAATTCTCTGAAAATATTCAATCGAAGTCCCTGCAACTTAAGAAAGTTTTCCAAAAATTTTAATCATCATCTCAACTTCGAATTGAAGGTCCAAATCGTGTTCTAAACATCATATGTCATCCAAGATGAACTCGCAAGCATTCAATTTCCCAGAAAAATGAAAAACGAAATTTTATTTTTTTTAAAACGTCCGATCGGATTGAACGGAATCAACCCAATCAATTCCGTTCGACCCGGTTCTTGCTTGCTTCATCTTTCCGTTGTTCCAGTGACTCTTCTCCATATAGTTTTGGTTTGATTCGAGGTTTATGTTTACAAAACTTGAAATCACCATTGATGGAGTTTCAAAGCTCCATAAGCCATAAACCAAATCAACCTTGTTTCTTAAAGGGACAGAGAAGAAGAGATTGAAATCGAAGAAGATGAATGATGGTGGTAAGGAGCCAAGCTCCGGTGGAGTACCATCTCCACCTTGCCGGTTACTGTTCCAGCGTGAGGATGGAGTCGACTGACTCCATTCTCCTTTTTTTTTTTTTTTTGATTTTGATTTTCCCTTTTCTATTTATCTAATAAATGAATCTGGAAAATAAAATATGAATGTGATTTATTTCCTTTCTTTAAATATAATATGAAGAATCTGAAAATAAAATACATACGGTAAAAAACCCATCTTTCTTTTCTTTAAATCCAATTAAAAATATGAAAATTTTATACATTCATATACATACAATAATCCACAACAACATTAATTATAAATCATAAACGAATATGGTCATGAATCAGCCCAGCTCCGATACCACTGTTAGTAAAAGTGAGAAAAATTGCCTCTAAGGCTAAGCAGCGGAAGTTTAAAATTTTTAATCTCACTACTGATATGACTATATTCGTTTATTAAACTAGAAGAAATCACTTACGTGTCCTCCAGTAGATAAGCAAATTCACCGGGTACCTGTTCCTCAATCTCCAGACAGAGCCTTGCAATCTCCTCGTCCTGCTGGTTGATTTCTTCTTCGTCAGAGATGAAATCTTCGTCAACAAAATCTCCAAGATGGCTCATCAACAGGTTGATTACTTCCTTCGACCTTGGTATCCACGGGCAATGATTTCTATCAAGAACGCTAGGATGTTTTTCTGTTTATTTCGAGCTAATAGAGAGAGAGAATATTTTCTGACTATCAGAAAGTATTTTTTACGTATGTTGTGAATGAAGACTATTCTTCTTTCTTTCTGATTTAGTCAGTAAGTTGGTTCAGAAAATCACGTAAGATTTTTACCAAGTAAATCTTATTGACTAGGAGACTTCAAAAGTCATCAACTAACCAACAAAGAGATAATAATTAATTATCTCAGTCAAAACAAGAAAAGAATAAGTCAAAAGAAGAAAAAGAAGAGAGAGTCACGTGGGGGCAGCTGAAAGCTGTCCCCAACACGTTTCACATGGCACGTGTTGTGCACGCGCCATCTCCCACTCGCCTGGCGCGTGCCATGCACGCGCCAGGCCTGGCAAAGAGCTGGGCCGAGCGGCCCAGCTGGTTGCTGGTCTTCTTTCTCTTCTTGGGCTGCTCTAAATCCCGCCCAAGTGCACAAGTCTTCAATTAATTAATCAAATCCAATTCAATTAATTATATTTCTAAAATATATTTCACATATAATAAATTAATACTAATCTAATTAATAATAATTCCATTATATATTTTTTATAATAATTAATATTAATCTAATTAATATTTAATCGAATATACATAGCTCGTTTGTAGAAACACCACCTTGAAGTGTGACCCATAGGGCCTTGCATATTAAGCAACAATTCAATTAAGGTCATAATAAATTTCTAGACAATTTATCAGACAATATTAATATGCAAGGAACGTTTGTGAGGAAAACAAACCACCTGTAGCGTAAGGTACTTTGATGATACGGTCCCTTCATTCACGAATACTCGAATGACTCTAGAATATGGTTATGTGTCTATTCTAATAACTTCATTCATTGTCTCTCAATCTTATTAGTCGATCTATGAATTATGTCCAAATACCATTTTGACATATTCACATACGGTGGCCACTGGTTTTGTGATGGCACTAAATATGAGAAGTAAGTATTCTCTCCTAGTATCTATTACGGAGAAATGAATCCTATCTTGGCCCAATCACTCACAGCATATGCTTCCTAATGTACCCAACACATGCCGTATCTACCCTACTTTAAGAGTGCAAGCATTGCGCATGGTCAAAGTACATTATTCCACATATGATGTAGTATTGGCCTCAAGTCTAAGGACTACTAACATCACCCTACACACCGATACTATCATAAACACTTAAATAACTTTACCAAATGGCTTCTCGGTTGGGTATGCCAACACTCTCCAAAGTGTCCATATGTTCATTATGAATAACCAAGTTCATTTGTAGCAGTGAGACCTACTACATCCTCGAAGGATCTAATGCAACATATGCCAGCTTCAGTCGCATCATTGATATCCCGTATCTCAATGACCTTCAGCTGGTGGCTTATTTTAGAACATAATTATTGACACACAAGCTCCCACTAACTTGGTGATTACCTTAAGTCCTTGGGAACATTTTATAGAATAATTCAAACAACCAAATGATATATTCATAAAATGTAATGTCAATTGTATTTAATAATGTATAAATAAATGAACATAAATAAATAACAATAACTGAATGTGATCAAGTACATATCGTCCCTATCGTAGGTTGTCTCTAGGACATATATACTTTCACAAAAGGGCTTTGATTGCTGAAGAAAAGAAGAAGCTTCAAGCAAAAATCGATGCGCTTTGCATTGATACTAGTTCTGAAGTTAGTGAGGTAGAGAGCTCAGACACTGAAGAAGAAGAAGAAGCCACTCTTGATGTAGAGATTGGCAAGGAAGTTTGTGGAATAGCTATGGAAGCTTATCCAGATGTGTCAAACTACGAATTCTTCCTCATGGCCGGTCAGGTAAATAGTCCTACCTCTGACTCTGACTCAGAAAGTGAAGATGATATTGACGTTGATAGAATTCAAGGAGAAATCGAAAGGTTTGAGAAAACTCTGAGCAAACAGCGAGAGAAACTACAGAATGCTGAAACTCTGACCAAGCAAACTACTGAAAAGTATGTTTTGCTGAAAGAAGAGTCAGAAAAGAAGGATGCTGAAATATTGCATCTCAAGAAGTTAATTGCTGAAGCTACAGAGAAGAACTCTCAAATGGCAATAGAATTGGAAGACTATCAGTCCTCAATTCTAAAGTTACTTGTTGAAATACAAGAAATGAAAAAGATGAAAATCAATTTCAAATCTTATGCTGATGCGAGTAATACGCGCTGACTGAACTAAACTCTTATCTGAGAGACCCATCTTAGAAAGAAGGTTTAGGTGCAACGTATGAAGGTGATGATGTAATAATCTTGAGTAAAGACAAATCACCAATTACCTTTGTACGTGCAACTGATAGTGGTCAACCAGAACTCTATCAGATTGGTCAATCTAAGGTTGCTGAAATATGCAATCAAGTACCTACGACCGTAAAGTCTGCTGTTGCTACTCAAAGTAACAAGACTTTAAAAGGAAAACAGGTTGCTGAAAAGCAAACTGTTAGAAAAAGGATGTTGTAAAGCATTCCGCCAAACAAGTTGCCGAAAAGCAATTTGTTAAGTCAAAAGGCAAGAGTACTAAAAGTAATCAGAAGACCTTTGCTGACAAACCTGAATCAAGTAAGGTTGCTGAGACAAAAGCTCAGCATTCTCCGAAAAGTGGACTTGGGTTCAAAACCAAGCAAAGTCAACTTTTTCATGAGTATAAGCAAAGTCAGCAAAGATACTTAAAAGAGATGAACAAAACCAAGCCTAAGAGTTCTGACAAAACTCAAAACGCTAGGACTAGAAGGAACCTTGCGAGAAAAGAACTTACTGAAAAGTATGTTCAGCAAAAAGGTCGACCGAGCAAGACACCACATCAGAAAGTGGACTTGATTAGCAATGATCAAAAGTCTTTCGGCTCAAAACCTTCTAGTTCCTCAGCAAGTAGAAAACAAGTCAAAGTTGAAAAACTCAAGACTTGGGTTTCCACTGGACGCTTTCTTGAACATGTTAATGGACATCCAATATTGGATAATTAACTTGTTTGCTCTTGATTGTGCAGACTTCAGCCACGGAGACAAACAATGCAATTTAGCACTTTGACAGTGGTTGTGGAAAGCACATGACGGGCAACAAGAAAAACCTTATAAACTATAGAGGATGGTCTAAAGGTCCAACAATAAGGTTTGCTGGTGGAGGCTTTGGTTCTACTAAAGGTTATGCTGACGTGAAGTTAGGATGCATTACCATTTCGGGAGTTCTTTATGTCAAAAATCTTAAGTTTAACCTTTTCAGCATGAGTCAATTCGCTGACAAAGGATACTTCATCAAAATCAAAAGTGATGAATGTAAACTTATAGACTTTGAGACAAAGAAGGTTATTATGGTTGCTAGAAGATCAGGAGGTTTGTATACTGTAGATTGGTCTTCAGCAATCATTGAGAAATGCCTTGTCTCAGATCATGATTGCCTTGCTGAAAAAGCATGGTTATGGCATAAACGAACAAGTCACCTAAACTTCAAGACGCTGAATAAGCTGTCTAAAAAGGCACTTGTAGTTGGATTACCTAAGGTTACTTTTAAAAAGGATGGTGTTTGCAATGCATGTCATCAAGGAAAGCAAACCAAATCTTCTTTTAAGAACAAGGCAGTACCGTCAACTACAAAACCTTTACAACTCTTACACATGGACTTGTTTGAATCTTCTTCAACAAGCTATGCTGGTAAGAAGTATAGTCTGGTGGTGGTAGATGACTATTCAAGATTCACTTGGGTAGTATTTATCAAGCACAAGTCTGAAACAAGGACTAAAATACCTAACTTGCTGAATAAGCTTGAAGTCATGAAAAATGACAAGGTAAAAGTCATAAGAACAGACCATGGTACTGAGTTTGTAAACCAGTACATAACTGAGTATTGCAGTTCAAAAGGCATACAACATCAGTTATCCTCAGTAAGGACACCTCAACAAAATGGTGTTGCTGAAAGGAAGAATCGTACCCTTAAGGAATCAGCTAGAACAATGCTTGCTGACACTGAAATAAGTGAAGCTTATTAGGTTGAAGCGGTTAATACCGCCTGCTATACTCAAAATAGATGGTTGATAACTAAGGAATACAACAAAACTCTCTATGAGTTATCTGTTGGAAGACCTCCTAACATCACCCATCTAAGAGTATTTGGTTGTAAATGTTTTGTTCTTAACAATGGTAGAGAATACTTAAGAACATTTCAACCAAAGGTAGACGAAGCGATATTTCTTGGTTACTCCTTGCATAGTAAAGGTTATAGAGTTTACAACAAAAAGGCACAAAAGATCGAAGAATCAGTGCATGTTGTATTCTACGAAAAGTCACAAGGAGTTCCTGCTGAAGAAGAAATATCAGATTGTATGAAGAAGTTACTCACACACGAGCAAAAAACTGAATCTGATGCTAGGAAAGTCAAATCAATTGAACTAAATGATGATTCTGACAATGACTCTCCTCCCCCGAGTCATGACAAGGTAAATATAGTTCATGACAAAGAATTTCCAGCAAAAGACGCAGTTGCTCCGGATGTTGCAGAAACTATGCAACTTCCTGTGCCTGCTGACGAATTACCTCAAACCAACAATGTTGAACAAGCAGTTGCTGATGAACCAATCTCAGCAGAGACACAACAAGATACCAGTAGTACTGAGCAAGTACATACTGAAGAGTCACATGCTAAAGAGCAAACTTATCCAGATCCAAAGAGCAGAAAACCTGTTAATAAATGGATTAGAGATCATCCCTCTACGGATATGATTGGTGATATTGACAAAAGCCAAGTGACTAGATCCAAAGTATCTACTAATCAAGAACTTGCTGAAGAAGCAAACGTGATAGAAGTAGAAGCTTTGTTCTCTTGCTTTGTTTCAGAAATTGAACCCAAGACCATAGAAGAAGCTTTAAAGCATTCCGAATGGATCAAGGCAATGCAAGAAGAACTGGATCAATTTGAAAGGAACAAAGTCTGGAAACTTGTACCCCTTGCTGAAGGAAAGAAAGCAATTGGTACAAACTGGGTGTTCAGAAACAAGCTGAGTGAGTCTGGAGAAGTAACAAGGAACAAAGCACGTTTAGTTGCTCAAGGTTACTGTCAGACTGAAGGATTGGACTATGATGAGTCTTATGCTCCAGTTGCGAGATTGGATGCAATTAGGCTTTCTTGGCCTTTGCTGCTCACAATGACTTCATTGTTTATCAAATGGATGCTAAAAGTGCATTCCTAAATGGTGAACTTGCTGAAGAAGTCTAATTGGAACAACCCCCTGGCTTTGAACTTCCCTCAGAAACCAAGATGGTATACAAGCTTCAGAAAGCTGTATATGGTCTAAAGCAAGCACCAAGAGCTTGGTATGATACCTTAGCTAAGTTCTTGCTGGATAATGGTTTCAAGAAAGGTGAAGTCGACAAAACCTTATTTACCATGAACCGAGATGGTAAAATACTCTTAGTCCAGATTTATGTGGATGACATAATATTTGGATCTAAGGACAAGCAACTTTGTGATGATTTTGCCAAACTCATGACAAATAAGTTTGAAATGAGTATGATGGGTAAATTGAATTATTTCCTAGGATTGAAAGTCAAGCAACTCAAAGATGGAATATTCATAAATCAAGCAAAGTATGCAAATGAAATGCTCATAAAGTTCAGGATCAAAGAGGAAGAAAAACCTGAAAAGATCCCTATGAGTGTTGGTACCAAATTGGGCTATACTAAACAAGATAAGAGTGTTGATGAACACAAGTAGACCTGACATTCAATATGTTGTTTGTGTGTGTGCAAGATTCCAATCTGATCCAAGAGAATCACACTACAAAAAGGCACTCAAGATACTGAAATATGTCAAAGGTACAGTCAATGTTGGATTATGGTATCCTAAAGATTCTGGATTGGAATTGGTTGGTTATTCTGATGCTGATCATGGAGGATCAACTCTTGATAGAAAAAGTACTTCTGGAACTTGTCAGTTTCTAGGTACTAGATTAATATCATGGTTCAGCAAGAAGCAAACCTGTGTTGCCAATTCATCTACTGAATCTGAATACATTGCGTATAGTTGTTGCACAGCTCAAATCCTATGGATTCAACAACAATTAAGAGATTATGGTATTTCTGCAAAAAAAACACCAAACTTTTGTGATAATACAAGTGCTATTGCTATCACGCAAAATCCTAAGTTCCACTCAAGGACAAAGCACATTGATATTAGACATCATTTCATTAGAGATCATGTGGAAAAAGCAGCAAGTCAAAGTATGCTTACATGTACTCTTCATAAAGTCCCTTCCACTGATGTCTTCTAAAAAGAAATGATAGTACACTACATGATTGCTGAAACAGACATTCAGCAAGTAATTCCTTCAAACCGAGTATTTGTTAGGAAACTTGACCACTTGCTGAGACGGGTACTCAGTAAAGAAAAACTTTAAGGAATTGTTGAAACTGCCATTCAGACAATCAAAGATACTGAAACAGGTATTCAAGTATCAAGAGAAAAATCTGAGACGGGAACTCAGCAAAGAGCAAGAATACTTTTCAGATTTTACCTAAGCATATCTCAATATAAAAAGAATTTGCTGAGACGGGAACTCAGAAATGTCTTTTAAAAGAAATATGAGATATTTGATTAAGGGTGAATTTTTAGCAAATACAAGGCTTGTTACCTGAAAAGGTAAGTGCCAAACTCAACTTGAATAAAATCGCTGAAAAGATTCTCATTTATTCAGCAAGCAATTAGTGTTGGAGTAAAAGAGATCAAATCCCGTGAATCAAGGTAAAATCAATTTGTGACGTTAATCATGGCACAGATAAACTTGCTGTAAATCATGACATGAAATACAATCGTGGCCATTGATTTTAAAGCAGTTTTTGATCCAACGGTTGATATTACAAAGAGAAAGTATGCTCTGACGGTTTTTGTTAGTGGTCCACTACGCATTTAATGCAAAGGCTCCACTAACACAGATGAATCTCTGTTTTACCCTGGCTGAGAACTCAAAACCATTGAACTTCTCACACAACAGAGACACTATATAAATGAAGAGTTAGAGAAAGACAAAATTCTTTAACTCACATTTCCTTTCTCTGAAAATTCACTAGCCTGTGCTCTGAATTCACTGTACCTCCGGTAAAAAAGAAACACTCTCTTTTTCGTACATTTCTTAAAACCCTCCTACTATATAAGAGATGGCTCCCAAGAGACAAACCTCTAAGACCTCTAAGACCTCTAAGTCATCAAAGGCATACAGTGTTGGAAAAAGCACTACTCCGGTTGAAAATCTGGCAAACACAGTGAAAATTGTGTTGAAAAACGACCGAGTAACCGAGAGACCCATGCCACCTGCGTATCTCGACACTGAAAAGTGTGAGCAGATGATGCAGTGGGGCAGATTTGCCAAAGAGAAGTATATCAGATACTTCTATGAACAAGATTTAGATGAAGAAAACGAAGAGGCGTTGAACTTGATTAATTAACAAGGCCTTCTTTTCTTCATTACTGCTCGCACTAAGAAAGTGAGCATGTTGGACACAATGGAATTCTACAATAATGCAGAAATCCAAACTCTTACTGACGGACAAGGAGTCACTGAAAAAGTGATTTCTACCTCAGTTCAAGGTGTGCAAATCATCCTGAAATGGATTGATTTAGCAAACATCTTTCAGATTCCAACTACTGGAACTGAAGATGACATCACTGCCACTGATGAAAAAAATTGAAGCCTTCTACAGTGATGTCAGAAACGAAAGAATGAAGAAAGGCGAGATTGCTCCCGTAACTTGGAAAAAGCACGTAAAGAGGAAGCATCTCTGCCATTCACTTGGTCTGGTAGCTCTGCTACTAATCAAAGTCTTAGACTCCCAAGTTGGAGGAATTGACCAAGTTGGCTTGAGAAGGTGGCCATTTCTGATGCATATCCATGAGAATAAAACTGAGCTCAACTGGGCTAAGTACATTTTCAACAGACTTGTTGGCTGTGTTACTAAGTTCAAGGTAAAGGTTGAAGACAACACAGTCTCACCTACCTTTCCAGTGATGTATGGATTGAAAATATGCTACATCCTTGAACACTTCATGATTCAGCTAAGAAACCCATTGTCGATTAAGAAATCAGTATGCAATGTGGGAAGAGCCTTCTACAAGCAGAATGGACCTAAGGTTGCTGACAAGAAGTCAAAGAAGACAACAGCTGCAAATGTTGCTGAGACTGATAATCAGTCCATGAATGCAACAGATGCAGATGTTGATCAGCAAGGTAAGTATACAACAGCTGCAAATGTTGTTGAGAATGCAAAGCTGCAAATGTTGCTGCTGAAGCCACTGCGGTTGCTGAAACTAATGCACCAGTGAAAAATCTAAGAAGAAAAAGAGGAAAGCTGATGATGACACTCAAACTTCAGCGTCATCAGCTGATCCTATTCCAAAGAAGAAACGGACAAAGACTTACCCAAGAAAGAAAACAACGGCACGTAAGTCCGTTCCAATTGTCCATGACTTATCGGATGATGCTCCAGTGGTTGTTGAAACGCAAGCCACTGCAGTAGATGTTGTTGAAGTGTTTGCAGAAGCCTTCAACAATCAACCTAACGTTGATACATCTGTTGATGCAAGACCACATGGCAGTGGAAATGAAATTCCTGCCCAAGTCCCCGATATCTACATTGTAGATAATCTTGATGACAACACTCTGGAACCAGCAAGTGATATTGCTGCAGACTTAAGAAGAGCTGCACTTGCTGAAAATGCTACTGAAGAAATAGTTGTTGAACAAGCAACTAATCCTGTCCCAGAAATTGCTGAAGCTGCAATTGCTGAAGAACCACTTGCTGAGACTACAATGGTTCAAGTCCCAGAGGTTGCTGAAACACAACAAGAGACATTATTTGACGACGCATCTCAAGATGCTGAGAATATTAGACCTAGTTCACCTTTGACCTCTATTGACAAAGTTCAACTGGTGCTGACTGACCTAAGCCAGCAAATGGACTTGGAGATTGAAGACAGCTCCAACAAGTCAGTAGACATGTTCATGACAAGTAGTGAACTTAAAGGTCAAGATGTCTCTGCTCAACTTGTCATTTCTGAGACAAGGGAGAATATTGTTGAATCTGCACAGCCTTCTCAACTAGAGCAAGAAAAGAAGTCTGTTGAAGAATAAGTCCCAGATAATGAAGCTGTTATCTTTGCTGAAAGGACTAAATCACCACCTACCCTTCTTCAGCAGGTAGTTAACTCAGAAATTTGCAAAACTTCACTATCTGAAACTTTATCTTTAGCTAATATAATTGTTTCTTTACAGACTTCTCAAGATACAAGTCAGAAGATTGCTGAAACTTCTGCACCAGAATCCACTACTCCTGTTCAGCAGGTAGATGAAAGTTTTGGTAAAACTACTAAGTTTGAAAACTTAGTAGTTGTATCTAATATAAAGTTATTTCAGGATGAACAATTCAAGGATGCTGCCCAAGCTCCTGAAGCAATGGAAATAGTACCAGCACAACTTAGTGTGCAACATTAGCTTTCTGAACATCAGCAGGTAAATCACGTTACAGTTTTAAACTCTAAAACTATTTTCCAAAACCTTCCTGAACTTAACTTTACTCTCTTTTAGGCTCAAAAGGAGACCACTGAAGTGGTTCACATCACTGAAGATCTTGAAGTTAGTTCAGAAGAACTCTACTCAAACTTCAAAAAGAATAACTTGACCAGAGTTGCTAAGTATGTCAGGAACTGGCAACGGTATAGAAGGATGGATTTCTCTGATCTTCACCTTCATCTGTCCAATGAGAAAACCAGAATCTCTTTACTGAGACTCGAGACATTCGTACACTCAATACTTCCAGAAGAGCTTACATATTCTCAGCTAATGAGCTCGAATCTGATTGCTCTAATCAGAGAAAATATGAAAGGAAAATTCAAGAGTGCCTCTCCAGCTGAACAAGTTGTGACGCTCAATGGTTCTTTTGTACCCGTGGTGGCTGAACCCCACAAAATCAATGAAGAAGAGGAAGTTACAAGTGCTGCTATGTACAAACATATTGAGTTAGTCATACTAACGGACGATGATGAAGATGAAGAGGATGAAAATATCCCAAAGGATACCAGTGATGATATTGAAGGAAAAGGTTCTAAGGACAGCAAGGACGATGATGATGATAATCAAGGTCCTAGTCCTAATGTTGGCGGAGTAAAAATGACAGTTGCTGAGACTGAAAATCAAAACACTGCGAATCAGCAAGCTGAACAAACTCCCAGTCAGCACCAAGAATCTACTCCCGCTCCTGCTGAGACAAGTACTCAAGCAACTGAACAAGTTGCTGAAACTGAAGAAGAGTACGCCAGAAAGCGTGCTGAAATGCACTTAGGCAAAGCTAAGCTTTCTGATGCCGAGTTAGCATTACTCGAAGCCAAGGTCAATGATTCAAACCTTGAAGATGAAGAAATGGATGAAGATTATCAAAGAGCTCTTCAAAACAGTCTACATAATCATGCTAGACATACGCAAAATCTAGACATTGCTCAATCTTCAGGAGTGAACAACACGGAAGTCTCCTCCCTTCCACTTACTAATGGTGAAACTCTAGTTGTTGAGTCAAAAGAGTTGCCCTCAGCAACCACTCAACCACAAGTGCCTGAAGCTAAAGATTTGGGAACCAAGGTTGCTGGCCTTGACGAATCTGATGACGAAGAAGATCTATCTAATTTCTCATCAAATGAAGAAGAAAGAACAAAGAAAATTGAACCCACAGAGGTTGCAATTCCTCCTCCATCTCTTCAAACTGATGAAGGAGATGCTGAGAGAAGTCGCTTGCTGAGAAATGATGATCAATTCGCAACTGAGATCAAATCTCATTCACTTACTCCCTCTCTAGTGTAGTTTCCTAACGTTGAGGATTTTACTCCTAGAATAAAGGCACTAATGGCTGCTCACAAAGCATGCCAAGAAGAGGATGATGCATTGCTTGCTGAGAGTCCGCTTGACATTGGCAAAATACTGACTACAGTGCTGAAACGCACTACTTCTCTTACCATAGCTCAGAAAGACATCAGTCTACATCACAAAAGCTATGAAGAAGATGTCAGTCAAGCACTCAAACTTGCTAAAAGTGCATTGAAAAAGGCTCAGGCTTTCATTGAAGAAAAAGTCGACAATGAGCGCAGACATGAGGAGAACTTGGCTTGTATTAAGGAAGAACTGTCCAAGATAACCACTGATCAGCAAGGCATAATTCTCGAATACAACAGCCTAAGTACTCTTGCTGAAAATTGCAATGAGTTTTTCTCTCTACACATCCGACCGATGATGCAATCCATGTCTAAGGGGGAAGATAAATAAAGAATGTCTTCAAGATCAAAGAAACCCTCTGCTGAAGCGCCATTGATACTGCCTGGTCCACCTCCCAGAGAACCCCTTGCTGAAAAAGAGCAAAGTTATAAGAAACGAGCTGAAACAGATTCTGAGAGAAGTTCAGCAAATCCAGAAAGGAGAAGAACTTCTGCTGAATCTCAAGAATACTGTCACACTGAGAGTCATCAAACTCTGAATGAAGATGATGATAATGATGATGACCAAACAATAGCTCAAGCTATAAGAGCTAGGCCTATTTCTGCCTTAACTCCATCTGGCCAATCCAAACACTTCTCTTCTGACTCAAGATCTTCAGCAAGAGATCAAGAAAATGCTAAGTCAAGAAGAAGAAGGCAAAGACAGGAAGAAAAGAGGCTAGCCAGCATTGCAATTGGCATTGGCATTGAATATACAAAGACCAACAATGAGGAAACAACTCAAAATGTGATGAGAAACCTACATGGTTGCTGGATCATAAAGCTGGAAGATCTTTTGGCCAGTGATTTCTTTCCAACTGTTGTACTTAATCAAATGTACACTTGGATTGAATTGAAAGTGCAAAGAAAATAAAGGGATCCTCCTCCCTACCCAAGGAACATTGCTGCAAAATGGCTGAACTTGAAGATCTTAGTAAGAAGAACTTCTATCGGCAAGAATATAAAACAAGAGCCCGATTTAATCAAACCGATAGATGTTGCTTATTACAGTGATCCTTTAACCAAGAAGTCCAGGAAGAAATATGGCTTGATTCCTTATGAGTATTTTTATCTCACTGCCAAGGATCAAGAAGAAGATCTTCTCTGGTTAAGAAAGATTCATGCCAACAAGGGAATTTCAGATACTCAACTTCTCCATGCTAGCAATTGGGGCATGCACTTGTGGGTACTTCACTATAAAGAAATGAATGGTGAGAACCATCATTATACTGCCTGCAAGAATGCAACGATTATTCAACTTGAAGTCCGTAAGCTACTTGAAGATTACGAGAAGGACTGTGTTGAATTCTCTGCTCTTGCTGAGAAGAGTGTAAGGGAAATTCCTAGGAAATCTTTTGCTGGAATAGCTTAAGTCCCTTGTAAAAAGCTTTGTTTGTTTTGTTTGCTGATTTTTGTAGTTATCTCTGAACTTTCTTGTAAACTTACTGAAAGATAACTATCAGCAATAAACTTTTGACTCTTATTGGTTTTTGATTATGCAAACTACTTATGCTTACTATTTATTATTGTGGAAGATGAGCGTAGCAATTACGCTAATTATGATGATGCCAGCGAATATATGGAAGACCAACCCGCCCCACTGAAAGTATATATGTCCTAGAGACAACCTACAATAAGGACGATATGTACTTGATCACATTCATTTATTGTTATTTAATTATGTCCATTTATTTATACATATTTAAATACAATTGGCATTGCATTTTATGAATAGATTATTTGGTTGTTTGAATTATTCAATAAAATGTTCCCAAGGACTTAAGGTAATCACCAAGTTAGTGGGAGCTTGTGTGCCAATAATTAAGTCCAAAAATAAGCCACTAGCTGATGGTCATTGAGATACGGGATATCAATGATGTGATTGAAGCTAGCATATGTTGCATTGGATCCTTCGAGGGTGTAGTAGGTCTCACTACTACGAATGAACTTGGTTATTCATAATGAGCATATGAACACTTTGGATAGTGTTGGCATACCCAACCGAGAAACCATTTGGTAAATCTATTTAAGTGTCTATGGTAGTATCGGTGTGTAGGGTGATGTTAGTAGTCCTTAGACTTGAGGCCAATACTACATCATATGTGGAATAATATACTTTGACCATGTGCAACGCTTGCACTCTTAAAGTATGGTAGATACGGCATGCGTTGGGTATATTAGGAAGCATATGGTGTGACTGATTGAGCCAAGATAGGATTCATTCCTCCGTAATAGATACAAGGAGAGAATACTCACTTCTCATATTTAGTGCGATCACAAAACCGGTGGCCATCGTATGTGAATATGTCAAAATGGTGTTTGGACATAATTCATAGATCGACTAATAAGATTGAGAGACAGTGAATGAAGTTATTGGAATAGGCACATAACCATATTCTAGACTTATTCGAGTATTCGTGAATGAAGGGACCGTGTCATCAAAGTACTCTACGCTACAGGTGGTTTGCTTTTCCTCGCGAACGTTCCTTGCATATAATATTGTCTGATAAATTGTCTAGGAATTTATTATGATCTTAATTAGATTGTTACTTAATATGCAAGGCCCTATGGGTCACACTTCAAGGTGGTGTTTCTACAAACGAGCTATGTATATTTGATTAAATATTAATTAGATTAATATTAAATCATTATACATAAATATAATAGACTTATTATTAATTTGGATTAATATTAATTTATTATATATGGAATATATTTTACAAATATAATTAATTAATTCAAATTGGATTTAATTAATTAATTGAAGACATGTGCATTTGAACGGGATTTAAAGCACAAAAGGAAGAGAAAGAAAGAATAGGAGAGAAGAGGAGGGTAGCTAGGCCGGTTGGCCCAGCACATGAGGCTGGGCCTGGCCCAGCTCACGTGAACAGCCTGGTCATGGCTGTTAACGCCTCTCTCATCTCTCTACTATTTTTCTTTTATTTCTTTTCCTTGTTTTATCTTTTTTTTCTGATTAGTTAGTTAGTTGAGTACTTTTGAAAACAACTAATTAAATTCAACTTGCTTGGTAAAAGCATACGTGAATTTAGCTAACTGACTAAATCAGAAATAAAAGAAAAGTCTTCATTCAAGCATACATAGAAAACCTAATTTTTTCTTCAGAGCTCAAAACAAACAAAAGAACTTCCTAGCGTTCTTCGTAGAAGCATTACTCGTGGATACCAAGGCTGAAGAAAGGCAAATCAAGTTGTTGATGAACCAGTTGGACGATTTCATTGAAGAAGACGAACAGGTTAAACAGTTGATTGAAGAAGAAGATGGAAAGCTCCATCAAAACAAATTGTTGCTGATTTAGCTTTGCTACTAGAAGACACGTAAGTAATCTTCTTTTAGTTTTAATAATAAACGTGATATAGTCATTATCAGTTTAGTGACAAAATAAAATTTTAAACTTCCGCTGCTTAGCCTTTGAGGCAAAATTTCTCACAAATACTAAAAGTGGTATCGGAGCTAGGCTGATTCAATGACTAAAAATTCGTTTATTATTACTGTTGTTGTGGATTAAGATTAATTTTAATGTGCATGATTTATATTCTGTTTTGAAATTGGATTTTAAATATTAAAAAAAAAAAAGAAAAAAGAAAAAAGAGTTTGGGGAAGATGATGAATAGTAACCCGCGGGTTACTATTCATCCACCATTGTTGGTGGTTCCATTTCCTCCATTTCCCTAGGGGTTATATATGTCAATCTTCTCCATTTTTCGGCCTCTTTCTATTGCACCCATCAAATTCGAGTTTAGAGATTCGTAGATAAAGTTTGATTTAGGTTCATGGAGCTTGAAACTCCATTAATTGGGTTTCTTCCAAGCTTTGTGTTCTTGACTCAAACTAAACTAAAATTGGGTGTAATAGATTCGTGGAAACATGGAGAACAACATAGCATGTTGAACGGATCGAATTGAGCAACTCTTGCTCAAGGTCGAACTCGACCGATTTAAAAAAAACAAAAATTTCTTTAATCTGTTTTGAACGGATTTATTCATGCTTTGATTCGTATTTGATTGAAGGATAATGTTTAGAACATCATTTAGAACACTAGATACGATTTGGGATTGATTCTTGAAGGGTTTGGAAACCTTTGTTAATTACAGGGACTCAATCGAAACTTTTTAGGAAGTATAGGGGAGTGTACATTGGCAAGAAAGAAGAATTTGGGGACTCAGATCGCAATTTGGCAGTTTATTATCTTATTGCGGCTCAATCCCCTAAACTTTTGTATGTTACGAATTGACCCCAGAACTTCCAGAAGATTTTAGATAGGACCTAGAAACTTCATTTATCATTCTGCAAATTACAAACAGGCCCTTAACGTTTTGGAAACTTAATTTCTACTTTATAAATAGTTTATAAACTACATTTATGCACTTTTAACACTCTAGAAGGTTAAAGAAATGCTTGGAGGCATTATTAAAAGTTTATAGCATTTAATAATTAGTTCATAAATAGTTTATGTAATATGTATTATTGATAATATAATATTTTGGAAGATTATATTATAATAATGACATATTCATAGCTTATGAATAGTTTATAAACTATAAAAGATATTAGTATATTGCTTTAGAAGATTATACTAATATGCATACTAATTATAAATGATTATAAATGAACATGTAATTCATAAATTATATTTATGAATACTTCATATTATTTTTAATCCACAACAACCACTTTACTTATCAAGCTTGATTGCACTAAGTGTATTGAATGTCTACATGATTTATTCAATTCATTTAAATACCGTTAGACCGCTATTATTGCATGGGTAGGCGGCACCCATTGTTTTTCGGACCGCATCTGTCATATGCATGGGTAGGCAGCACCCATTACTAGTCCGCAGTTGATATGTATGAGTAG
Source organism: Plantago ovata (assembly GCA_028274465.1). NCBI lineage: Eukaryota > Viridiplantae > Streptophyta > Magnoliopsida > Lamiales > Plantaginaceae > Plantago > Plantago ovata. Next base: position 62,512,673 of record CM051457.1, read on the forward strand.
GCGGCACTCATTACTTGTTAAACCGCATTGCATGAGCCTTGGGTAGGCGGCACCCATTATGTGATGCATGTTAGGGATCTTGGTCAAGCGATTAAATACCCCATTTAAAAGTTCCCCAACCAATTTAAGTCTTGATTAAATCGCATGATGTCACCCATCATAATTGAAGGTTAAATGGACTTACTAATGTCATGGGTAATATGCACCATAGTGCTTACTCTGTTTGCCGTAAGAAAGTTGCTTTCATAGGGCCATAGTTGGTGCCGTGTGATGGTTATGACTTACTTGGGTTATGTCGAGTCGTCATAGCGTCAGGCATAATTTGAGGACATTGATCAAAATGGTTTTGATCAACCAAGAGTTGTATTGTACAATTGGTTTGGAGACCTACATGTTTGACTATTATGGTGATCAGCCATAGCTGGGGCTATAATAGTGCAAGCGTGGATCTTGGCTCACTACAACTATTATAAGATAATGGTTTGTACTCTCTACACGGGTCAGGAGTATGTAAAACTAGTGAGAATTAAATAAAGCAAAAGTCCTAGTTTATTTAGTCGCTGATTGTGATCATAGAAATAATATTAGAGTATTGATTTCAGTTTTATATTTACTTTTTTGGTCAAATAAGATGACCAACTTATCCGTTAGAATTATCTTGGAGAAATGCACTCTTACTAGTCCGAACTTCGTGGATTGGATCCGTAACGATCGTTTTGGTACTAAGGCAAGAGAAGATTGAGTATGTCTTGGACAAGCCAATCCCTACTCCTCTCACTAATCATGTTGAGCTTGCTGCATTTGACAAAGAAGCTCATCAAAAGCATAAGGATGAAGCTGCTAATGCATAGTGTATTATGCTAGCTGTAATGATTATGGAATAGCAAAGGCAACATGGAAACATAATGCCATTTAAAATGCTGATACATCTCAAAAGCCGCTTCGAAACTGTTTCCAAGAGTGTTGAATTTGATCTTCTTAGAGAAATCTTCAAAATGAGATTTTCCAAATGAGGAATGTATCTGATCACGTGCTCAAGATGATTGGATTCATCGAGAAACTGGCTAGTGTTGGAATTGCATTTGAGAACCGTGTTGCAGTCATCATCATCCTTCAATCATTACATGATTCATATTCAACGTTCATGATGAATTACAATATGAATGCCAAGGATGCTACACTACCTGAATTCCATAATTTGCTTAAGGCTTATGAACAGGCTCAATCTAAGAGGTAACCTGTTTTAATGGTTGAACTGTCTGTGAAAGCTCACCTTAAAGAGCAAAGGCTCGAAAGGTAAAGCTAGACAGAATAAGACTGGAAGTCACAAAAGGTGGTAACGTGGAGAAGGATACATGTCTTACTGTAAGCAGAAATGACACTAGAAGAGAAACTGCCCAAGACAAGGGGCTAATGGAGTAATGCATTGTGCATCTATCTCCAATCAATGTATGTTTGTCCCTAAGATAAATATGTCTACAGAAACTCGAACTGCTGAGTGTTGGATACAACTTGTGGCTCGTACAGTTTAATATGTACAAGGGCTATTTGACAGCAGACCGGTTAGACCAAGAGAAATTGGCCTACGCGTAACAAATGGATCATCCATCACTTATTAGCGTATAGGAACTCATAAATTAGATTTATCCTCAGATTTTATTTGGAACTTGATAATTGTTATTTCGTTCATTCTATTACTAGCAAATATGAATGGTTTATATTTGATAAACTGTAGACATACTTTATTGCATCTTCAAAACAAACGAGCTAGGCTCGATAATCCTAGAAACACCGCTTACTTGTGGCACTGTAGACTTGATACATCGACGAGACAAGAATTTCTAGGCTAAAGAGGTTAGACTACTTAGCACCATTTGATTTAGAATCATGTTGGAATTATGAATTCTGTCTCAAAGGTAATTTGTTCAAGAAACCTTTTTCAAGGAAAAGGCATACGTGCACAACAACTACTTGAGTTAATTCATACAATGTGTATGGACCATTTGAAACTCAAGCTAGTGATGATTACTCTTACTTTATAATTTTTACTGATGATTTCTCTATATTTGGACATGTGTATCTTATGAAACACAAATCTAAAGTATTGGAGAAATTCATTGAGTACAAAGCTGAAGTAGAGAAACAACCTGAAAGAAGTATTAAGACTCTTCGATTAGATCAAGGAGCATAATACTTATATGGTGAGGTTTTGAATTATTTAAAACTACATGAAATTCGATCAGAATTGGCTCCTTCTAGAACACCACTAATGAGTGGTGTTTCGGAAGGGAGAAATCAAACTTTGTTAGACATGGTTATATCAATGATGAATTTCAGTACTCTTCCAACTTATTCATGGGGATACGTATTATCGAACGCAATCCATATTCTGAATAGAGTTTCATCTAAGTCAGTCGAGTAAACACCATGTGAGTTATGGGATGGCATGAGGCCAAACTTATCACATATTAGAACCTGGGGTTGTCAAACATATGAAAAAAGAATGCTCGTTGACATGATTGGAACCTAAAAGTGAGAAATGTTATTTTGTAGGATATCCAAATGAAACCAGGAGGTTACTGATTCTATATGCCAGAAATACATAATATCATCACATCTTGACAGGCGGCCTTTCTAGAAGATGATTATGTTTTTTCAACCAAAGTGGAGGCAATAATATAGAACTTGTGGAAATCACAAGAATAACACTTAGGTAGAAAGGTTGTCAAATGGTTGTGACAACATTTAAGTGGGAGCTCAAGAAAGGTCTTATGGCTCAAGGCACATTTCTAGGTAGATATTTGCCAGACAGTGGGAGCATTTTAAGAAATTTTGAGAATTTTAAAGATGCCCCATCAAACCTCAACCCTTTGACTGAACCGACGGAAACGGTTCAACCGGCCAAACTGACGAGAACGGTTTAGACGGTCGAGTCAGTGGGAGCGATTCAACCGACCGAACCAGCAGGAATGGTTCAATCGGCCAAACCGATGGGAACGGTTCGGCCGACCTACTTGAGGCTAACCACTCAAAATTCAGCCGCAATGCTTGCTCCTGATTCTTCTACAACTATACAATAGATTGAAACAGTTCAATATTCTCACAATCAGAATAAACTGCCTGTACAAACGAAATATATGTCGCACTCCCTCTCTAGTGCCGTTTCCTAACGTTGAGGATTTTACTCCTAGAATAAAGGCACTAATGGCTGTTCACAAAGCATGCCAAGAAGAGGATGATGCATTGCTTGCTGAGAGTCCGCTTGACATTGGCAAAATACTGAATACAGTGCTGAAACACACTACTTCTCTTACCATAGCTCAGAAAGACATCAGTCTACATCACAAAAGCTATGAAGAAGATGTCAGTCATGTAAGAAAATACGGTCAGAGTTACCCCTAGGGTACGCAGCGGAATTTCAAAAATTTTCTTAACATACAAGTTAATTGATTATGTATATGTCGTATATATATAAACACGTCAATTAGAAGACTAACCTTACTTCCAAAGCAGCTTCCAAGTCTTATAATAATCTGGTGTATCTTCTCCTTCGCCGAAGTCGAAGATATCTGCAATACTCTGATTATCTGCAAGACAATAAGAGTTAGTTTCCAGCTCCTAGAACCTCAACCTTGGTATCCACAGATGAACAACCTATCGGAAGAATGCTAGGATATTCTTTGTGTGACCAAGAAGACGGGGCGGTGATTCCTCCGGCAGAGGTGGCGCGCGCGTGTGGCTATAGAGAGGAGGGGAGAGCTTTTATTTTCTCTAAGAAAACTGGGTAGAATAACTGTGTGTAAAACTGTATCCAAAGCTCTCTAATAGTCTACTATATATAGTAGTCAATAGAATCCTAAAGCATAAGCAATTAGACTTCGTAAGGGAATAACAATCTAATTCTTATCGCACTAGGAAACCAATATCAAGTCTAGATTCATTCCCAATCAAATTAAAACTCAATCAGAAAAATCTAACTTATCCCTTGGACTTCTAATAGAGGAAGGAGTCGAACTCCTTCCCCTACTCAGCTCCTGCGCGCGCGCGCGCTCTCCCAGGGACAATAGGTGGGTCCCGATTTTGGGACCCACTTATAGTTCTAAGGCAATTCAAACTCCAAGTAGATTTTTCCCAAGTGCATATGTTAATTCTAAATTAACATATCCTTCCAAATCAAATCTCTATTATATTTCCAAAATATAATCTTTAATTGTATTTACATAAAATACAATTAATTAGCCAATTCAATTAATAATTCCAAATCATTAATTCAGCCACCAAATATTATAATTAATTCCAAATCAATTATAATCCATCAATCACAATTAATTTCAAATTAATTGCGATTCCATCTTCAAGGATATTCTGATAGGCTGAATCACCACATAGTGTGACCCATAGGGCCTCATCGTATTAAGCAAGTCCTAGACTAGGCAACATGGAATTCCTAGACGGTTCCATTTGCAATATTAATACATGAGGACATTTGAGAGGTTTCTCAAAGCTAACCCTTTCGTTGCGAAGTCTGTTGCGCTCAACGCGGCGATGGTAACGTCCCTTCATCTGACTTGCTCGAATGTATCTAGGATCGATGAAGTGTCTATCCCAATAATACAGCCACGGGCGTCTCAGGGAGTTGCTTGGTTAAGATATACTTATGACCATCATAATATATCATTTGCACTGTCCAGTGACTTTACCAACACAACTATGCAGACTATGAACAGTACTCTCCTGTGCTACACTTGAGAGATGAATCCTTCACAGAATCACTTATCATCCCCATTTGTATGTAGCCATAATCCTGGATCGTGTCTTAGGTCAACTGCTTATTCAGAGCTGACATCGACGGGTCCACCAAGGATATGGAGCAACAAATGTGATGATAAAGTCATGTAAGTACAAAGGACGACTGGCATCACTTCGTCAACTTACCGATTCCCATAGACACTTCGGTGTAGAGTATACATCGATGGGAGTGTCCGGTGGGTACTTCCATTGTTCGATAATCCTTCTTCGAACAACTATGCGCAGTTATGGGAACGTTTCTCGATTGTCCAACAATCCGTTCCGTGGCCGTGGGATCGGCTCACACTTGTTCCAACAAGTATAACGTCCACGCATACTAGTCTCGTCTGGTTCATTCAGACCCCTACATCCGAGATGAACCTCGACTAGGGAGAGTTTGAGATAGATGATAACTCACATAGCTCCCACTATCTGTGTGATTGGTCATCTATCCGAGGGACATGTTTAATATCAATACAGACAGTAATAGAGATATGACATGCTGCATGCCTGGTGTAATATAAATATGAAAGTGATACTCAATAGTAAAAGCAACAAACATATATTATATTACGTTGACCTGTGTAATAGTACATATATGCCCTCTATAAGGGCTCTACGCCCTTAGTAAGGACTATCTCTAGGACATATACACTATCAATCTCCCACTTGGACTAGAGCCAGTCACCTTTATGCCTAATACCCAGATTAGCATAATGTCTTAAGTGGACTTCCACAGATAAGACCTTGGTGAAAGGATTTGCCACGTTGTCCGTGGTAGAGACACGTTCTATACTAACTTCTCCTCTATCTATAATCTCACGTATAACGTGATATGTTCTAAGTACATGTTTGTTCTTTTTAGTAGATCTAGGCTCCCTAGCTTGAGCGACGGCGCCCGTATTGTCATAATAAATCGTTATTGGACTGGGAGCAGGAACAACCCTCAATTCCTTCAAGAACTCTGAAATCCAGACAGCTTCTTTCGATGCTTCTGATGCAGCAATGTACTCGGCTTCTGTGGATGAGTCAGCAACTGTGGCTTGCTTAGAACTCTTCCAACAGACAGCTCCTCCGTTCAATTTGAATACTAACTTCTCCTCTATCTATAATCTCACGTATAACGTGATATTTTCTAAGTACATGTTTGTTCTTGTTTGTAGATCTAGGTTCCCTAGCTTGAGGGACGGCGCCCGTATTGTCACAATAAATCGTTATTGGACTGGGAGCAGGAACAACCCTCAATTCCTTCAAGAACTCTGAAATCCAAACAGCTTCTTTCGATGCTTCTGATGCAGCAATGTACTCGGCTTCTGTGGATGAGTCAGCAACCGTGGCTTGCTTAGAACTCTTCCAACAGACAGCTCCTCCGTTCAATTTGAATACGTATCTTATCTGTGACTTAAAGTCATCAGGATCTGATTCAAATCCAGCGTCGACATATCCAGACATCTTTAATTTTGGTTCTCCACCAAACACCAAGAACATCTCTTTAGTCCGTCGAAGGTACTTAAGAATGTTCTTTACAACAGTCCAGTGAGGTACTCCTGGATTCTGTTGGCGTCGACAAGTGACACTAAGCGCATATGTCACACCGGGCCTTGTGCAATTCATTGCATACATTATAGACCCTACTGCCGAAGCATAGGGCACACGACTCATTGCATTTCTTTCTTCATCAGTTTTAGGACCATCCTTAACTGATAAGACAATCCCATGCCTAGCTGGGAGAAAGCCTCTCTTTGAGTCGTTCATCTTATAACGCTTCAGTATTTTGTCGATGTAGGTGGACTGTGTCAATTCTAACATCCTCTTGGATCTATCTCTAAAGATCTTGATCCCTAGGATGTAGTTCGCTTCACCCAAGTCCTTCATCGAGAAGGTACTTGATAACCAAACTTTAGTCTCTTCTAGCATAGAGACGTTGTTTCCCATGATCAAAATGTCATCAACATAAATGATCATGAAAACGACTCCCTTGTCGCTGTGCCTAGCGTAGACACAGAGATCTTCCTTGCTTCTGATGAAGTCGAACGATTTGACAGCTTCATCAAAGCGGATATTCCAGCTCCTTGACGCTTGCTTTAGCCTATAGATGGATCTTTGTAATTTGCATAGAGCAGTTGGCCTGGTTTTACTAATAAAACCTTCCGGTTGTACCATATAGACCTCTTCCTCAAGGTTGCTATTGAGGAAGGCAGTCTTTACATCCATCTGAAAGTATATATGTCCTAGAGACAACCAACATTAAGGACGATATGTACTTTACCGCATTCAGCTTATTGGTATTTATTTATGTTACATTTATTTCAGCATACATAAATACAATTGGTATTACATTTACTGGATAGATTATTTGGTTGTTTGAATTATTCTGTAAGATGTTCCCAAGGACTAAAGATAATCACCAAGTTAGTGGGAGCTTGCGTGTCAGAACTTGAGTCCTAAAATTAGCCACTAGTTGATGGTCATTGAGATATGGGATATCAATGATGCGATAGAGACTAGCATGTGTTGCATCAGATCCTTCGAGGATGTAGTAGTTCTCACTGCTGCGAATATCTTGGTTATTCATGATGAACACATGGACACTTTGGAGAGTGTTGGCATACCCAGCCGAGAAACCATTTGGTAAATTCTATTTAAGTGTCTATGGAAGTATCGGATTGTAGGGTGATGTAATAGTCCTCAGACTTGAGGTCAATACTACATCATATGTGGAATAATATACTTTGACCATGCGCAACGCTTGCACTCTTAAAGTAGGGTAGATACGGCATGCGTTGGGTATATTAGGAAGCATATGGTGTGAGTGATTGGACCAAGATCAGGATTCATTCCTCCGAATAGATTCAAGCAGAGAATACTCTACATCTCATATTTAGTGCGATCATTAGTCAGTGGCCACTGCAAAGATATATGTCAAAATGGTGTTTGGACATAATCATCTAGATCGACTGAGAAGATTGAGAGACAATGGATGAGTTATTGGAATAGACACTAATCCATATTCTAGACTCATTCGAGTATTCGAGAATGAAAGGACCGTATCATCAAAGTACTCTACATCACAGGCAGTTTGTATCTCCTCAACAAACGTTTCTTACATATTAGTATTGTCTAGTGACGATTGTCTAGGAATATTCACTGAGACCTTGATTTGATCATTGCCTAATATGTGAGGGCCTATGGGTCATATACAACTAGGTGACGATTCTCCCGATTAAGCATTAGGGTAAATTAAATGTCAATTGGATTGATAAGATTTGATTTACTATTGTCAATGACATTTAATTTGATGGAAATTATTAATTAAGTTAAAATGAATTTATGACTTAATTACTATATTAAATAAGATATCAATTGGATTGATAAATATTTAATTTAATATTGTTGAGAATGTTCTATTTGATAGAATTAATTAATTAAGCTGAATTGAATTCAATGTACTTAATTAATTTATACTTTTAGAAAGTAAATTAATCAAATTAGATTTAATTAATAAAAGAAGAAAAGAATAATTAGATTAAATTGGATTTAATTAATTAAAGTTAGAATGTGCATTTGAACCAATTTAGAATGAGGTTCAAGTGTTAAAAGCCCAAAAGAAAAGGATTGATAGTAGTGGGTTTCGAACCCAAGACCTCCAGCTCATTGACTAGTATACCAGCCGACTGGGCTAGGCCCATGTAAACTAGATTATGCGTTTTATACAGATATATCCATCAGTCGGCGGCTGAGATCAGTAAGTAAGGGTTTTTACGTGTTGTTGCTGATTGTGGCTCAGAGCTTTCCTTCTCTTTTGGGTTTCTTCTATACGGTTATATTCGTTCTAACTCTTTTCTTTTCTTCTTTGATTAATTCTCATTTTATTATGATCTTTGAGATTTCTTGTTTTGCTTAATGTAGATTATGAATATGGATTTCCTAGCATCCATGGAGAATTCATCAACGAAGAATTGAACTACGTTTGACTTGATCCTGGGGGTACGTAGGCAGCTTAGAATTGTTCTGAGTTCAGTCAGAATCTTTAGAAGATCATCAATTGTTCTTTGAAGAACAAATTCATGATTAGATCATTCATTAATGGAAGCTGGAAGCTGGATAACGGGTAAGCCATTTATATGAAGCATGTTAAATGATTATTCAATCAACGATCCATGTAGGAAAATTTTGAATTCCGCTGCATTAACCTTAGAGGTAATTTCCTACAATTACTAACAGTGGTATCAGAGCTAGGCTGATTGAATGACTTATTTGCATGTTATTTTATGTTTATTGTGAGTTTATGTTTGAAGGAATTTTGTTTCTGCTAATTATTATATTAACAAACTGAGTTCAAATCGTTTTTGATATCGATTGAATAATGAATCGAACTTGGTTTGATTTAATGAACATAGTTTATTAATCTAATAATTAAACCGAAGAACAATATGAACAAAAAGGCAACAGAAAGATGATTTGGAATCTCCTGGCCACCGAAAATTGAATTATTGAACTGGGTTAATCTTTTGGGTTCGACCCTCTCATCATCTTCCATTGCTGCCAGAGCGCAGCTCCTGTCGCTGCCATACTAACGAGCAACCGGGCTCAATCGATTCGTCAAACTAGGTTCGGATCGATCGAGCTTGCTTGCTCCGTTTCGTGCGCACTTCGCACAACCCCTTAGAATCGAATTCTCACCGGAAACCCATGGAATTGCACGACTCGCGATCTGTCAAGATCGATTCTATCGATCAGATAAAAAAAAAATTGGGCGTTTTTTTTATTCTTGAGGGATTTGATTCAATTGATTGATGATATAGGTGGAGAGATGATGAACAATGGAGGATTCATTGTTATATTCGAGTTTAGAACATCGATTGGGTGATTGAATTTGAAATTGGATTCAAAACCTCCATTGTTGGACATAGTTGCAAGCTTTGAATATTTACAGGGACTCAATTACAAGTTTTCAGAAGACCAGGGATTGAATTGAATGTTATGAAAATATTGGGGTTGGTTTGAAAGAATGTCGAAGATCAGGGACCTCTGTTATCCAATTCTACAGATTCTTCTGCCTTATTGTGGCTGAGGCCCCTGCACTGTTGAAACTACTAATTTCAGTCCCTGATTATTTAAAACTTCAATTCAGTCCAATTAAATTAGATTTGTACTTCTAGAAATTGTACATTAGCCCTTTAATACTTGGTATGTTCAATTTAACCCTGATAAGTTTTAGTAAATTCGTATAAGTCCTCTGAAAATTTAAATTGGACCCCTAGAGTTTTAGAAACTCAATATTTGATTTATAAATATTTTATAAATTAGATTTGTATCCTAATATAACATTTGGAGGCTTATAATAATGTTTGGTGGCATACTTGATGTTTATAATATTTAAAACTTGATGGTTAGTTTATAAATAGTTTATAAACTATGTTTAAATATTAATATATTCTTTAGAAGACTATATTATTATAGAAATCTTGTTTTAAATATTTATAAACTTCTGGATAATTCATAAATGAGATTTATGATTTATAAATTATTATAAATTTGATTTATAATTTATTCTAATTTCTTGGAAATTAGTCACTGTTTTATTTTGAAATAAAACATTTATAAATACTTTAGAAGTATAATGATGAGACAAATTTTATTTTCTTGCAAACTTTAAACTCACAAGTACTTGCTCACATATGTTTGATTTCCTATATGATTTACTTTAAATCAGTATAGCAATTTATGTCCGCTATGTATGGGTAGGCGGCACCCACTAGTTTCCGGACCGCATCTGTCATATGCATGGGTAGGCGGCACCCATTACTTGCTTGTCCGCATATTGTATGCATGAGTAGGCGGCACTCATTATTTGTTTGCCCGCGAATTGTATGTGTGGGTAGACGGCGCCCTATGTTTGATAGTTATCTAAGATCTTGTTTAAGCGATTAAATACCCCGACATAAATGTTCCCCATCTAAAATTTAAGTCTCGATTTGATCGCACGACGTCACCCATCATAATTGAATGATGAATGGAACCATCTAATCTCATGAGTAATATGCACCATAGTGCTTACTCTGTTTGTCGGTGGAAAATCTCTTTCATAGGTTCATAGTTGGTACTGTGTGATGGTTGTGACTTACTTGGGCTATGTCGAGTTGCCATAGCGTCAGGCATAGTCTATAGGACGTCGATCAAAGTAGCTTTGGTCAACCAAGAGTTGTATTGTACAATTGGTTTAGATACCTACCTTATTTGGCTATTACAGTGATCAGCCATAGCAGGGGCTGTAGTAGTGCAGATTTGGATCTTGGTCATTAAGATTCATATTAGAAATGAATCCGTATTCTTCCAATGGGGTCGATGAATATGATAAAATTAATGGAACTAAATAAGTCAAAAGGCCTTGATTATTTAGTCGCTGAATTAGGATATTGTGAATTGTTATTTGAAGTTGAGTTAAATTTAATTCACGCTTTATTTACATTATGTTTTATAAGGTTGTTGTAGAATGGCATTGATGAATACTATTAGTTTAATTTATTTACCAATGACATTTTGACTGTACTGTGATCTGGGTTTGATTTAATTGAGTTTGTCTTGGACATGCACGTACCCAAGATTGTCTTGTGTTTGAATTTGAGTATTTCGAGTTGGACAAGAATACTTATATTAAAGACAAGGACAACTATGTAACGTATTCGACTTAGGCGTGTATGGTACACAAGTAGCTTACACAACATGAGAATATGAAGACATTATAGAAGATACCTCTTAGAACATGTATGATGAACAATGACTTTGGTCAACCTCTATTATAGAGTTTGGCTAACTCAGTGGGAGTACAAGTTCTTATGATAGTCAATGTGTATTGTCTTTAAATGTTGAAATTTGATTTCTCCTCACAAGCTCTCATATTATTTGGAATAAGAAAGTCAATTGAGGATGTTGAAATTCTTAGAGAATATTGCTTAACATTTCTTCAATTAATTTGTTATTAAGTCACTTCATGATTTGTATTAATTTCATAGTGAATATTAAATACAATAGAAGTGAAATTGACTAAAGCTGCTTACTACTCATAGTCTTTTGCAAGAACATCATCCATGGGTAATGGTGCTCATAGTGAGCGGTTCTATTAAACCAATCCGCAAGGAATGGAAAGTAGAATAAATATACTAAGAGCTGCTCTAAGTATAGTTCCATTTATCTTAAAATGACCTTGGAAGAAAGAGTAAATGTCTAACGAATAATTCACTCTATTGAAATTATAGTAATTCAATGAGAGTATGGGTAGCAAAGTTTGATTCCTTGAACTTAAAGCAATTATTGCTTAGAGATTCAAGCACATTATTGCGTATTGAAAGTTGGTTATGTCTATGAAGTAATTTTAGTATTGGATACTAATTACAAATGAAATTATTTGACTATTAATTTCATATGTTAAGAACATTGTTCCTGTACTTGTTAAGACGATAATGGATTTACCTACTATTTAGTTACACTAATAGTATAGAGGTAGATGTCTTTAAGAACATGGATCAAAAGTTCTTAACCATAAGACATGACTTTGTCAATACACGATAAGAAGACCAACATAACAAACCAATTTTCCAAAATTATGTTGTTTGTCAACTTGGTTGAACTTGTGAGATAAGAATGACAAGTGTTAAGTAAGTTAGACTACTTAACACCATTTGTTTTGAAACATATGAATTGTAGTTTTATCTTATAATTAATTGGTATTCACTAGATCTTTTTGGAAAGGGATGAATACCAAATAACAATTTGAAAAGACACACATTGCAAGGCATGTGTGAGCATTTAAATTGGGAATTGTCCTAATTCACCATGTAATTTATATTTGCCTTGGTCTAAACACTTGCGCTTACGAATATGCGAGTTCACTGCCCTTGAGAAGTACAAGGTCACAATGCTGAATAGATTAAACATGTTGTACAAAGTGTTTTATTCTTTGATTTGGTCAATATAATACTTAGAACATGGTTATGGATTGTTATGAAAGGCCATGGGTTCTAATAGAGTGGAATTAATTAAACCTTGTTAGACATGGTTAATCTCCCATGATGGGTTCCATTGAAACGGAAATGCTATGTTCGACATATTAACCCATATACTTTGTTACACGTGCAATTGAAGCTCAATATGTGTCCTAATTATATCCTTACTAAATCAGTCTTAGAGACACATAATAGTTATGTTGTAAGATTCTTTATTACATAGTTCAATATGGGGTTGTCCCATATATGTATTAAAGTTCTTCATGATTAATAGGATTTTAGAATGTGTTAATTTGTGAAACTTTATCTCTATCTTTATAAGAGACAAATTGGATGTTGTTCCTTGACACATGCTATTCTTTTAGGACTTGGAGTTTACAAGGAATAAACTGGATAGAAGTACAAAGTTTGAAATGGTTTCAAAAGCACAAATTAACTAATGAGGCTGATAACTTGTCACTTAACTATGACAAAGATTCAGAGGAAGAGTCAACGTTGCTTGAGGTTAGTGGGAATAAGTTACTTGGTAATGCCCATAAGCTAATGAAAGCATTTGGAGAGTAATCTTTTTATGAATAAGTTATTCCCATAAGTTGAAACAGTGCAACTTAAAGGTTGCACATTCTTCGTAGCAAGGATAGCATTTGAGTGTTACCTTGATCACTATAATTTATTGGGTGTCCCAATATTAGAGTGCCTCATAACATTCAGGATTATTAAACGAATTCGAACGCAAATGAACAAACTCCTAGGTTAAGTAAATTGTCGTGACAAATTGAATTGTATGGAATCCTTTAGAAGGATCACGATTATTTACTGTCATACTCGCAGGGATGAGTTTATAACCTATAGCTAACAAAATGATATTTGATATCGATTTTGAGAGGTGGTTTAAAGCCATAGGATCTTAAGAGATGGACTGGAGATTACTTAAGTTTAGAACTCAAGTAAATTGATATTTTATTATTACATAGTAGTAGTTTCTTTCAGGAAAGTATTATATCAACAACGGAGTCTATGCCTACATAGTGTAGGACAATCAGAATTATATAGTTGAGTCTGGGAGACATACTATATATTATCTATTGGTTGGATTATAGACCAGTCCTATAAGATTTTACTTGCATGAGCATCTAATAATTGCATGATATATTTGATAACAAGCCTATACCACTTTCTGAGGAGAAACTTTATTGTAAAGTGTGTTTGACAGAGTTATAGGCCTTAGTGTCGAATTCAAATCATGTATGGATATGCAAAATCAAATAGGACCATTGTGGACTTATGCAAGCCTCTAGGAGTTTGATCATTTACATTTGAAATAAGTAAATTAGTTTAACTTATTTCAAAAGTAGATAAATCATATTTACATCTTTAGAAGTGTTTGTGAGAAGCTCTTATAATCTATATGATTAAAAAAAAAAAATGTTTGACACCAACATCATATGAGATGGCTTTCACATTAACAGTCAAGGTATTGGTCATCCAAGAATTTCATTGTGAGAGGCTTGAATGAAAGTATTTAGAATATTCTCATATTGAAACCTTGTTGTATAGGTTTGAGAGAATATTAAAACTCTACACACTGTTCGCTATTTTGAATAAATAATGTGTTGGTGAACAATAATCGAATTCTAGGAGAATTTATTATTGTTATTATTATCACATGATTATACTGTCAATATTAAATTTCCCTATTGAAGTATGAACTTCGTACATATACATGATGTTGTATGGTACAACTGTCGCCTAAAATGTACATATGTGATCCATGAAATAGTCAAGGTGACTGATGATTATGAACGGATCTCGTGGAGAGTGGGAGCTTAGCTTAGATATATATTAGATATATGAGTAGTAAGCTTCATTATAAATATGATGATTGGACTCATCACAATTATAATTTTGTATTCATCTTAGTAATAGTATCATATTAGATTAGATCTAATGATGTATAGATTCAACAACCTATGTACTGTATGATTATGCTAGAAGGTTCTTAGAAGAACAAGGGGTAGTTCCAAGTGTTAGTAATCGAATTGTGAACTTGCGATTATACTAATGCGACTGCACATGCAAAGGAACCAAGATCTTATGATACTAGCATGATCTACTGAGACACTATCATTGGTTTGGAAACCACTGATAGATTGCAACATAAACAAATAAAGTAATTTCTCCGTAAGGACACTACGCTGATTCTTTCACAAAACCTTGTCTTTGGAGAGACAAGTTAGCCATTCCAGGAATCTAAATGTTGGACACACATGAGTGATTGACTCTAGGCCAAGTGGGAGATTGAAAGTATATATGTCCTAGAGACAACCAACATTAAGGACGATATGTACTTTACCGCATTCAGCTTATTGGTATTTATTTATGTTACATTTATTTAAGCATACATAAATACAATTGGCATTACATTTACTGGATAGATTATTTGGTTGTTTGAATTATTCTGTAAGATGTTCCCAAGGACTAAAGATAATCACCAAGTTAGCGGGAGCTTGCGTGTCAGAACTTGAGTCCTAAAATTAGCCACTAGTTGATGGTCATTGAGATATGGGATATTAATGATGCGATAGAGACTAGCATGTGTTGCATCAGATCCTTCGAGGATGTAGTAGTTCTCACTGCTGCGAATATCTTGGTTATTCATGATGAACACATGGACACTTTGGAGAGTGTTGGCATACCCAGCCGAGAAACCATTTGGTAAATTCTATTTAAGTGTCTATGGGAGTATCGGATTGTAGGGTGATGTAATAGTCCTCAGACTTGAGGTCAATACTACATCATATGTGGAATAATATACTTTGACCATGCGCAACGCTTACACTCTTAAAGTAGGGTAGATACGGCATGGTTGGGTATATTAGGAAGCATATGGTGTGAGTGATTGGACAAAGATCAGGATTCATTCCTCCGAATAGATTCAAGGAGAGAATACTCTACATCTCATATTTAGTGCGATCATTAGTCAGTGGCCACTGCAAAGATATATGTCAAAATGGTGTTTGGACATAATCATCTAGATCGACTGAGAAGATTGAGAGACAATGGATGAGTTATTGGAATAGACACTAATCCATATTCTAGACTCATTCGAGTATTCGAGAATGAAAGGACCGTATCATCAAAGTACTCTACATCACAGGCAGTTTGTATCTCCTCAACAAACGTTTCTTACATATTAGTATTGTCTAGTGACGATTGTCTAGGAATATTCACTGAGACCTTGATTTGATCATTGCCTAATATGTGAGGGCCTATGGGTCATATACAACTAGGTGACGATTCTCCCGATTAAGCATTAGGGTAAATTAAATGTCAATTGGATTGATAAGATTTGATTTACTATTGTCAATGACATTTAATTTGATGGAAATCATTAATTAAGTTAAAATTGGATTTATGACTTAATTACTATATGAAATAAGATATCAATTGGATTGATAAATATTTAATTTAATATTGTTGAGAATGTTCTATTTGATAGAATTAATTAATTAAGTTGAATTGAATTCAATGTACTTAATTAATTTATACTTTTAGAAAGTAAATTAATTAAATTAGATTTAATTAATAAAAGAAGAAAAGAATAATTAGATTAAATTGGATTTAATTAATTAAAGTTAGAATGTACATTTGAACCAATTTAGAATGAGGTTCAAGTGTTAAAAGCCCAAAAGAAAAGGATTGATAGTAGTGGGTTTCGAACCCAAGACCTCGAGCTCATTGACTAGTATACCAGCCGACTGGGCTAGGCCCATGTAAACTAAATTATGCGTTTTATATAGATATATCCATCAGTCGGCGGCTCAGATCAGTAAGTAAGGGTTTTTACATGTTGTTGCTGATTGTGGCTCAGAGCTTTCCTTCTCTTTTGGGTTTCTTCTAAACGGTTGTATTCGTTCTAACTCTTTTCTTTTCTTCTTTGATTAATTCTCATTTTATTATGATCTTTGAGATTTCTTGTTTTGCTTAATGTAGATTATGAATATGGATTTCCTAGCATCCATGGAGAATTCATCAATGAAGAATTGAACTACATTTGACTTGATCCTGAGGGTACGTAGGCAGCTTAGAATTGTTCTGAGTTCAGTCAGAATCTTTAGAAGATCATCAATTGTTCTTTGAAAAACAAATTCATGATTAGATCATTCATTAATGGAAGCTGGAAGCTGGATAACGGGTAAGTCATTTATATGAAGCATGTTAAATGATTATTCAATCAACGATCATGTAGAAAAATTTTGAATTCCGCTGCATTAACCTTAGAGGTAATTTCCTACAATTACTAACACTGGTATCAGAGCTAGGCTGATTGAATGACTTATTTGCATGTTATTTTATGTTTATTGTGAGTTTATGTTTGAAGGAATTTTGTTTCTGCTAATTATTATATTAACAAACTGGGTTCAAATCGTTTTTGATATCGATTGAATAATGAATCGAACTTGGTTTGATTTAGTGAACATAGTTTATTAATCTAATAATTAATCTAATAATTAAGCCGAAGAACAATATGAACAAAAAGGCAACAGAAAGATGATTTGGAATCTCCTGGCCACCGAAAATTGAATTACTGAATTGGGTTAATCTTCTGGGTTCGACCCTCTCATCATCTTCCATTGCTGCCGGAGCGCAGCTCCTGTCGCTGCCATACTAACGAGCAACCGGGCTCAATCGATTCGTCAAACTAGGTTCGGATCGATCGAGCTTGCTTGCTCCGTTTCGTGCGCACTTCGCACAACCCCTTAGAATCAAATTCTCACCGGAAACCCATGGAATTGCACGACTCGCGATCTGTCAATATCGATTAGATAAAAAAAAAAAAATTGGGCGTTTTTTTTATTCTTGAGTGATTTGATTCAATTGATTGATGATATAGGTGGAGAGATGATGAACAATGGAGGATTCATTGTTATATTCGAGTTTAGAACATCGATTGGGTGATTGAATTTGAAATTGGATTCAAAACCTCCATTGTTGGACATAGTTGCAAGCTTTGAATATTTACAGGGACTCAATTACAAGTTTTCAGAAGATCAGGGATTGAATTGAATGTTATGAAAATATTGGGGTTGGTTTGAAAGAATGTCGAAGATCAGGGACCTCTGTTACAATTCTACAGATTCTTCTGCCTTATTGTGGCTGAGGCCCCTGCACTGTTGAAACTACTAATTTCAGTCCCTGATTATTTAAAACTTCAATTCAGTCCAATTAAATTAGATTTGTACTTCTAGAAATTGTACATTAGCCCTTTACTACTTGGTATGTTCAATTTAACCCTGATAAGTTTTAGTAAATTCGTATAAGTCCTCTGAAAATTTAAATTGGACCCCTAGAGTTTTAGAAACTCAATATTTGATTTATAAATAGTTTATAAATTAGATTTGTATCCTAATATAACATTTGGAGGCTTATATTAATGTTTGGTGGCATACTTGATGTTTATAATATTTAAAACTTGATGGTTAGTTTATAAATAGTTTATAAACTATGTTTAAATATTAATATATTCTTTAGAAGACTATATTATTATAGAAATCTTGTTTTAAATATTTATAAACTTCTGGATAATTCATAAATGAGATTTATGACTTATAAATTATTATAAATTGGATTTATAATTTATTCTATTTTCCTTGTTTTATCTTTTTTTTTCTGATTAGTTAGTTAGTTGAGTACTTTTGAAGACTACTAATTAAATTCAACTTGCTTGGTAAAAGTATACGTGAATTTAGCTAACTGACTAAATCAGAAAGAAAAGAAAAGTCTTTATTCAAGCATACGTAGAAAATAATTCTGATAGATCAGAAAACCTAATTTTCTCTTCAGAGCTCAAAACAAACAAAAGAACTTCCTAGCGTTCTTCGTAGAAGCATTACCCGTGGATACCAAGGTTGAAGAAAGGCAAATCAAGTTGTTGATGAACCAGTTGGACGATTTCATTGAAGAAGACGAACATGTTAAACAGTTGATTAAAGAAGAAGATGGAAAGCTCCATCAAAACAAATTGTTGCTGATTTAGCTTTGCTACTGGAAGACACGTATGTAATCTTCTTCTAGTTTTAATAATAAACGTGATATAGTCATTATCAGTTTAGTGACAAAATAAAATTTTAAACTTCCGCTGCTTAGCCTTCGAGGCAAAATTTCTCACAAATACTCGACGTAACAGGAGGAGCAGATTGGATGTTGAGCAAGATGAAGACTTTCAATATTCTACTGAGCGTATCGTGGATATCAATGAATACTTGGCCAATAAAGATGATGTAGAAGACAAGCAGACACACTTGTCTCTCCAAGAAGACTTGATCGAGACTATATGGCAACTATATGGGTGAAACATGATATAGTTAATGTTGTTATCAATTTAGGTTGTCATTTCGTGGTTCTATCTGTTCTTGTTGTTGTTTTCGTTTTCCATATTTTTATCGTGTACTGCTATGTTTATCATCGATTGTTATTTGAAGTTTTCGTTAACTTTCCATTTCTATTATAAGTAAATTGAACATAACTAATATTAATAAGTACTATAGTAAAAAATAATTAAATTTTATATTATAATAATAAAAAATAAATCAGGTATAGTAATATTATATTAATTTTATTAAACATAATAATTAATAATTAGCAAAGATAAATAAAATTTAATAAATAAAATGGGTCATGGCTAAAAAAAATGAATCACGGTTAAGAAGATAAATGTGAATTGGATCACAACCCATATATATTTTTGCAACCTAAATGGCAACCCAAAAAATGGGTTGCGGGTTATGTGATCTAGTTAGGGACCCATTTCTTCTTCAATCGGATTCATCATCATCATTCTTTTCCAACAGAACCAATCCCAGCCGTTGATGCAATTTACCCAACTTTATTATTGACCTAAAATGACCGCTATAACCTTTAATGTCTCACGGCCAAAAGGGTAAACTCCCTCTCCTACTGTATTTTTTTTATCTCCTTCCATTTTTGTGGGCTCTCCTTTCATGGAAGAACCTTGAAAATTCTTCCACTGTGCGTTCAGTCGTTCACCTAATTTTCTTCTCTACAGTTATTGTCACCTCTTCACTAGGAATCTATCTTCAGGTACATAATTTTGCATTTTTGTAATATTTTTATTTTCGAGCTTGTTATTGTTGAAATTGAGCTGAGATCTCTCGTTAATGTTGAAATTGATTATTCTCCAGCTTATTTATTCCTTCGCGTGATTTTGTATGTGCAGTTTCTGTGTTTATTAGAGTTTTATTACGGTTCTGCTTATTGCTGTTTAGTATGTTGAAATTGGTTTACCTTTTTGGACTATATTTTTGTTGAGCTAGGTTTCGAGTTAATTTAAGAGGATTTCTCTTTCCATAGAAAAGTCCGAAGTGTTTGTCACATACTAGTGTTGAAATTGCCGGAAGTGATTGATTCATTTCCATAAGTAGACGATTGTCTTACGGATTATATGGTGTATCCAGTTGTGGTAACTTGATGTTATATGCTTGTTGTATCTTGACTAGTTGCTTTCGGTGTAACTCGAAAAACGACAGTGAGCCAGCGAATATCCGATATGCATGTTTAACTCTAGTCCTGTTGTTATCATTTTGTTTGGATTGAGCTTGGTTCTAGTTGTGAACGTACAGTAGCTAAGTCAACTTTAAGGCTGCGGTTACATATTACGTTCTGGCATTCAGATTAAAAGTTGTCTATAAATACGGTGATTTTGCAGATTTAAACGATATAATAATACATTTTATATGCTTGTTCTATCTTGACTAGTTGCTTTCGGTGTAACTCGAAAAATGACAGTGAGTATATGATATGCATGTTTAACTCTAGTCCTGTTGTTATCATTTTGTTTGGATTGAGCTTCGTTCTAGTGAACGTGCAGTAGCTAAGTCAACTTTAAGTCTGCGGTTACTTATTGCGTTCTGGCATTGAGACTGAATTTGTCTATAAATACGGTGATTTTGCAGATTTAAACGATATAATAATACATTTTAAACTTGATGTCTCCACCACTGTTGGGAGTTGAGGGGCAGAGGCATTGTGATGTTCCTTTGATGGCTTCTTCAGCATCTGCAGAATGTATATCACAGAGCGGGTCGGGATTGAAGGAGCGGAATTATTTGGGGTTGTCTGATTGCTCCTCGGTAGACAGTTCAGCTGTTTCAAGTATGCCTGAGGAAAGCAAGAAGAATCTGAACTTGAAGGCTACGGAATTGAGGCTCGGTCTTCCAGGATCTCAATCTCCTGGACGTGATACAGATTTCTGTATGCTGACCACTGGTAAGATTGACGAAAAGCAGCTGTTCCCGTTGGTTCCTTCCACGGAAGGAAACTGCTCACTGACACAGAAGAATGTTGTTTCTGGAAACAAAAGAGGTTACTCAGATACCGTTAATCGGATTTCAGAGACCAAGAGTTCCATATTTGGTGAAGGAACTTGGATGTTGAACTCTTCTGAATCTGGACAGCAAAAGTTGGGTGGCAATGCTGGGATAAACGTTATGCTTTCCAACAGGTCATCTGGAACTCAGCCCTGCATCAAGACAGATGCATCTGCAAAAGTTTCACAAGAATCTTGTAACAAGATTAATGGTTCCAACAATAATAGTGCTCCTGCTGCTAAGTAAGTTCTGAATCGTATAGGCATGTACTTGTAAATTGGTAATAGTTGTTAAACGAAGTAAATTAAATTCTATCTCTGAGGTATGTAAGTGTCCTCTTGTTTGATGTGTTACAGGGCACAGGTTGTTGGTTGGCCACCTATCAGATCTTTTAGAAAGAATACTCTGGCCACAACCTCCAAGGCCAGCGATGAAGTAGATGGTAAACCTGGTCTTGGTGCTGTTTTTGTCAAAGTTAGTATGGATGGTGCTCCTTACCTGAGGAAGGTGGATCTGAGGACATATTCCACGTATAAGGAACTTTCATCTGCTCTTGAGAACATGTTCAGCTGCTTTACCCTAGGTAATCTCTTCTATAATCTTGATTCTAGGGCAAAACTTTTGCTGTTTTGCATGTCTGACGTTTTCTTGTTTCAGCATCAGGACCATGTGGGCCCCAGGGATCTTCGACTAAGGAAATGATGTGTGAGACCAAGTTGAGAGATCTTCTTCACGGATCAGAATATGTGCTGACGTATGAGGATAAAGATGGTGATTGGATGCTTGTCGGAGATGTCCCATGGGAGTAAGTTTTATTGCACTTACCTTGTGAAGCTTCTTCTCATGTGAATATGTGATAAGGCTTTATGATCTGAGAGAAAACAGTAATATAATGATGCACCATGGTCTAGAGTAAATTTGTTTGAAAGCCAAAGGGCAACTCACAACTACACAAAATACGTAGTGCAGAGGTAAGATGACCTCGAGTGTCTATCTCTAGGGACAAACTAGCTTTAACTAAATATCTATATATAATTTCAGAAAACAAATTTATCTCTAACTTAACTTAACAATATATGGAGAAAGCTAACGATAGTATGCTCGTTCTAAGCATCAAGTTCTAATTATGCATGAAAGTGCAACTCGTACTGCCTTAAAAGTAATTCGATTTACAAACATCAAAGACAGATTTGTAGACGTGTATTTTGAAATCTTCCTATCTATACTAATACTAGGCTAAGTTTGTTAGTCTTAGTTCAAGCAGTACTTGCAAATTATATATAATCGAATCGATGATCTTGAATTGTCCTAGTGTTTCTAACACTTTTCTACGAAGATATATGTCTTAGTCGGATCAAAGAATCAAATTAAGATAATTAAACAAGTAAAAGACTCAGAAACTCAATCATGCATAATACAAACCATAGCTACGAATTCACATACTATCACCAACTAGATGCTTAGCTACTCATATCAATAACACAATCAACAATCATAATTGAAGCAATAATGAATGAAAACATGGTGAATTGAAAGATAAATAGCAGAATTGTGAGATATAAAGTTACCCCCAAAGGTTGTCAATCTCCGGTGAATGGCTAAAACTCACAAAGATCTAGTAAGGTGAGATAAAACGGTGTCCAAATCTCTCCTCCAGCTCCAAATTCGCTAAGTTACAAAGGTTCTAAGAGAAAATATACCCAGAACAAGCTCTAGGGTTTAAGTCTGTAAAATAATGATGAAAGATATGAAAATTCGCAGATTTTGAAAATATATATAGTTTCTGCCGGAAGGCGCCCGGCGGTGCGCCCGCCACGCGGCGGTCCGCCGCCCCGCACGGGCAGAATGCGGCTCGTGCGGAATTCCTCCTCCGGATCTTCGATTTCGGCCCCTTGCACGGTTTTGAGCTCCGAAACTTGATCTCTTGGCCTTGAAACTCGTCTCGGTACTCCTTGACACACCACGGGTGATCTCGTTGCACCGAAACATCATTGTTTCGCCATGAATTACTTCCAAAAATGCGATTTCCACCTAAAACCTGAAAAGAACAAAAGAAATGTAAACGTGACACTATTCTAACAAAATGCACTAAAATGCAATAACTAAATTGGTGAAAAAAGACTCGAATGATAGTATAAAAAACACTGTCATCAAACTCCCCAAACCGAACATTTGATTGTCCTCAAGCAACTAGCTAGACTCTATGCAACCTACATGCAACACAAAGAGGAGTCTCATGCCAAACAAGAATAAATAATCAATTGTATCTACCAAATGCTTATGAACAAAGACCATACAAATCATAACATGGAAGTAAGTTGAAGAATGTATCGATTGAACCTATACACATTCATATATGCACTTTGTTAAACAAGGGAGTCTCTCGTAATATTCTCTACCTGGCTGGACCTAGTCAATGACGACATAATGATGCATGTCAAAATACAAATGGTTGCCCCGCGCCTATGAAACCGATGGCTTACTACTCTTCACCAAGTGAGACTTTCCCTCAAAAGAGGTCAAACCAATACTGGCTCTCATCAAACCAAGGACGGTTCCCTAAAATACAACACTCCCCTATTCTACCCGACTCTTAAAGAAAAACTCTTCACCATTTCCTCAATGGCAGGACGAGAGTGGTCTAGAACAAGCCTTGGACTAGGCGACACGAGAACATAAGGAAGAATTTACAACTCGATTACGAACTATTACGAAAGTTGAAAAATAATGCAACACTTTGCTAAAACTGCTTTTGGCATGGTTGGACCTTTCTTTTTCTTTTTTGGGTCTTATTTTTTTTCTCCTTTTTTTCTTTTTGTCAGATTCTGGAATTTTTTTTTTTTTTTTTTTATTTTATTTTTTTTTTTTTTATATAGCCAGCAGTAGGATAATGGAAGTACAATGAAAGGAAATAACAACCACACTACAAAGACCTCCCCAAACCTATTCTTCTTTCGAATAGGTTTGAGCACAAACTCACAAGAAAAAATAAAAACAAACTCAACAGGACTCAACAAGATGAAAAACAAATCATAATGATAGTAACCCCTCCCCAAACCTAAACGAATAGGTTTCAAACAGGATCACACATGTCACTCTACCTACTTCCTAGGCATTTAGCAATTCCAAAAAGCAAGATGAAACTTGTTGACTGTTATGTACATAATTACACAGCGAATACAACCAAAGACTCTAACATGCAATATTTTATAAGGTCTTCGCGAACCGCAGTAGAGAAAACACCACGTAGTGATGTCGAGACTATCAAGTTTAACTAGTGCACATACAAATATGACAAGCCAAGCGAGACAAACCTTAAACTATTCCATAGAGATGCAATGTATGGGCAATGGTCACAAAAACTTAGTATATACAATAAAAAATTTCAAAAATTTGGCATTGAACTCTACACAACATCATGCAAAAACTAGACTAAGGATGAATGCATACGAACAAACTGAATCCTAAGAAAATGGTAAACGTGCAAACAAAGGTTTTTACGAGTTATCATAAGAAGAATAAGTTATAGAAATACACAGCGATAACCCCCCAAACCTGAACTTCGTCATTCAGCCCGAACGTCGAAAGTGGATATGAGGTAAGAGCCTGTAGCCTGTATTACTCAAGCAAACTCGTGAGAAATCAAAACGGATGATAAAAAAGGTAAAAGGGTCGATACGGTTGCTTTCGAGGGTGATTTGCGGTGTCCAGGGCCAAATCCGGGCACCCGGGTCAGTGGCGCCCTCAGGCGCACCGCCCCGAGTGTGGGGCGATCCGCCTGGGAGTGGCAGAACGCCCGGGCGTTCTGCCCTTCCCGGGCGCACCGCCCCGGGTGTGGGGCGGTCCGCCTGGGAACGGCATAAAACGCCCAGGCATTCTGCTGCTCCCAGGCGCACGGCCCCGTGTGGGGCGGTCCGTCCTGGAGCTGCAGACTCCTGGGTCCTCGTTGTGTACCTCCGAATACAAAAAATATCAACCTTTTACCTATCTTCTCACCAAAAACATACTCTAACACAAAGGGAAAAATACTAAATAATCAAAAAACTGATGTTCGATGTATGTATGCAATGAAAGAAAGCAATAAAACTCCGGGTTGCCTCCCGGAAAGCGCAATTGTTTAAAAAGTCTCTGACTTGACCTCTTCTCGCTATTTAGTTCTTGTCCTTACGGGTACTAGACTTCACCTTCATCAATCTCTTCCTCATACCTAGTACCTGAGAATGAGAAATAACATACGCAGCAGGACCAAAAAAGTTAATAGCATGAGAAACATTAAAGCGAGGACTAGGATCAGATATAGGTTGCAACACATGTTGCTTGCCATCCACCTCAATGGTGCAAGTTCTCCTGTAGATGTCGATTACGGAGCGTAATTTGGTTAAGAATGTTCGCCCCAAGAGAACAACATCACTAATTCCAGGTGTAGACGCCGGCATCACAACGAAATTGATGTAAACATAAGCTTCACCAATCTTGACCAATACATTCTTTAGAATGCCCTCCGGTCGTACAAAAGATCCATCCGCTAGTTGCACAATGGTTTTGTGCTTCGCAAGCTCTCCTAGGCCACTCTTCTCAAACACATTCATGGGAGCACATTAGAGTAAGATCCCGTATCAAGTGTAGCACGGACATCATCGAGGCTACCAATCCCAACCTTAACATCAAACCTATCAGAAATTGGTTTAGGATCGTTAGGTTCTTCATCACTTACCTCGAATCCCAGCCCTTTATCTTTCTCCTTGGCCAATGGAGGCTCATCTTGTGCACCACACTTGCACGGCAACTTGCTTAATGGTGATTTCCACCGGAAGATCTTCCACCAAGGTGATCGACATGGACCTCTAAGTGTTACTAGGCAACTTCCCCTGCTCCCTACTAGCTCCACGGTCTATCAACTCTTGCATCTTCTGGTGTGCAAGCTTAGTACTAGCTTCCAGCTGATCTAGACGAGCACTTGTCTTCTCCGAATCCTCCTCGAATCTCTTCAGAAATCCTTGGGTGAAATCGACCAATTTCTGTAATTTATCAAAGAGAGTAGCAGAGTTGGATTGAGATGCTTCAACAGGATTTCCACAATGGTCGTTTCCGTAGTTGCGATTACTACGGTCTACCCAGTAAACACTATCATTGGCCAAATCAGACCTACACATATGATCCCCATGCCCATAGTTCTTGCACACCCTGCAAATTCATTGGAAAGAGGCTGCCCCATCGAGCTCTTAAGAGCCTGCCTCATCTCATGGGCGAAACCATCAAACCTATCCCCACTCACACTGTTCAACTGCACCTCTGGTTTTGCTGGAGCTTCAGTTCCATGCCTCCTCCTGAACATGGACTTTGGATCCTTGAACTGGGATCCCTTAGCAAGCCTTTTAAAACACGCCCACACATCCTCGGCGGTCTTCTCCCAGATATTTCCACGGCACTGGAAATCCACCACCTGTTGGCTCTCAGAAGTAAGCCCATTATAGAAGTGTTGGACGAGATCAGAAAGCTCCATCCCATGGTGAGGGCACTTATTCATGAGGTCCTTGAATCTCTCGAGAGGAGTGTAGATGGTCTCATCATAGTCTTGCTTGAAATCACTGATTTGCGCCTTCAGTGCGGTAGTCAAAGTATGTATGGGGAAAATATTTCTCCATAAAAGCAGAAAACACCTTGGTTGAGGTGTCTAGTGATCCGGCTTCCAGAGAGCCTAATCATGCCTTGGCTTTATCATCAAGCCCCATAGTAAAAACCTTCATCATCCGTTATCCCTGCTCCGGGCCTTGGAAGATTGTTGATGAAATCCTCAATATCATTCAAGTATCCCATAACATCCTCCCTAGCCAACCCATAGAACCTCGGGAGTTGCTAGAACATGTAATTTTTTATCTCCAAATCACGAGTTGCAGCAGAAAGAACAATAGCAGAACCTCTCATCCGTTCTTGATTGGGTTGAACCCATGATTTCAAAAGTGGGCGAGCCATCACAAAACATGAATTTCTGCGACAGGAGTAACTCACAACCAAAAATCAGTCCTGTTAGAAATCGCCAAAATCTGGAATTCAACTACTAATCGAGACAAGCTAACTAAACTTATTCTGGAAATTGAATGCTGAAAATATAAATAAGCTAAAGAGTAAAAAGGAGTTATAGTCTCCGGCAACGGCGCCAATTTGATGAACGAGATTGTCAGACTCAAACAATCAAATAAATTTGTTTGACACCCAAAGGCAACTCACAACTACACAAAACACGTAGTGCAGAGGTAAGAGGTCCCTCGAGTGTCGATGACCTCGAGTGTCGATCTCTAGGGACTAAACTAGCTTTAACTAAATATCTATATATAATTTCAGAAATTTTTTTTATCTCTAACTTAACTTAACAATATATGGAGAAAGCTGGTGATAGTAGTATGCTCATTCTAAGCATCAAGTTCTGATTATGCATGAAAGTGCAACTCCGTACTGCCTTAAAAGTAATTTGATTTTTACAAACACCAAAGACAGATTTGTAGACGTGCATTTTGCTATCTATACTAATACTTCGCTAAGGTTGTTAGTTTTAGTTCAAGCAGTACTTGCAAATTATATATAATCGAATCGATGATCTTGAATTGTCCTAGTGTTTCTAACACTTTTCTACGAAGATATATGGCTTAATCGGATCAAAGAATCAAATTAATATAATTAAACAAGTAAAATACTCAGAAACTCAATCATGCATAATACGAACCCTAGCTACGAACCCTTCTTTCTTTTCCCTTTTTCTTTTATTCCTTTTCTTTTATAAGAAATAGTGTAGTTAAAAAAGAAATGCGGAAAAATGTAGTTTTAAAAAAAAATGAAAAAAGAAAAAATATGCGAGTCTGATGGGTCTGAACGGATGGAGATAGTCTTAATGTTTGGTGCAGAGACCGACAGGCTTGACTAAATTGATTATCTTATTTGTTGAACTCCTTTGCGACTATTATTATTAAGATAAATAAACAAATAAGAAGAATATGAAAGAAGAAAACTAAAACTAACTTGATAAATTCTTTTCCAACTAGTTAATGGAAGTATTGTTTGCTAAAAAAAAAAAAAAAAAAACCTTGATAAATGCTTTTCCTACAAAGAAACATCTAGATGCCTAGTGGAAGTCAGTATCGAGCTCTTACCGTTCTACTCTCTCCCTCCAATTTACTGCAATCCTATAGGGAATAATATTCATCTTGAGGCGAAGATTATGGTTAAGACTTTACAAGCAATGAATTCATATCACGCACAAGTATGTTGTTATCTCAAAACGTAAACCGATTCTGGCATACATTCAAAAGCCGGTGAGAATATGGGTTGATGCTACACTTGAACACCAAAATTTTGGATAGTTCTAGTAGTCTTGAATAAACTGCGTAGTGGCATAGCAGATTAATTTTTACTTTTAGTACCCATGTAATTATGTCATATTAATGACTCTTTCTGTTTTAGGATGTTTACTGGTACATGCAGGAGGCTCAAAATTATGAAAGGCTCTGATGCTATTGGATTAGGTGAGTAACTCTTCCTATTATCTTGTTCACTTTGCTTTTATCTCGTATTTTGTTCATTAGTTTTTCTTATAGTACTTCATGGAGTAGCATACTTGATTGTTGCAAACTCTCATATCATACTTCCTCTGGTCTTCAATGGATCTTTGTTTTTGTTATGTAAACTGCACCTTGCACACTACATTGAAAACATGAAATAATCTTGAACCAGAGGTGTCTTTCCGACATAGGCTGGCCTACGCGGCTGTCTTGCTCTCAATTCTTTTAATGTCTAAATCTCGTGTATTAGAGAAAATTTCAAGTTAAAGCTAGTTATTGAATATGTAACTTTGTTCACCAGAGGTTTAAAAATCACAAATGAAAATATTAGTAACGAATCTACCATCAATTCAAAATTTTGCATATTTCCCCCTCCAAATGAATGGCCCTATTCTTTTATGACTTCCCTAAGACCCTGGTAAGTGAAAAAGTCCTCAATGTGATTTACCAGCTTCTAACTGATGATACTCATTTTGGTTTACAGCTCCTAGGGCTATGGAGAAATCCAAGAACTGGAACTAGCTTTGAGCAGGATCATTGCTTTCTGCCAACCTGGTATGCAATAGAATATCTAGAAGATGAACAGAGAAGAAGAGAAGCAAATGGATGTTCTCTGAGATTCCGGTTTTGTCAGTTCTTCCACTGCAGTCTGTATCCCTGACATTATTAATTATTTATCCGTAATTACAATTTTTGTTGGTCGAACAGATATAGTACGTGTGTGAGTTTCATGTTAACCAAAACCAATTACTCTGAAATAATGAATTTGGATGCACTAGTATTTTCTACTGTCTGTATCGCGTTTTCTTGTTTTGAAATGTTGATCTTGCGATGGGCTGATTTTGTCTGTGATTGTACTAGAGAGGTTAAAAAGGGTTAAATTATCAGTATATAATAACAGACAAAAAAACGCGTGGAGCTTCACGCGCCTTCAATTTAGCCGCATTTTATTTATTTCCCAAATTTAGCCAGCCGCTTCTCTTTCTTCTTCTTCTCTGTCGATTCATTTCTTTCTTTTTTCATCTCTCTCCATTCATTCCTCTCAATTCTCTTTTTACTCAACCATGGGCTCAACTCGATTTCTTATCTATCTTCAGTTTCGCCCAAATCATCAATTCTACGGGGAACAGAAAGGACTGGGGGTCTCAAGCTGGCTCGCTTGCGGCGAGGCTTGTCGGAGGGTCTACGCTTGGGGAAACGGGTGTCTGTCAGGCTATGGAAGGCGCTGCACGGTGGAATCCAGGGACGGCGGAATAAGGCCACCGACGGAGTAGTGGTGGAGGAGGAGAAGGTGGTTTTGGTAGCTGAGGGTAGATGAGAGGCGGATGAGAGGATCCTGGAAGCGGGTCGAATTATGGATCTTAGGGCTCCGAAAACCATGACTGCTTTTCTACGGTGGCGTTGCTTGCTGGCGGTGATTACGGATCACCCTATGCTGGCGGTGATTACGGATCGCCCTATACTGGCGGTGATTTCGTTTGTTCTTCTCTAAGCTCCATGTTAATTGTTTTCAATAGGTGTTGTTATTTGTTAAATGGATTTTACTTGCTTGTTTAATGCTACACACAGAATTGCTGAGTTTAGATTTCTGAGTTGATAGAGTTGTTCAAATTACTACATTTTTGTTGGTGCTGCTTCTTGATTTCTGAGTTGTTAGAGTTGTTCATTTTTTAATTTTCATCTGTTGGAATTAATTGGCCGACTGGAATTGCTTTTAGGTAGTGTACATAGAGGCTGTAACTATGGTGGAGGAGTATCAACAGGCAGTTTCTGGGGCGAATCTTCGTGATATTCAGGGTCTTCACCCTCAGCTTGGTTTGAGAAACTCACCTCAGGTTTGAATTCTTGGCAAATTTCAGCATTTGTTTTTACCGCTTTTTTGTTGAAATAAGTAGAAACTTTTGGAATATTGACTCTTGTAATGATTGAACACTGTAAGCTGGATTCTGTTATCAGTCTGTCTGCACAAGTATGTTTTAATCCTGTGTCAGTTTTACTCTTTTAAGTGGCACTGGATAGTATTAGTTCTGTCATCTTGATGTGTATGTTTTCGTGATCGCATTATGTTTAGGCTGCATTAGTTTTTGAATCCAAGGTGAAGTTTATTACTTAGTATATAGTGATTTTCTAATTGAAGTATAGGTTGTGGCATTAATCATACAGAGCTCTAGCTCTTATCATTATCATTCTCAGCATGAACGCAAAACGTGTTTGTTAGTCTATTCTTGCTCAACAGCTCAAGTCACCTTTTTACATTTATATATTCAAGGTCAAGTCAGATGATAAAAGGAGTACTGGTGGGGAAGAAGTCCATCTTATTTCATCTCCTGCTTTATGCAAGCTAAAGTGCAGAAGTTATAGGAGCACATAATGGGCTCATGGTCTGTTTTAGCCGAACTTCAAATACAACTGTTCGTTTATTCAAAACTTTGACGCTACTTTTGATCCCCGCAAATTATTCTGTTGCATCAGGTCATATTTCTCAAGTTGCTTGGAGTGTTGTTCAAGTCGGTCCCTTGCTGTTTGCCTATATATGTGTATTGGTAAGGATTGGATTTTATAAGCTTTAGTGTTTACATTAAAAGATAATTTCATATTGAATACATTCTAAATGGAAATGCTAATCTCTGAAACAGTACGGTTCGTTGAGAAAGAACAGTAAAGAGTCGTTTATGTGCGGTGAGCTAGAAGAACAAAAAGCGCGACGCAGAGGATGATAATGTACCGCCAACGACAGCTCTAAGGAAAACTATGGTCTGCTGATGGTAGTTTCCTTCATTTATTTTTTAAATTTTCAAATTTACTCCTATGGGTTTTCATTATTACTTGTGAGAAACAAGACGATTGAAATTTTTATTTGGAGTTAGTTTAGTTGGTTTTGAGAACATTAGGCTTTT
This sequence comes from Plantago ovata, assembly GCA_028274465.1. NCBI lineage: Eukaryota > Viridiplantae > Streptophyta > Magnoliopsida > Lamiales > Plantaginaceae > Plantago > Plantago ovata. The sequence goes on from CM051457.1 coordinate 62,544,304, forward strand.
ACAAGCAGCTACTAACTTTTAACTTTGAGGTAAATGTTTGAATGCAAACATTTCCAATCCTTTTACACTCAACTTGCACCTGTTTGACGAAATTCCTGAACCATTATTAGAAACGATGGTGCCTTATTTTGTTCTCTGTCATCTTCACACATATGGTTATATGTTTTGGTGTTCACATTATGTTTTGCGTTGCATTTTTTCTATGTTATCCTCATGTGTTTGTGTTTTTAAGTCAACCAGTGTAGCATTTGGCATGGAGTTCCATTTGTTCTCTGTTATCTTGATGTTTATGTTTAGTGATAGCATTATGTTATAGGCTGCTCGTGTGTCTATCGAATGTTTTCATATGGTTTGACACTGCTGTATGTGTTGCATATGCCTAATTTAGTACAATCACATTCACCTTTCTTGCTCATATATGTAAGGCTGTACCTTTTTTATCTTCGTGATTTATGATACTGATCTCAGTTTTTTGCTTATGCAACTTGAGGGGGACCTGATGTGCTGCTTTTGGTTTATCAAGTATGCTTGAAGCTGTGATTGAATTTGTTTATGTGGTGTATTCGTTGATTTCTTGAGTTTAGCCGAGAGATATTTAGTTTTATTCCAACTCTTATGTGCGGTACATGTGATCAGTCAGTTTTCTGCACATATTACAGCTACTTTTCATACTTTTAAGTTTAACTTGGTTGATCTTTGAATTATAACCCCAGATTTAGTTATTCTTAGAGCCATGGTTTAATAGTCTTGTAAAACAAATCATCGTAATATGGTTTTCTTTTACAGAGTGCAAGATTGAAACTTGAAATTGTAAAATATGCAACTGGAATAGAACACAAGACAGTAAACTGAACCAGTCCTTAACTTGAAAATCTTTTCCTTTTAGCGGTTCACACTACTTATGTTTGGTTGAGTTATCTGTTACAATTGCATAAAGCAGGTTTATTTCTTTAATTTTAAGATTCTTGCAAGATTGCTGTCTAAATAATGTTTACAAATTGCTGAAGCTTTCTATGTTGTGTTTGTTTATTTTCTGCTTTACTCTAATAGTAAGTCGTAAAACTTTTCGACTATTTTAAATTTTGAGACTCAACTCCCCTAGACCATGCAACAAAATCATTGTTAATTTTCTTGTGGCATTAATCATATACGACTCTTATCATTATCATTCTCAGCATGAACGCAAAACGTGTTTGTTAGTCTATTCTTGCTCAAGTCACCTCTCTACATTTATATATATCAAAGGTCAAGTCAGATGATAAAGGAGTACTGGTGGGGAAGAAGTCGGTATTATGTTATGCAAATGAAAAGCTAAATGACATTGTCGGGAGTGCATATTACGTGGCACCTGAAAAGTCTTACATAGAGCTTATAGTACTGAGGCTGATGTTTGGAGTGTTGGTGTACCTCTCTATATATGTCTGAATGTCCATGTTTGATCATGCAGATCTTTAGCTGTCAACTCCTGAGCTGGAGGTTGCATTGAGAAATCCTAAAAAATAGTTATCTGGTAAGGAGAATTTAAAGATACTCATCTCGTCAATTTCTATAAACTAAATGGAACTATTATTCGTTTACCAGAGGTGGAAAGATCTTCAAAGCAGCTCTACTGGGAACAGAAAACACACCGTGAGTACTGGTATCACTTGCTGTAAGAGTTTTGCAGAAGAACTCAGCTGGTTGCCTGTGGCTCTTAAGTCCAATATCAGACACAAGTAAAGCCTCCTGGTCTGGAACTATGCAATTGCATGAAAGATGAAAGAAGAGTGTTTAGTTTTGCATTTTCTTAGTCAAACACAAAACAAATTGGGTCTCTGATTGGATTCAGTTTTCAAGTGCTATTACAGTTTCATATTTGTAATGTGTAAAAAGTACATTTGAGAAATATCTATATGCTAAGTGACTACTACAGTATATGATAAGTTCACTGCTTTTCATACTAATGGTGTTTACTGTTTTGAAAAATTCTTGGTGATTAATTACACAGTTATTATTAACCCAAGTATATATATAGTCAACCGTTGACTATGATTAATCTACACGTATGCATACAGAGGAAAGGATAGAATATTCTCAAAAGTTATGTACTTTCATGGTATATCACACCGATGAAAATGCAACACCTCAATAGCAAATTAAGAGACAACATGAGAAGACAATATTTCTTTAATTAAAACTGCAGTTGTAGTAGTGTAGTGTATATAATATAAAAGCGGTGTTGTTGGGTGAGAAGAAAGTGAAATCGAAGGATAAAGCAGTTGCAAAAGGTATTCTCTCCTGCGACCCTTCCCTTGGTTAATTACTCATTTATTTATTATTTTCAAATTTCATTTGCTTACGTTAAAAATAAATATGTGAACATTACATATCTATCCATTAAACGTAGCACACGCGTAGCGTGTGTCGATAAGTACTAGTACATATATAAGGACAAAAAAACAACAAATAATTGCATAAAAATCCACTCTCAAACAATATTTACAAAAGTTTCGCTACAGTAAGTCGCTACAGTAAATTCAGATTCAAAAACTCACTATAGTATTTAGTTGTTGAAACTAGCATTTGTGTTGCTGAAACTCACTATAGTTAATGAGATTTTTTGAAATCCGCCTACATAAATGGACCTCAAAATCTCGCTCAACTGGATTTAATAGCAAATTGGACATCCGGAAGCTAGTTTCAGCCGCTGAAACTAGCTAAAAATGATTGAAACTAGCTAAAAATGACAGAAACAAGTTGAAACTATCTGTTAACTTTATATTTTTGCTGAAATTAACCTTTAAAACTAGTTGTTAATTTTATAAAATGATTAAATTAACTCTAAAAATTATTTATACTAAACTAAATAAATTAAAAAAATATGGAAACTATAATTACAAAAATATAATCATTATTTTAACTGAAAAAATATAGTTTCAGATTAGTTTCAACACATAAAAGCTAGTTTCAGACAAAAATCTAGTTTCAGGAACTAGTTTCAAACAAAAGCTAGTTTCATAAACTAGTTGAAACTAGGTGAAACTAGTTGAAACTAACTATTAATGCTAGTTTCAACATCATAAAATGTTAGTTTCATTAGTTTCAACAACAAAAATGCTACTTTAGTTAGTTTCAGCAACAAAAAAATCTAGTTTGAGCAACACAAATGCTAGTTTCAGCGACACAAATGCTAGTTTCAACAACTAAATGCTAGTATCATTAGTTTAAGCATCATAAGTGCTAGTTTCAGCCACAAAAATGCTAGTTTCAGCAACATGAATGTTAATTTCATTTGTTTCAGCATCACAAGTGAACACAAATAATGTTAGTTTCATTAGATTCAACAACAAAGATGCTAGTTTCATTAGTTTCAGCAACAAAAATGCTAGTTTCATTAGTTTCTGTGTATAAAGATTAATTAGTTAGCAAAAAAATAGTTAAATAGAATTAGCTAGTGATTAATTAACACTAATGGATGTCAATAACACCATCAGAATCCATTTTAGCGAGAAAAATAGAGTCCAACAAGCAATTCAGATCCAAATTGATTAGATTTTAGGGCACCAAAAAATAGAATGACCTTTTTTGTAAGAGGTTCTTTAAGGTGATTGTTTTAGCAATTAGGTGCTCTAGAGTGGTTCTTTTATGTATTTTTCTGTTTTTTTAATGGGCAAAGCGAGGATTAATAATGGTTACCCATTTACTCGGTGGTGACTCGAACCCCTGTATTGGCAAAAAATAGTCATACTTGATCCACGGTCAAATATGTTGACCAGATTTATTATTTATGGAGAAATTCCAATTTCAAAGTCAAAATTGTTCTTACAATGATCTAATTTTGACCATCGATCCGAACTGGCTAGTCCAAAAATCTATATACGATGGTTAGTTGGTCTAAGCACATGGAGGTTGCCGACTAACATTTGGGAGTCGCCGGTTCAAGACCATCTAAAGGTCACTAATGCATAAAGAGGTGATCGGTCTCCACATGAACATATTTTAATTCCATAAGCTATCAAATAATGCTAGACAGTTAGAGGTCACCTAAAGACCAAAAATACAAGCAAAGCTTTACTTGGCTAAAGAAGTCACCAAGCACATCACTTAGTTAAAGAGGTGACCAAGAAGCCTTATTTGCCTAAGGAGGTCACCAAGTACCTTATATGGTTAAGGTGGTCACCAAATGTCTTACTTAGTTAAAGAGGTGATCAAGAAGCCTTATTTGCCTAAGGAGGTCCCCAAGCACCTTATTTCGTTAAGGTGGTCACCAAGAAACCTTATTTAGCTAAAGAGGTCACCAAAAGTGACTTGTTAGCTATGGAGGTCACCAAATTAAGTGACTTATGAGTTAGAAAGGTCACCAAAGTAACTTGCTAGCTAAAGAGGTCACCGAAAGGACTTATAAGCCAAAGAATCCACCGAAAGGGGCATATTAGCAAAACAGACCACCAAAAGGGCTTATTAGCTAATAGGTCACCGAAAAATGTCTTAGTTAGGATTCGTCCAAAAGGTCATCAAACAACCCCAAGAAATACTCCTTATCAATTTGAATAAATCGGGATATTAGGGTTGCCAACGACTCCTAGAATCACTTATCCACTAATCTGCCATCCCGAATGAGTTATTGACCACAACAACCACGACTCTCTAAAAGACCGTAAAACGGATAGAGGTCGGATATTTATAACCACCTGCGAATCTAGAACAAATAGATTGACAGAGTCGTGGGGACCTAGTATAAAAAGGGGGCTAGCGGAATAGTAGAGGCATCCAATCTAAACGCACTACACTTGAGCAAAAAAACTAACTAAGCATATATCAAATCCACCGTTCTCCGACTCTCCGATCATCAATAACCAACCGATGTTTTGCAATCACATACTCAATATCGCCACCGTAACCACCACCGTAGAATTCTAGTCAGTCACCGGAGCTTTAGATATACCAACTTGATCACTGGATCCATAGAGCTCTAATTTGGTCGTCGGAGATTCAATCCTTATATCTAGACTCCTATGTCTTGACCTGGCTAAGTTCTTTCTGTCATTTCATACTTGCACATTTATTTCATTCATTCATATTACAAATTCGCTAACTTGAGTGTCAGAGTCCATACGGTCGGCACCACACCAGTGTCCCAGTAGAATCTTACGATTTTCTCTTTGTTGATCTTATCTTACAGGTTGCCACGCTTTTATAGGTTGTCACGCCCTTGTTTTTTGCTAATCCTTTGTCTCACAGGTAGTTGGTGCCCACGAATTATCAAATCTCAATTGTAGATTTTTCAGCCTGTACAACCCCAACCTATTGTTTGAAGGTACAAGTTGAGCATGTATAAAGCTGGCAAACGGGATCATTCGAATCGGATACTGATTAGTCAATTCGGATCGGATCGGATGAAGCCTGAAAATTATTTTCAGATGAGAACTGATCGGATGATGTTCGAATTTTGGATCTTGATCGGATTACAAGCTTATTCGGATCATAAAACTTCTTGTCATTTTGGATCGCGTCTGTTTGGATCTGGTGAATTCGGGTCGGATAAATTCGGATTAAGTGGTAATTGTATATTTGAACGCAAAATTATTTTTATAATGAAAATTTATAAATTATTACAATTTCAAAATTGAATTATAAGTTACTTAATGATGAAACTTTAAAGTATAGATGAAGTTAGCTATATTTTCCGTACAAATTTAATACGATTGAGTTCGGTTCGGATGAGTTCGGATCATATTTAATTTGGATCGGGTGCATTTCAGATCAAATTTATTCCAATGATTTCGAATCGTATGAGTTCAGATCAAATAGGTTTGTGGTGATTTCGGGTCAAAGTTCAGATAGTTGACCCAAATATTTCGGGTGATACTTCGGATTACAGATCGGTTCGGATCGGATTTCGGGTTCGGATGGACTTTGCCAGGTCTGCATGTCTCACCCACTGCTTGTATCATTTGTAATCCCTTCGTCCCGATGATACGTCTACGTTTTATTTTTGCACGATTTTTAATGAATGATTTTGTTTGTTAGTGTTATATTAATAATGTATGTAAATGTGGGGTAGTGGAATATTTGAGTGTGAGATATAAGTGGATATAAAGAAGTATAAAAGTGGGGTCCAGATTTAAAATAAGGGCACATTACATATGGACCCCTCTTAGATTCCCTAATTACATGTAAATGACCATCACTTCATCAATTACATTAAGCCTCCAACTAGATGCATTTTAATTACATCCAAATCCACGAACTTGATTTTCGGCGAACTAAATCGTGAAAAAGACAATATTACCCCTGCTGGAATTTCTAATTATTCTCTCACCCAAACAACTTTATTTTCTGTTTATTGCACAATACACCCTTATATTTTCTATTTTATAAATTTGACACTAAATAATTCAAATTTAAGCCACATAATTTATACAAATTTCAAATTCACCTTAAAAATTATTATAAAATAAACCTAATAAAAACTTTATTTACAATGTGATATAAAATTATTTTTAACAAAAATAAACTTATATTTTAATTTTTTTTATTGTCGTTCTGCTTCACAGCTCCGGTCACCGGAATTATTCCGGTGACTGGAGCTGTGCTCCCTCCCACCGGAAAGCTCCCTAATCGGAGCTTTAAAGTTCCGATAAGGGAGCTTTGGCTCCCAGATCGGGAGCTCTTAAGCTCCCAGACCGGAGAAGCTCCAATCTAGGAGCTTCAGAGCTCCATATCAGGAGCATCTCTGAAGCTCCCGATCTGGGAGCTTAAGAACTCCCAGATCGGGAGCTTTATGCAGATCGGAAAAGCTCCGATCGGGAACTTAAGCTCCCGATCGGAGCTTTTCCAATCTCCGATCTGGGAGCTCTTAAGCTCCCACATCGGAGGACCGTAACAAGCTCCCAGATAGGAGCTTTAAGGAAAGCTCCAATCTGGGAGCTTAAAACGGAGTTTCTCCTCTGAGTCTTTTTCAGCTCGGTACCGGAATCCGATTGTGACTTGAAGAAGAAGAAGAGAGAAGAAAAATTAAAAAAGAAAAGAAAAAAGAAAAACAAAAGTAAAAAAGAAAAGTAAAAGAAAAAAAAAAGAAAGAATAAAGAAAATGTTAAATGTAAGGGTGTGTTTGGATGGAGGAGAGAGAAAATCTTGAAATTGGATGGTCAACGCCGGAATGAGTAAATGGACTTGGATGTAATTCTTTGCAAGATGGTCCTTCAGATGAAAAGATGCCATCTAGTGGGGGTGTAGAAGTAATATTCCCTATAAAAAATATAGATGGGATGTGGTGTACTTTACAAAAATGGAAACGTAAAGAATTGATTGGGACGTCCGAAAAATGAATACGTAAAGAATTGATTGGGAGTATTATTTTTATTTACTTGTATTTATCCATTAGTAGATGTTGGGATTTCTCCCCTTGTCAAACGTGTTAGGATTCGGCCGAGAAGTATTTAGAATTTAGGTTTAAATACATTTTGCATTTGTGGATAAATTTGTTTCTTCATCCTTATGAGTGAGTCTCATGAGAGACCACCTCTAGATAGAGGCCATATAGACCAATTTATATTAATTATGAAATTACCCCAAATAACTACTAGGTTCTAAAAGCACCCAAAAATCAAGCAACTAGGATTAAAAACAGAGTCATGAATATGGATCATATATACACCATATTAAACCCACAAAAAAACAGAAAAATCAGAAACAAAACATCAACTCGTACGTCAACTACGTACATTCTAGAGAGAGAGAAACGCCATCACCATCGTAAACAACAATTCTACGCCGATTACACAACGATTCAGCCCCGATCTAGCTTCTGTACACCTCGTCGTCATGGTTCTCTGCGTCATCACCATCGTCACCTCATCCAAACTCCAATTGAAACTAGATCCAGGAGAGTCACTATGGAGAAGATGAACATGGTGTTCGAGAAGGTGAAACACTTATTGGAATGGAAGTTGACATAGAAGAACAGATGCCAGAAGGATCATCCTTCACGGACGATATCAATCGCAATTGCACTTTGTCAACCAAACAGGTTTGATTCCATTTTTTTCAACTTCGTCCAAATAGACATTGATTCTATGATGATATATATTATTTTGTTGGTAATAGATGTTAGATTTGACATTTAGATGTAGATTTATGTGGACCTAATGAAAAATTTATGTTATGCGGTATTTGCTATGTTGTCAGAAATATTGCCCATGTTCTTAGTAATACTGTCCATGTTCTTAGCAATATTTTTCATGATCTCTGTTGTGCGAGGTGCTCTATTTTTTTTGCATTGAGCATGAAATATTGGAGTATACAGTATTATATATGTTCTCAACGATACCTCCCATGTTCTTACCAATATGTATCATGTTCTCACATTAATACTTTATTTTATCCACAAAAAAATGTAAACATTGACCTAGGCAATACTGTCTATATTCTCAACAATATCTTCCATGTTCTTACCAATATGTACCATGATATCACATGTATGATCTTTTTAATATACTAAAAGCCTTAAAAAAATAGAGTACCATGATATCACCAACATATACTTGAATCTCGAACGTATGCATTGAAACCATGAAATATTGCCCAATGTAGTTGTTTCTATGTTCTCAACAATATTTCTATGTTCTTACCAGTACTTTCCATGTTCTCACCAACATATACCACGAAATATTAATCAATGTTGTTGTTCTATGTTGTCAACAATATCTCCCATGTTCTTATCAATATGTACCATGATCTCATATGAATGCTCTTTTTATGTAAATATTCACATATGCAATATTATCTATGTTCTCAACTATATTTCCTATGATCTCCACAACTTGCTCCATGTTCTCACCAAAAAGGCTCATGTTCGCTAATCATCACATTTGACATGTAAGTATAGTATCATTATTGGAGATTTTTACATTCGTGGATGCTTGAAAGGAGTGACAAGAACTTTTGATGAGTAATACGAATAGTACTGCATCAACTTCTATGCTTGTAACATCCCGTATTTTTTACTTTTTAATTAATTAATTACCTGAGTAAATTATTATATTTGGTAATTATTTAATTCCTTTCCCGCGCAATCGAATTTGACTTTAGGAAGTTCGTGTGGTTTAGTGGACCGTTTTGGACTAGCTTAAATCTGAAAATTCAAGCCCAATCTCTTAAAGCTAGCTTCAACTGGCCCAATTTTCGGATGGTCCAAGTCTTGTTCAGCTTGCCCATTTCACTCAAAACCCTAAACCTAACTTTTGACTTCATTTTCCCACTCCTCTCCATTTCCACGCCACCACAGAAAAATGAAGAAAGAAAGAAACCTCCATCATCTTCCATCTTCATTTTTCATCATCTGCATCACCATCATCTAACCAAACCCATCATCATCTTCTTCGCTCATCATCATCAATACGGCCACCATCATTATCAGACTACATCTTCATCATCAACTCAACTCATCATCTCCATTATCCTCTCCCGTTAACACCGCATCGCCAAACCGGACCTCCGTCACGCGCTGCCCCTCTCCGCCGGTTCTGTTCGGTTCCGTTCCTGCCCGTGCCGTGTCGGTTTTGTTCTGCTCTGCTCGAGTCACTCATATCCGGTTCCGTCTTGATCGTACTCTGTCTCGATTCGATTTCGTTTCAATCGGTAAGTGAGTTCGTCTCTGTTTTGCTTGTTGCAGATTTGAAATCTCAAATAATCCTTTGATTCCTTCTAATTTGCAGCTCACCCAATTTCCATTCTGTTCGAAGGTAACTGTTCTGTTTCCTTTCCTCTTTTCGTTTCTTTCTTTTCTGCTTTGGACCGTTTTGCCCTGGAGACATCTCTCCACCTTAATTTAAACTTTGAACTTTGAACCTTGAACTGAACTCGAACTCGGATTAGGTAGAACTGAATCTATTTTTGTGGTTAAGATTGCACTGTGTTGACTGTTTGACTCTGGCCTTGTGTATGTTGACCTTTTCTGCAATTACTGTTTTTGAGGGTGAATTAGTATTTCACAGCCTCTAGAGTAAATTGTTAAATCGAATTTCTTTTGAGGACTGTTCTGAAGTTGTTGAAACTGTAGTACTGTTTTGCAATTTATTGTTGAGAGTATTTTGGTAATTCTGAAATCTGAGTTTTAAAAATGTTTTCTGAAAGCTAGTGAAGTTATTAGTTTCGGTCTTGGTGAAGTTGAGTAATTAACTACCTTCTAACTTAGTTGGTTAAGGGTTTTGTGACTAACTTAGACGTCTCGAGTTTGAGCCCCTCCTTTGCCACTCCTTTACCAACCTTTTTATTCTTATCCGTTTCGACTCTCGTTCGACTTCTAGTTGGTAACTAGTTGTTTTCTGTTTAGATGCTCCATCCGTTAGCCCGTAATTTGTTGTAGTTTCTGTGGTTGTGGATCGCAAGGTTTAAGGTGAGTGTTCACCCCAAAGTTTGTTTGCTTTTAAAACCGGAAGACAATGTGCTATGCATGTATATACCTATGTCTATTGTATTCTGTATGCTACTTCTTTAAAAGTAAATATGTCATATGTATGAATATTTTTACTTTATTATGTATGGTATGGTTTTGTTTGTACTGACTCTTCTGCAGTAATGTAACTCGGTTGTCCGAGCACTTTATCTGTTATTGTTCTGTTTGTATTTTGTCTGTTATATGCTTTGTATGTTCTGTCTGTTTTCTGTGTGGCCGGTCGATTAATAATTAGGTAGACTTGGGTAGTGTGGATTATCGGGTTTATTTGATTATTTCCTAGTCTATTCCCTTTTAGACGCGAGACAGAAGTCGTTGAGGTCTATTAGGGTCGTAGGATCTGTTTCCCCAAAGTATACGGGGCTCTGTCTGTCTGGCTAGAGAAGGTCATCTCTAGAGTGAGATACAAGGGCAATCTGGGAGTAGGAGCAATAAGGCGGGCTGCACCAACAAAATCTTCTCTGTCCTGTTATCTGTCTGTCTTCTCTGTTCTGTTGTTTGTCTCTATCTGTTGTCTTATGTGGTACGCTTTCTTTTGAAAACTGTTAATCTTCTCTGCCTGTTAAATGATGAACGAGATTGTCAGACTCGAACAATCAAATGAATTTGTTTTAGACAAAGGGCAACTCACAACTACACAAAATACGTAGTGCAGAGGTAAGATGACCTCGAATGTCGATCTCTAGGGACTAAACTAGCTTTAACTAAATAACTAACTATATAAATTCAGAAAACAAATTCTACTTAGCTTGACTTAACGATATATGATGAGAGCTGGTGATAGTATGCTCGTTCTAAGCATCAAGTTCTAATTATGCATGAAAGTGCAACTCGTACTGCTTTAAAAGTAATTCGAATTAACAAACATCAAAAACAGATTTGTAGACGTGTATTTTGAAAACTTCCTATCTATACTAATACTTGGCTAAGGTTGTCAGTCTTAGTTCAAGCTACTTGTAATTGAAGATATTGATAACGATGATCTTGAATTGTCCTAGTGTTTCTAACACTTTTCTACGAAGATACTGGCTTAGTCGGATCAAAGATTCGAATATAACAATAAAACAAGTAAAAGACTCAGAAACTCAATCATGCATAATATGAACCTTAGCTACGAATTTACATATTATCACCAACTAGATATTTAGCTACTCATATCAAAATCATAAACAACAATAGCAATCATATGAGAAAACATAGTTGAATTGAAAGATAAACAGCATAAATTGTGAGATACAAAGTTACCACCGATGGTTGTCAATCTCCGGTGAATTGCTAAACTCACAAAGATCTAGCAAGGTGAGATTAATTGATGTCAAAATCTCTACTCTAGCCCCAAAATCGTTAAGAAACAATCGTTCTAAGAGAAAATATACCCTGAACAAGCTCTAGGGTTTATGTCTGCAATATTATTATGATAAAAGATATGAAAATTCGCAGCTTTTGAAATTATATATAGTTGTTGTTGGCAGCTACGCGGTGGACCGCCAGGTACGCGGCGGACCGCCGGACACCCGGCGGACAGCCGGGCACCAGGCGGTGCGCCTGGCACGGGCAGAGAGTTGCCCGTGCCTCTTTTTCCTCCGGATCTTCAATTTTGCACGGGCAGAGAGTGAGTTGCCGTTTTGTTCTAACAATATTGGTTCAATTAAAGATTGTATTTACTTATGTCCCTCTAACTTCACATGGATTGACTAATGATCAGAGAACCGGGGGAGTGGGAACACATTTTAGTATTGTAAAATACAACAAGTGCCATTGGACCACCCAAAAGCAGCAACCAAAAGTCAAGGTTAAATCAGAATTGGATAGCGTTATGCAAATGTTGCATTTTGAGCTTTAAAACTAGACTTTCACCATTGGAAAGTTAAAGAATATACTCTAGTAATTTCTTCTCTTGCAACCAGGACAAATTAACAAACAAAAGACAAACCAATCAACACAAGTTTACAAACAAAACAACAGATAAGACCTAGTATCATCCAATTCACACGCCATATCCACCACCACCTGAGTTCCATCCTCCACCTCCACTACCACTACCGAAATATCGATCACTGAAACTACTGAAATCATCACTAGTGAAACCAAATAACCTAATTCGTAAATTTAACAATTAATTACCCGGAGTTTCATGCCTTGAGGAGGAGTGAAAGTCGTTGTTGTACTGGCGTCCGATGGTGCTTACGAGCAGCGGTGGCAGATAAGATTGAATTGATCTGGCACAATGAGGCTAGCGGAGAAGAGGAGGGAAACTTGTACCTGCCATGGGCGGTGGGGTGGTCATTCACGGAGAGATTAGTGGTGTAGTGCGTGTTCGGTGTGTGTTTGTTTTTATAACCCGAAATTATCCAACCGGGTCAAACTGGATCTGCGAATTTTGAATGCAATTGATAAATTGCACATTAGTTCGGTCTCTCCATAAGTAAAAAGAGGCGGTCTCTTATGAGACTTTGCACATCCTTATTTGCAAAGATATAAATTAGGACAAAAAAACTTATATTAAACTTATATTAAAGTCTAGGGAGAGGCCGGCCTTTCCTAAAACGACGGAAAGGCCTGGTTTTCTCAAAAACTCGGTGGTTTTGTCAAAATCTCGCTGGTTTTATTAATTGGTTAAACCGCCCAAATTTTGATAATAAAACCGGTTCAGTCTATCTATTAACAAAGCTATCCACACAGAAAACACATAGTTCAACGTGTTTACTATGTGAAATCAGTTTTTCTCTCTGCAAATTCGCTTTCTTCTCTTCTTTCCGATCTCACACTTTTTCCTCAGATCGATCAAAGAAACAACTCGATTGCTCTCCTATTTTCTTCTTTAATGTTGTGTTGTGTGTGATTTGGTGTGCTCATGGTGTTTTATGAGATCTAGGGTTTCAGATTTGCTTGTTTCTCAAATCCAATTCACACTTTTCGTTTTGAAGCATAACGAAGAGGAAGGGTTCGTATGGTGTTTGTGATGTTCCGTCCAGGACTAATCAATGACGAAGGGCTACTACATCGAGTAAGTTTATTTTTCTCGTTTTTTGTTCTATTTTTGTTTTCCTATCAGTATTTGATGTGGTTTTAAGTTTCTCTGGTACTCAAGTGTTTATGGTTTACTTAATTATAATCGACTTTGATGTGGTTTTAAGCGAATTTGTGTTCAGATCTACAATTGATGTTAGTTTATTTTAAACATGACGAAAAGGAAGTTTTCTTCGACTTTTGTTTGATCTGATGTGAACGTTCCGGCGAGGAGAACTTGACGGAAGGATTTTTCGAATGTTGACAGTAAGTTTCGTTCATATTTTTTGTTCTGTAGTTGTTTGAATTAGTGTAAGTTTTTTATCTGATGGTTTTAAGTGTTTCTCTGGTATGCTTTTAATGGTTCTAATGTTATGAAACTGCAATATCGTAGCTTAAATAGTGAAGGGGCATTGTTATGTTTTTTTAGGTATCTTGTTATGGTTTTAATGGGTATCTTGTTATGGTTTTAATGGTTTTCGGGGATATTATGGTATCAGATGTTATGCTACTTTAGTTTTCTTGCCGAAAGGATTACGATCTATTGTTATAGTTTTAAGGGATCATGCTATATAATTAAGGGATTATGTTATAGTTTTAAGGTGTAATTTTGTGCTTTTAAATGTGGTGCTGATGTTTTGCGTTTTTCTTTTTTGTAGTTGTTGATGTTTCTGATACTGTAGGGAGAGAAGATCAAAGAAGAGGCAAGATGCCCTTGTTGTTTGTATAATTGTTGGTTGTGCAGCTGCTGGTGTTTTAGATTATGCTCTTATGAAGAGATGGGGACAATTAAACGAAAGCTACATAATTTGCGAGTTACGTTAAAAGTCAACAGTATTTTGAAGAAGTAGGATTTGTAATAATTTCCTGGACAAAAGTGATTATTTGGATTTTATTTGAAGTAATTTCTGATTTGAACAATTAGTTTTTGCCTTTTGAACGATAAGTTTATGTATGGTTTTAAGCAGTGGTTTAATGTGCAACTCTTATATGTTCTGGTTATTGTTTTTAATCTATGATATGGTTTTAAATGTATACATTATAGTTTTAACACGTCTTATTATGATTTTAAGAGACAAGGTGTTGCGACTGTTGGTATAGTTGTTGTTGTTGCAGTTGGTAAAGATTCTAAAGAACCAAGCACAATTGACCGAGTGATTAAAAAGTGCGAGTTAAGATAATAACCAACAAAATTCTGAAGAAGTAGGGGTTTTGTGATGTGTTTTTGGACGATAAGAGTACTTAAAAAATTGTAGTGTATGATTTGGATAGTACAACAACTGGTTATATGTTAATACTTTTAATAAGTGATGTTATGGTTTTAAGGGATATTCATAATAGTTAACGATGATATGGTTTTAATATTCTATGTTATACTTCTAAGAGCTTTTGTTATAGTACCTTTTTTAAGGCGCAATGTAAAGTCATGAAACCATGCAATAAACTAGTGTAAAATTGAATACTTCATTCATGTAAAGCTTGAAACATTTAGTCAATTGAAGTCCCTAAAACTAGTATTATCAAAGCAAAAAAATTACAACAACCGTTCTCCATTACAATCTTAATTTGAGTTCTTAGAACGGCAAAACGGTGGGTACTTGAAACAACAACCTGGATACATAAAACCAGAACAATGGTACTTATAACCACATCAATTGCTATATGAGATATATTACCATGCCAACTAATATAAAATTGAATAATGTAGTCATATCAGGACTGAAACATTCAGTCAATTAAAGTTTTTAAAACTAGTATTATGAAAGCAACAAAATTACAACAAGCGTTCATGTGGTGTTTCTGATGCAAACTGGATATGAGTTTTTGAATTGGGTTGTTGCGAGTAAACTTGATCTTTGAAGCAACTGGATTCTTGCGAGTAAATTTGTTGTTGATCTTTGAAGCAACTGGCTTCTTGCAAGTAAGCTTGTTCTTGATCTTTGAATCAACAAAATTGGTGTTTCTGATGCAACCATATGAGGTTGTACGCGGTGTCAAAATATCACAACTCTCCAAACAACTTATAGTCCTCCTTCATCATTTCATCTCTTCATAAAATAGTAGTCAGCCTAGCATCTTCATCATACGGTAGAGGTGATAAAATTCTGAATCTTCATCCTTTTGTTTCTGAAAAAAATGCATTCCTTTAAATTTTCTGTTCATCTACATGCTTAAACCATAATAATACGATCACGTAAAACATACCATGACCAATTAAAATTATAACTGTATACCTAAACAATATACCAATTGACGACATGGAAATAATAACTGATATTACTAAAATCCATAGCATCAAAACTTCAAATTACAACAACATGCCTTAATACCATAGTGATGCAACTTATAACCACACCAGATTTCAATCAGAATAATGTAAAAGGTTCAATTAACATGCTGAAAAGGTGAAATACAATAAAAATGTTGCTAGAATCACATGTTTCCAATTACGAACCTATAAATGTGATGTATAAAAGAATAACAGTAGAACATAATGTTATAACTAGGAGAGCTTATGACCGTATGTACGCTAGAAACTGTAACAATTAGAATACCTTAGAAACTGAAATTCATCCTAACAACCGATATTAAAAGTATACTATGCAGATTAAAAACCATAACACAATGTGATTCAATAAAACAATGCAGAAATATACTACACAAACTTAGAACCATGCATGACAACAAGAATTAAAAGTATCCAGGAGCTTACGAAATTGTTGTTAAGGTTCGATTTCTTCAATTATTTCCACATCTCAAATTGAATTTCACAAGTATCTGAAGCTGAACGCTTGATCGATCAACAAATCGGAACGTAAATCAATCAAAATTTAGGAAAACAAAGAAGAATCATCAAAATACGCAAAAACACACACTAAAACTTTGTAAATACGAGCAAAAAGAAAAGAGAAAATCGATGTTGAATTAACATCACGTCAATAGAAACCATAACACGTTACATTAAAAATCATAACATGGCATTATCAAAAGAAAAAAATGCAGAGATATACTAGACAAACTGAAAATGTTATAACAACGTCGGTTAAAACCGTAACATGTCATAGCAAAAACCATAACATGGCGTTATCCAATGAAAAAAACAGAGAGACATACTAGACAAACCAAAAATATTATAACAATGTCAATCAGAACCATAACACGTCATATTAAAAACCATAGCACGGTGTTATCAAATGAACATATGCACTAACATACTAGACAAACTAAACATATTATAACAATGTCGATTAAAACCATAACAAGGAGAGCTTAAGTCTGTAACATGTATTCTAGTTAGAAACAGTAACAATCAGATTACCGTAGAAACTGCAATTAACTATATGTCCATACCAACCACTCTTAAAAGTATACTACGCAGATAAAAAAACTATAACAAGATATGATTCAATGAATAAATGCAGCAACATAGTAGATAAATTAAAAACCAGCAATAACAAGGCTTAATAGTATACTATACCGATTAAAAACCATAATACTGAGTTATCAAACCAAAAATAATTTGTAAATATAGTAGACAAATTAAAACCATCAAAAACATGGCTAAAAAATACCATAACAACGGCGATTAAAAGTATACCATAGCGTCTAAGAAACCATAACATGGCGTCATCAAATAAAAATATGCAGAGACATAATACGTAAACTTGAAACTATAACATGAAGGCTTAAAAGTACAGAGAAACTTACGAATTTGTTGCTAGGGTTGAATTTCTTCAATAATTTTCAGATCTGAGAAGCTTCCTTCTCCAGTAATTTTCAGATCTAAGAAGCTTCCTTCTCCAATATCGTCGTTTTTGTGATTCGAGTACTTTACAGTTGAATCGAATTGTTTTGAACAATAAATCCATTGAAAAATCAGAAAAACAACAATCTATCAGATTATCATACCTAAATTAGGAAAAACAAGTTGAATCGGACGGTGAAATCATTGAAAAAGCATGAAGCATGAAGAGATTTGAAAACAAATCGAAATTATGATATTTGACATAAAAAATCAGAGAGTTGTGCGTGTTTGTACCTGATTTGCGTCCATCGGAGATCATGCGAGCTTTTTCAGACGATTCGCGTTCGAAATAGCGTTGATCGGTAGCTTTTTCCGGCGAGAGATTTTCGCGTTTTTCCGGCGAGAGATTTTCAGCTGAAACACGCAGTTTTCACGTTTACTGTGTTTTTCTAATTTTTTAGGGTTTTTCTGTTAATTGAATGGTTTATATAGTGCAGCGGTTTTTTTTAATGAACCGGTTTTTATCTGAACCGCGAGAAACCGCCTAGCGGTTTTGGTTTCTGGTTTTTGCCATAAAAACCAGGCCTTTCCATGTTAATAGGAAAGGACAGCCTTACTATATAATTACTCTAATAAGCCTGTTGATTCAATCAATTGATTGACCTACCAATCAATTTTGATCCGTTGATCTTGCTTATTCAATTTTAATCTGGTGCGTACATGTGTCATTAGTTAATTAAAAAATGTAGGGTTCGAATCCTGTTGGCGTGATTTTTCTCCATTATTTTTATTATTATTTTTATTGATGGTGTTTGGTTCGAATCTTGTTGGCGTGATATCATTATTTTAGTTGAAGGTGTTGGGTTCGAATCTTATTGACATAATTTTTTTCTTTTTATTTATTCTCTTCTTAAATTTTTATTTTTTAACATAAATTTGTATGACGTATTATACTTAATTTTAAAATATAACCATGATATGTTCTTATAAAAAAAAGACATACTTCCTCCGTCAAATAATAAATGTAATACTTGATTTTGTTGACTTTTTCGATGATCATTTTGACCTTAAATTATTCTTAAATCATACGATAAAAATAACTAAAAACATCATATTATGAAACTAGAATGTTTATATGAAGCACTTGACAATATATTCAACTGATGAAAAATACCAATTAACATGCGAAAAAGATGAATTGCAGATTTTGAAGTTGAATGTTTCCAAAGTTTAGAGATGTATCTGATAGTTTTTAACTCTTCGGAAGAATACTTTTTGTATGTCTAATATAGTTCAATTCAAAACTATTAATTGCATAACTACAAAAATTATATACATTTATAGCACACCATTTATATTAAGTTTAATTACTCAATTAGTTATTTTTTTATTATGTTTGAAGTCATTATGTGAAAATTATATATTCACTCCATTTATTTCAATATATTATTTAATAAAACAAAGATTACGCTTCACACGCGTAGCATGTGACGCGGTTCCTAGTATGGAGATATAGATGAGTAGATTTTGTATTTTATTTTCAACTTCTATTCAGCATAAAACTCTAAAGATTCATAACTTTATTTGGTTTACCAGTATATCAGTTGAACAAGAGATGTATTCTATCTTATGTTTCGATTGATGAATAAAGTTACTCCCTAAAAATTATGATTATCTCTTTCTTCCTAGTGATGGCGCCGACTTCGGTCATCTCGATTCACCTTCTTATGTCGTCGTTCTGAATCTATGTGAACGTGATCCCTCTTCCCTTTCTGTGTCAATTTCCATTGGAGGACGTTCAACTCGTATATTCCTAACATGAACAATCACAATTTTCTCAAGATCCTAAGTCCCAACACATGGACTTTGTTTAGAAAAACTAGTTGATAAGCTAGCTAATTTTAATGTACGTGTTTAGCGAATGAGCTTATAAGTTAACTGATAAAATGACATAAAACGACAGTTTTTTTTTTAATGAATGAAACGGCAAAAAGCTTTTTGTTAGTATTATACACTAAGCAATTATCACAACTATGTTGGGAATTATGTTAGATCACTTTTAGCACAACATATGAATGTTGTGATAAAAAACGTAACAACATTTTCCACAACATAGGTAATGTTTTGTCTCTCTTCCCAAACCTGACATCATATCAATGTTGAGGAGTATGTTAGATCTCATATAACGTCTCAGAAACACTTACTTGATCACTAAGTAAGAAGTCAGACCAAGTCTTGCCATATGCTATAAATAGAAAGTTGTTTCTAAAAGCAAGCTTGGAAGGTGGAGTTTGTTACAACTCAGTCAAGGAGTGTAACCGGTCAAAACTAACTAGCTCTCCACAGTTGAAGGGATGGTCGACGGTTATTGGACATGAAGAAGTTAATCTACGGTGAAGCCGTTTGGATCGTTTCTACGGTTGTTGTCGGACGTCCTATATTTACTCCTCACTTAGCGTTTGCTACTTGGTCTTTAAGACTCCAACCTATATAAATAGGTTGACTGCAAAGGACTTTATTAAGTTGGTTCGTTGTAGTTTGTTACTCTTGTCAAATTCTTTGTTGCTCTCACACACTTACACACTTGACATCAAAGAGAACAACATGACCACTTCAGTCTTGACTTACATAGTCAGGAGGTAGAAACACTAGAACTCACACACTTGAGAACTGAGTAGAGTTTTCCACACAAGTGTATGCTCACACTTGTGATTGTTTGTCTAAGCGGTAGAATTCACTCTCATTACAGCAAACCACATTGAGTTTGTTGTTACGATGCAAGTCCTCCTTATGGGGTGGATTTCAATAGGTGAGAAACCTATGGGGTAGATTTCAATAGGTGAGAAACCTATAGTGCAGCCTTAGCTGAGCCGCTGGTATTC
Source organism: Plantago ovata (assembly GCA_028274465.1). Lineage (NCBI taxonomy): Eukaryota > Viridiplantae > Streptophyta > Magnoliopsida > Lamiales > Plantaginaceae > Plantago > Plantago ovata. Next base: position 62,564,378 of record CM051457.1, read on the forward strand.
ACCAAGGTGTGTTAGGTGTTTATATTTTTGAAGACTAGCGTTCAAGCAATCTTTTGACCCTGAAAGCATTTTCAAATATACTGATTATTATTAATATACTTGAAAATTTGAAAACGTCCAGGTGTGTCTGTGTATTTACGTTACTGTTTATATTCTGCACTTTTAATATTTGTTGTGAAGTTTGTTGACACAACATATTGGTCAACATACTGAACAACATCTGCAGTTTACTTTCAGTACTGTATTTGTTGTGTTTCTTGTAACATTAGTGATTGTTGTTTACCATAAACAAATCAATACGCTTCCGCACCAAACCTCACAAGGATAAGTGAAAGTTTACTATGCCACGGACTAAAGGAAAAGAGGAAAACCTCACATTGGTTATCTCCTGTAATACTGTTTAGCTTTTAACTTAGTTTTCAAACCTAATTCTTGTCACATCTAAATTTCATACATCTAAGTACTTATGGACTACCATTTTGAATTTATGTGCTTGCAATTGTATTTTGGTTATCATCAAATTTAAAATATATTTTATGATGCCTTATGAAAAGTTTTGAGTTTGTATATTTAAACTCATTAACTCTACTTTAAACGTGACCATATATGTTACCATTCGGACGCGTAAAAACTACAAATCTGTACGCCACCCGCCCGCGTACACCCCTAGATAAACCTAGGGTTTGTTATCACGGCGGCTTCAACAACTTCTCCACCTCCACGATTCTCTTCTTTAGCTGTTGGAGTTGTTCTTCGTTGCTTGCGGAAGTGTGACTGTGGATCTTCAATAACCTAAGCTCTGAGGCAAAGTGTAGGGATTTTGAGCTTGACCTAAGATTGTGCTACAATGATTCGTATTAAAACGGTCATCCTCCAGGGATGGTTGTCACAGAAAGGGAAGAGAAGTTGTGTTCTTACATGAATAGAGCAACAACATAAGAAATTAGAAATAGAAAAGACAGACAGAGATCCTAGGAATACAACCTTTTATTTTATTAAAGTGTAAATAATGAGTTGTGACATGGGACCATGGCACATATATATATGTGTGTGTGTGTGTGTGTGTGTATATATATATATATATATATGTGTGTGTGTGTGTGTGTGTGTGTGTATATGTGTGTGTCTATATATGTATATATATATATATATATATATATATATATATATACATATATATATCCGTAAGGTAGAAATCTAAAAGAACTATGCGCCTTCATTATTGAGTTTCAAAGAATCTTCCAAAAACCCTAAATATTGATCTGTTCTAGATGATTCCTTCTATTAAATTTGTTGGCCCAAGAACTAATCCCAACTCGGCGTCCCGTATGTCATGGAGTCTCCACACACTATATTTAAAATTTAACTGAATAATTTGTTTAATAGAATTTCATTTGGGGCCAACCGTGCTGGTGTGGGTCCACCCCGGGCAACCAATTATTGTAAATTTAAAATATAAGGACACACAAGTACAACGTACTATTCTAACGTACCATTGCATTGCAAGAAGCCAAAAACCTACTATTGGTACATAGGAGAGGCAATTTAAACTAATTTAGCTACCATTCAGCATTATTATGTATTGTTAGAAGCAAAATTAATTTGGATGCCCACAAATTTGTAGGTACTCCACACCATTGTCACGTACTTATTGTTTTCTGGCTACATTCGCATTTATTTTTACGTGACCTAGGGTCCGTGGTGACCCACCCTAACATATATGTGCCTCAATATGCCACATTTCGTTATTCCACACCATCTCTAAGTATTCAGAAAAATGGGAGAAGGATCTAGTAGTACTAAATTGTTTAAGAGGTTCAATTATATACTCATTCACGTTTTTGAAAAAACTTATGTTTATTTTTATATCGGAGTATTAGAAGGTTTATATAATAAGTGTACGTGGTGTTTGGTTTAGAGCACTAGTAATAGTGGGCTTGAAACTTGGGGCTTATTTCATTATTTTAATGTAATAAGCTTCAAAAAATTATCTTCCATTTGCCAAAGTCTAGGGAGAGACCAACCTTTCCTAAATCATTGGAAAGACCTGCTTTTTAACCTACCATGTCTGTCCAGCCGGTCACACCATTCGTGGTATGGTTTTAAGAGGTTATGGTGTGGTTTTAATTTGTTAGCATTGAAAGCTTTTGTTATGATTTTAACATTATTTGTTGATGGTTTTAAGAAGCTAAGTTATGGTTTTAAGATGGTTTGTAAAGCTTTAAGCGCAATGATCGAAATCATTCACAAATATAAACAAATCACTATTAAACAAGTCAAACAATTTGAGAATTGCCATTAATACATCAATGAACAAGTTTACAATAAACTATTTGAAATATTTTAGTCATTACAATGTGGAAATATTCAATGTTTTTTTCGAATAAACTTGTTGGCGAATTTCTACTTTCTGCCCCTTTTTCATCAAACTCGATTTTCTTCATTAGCACCTGCTTAAAACCATAAAAACTCTTGTCAAAACTACAACAAAGATACTTATAACCGCACCATGTTGCCTTAAAACCATACAATGGACAAATCGAACACAGTAGCATTATATATTTCTTAAAACCACGACAATACGAATTAAAACCACACCAGAATCTCTTAAAACTATAACAAGACAGTAACATGCAATTGAAATTAAAAATAATATAAAGTATAATTAGAACCTTAACACGAGTCCATATAACCGCAACAAAGATACTTGTAGCCACACCATGTCCCCTTAAAACCATACAATAGACAAAACCAACACAGTAGCATTATATATTTCCTAAAACCACAACAATATGAATTAAAACCACACAAAAATCTGACAAAACTATAACAAAACATTAACATGCAACGGAAGCTAAAATTCACACATCAAACCACAACATAGGTTCTTATGGCCACAACGAATGTTATTAAAACCACACCATGTCTCCTCAAAGTCATAAAATAGAAAAATCCAACAGTAGCATTATATATTTCTTAAAACCATTAAAAAAACTCTTAAAACTATAACACAATATTTGCAAAAATAAAATAGCAAATATTTCGTCAGAAACAAAAAATACAAAAATCATACCATATACTCTTAAAAGCATACCATTCGGTTTTAAAAGTATACCATTCGAATACAAAAAATTTAGATAACTTCGAGAAACTACAATTTTGCTCCACAATTATCTCACAAATCACAATCAACAGCTCATAACATTGAAACAATTCGAAAATATCATAAAAATACACCAACCTATTCAGAATATATCTATAGAAGACAAAGAAGAAGCACAAAAACAAAACGAGGTGGTGGTGGAGTCACGACAAAGCCGAAGATGAGAGGAAATCTGAAGAACAACGTCGGGAAGGAGGTGGAGGCGTCGATCCACCGAAAACCTGAGGTGGAGGTAATGAGGTGGTGGTGGCGTGGTGATGGTGACGACGTAGTGGTGGTGGTGTAGTGGAGGTGGAGATCTAGATCTTAGATCTAGAGAGATAAAGAGAGAGAGAGAGAGAGAGAGAGAGAGAGAGAGAGAGAGAGAGAGAGATGGTGTGAAATGCATTAACTTGAGAGTTTTTCTCTATTTATATTAAATTTAGCTGATCGAATTTTAATTGTACTGACCGGATGCTAGCTGTACCTGGACTTTCATACTATAGGAAAGATCTACCTCTCTCTATATTTACTCCTTCTAATTTGAGTTTACAATGGTTTGGACGTTTTTGGGACTTTTTCGTGGGCTGGCTCCACATGACACAAATACACTAACTACCTAATTCATATTTTAAATTTAAATTCTACATTTGTTTATTAATATTGGATCTTATTTTGGGTACATTTATGTAGCTCATGCAAAAGGGCTACATTTATGTAGCCCCTAAAAAGCCCCCATTGGTTGATGTTTTAGCCTTAAGCCCCAAATAAGCTACCCATTACTAGAGCTCTTAGTAGCAGAACTCAAAATAAAGTTGAGAGATAAAAATTTGTTAAAAAAGATAATGTAAAGAATATATGGAAACCGACAAAAATAGAATATGTAAAGAATCTAAAAAAAAAAAAATGGATGGATATTTTTTTCCATGGATTCAATATTGACATAGTTGACCGTTGGTACTAGGTTAAGGAAAGGTTAGCGGACACAAAACAATGTATTTGTTCTGATGGATTATCGGGAGCATCTCTTATGATTAGACCTGGCAAACGGGTTGATTCGGGTCGTTTGTTCAGATTGGATGATTTCGGGTGAGTGGGTTTGTTTCGGTGATATCAGACCAGGTCGGATTTGGATGGGTTCAGATTTCAAGTTTTTACCGGATTTGGGTTTTGTTAGGGTTATAAATTTCAAAACATTTCGGACCGAGTCAATTTCAGATCAGACCAATTCGAATTCAGTGTTGATTGAATATTTAAATGCAAACTTATTTTTATAATAAAAATTTATGAAATATTACAAATTCAAAATCTTAATTATTAGTTACTTAGTTGTATATGAAAATATATTTTAAATGAAAATAATTATGTACTCCCCATACATTTAATTCGGATCATTTCGAATTGAAAGAGTTCGGGTCATCATCAATTCAGATCGGATGAATTTCGAATTGAATTTATTCAGAAGATTTCGGATTGTTTAATTCGGATAAAAGCAATCCGGGTGCATTCGGATCAGGTTTCAGGTCAAATTTCGGGTGTTTGACCATAAATTTTCAGGTGAGACTTCGGGTTTCGGATCGGATTGGATCGGATTTTGAATTTCGGATTCGGATGACTTTTGCCAGGTCTACTTATGACTCTGTAAATCTTTTGGCTCGTTCTTTTTTTAAAAAAAAATTGTCGTTTTCAAAAATGAAAAATAAAATGAATTGACCGCTTACGCAATTCGCAACTGGACAAAGGGAGTACTGTTGTTATATGTTACTTATCAGTTCCAATCAATTCTTTACGTTTGTTATATTAATTGTTTTTGCTCCATTTGACATTCGATTACTTTTAAACCATAATGCTAAATTAATTAATGAAATGATATTTTGAAAATATAGTGGCTATACTTTCATAATATAATTTCTTTAGAAAAAACAATGATTGTTACTCGGTATATATATTAAAGGTCAAACAGAGAAAAAGAATTATAGAGACGAGGTTATAGCTTCACGAATACGCTTTATCTACACATCAAGGATCCATAAATTAATGGCAGACTCACCGGCTCCTAGGGATCCCATTCCACTAGGTAAGGAGCAAAATTTCTCAAACATCAATATTGACTATGTAGTTGCTATCCTTCCTTTACATTTGGAGTTATTATGGGCTTTTTGGTTGGGTGTATTTGTGGTCAAACTGCAACCAAAACACACCATTTTTCCAAATACATTGTTTGGTTTTCAATTTAAGAATGTGTGTTCTAGCTGGATCGGTTGGGCTGAAAAATTTAGACCGTGCATTTCGGAGGCCCAAAACACACCTTTTTTTATACATGCCTATCTAATGTATGAAAAATGTGCATAGTCAAGTGCACATATTTTGGGCCTAATAATTATGAAAATACCACTGAAACGAAAAAAGGAAAAATGCAAAATTATATATCCCAACTTCTTTCTACGTTTGGGAAAGCTGTGAGCCGGCGATGATCTACCGTTCTTGTCGTCTTCCTGGTGAGCTCGACTGAACCCAAACATTTTTTTTTTAAAAACGGCAAATATTACCAACTACTCCTGCACTACTCTATACAACATCCTATACCACCTTATATCTCCACACCTAAACCACCTTATGTCTCCGCTAGGGATCGAACCCTGTACCTTTCCTTTACCAACTCAACTCCCTCCCACTTGACCACCTTATAAAAATTTTGTATGAATATCACTTTACAGAGATACTAATTGATGTACCATCACCTAAGATAAAGGGATAGAAAAAAAAAGTGTCTCGAAAAAAAAATGTGTCTCAAACTTATTGAGACGGCATTTTATGAGACACACAACATAATGTGTTAGGAAACTTGTAATATTGATGAGCAATTAACCATGCTAAATTAAGTAAAAGTCTAGTAACTAGTACTCTTAAAGTCCATTGGAATTTAGAATTTTAAGGACATTGTAAAAGAGGATCGTTTGCTGAAGACTTAGTGTAGGTACTAGTTAGGTTCTTAATGAAAGTATATATGTCCTAGAGACAACCAACATTAAGGACGATATGTACTTTACCGCATTCAACTTATTGGTATTTATTTATGTTACATTATTTAAGCATACATAAATACAATTGGCATTAAATTTACTGAATAGATTATTTGGTTGTTTGAATTATTCTGTAAGATGTTCCCAAGGACTAAAGATAATTACCAAGTTAGTGGGAGCTTGCATGTCAGAACTTAAGTCCTAAAATTAGCCACTAGTTGATGGTCATTGAGATATGGGATATCAATGATGCGATAGTGACTAGCATGTGTTGCATCAGATCCTTTGAGGATGTAGTAGTTCTCACTGCTGCGAATAGCTTGGTTATTCATGATGGACACATGGACACTTTGGGGAGTGTTGACATAACCAGCTGAGAAACCATTTGGTAAATTCTATTTAAGTGTCTATGGGAGTATCGGATTGTAGGGTGATGTAATAGTCCTCAGACTTGAGGTCAATACTACATCATATGTGGAATAATATACTTTGACCATGCGCAACGCTTGCACTCTTAAAGTAGGGTAGATACGACATGCGTTGGGTATATTAGGAAGCATATGATGTGAGTGATTGGACCAAGATCAGGATTCATTCCTCCGAATAGATTCAAGGAGAGAATACTCTACATCTCATATTTAGTGCGATCGTTAGTCAGTGGCCACTGCAAAGATATATGTCAAAATGGTGTTTGGACATAATCATCTAGATCGACTAAGAAAATTGAGAGACAATGGATGAGTTATTGGAATAGACACTAATCCATATTCTAGACTCATTCGAGTATTCGAGAATGAAAGGAACGTATCATCAAAGTACTCTACATCACATGCAGTTTGTATCTCCTCAACAAACGTTCCTTACATATTAGTATTGTATAGTGACGATTGTCTAGGAATATTCACTGAGACCTTGATTGGATCATTGCCTGATATGTGAGGGCTTATGGGTCACATACAACTAGGTGATAATTCTTCCTTTTAATCATTGGAGTAAATTAAATGTCAATTGGATTGATAACATTTGATTTACTATTATTAAGGAAATTTCATTTGATAGAAATCATTAATTAAGTTATAATTAGATCTATGACTTAATTACTCTATTAAATAAAATATCAATTGGATTGATAAATATTTAATTTAATATTATTGAGAATGTTCTATTTGATAGAAATAATTAATTAATTAAGTTGAATTGGATTCAATGGATTAATTTATATACTCTTAGAAAGTAAATTAATTAAATTAGATTTAATTAATAAAAGAAGAAAATAATAATTAGATTAAATTAGATTTAATTTAATTAAAGTTAGAATGTGCATTTGAACCAATTTGGAATGAGGTTCAAGTGTTAAAAGCCCAAAAGAATGAAATTGGTAGTGATGGGTTTCGAACCCGTGACCTCCAGAAAATTGGCCTGCACACATACCGACTGGGCCAGGCCCATGAAAAACATCATTAGGGTTTTCTGTCAATAACACATATGCGGCCGGGTAGAAGTTTTAATGATGAAGAAACGTGTTGCTAATCTCGGTTGCATTTGTTCTAACTCTTTTCTTCTTTGATTAATTCTCAATTATTATAATTATTATGATCTTTGAGATTTCTTGTTTTGCTTAATGTAGATTTTGAATATGGATTTCCTAGCATCCATGGAGAATTCATCAACGAAGAATTGAACTACGTTTGACTTGATCCTAAGGGTACATAGGCAGCTTAGAACTGTTCTAAGTTCAGTCAGGTTCTTTAGAATCATCAATTGTTCTTTGAAGAACAAATTCATGATTAGATCAATGATTAATAGAAGCTAGAAGCTGGATAATGGGTAAGTCATTTATATGGAGCATGTTAAATAATTATTCGATCAACGATCCATGTAGGAAATTTTTGAATTCCGCTGCGTTAACCTTAGAGGTAATTTCCTACAATTACTAACACTTAAGCCTGCTGATGATGTACTTTGTTTTCATAAACAAACTATTGAAGACCTAGAACCGCTCAGAAAGTTGAAGATTCGAAGACTGAAGACTTAGAATAGTTCTGAGAAAGGTATCTACAAAGGCACATGTTATCTCAGAAAGTGAGAAACTCAGCAACTCAGTATGCATAAGTGAAAATCTATATGACAGAGTAGGTTGTGTTTGCTGAAGCTGAGACTGACCATTTGCTGATAACAATTGTGACCTACTTGCTGAAGTACTCTGCATTTTGGCTCCAAACTTTCACATTTGAAATTGTTTCAAAGAGCATTAAATGTAAAGTTAGCACGCGAAGAACATGAAAACAAGAAGACAAATGAAGAGCGCTGCTGATAGTACAAAAGCAAGATAGTGACATCTTAAGGTACAAGCCTTAGAATTTGAAATTCAAACGACTACCTTTAGACACTATAAATAGAGTTCCTTAGGAAGAGTAGAAGGGTGTGTCAACAAAGTGATCAAACTCTCACTTGTTCTTTAAACACTCAAGTCCTTCTCTACTCTTTACTGCTTATTGATCCGTTCCAAGACTGAAGTTTGAAACAAAAGCTACTAGTGAAAAATTAAAACATTAAAAGCTAAGAAATTAGTTTAGTGTTCTTTCTTATAAACAAGAACAAGTCTTGATACTAGAAACAACAAACTTTCTTACTACAAAGTTGTTGATAGGTAATTAGTGCTTTCCTCTAGACCGTCGTACTTTCCTCTGGAGCGTGGTCGTAGGGCGAAGGTTCTAGAGCGTCCTTCGCACTTCAAGTGCTTTCCGTACTGTACCTAGAACATGAGGTATAACTTAGCAAGGGGGGGTTAGTTCCACAAGCCCGGGTTGTCAATGATCAAGTCGGAGGGACGACTTTACGTGCAGGGAGTTGGTAGGCTTCCCTAGTAAATGTAGAGTGAGAAAGTAGTGTGATGGGATGTCTTAATGATTGAATGATTGATACCTTGATTTGAGTGAATCCATATTTATACTAGCAATAGAATATTGCCTGAGTCCTTAGGATCGTGACAAGTGTTCGGCCATGATTGAGTCTCTCATGGGCTTAGGCCCATTTGAAGTGACCCATGGGCTTTGACCCAGATCTTCCACTGAGGTTGGCTGGAGTAAAATGGTCTTCCTTGGTACCAAAGTGCTCATAGGGCAGGTGTTGCCCTAGTACTGTCCGAGGACGGGGTAGTAGGGCAACCACCGAGCCTCTAAGGTCCGAGGACCACCTTTTCCTTAGGACATGTTAATTCTTCCTTGACGTAAGGAGTTATGTCCGCCCACCTGTGGTAGTAGGGAGGAAGGGAACTCGTCCGACTACCAGTGCTAGTAGGGAAAAAGGCACCAAACTTGTTCCTCTCGGCGTGCTACTAGGGCGACCCTATGTAGCCGGAGGTTGTGGTGAAGCCCGAGGAGCTCTTTGCTTGGCTTGCCTTCTCCTAGCTAGTGGCTACTAGGGCTTTGTCCTGCTAGTGGGGCGTCACCACGTTAGTAGGGCAGCTCAATGGCTAGTAGGGCAGTTGTACTTCTAGGTCAAATATAAGGACTTAAGGCTATTTTGCCTAGTCTCTTGTCTGGTCGGACCATGGTGAAAGGTAATCGGACCCTTCTATCATGGTCAGTCCATGACGCCCTAGTACGCTCTTAGACGCCCTTAGGGGTTGGACATATTCCGACACCAACATATGTCCCCCTAGTTTCCAAGTATCTTAATAGAAGATAGTTGTGGAACTATTAAGTTCAAGTCGGCCTTCCCTTCACGAAGTATGGTCCGATGTATAGGTGGAAAAAAGTTTCTCCTTACGACCCGATGGTTTTCATAATCTTTCCCTCCTCCTATCCCTCCCTCCCCCCACCCCCCTTTTTTTTATGATCCGAGTAGACGGTACTCGAACGACGAAAAAAGGGTATTTTTATGAGAGAGATTGGATCCGGGTAAGGTCATGCAACTTCACTAGGTCGGGGAGTAAGCTTTTTGATTCTCCTTTTTTTTTTTTTTTTCTTTTTTTACTTTTTTTTTGCTCGAGGAGCCCGCCTGGTAGGGCGACTCCTAACTCCTGCACGCGCCAGACGGTTTTTCCTTAAGTCGGGGCGCTCCAAGGGTAAAACCGTCTCTTCACGACGTGGATCAATCTGGGCCTTCCACTTCATCGCGCGTGCGGCCCAGATTCGTCGCCACGTATGCGACGGTTCACCTTCCCGTACTACCCTCTTATAAATAGGGGTACTTAGATTCATTTGCAACATTTTTGCCCAAATTCACTCAGAGTACTTTGAACTGTCGAGTAGCAATTCGCACGGAACGAGGAGCAGACGTAGTTGAGCAAGTCGGTTTCCACTTCGTCGAATCAAGTAAGTTCGATTACTCCCTTGTTTTCTTTTACTTCTGCTCTCTTATGCGTGGCCACTATGTTTCCCGTACTTGTGCTCGCTCATATATGTTTTCTTTCGTAGTCGCTCCCCTTTAACATTTTCGTCGGCCCCTCTCCTACCTATGTGGTAGTCGTACGCTTAATGTTTCATCGTCATTGCGCATCTCAATTATGAGACTAGGACTTAAAACATACTTAAACGGACCTCTCGGAATTTACATAACTGACGTTGATTGATGCTTTTCCTCTTCCTTTGTTTAGGATGTCCGAGAGGAGCGATAGCGAGAACATGTCTGAGGGGCGCGGGTATGCGGATAGCAGTAGTTCATTATCCGCGGGTTTTCTGGATAACGAGCTGCCTGTGGTTGAGGTGCCTGAGGAAGAAGAAGAGGTTGTGAGCACCCGTCCAGAGGATAGGCTAGTCACTCGGTCACGGAGGTCTAAAAATGAGTATGATTTAGACGATTCTTTTATCAGCGACGAGGTCAAGGAGGGCGCCGCTCATAATGTTCCGCCCAAGATGATGAATGCAGTTGCTGGGATTCTCGGGCACGATTATCGGGCAGGTGGTCGGCCTGACCCCTTAGAGCCCCGGGTCAACATCTTAGTGGATGATGTACCCGCGATCAAAAATCCTGAGATTCTCCCAATTGATGGGAAATCTTTGTTAGGAAACTTGTAATTTTGATGAGCAATTAACCATGCTAAATTAAGTAAAGTCCAGTAACTAGTACTCTTAAGGTCCATAGGAATTTAGAATTTTAAGGACATTGTAAAAGATGAACGTTTGCTGAAGACTTAGATTAGGTGCTAGATAAGTTATTTCTTTAGCGTATGATGTATTTTATTTTTTGAAAAGAAAATAACTTATTGATGCTTTAGCTTATGATGTATCTTATTTTCTGAAAAGAAAATAACCTATTGAAGCATTTACTGACGATATACTTTGTTTTTACAAACAAACTATTGAAGCAAATAGAAACCGCTCAGAATCTTGAAGATTATTGAAGATCTGAAGACTTGAAGATTTAGAAGATCTGAAGACTTGAAGATTGCTGAAAGACTGGTATCTACAAAGGCACGTGTTGCTCAGAAAGTGGAAACTTCAGCAACAGCATTGCATAAGTGAAAATCTGAAAGACAGAGTAGGTTGTGCTTGCTGAAACTGAGACTAACCACTTGCTGATGGAACATATGTGACCCCTTGCTGAAAGTACTTGAATTTGCGCTCCAATATTACTGTTTGAATTCTATTCAAATGTGTATTAAATGCAAAGCTTACACGCGAAGGACATGAAGACTAGAAGACAAACAAGGACGCTGCTGAAAGTACAAAAGCAAGATAGTGACATGTTAAGGATCAAAAGCCTTGGAATTTAAAATTCAAACGGCTCCTTTCTTGCACTATAAATAGAGGTCATTCGCGAAGAGTTGAAGTGTGTCAACAACGTGATCAAACTCTCACTTGTGCTTTAAAACTCACATACCTTCAAACACTCTTACTGCCATTGATCCGTTCCAAGACTTAAAGCTTGAAAAAGCTACTTGTGAAGAAGTAGAACAAACTCGGCTAAGAAATTAGTTAAGTGTTCTTTCTTTCGAACAAGAACAAGTCTTGACACCAGAAACAATCAAACTTGTTTACTACAAAGTATACAAAGTTGTGTTTCTTAGATTACTTGTTGTAACTGAATAAGTTATAATTAAGTTATCTCACCCCAAAACTCTCTAACTGAAAATACACCCTTTCAGGCGTGATATTCAGGGGGAACTTAATCGAGCATAGTTTTGCTGATTAAAAGTACCAAGTTTGGTGGAGAACAAGGTTGAGTTTTCTAGTTTAGGTTGGAGACAAAGCAAGTGTGCTTTGGTTTCTGTTGAATCGCTCTAGATAGGAGATTGTAAGGAACCTTAATCATATCTTAGTAGATTCAGTCCTAGAAAGGACAAAGTGGATTAGTTGAGAGATTACGCCACTCTCAGATACCACTATAAAAGTGTTTGTGAGATTTACTTGCTGTATTTAGTTTTCAGCAAATCATATCTGTCTGTACACAGTCACTCACTTCACTTGCTGAAACTTTTACTTACTGAAAAAACACTTATTGTATCAAAGACTTCCGCTCTCTGATTTTAAGTATCAGCAAACCAAGCTACTGTAAAGTAACTTACGCTTGCTGAGAAAGTTAAGTATCAGCAAACTCATTACTGAAAAGTAATAAGCACTTGCTGAGAAAGTCTTAAACAACGAAACTTTGAAAAGACTATTCACCCCCCCCTAGTCTTTTCTTGTTGTTTAAAGGGACCAACAAGTGGTATCAGAGCTGGAGGTTCTTTAACCTTCAGCACTGAACCTAGATCCCCTTAGGTGCTTTCCGTAAATCACTCTCACTTGATCAGTTTGGTAGTGCTTTGCTGACAGGATGTCTTTAGGAGATGCTCCCTTGCTGAAGCTGGAAAATTACGAGAAATGGCGAAACAACATGATGCTACATCTTGAGGCCATTAGTGATGAAATGGTCACCGTCATTAATGATGCACCTATCAAGATCACCAAGGTTGAAAGGAGTTTCCCTCACAAGACCACTGAAGCTGGAAAGGAAACCATCCTAGGCGAACCATCAGATACGGTTGTGCCAAAACCAAGAGAGGAATGGACTTCTGACGAAGCTAAGAGATTCCGTCTTGATGGCCAAGCAAGAAATATCATCATTCGATCAACTCCGGATACCATACAGTGCAAACTGTGGGGTGCTAAGACTGCAAAGGAAGCTTGGAAAATGGTTCAGGATCTTTGTGCTGGATCTGACAAAACCAAGGAAAACAAACTTGAAGTACTTAAATTAAAGTTTCAAAACTTTAAGCAAGGTACAAACGAGTCACTGGAAGACTTGGATTTCAGATTCACAACTCTTGTTAGTGAAATGGCAGCATTGGGTGTTGGAAACCTTTATTCAGATTCTGAGAAAGTGAAAACTATCATCAGATGTTTGAATCAAGAATGGATCCACACTCAGAATTTCTATTATAATCAAGGAATGCCAGACATTACACCAACAGAGTTGTTCTCTCATCTTGCTACTGTCAACTATGAGACAAAGCAAAGAGAAAGTGTATTTGCTGAAAAATCGCAAAACATTGCTCTTGCTGCAAAGCCGTCATCTTCTGAAAAGAAGAATGAAAAAGAACCTACTGATGAAAATGCTTTGGTTGTCAAAAACATGAAGAAATTCATCAGCAAGGAACTTGAAAGGCGAAAAGCAAAAGAGAAGCTGAAAAAGCATCTTGGTAACAACTACCATAAGTACAAGAATGATACTAGCTCGCTGAACAAGCAAGCTCAGCAAGCTACATCATCAGAAGAACCAGCAGTTGGAAATGATCTATGTTTTTACTACAAAAAGTCTGGACACTTCAAAGCTAATTGCCCTTTGCTAAAAGGCAAATCTGCTGAAAAGAAGAAGAAGTTCAAAAGAGCTTTTAAAGCTGAAGAAAAGAAGAAGCTTCAAGCAAAAATCGATGCATTTTGTATTGATACTAGCTCCGGAGACAGTGAGGATGAAAGTTCAGACACCGACGATGAAGAAGCCACTCTAGACGTGGAGATTGGCAAAGAAGTTTGTGGAATAGCTATGGAAGCTTATCCAGATGTGTCAAACTACGAATTCTGCCTCATGGCCGGTCAGACTTCAGCCACGGAGACAAACGATGCAATCTGGCACTTTGATAGTGGTTGTGGAAAGCACATGACGGGCAACAAGAATAACCTTATAAACTATAGACGGTGGTCTAAAGGTCCAACAATAAGGTTTGCTGGTGGAGGCTCCGGATCTACAAAAGGCTATGGTGATGTGAAGTTAGGATGCATAACCATTACTGGAGTTCTTTATGTCAAAAATCTCAAGTTTAACCTTTTCAGCATGAGTCAGTTTGCTGACAAAGGATACTTCATCGAAATTAAAAGTGATGAATGTAAACTTATAGATTTCGAGACTAAAAAGGTAATAATGATTGCAAGAAGATCAGGAGGCTTGTACACCGTTGATTAGTCTTCAGCAATTGTTGAAAAATGCCTTGTCTCAGATCATGATTGCCTTGTTGAAAAAGCATGGTTATGGCATAAATGAACAAGTCATCTGAACTTCAAGACGTTGAATAAGCTGTCTAAAAAGGCACTTGTAGTTGGATTACCTAAGGTTACTTTTAAGAAGGATGGTGTTTGCAATGCATGTCAGCAAGGAAAGAAAACCAAATCTTCTTTCAAGAACAAGGCAGTACCGTCAACTACAAAACCTTTACAACTCTTGCACATGGACTTGTTTGAATCTTCTTCAACAAGCTATGCTGGTAAGAAGTATGGTCTAGTCGTGGTAGATGACTATTCAAGATTCACTTGGGTAGTATTCATCAAGCACAAATCTGAAACCAAGACTGAAATACCTAACTTGCTGAATAAGCTTGACGTCATGAAAAATGACAAGGTAAAAGTCATAAGGACAGACCATGGTACTGAGTTTGTAAACTGAATATTGTACCTCAAAAGGTATTCAACATCAGTTATCCTCAGTAAGAACACCACAGCAAAATGGTGTTGCTGAATGGAAGAATCGTACCCTGAAAGAAGCCGCAAGAACAATGCTTGCTGACACTGAAATAAGTGAGGCTTATTGGGTTGAAGCAATTAATACCGCCTGTTATACTCAAAACAGATGTTTGATTACTAAGGAATACAACAAAACTCCTTATGAATTGTTTGTTGGAAGACCTCCTAACATCACTCATCTAAGAGTATTTGGTTGCAAGTGTTTCGTTCTTAACAATGGTAGAGAATACCTAAGAACATTTCAACCAAAGGCAGACGAAGCGATATAAATATCAGAATGTATGAAAAAGCTAATCATACATGAGCAAAAAACTGAATCTGATGCTAGGCAAATCAAGTCAATTGAACTAAATGATGATTCTGACAATGACTCTCCTCCCCCTAGTCATGACAAGATAAATATAGTTCACGACAAAGAATTTCCAGCAAAAGACGCGGTTGCTCCGGAAGTTGCTGAAATTACGCAATCTCCAGTGCCTGCTGATGAACTACCTCAATCGAGCAATGCTGAACAAGCAGTTGCTGATGAACAAATCTCAGCAGAGACACAAATTCCCAGTAGTACTGAACAAGTACATACTGAAGAGTCACATGCTGATGAGCAAACATATCCTGATCCAACAAACAGGAAACCTATTAATAAATGGATTAGAGATCATCCCTCTACGGATATGATTGGCGATATTAATAAATTCCAAGTGACTAGATCCAAAACTACTCATGGACTTGCTGAAGAAGCAACTGTCGTAGAAGTAGAATCATTGTTCTCTTGCTTTGTGTCAGAAATTGAACCTAAAACCATAGACGAAGCTTTAAAGCATTCTGAATGGATAAAGGCAATGCAAGAAGAACTGGATCAATTTGAAAGAAACAAAGTCTAGAAACTTGTGCCACTTGCTGAAGACAAGAAAGCTATTGGTACAAAGTGGGTGTTCAGAAATAAGCTGAGCGAGTCTGGTGAAGTAACAAGAAATAAAGCACGATTAGTTGCTCAAGGTTACTGTCAGACTGAAGGATTGGACTATGATGAGTCTTATGCACCAGTTGCAAGATTGAATGCAATTAGGCTTTTCTTAGCCTTTGCTGCTCACAATGACTTCATTGTTTACCAAATGGATGTTAAAAGTGCATTCTTAAATGGTGAACTTGCTGAAGAAGTCTACTTAGAACAACCCCCTGGCTTTGAACCTCCCTCAGAAATCAAGATGGTATACAAGCTTCAGAAAGTTGTATATGGTCTAAAGCAAGCACCAAGAGCATGGTATGATACCTTGGCTAAGTTCTTGCTGGAAAATGGTTTCAAGAAAGGTGAAGTTGACAAAACTTTATTTACCATGAACCATGATGGTAAAATACTCTTAGTTCAAATTTATGTGGATGACATAATTTTTGGATCTAAGGACAAGCAACTTTGTGATGATTTTGCCAAACTCATGACAAATAAGTTTGAAATGAGTATGATGGGAAAATTGAATTATTTCCTAGGATTGCAAGTGAAGCAACTCAAAGATGGAATATTCATAAATCAAGCAAAGTATGCGAAAGAAATGCTCATAAAGTTTAGGATCAAAGAGGATGAGAAACCTGAAAAGATCCCTATGAGTGTTGGTACCAAATTGGGCTATACTAAAGAGGACAAAAGTGTTGAAGAACACAAGTATAGGAAGCTCATTGGTTCTTTGTTGTATCTAACAGCAAGTAGACCTGACATTCAGTATGTTGTTTGTGTGTGCGCAAGATTCCAATCATGGAAATGAATGCTGAAAAGCATCATCATACTGCCTGCAATAACGCAAGAATTCTTCAACTACAAGTCCGTAGGCTTCTGGAAAACTACGAAAAGGACTGTGTTGAATTTACTGCACTTGCTGAGAAGAGTGTAAGAGAGATTTTGAGAAAATCCTCTGAAAGAGCTTAAGTCCCTGTAATATTTTTTGTTAAAGTTTTTGTTTGCTGATTCTGTTTAAGTTATCTATGCTATTTCATGTGAACTTCTGAAAGATAACTATCAGCAATGAAACTTTTGACTCTTATTGGTTTTTTATTATGCATTTTACTTATGCTTACTGTTTAATTATTCAAGTATGCTTGCATTAATCAACTGATTTATTCAACATCAGAAACCTCTAAAAGGGTAACAATTAATTTAGCCATGGATTGCTAACATCAAAAGGGGGAAATTTGTTAGGAAACTTGTAATTTTGATGAGCAATTAACCATGCTAAATTAAGGAAAGTCCAGTAACTAGTACTCTTAAGGTCCATAGGAATTTAGAATTTTAAGGACATTGTAAAAGAGGAACGTTTGCTGAAGACTGAGATTAGGTGCTAGATAAGTTATTTCTTTAGCGTATGATGTATTTTATTTTCTGAAAAGAAAATAACTTATTGATGCTTTAGCTTATGATGTATCTTATTTTCTGAAAAGAAAATAACCTATTGAAGCATTTGCTGACGATATACTTTGGTTTTTACAAACAAACTATTGAAGCAAATAGAAACCGCTCAGAATCTTGAAGATTATTGAAGATCTGAAGACTTGAAGATTTAGAAGATCTGAAGACTTGAAGATTGCTGAAAGACTGGTATCTACAAAGGCACGTGTTGCTCAGAAAGTGGAAACTTCAGCAACAGCATTGCATAAGTGAAAATCTGAAAGACAGAGTAGGTTGTGCTTGCTGAAACTGAGACTAACCACTTGCTGATGGAACATATGTGACCCCTTGCTGAAAGTACTTGAATTTGCGCTCCAATGTTACTGTTTGAATTCTATTCAAATGTGCATTAAATGCAAAGCTTACACGCGAAGGACATGAAGACTAGAAGACAAACAAGGACGCTGCTGAAAGTACAAAAGCAAGATAGTGACATGTTAAGAATCAAAAGCCTTGGAATTTAAAATTCGAACGGCTCCTTTCTTGCACTATAAATAGAGGTCATCCGGCGAAGAGTTGAAGTGTGTCAACAACGTGATCAAACTCTCACTTGTGCTTTAAAACTCACAGACCTTCAAACATTCTTACTGCCATTGATCCGTTCCAAGACTTAAAACTTGAAAAAGCTACTTGTGAAGAAGTAGAACAAACTCGGCTAAGAAATTAGTTAAGTGTTCTTTCTTTCGAACAAGAACAAGTCTTGACACCAGAAACAATCAAACTTGTTTACTGCAAAGTATACAAAGTTGTGTTTCTTAGATTACTTGTTGTAACTGAATAAGTTATAATTAAGTTATCTCACCCCAAAACTCTTTAACTGAAAATACACCCTTTCAGGCGTGATATTCAGGGGGAACTTAATCGAGCATAGTTTTGCTGATTAAAAGTACCAAGTTTGGTGGAGAACAAGGTTGAGTTCTCTAGTTTAGGTTGGAGACAAAGCAAGTGTGCTTTGGTTTTTGTTGAATCGCTCTAGATAGGAGATTGTAAGGAACCTCAATCATATCTTAGTGGATTCAGTCCTAGAAAGGACAAAGTGGATTAGTTGAGAGATTACGCCACTCTCACATACCACTATAAAAGTGTTTGTGTGATTTACTTGCTGTATTTAGTTTTCAGCAAATCATATCTGTCTGTACACAGTCACTCACTTCACTTGCTGAAACTTTTACTTACTGAAAAAGCACTTAGTGTATCAAAGACTTCCGCTCTCTGATTTTAAGTATCAGCAAACCAAGCCACTGTAAAGTAACTTACGCTTGCTGAGAAAGTTAAGTATCAGCAAACTCATTACTGAAAAGTAATAAGCACTTGCTGAGAAAGTTTTAAACGACGAAAGTTTGAAAAGACTATTCACCCCCCCTCTAGTCTTTTCTTGTTGTTTAAAGGGACCAACAATCTTCTTCTGGTAAAATTGGAAGTCCGAGTCCTGTGAGGTATTTGCCTCAGGGTTACTATAAGAGAGTGGTGACCCTCTCGTCTGACGATGAGATTCGTTGCCCGCCTACAAATATTAACGAGGCCGGTCCGAGCAGGAGTAAGCCTGCACCTTCTGTGCACAATGAAGGTAGTGACTCCGTCTTTGGGGGCCACGATGATCTTTCTCCGGAAGTGTCCGTGGGAAACTCTAAGAGGAGTCGGGACCAAGAGGATGTGCCGCCTGAGACTGAAGAAGGCGAGGAAGAGGAAGAGCACGAGGCCGCCAATCAAGTGTCCGCGTCCGAGGACGTTGGGACTTCACGTTCTGCACCGAGTAGGAAAAGGAGAAGAAAAGGAGAACCAATCCCTCCTAAGTTTGCCAAGGATGGTCGTCCGAGGGGTGCTGCTTCCTCGGACAAAAAGTTTACTCGGCCTGTTTCAGAGTGTCACCATCCGGATCCTGACGGCGAGTTGAACGTGGACGGTGCTATCCCCACTGTGCTGACTACCATTTTCGAGGAGGAAATTCCTCATCTTAGATGGATCTACTCTTTGTCTGAGTCTAAAATTGAGATACTTCTTATGTCGCCCGACTAGACGTTTTACAACCCGCCGTTCAGGTACATGTGTGTTCATACGATGTCTTTCGAACGAGGATGGTGGATGCCTTTGATGAATCGGAATTTGTCGGGTCCCGATTCAGCAAATAATATTTGTTATTTAGCCAAAGGCAATCCACAACTACAACGAAAACCGTAGTGTAGCAGTAGAATGACTCGAGTGTCGTTCTCTCAGGACTATAACTAGCTTTATCAAATCTAATTTAGAATATAAAAACAGCAAACAGATAGCAAAGGGGTTTTTCTAACAGATAATGGAGATTGGTGATAGTATGATCCTTCAAAGCATAACAGGTCGATAATCATGCATAAATTCCTCGGTCTTGCATAGAGATCTTTGAATCAATCTAGTGTCCTGTTGTAATTATTAAGCACTACGAAGATAATGGGTCTGACAAATTAATCACTATTGTCCTAATGCGTTCCGTAATTATTCAACACTACGAAGATAAACTCGCGTCCAGGTCGACAAGTGTCCAATTGTGCATAATAATTAATACAACATACGAGAATTTAGGCTGTGCCTGATCAACGAAATAAAGCAATGACACAGAGTATAATGCGCGATATAGCCATTAGCATGATTATCTTCCCTTCGCTAAGAATTCACATACTACCACCAACGATAAGTTTAGCTACTCATAATAGGCATGCAATCAACAGAAATCATAGAAGAAAACATATTGAAAGATATATAAAATAAGTAGATTAAACTGTAAGATACAAGTTACCGAAGGTTGTCAATCTCCGAAGAATTGCGGTCCTACAAGCTCCAATCCGCTATGAAAAAGTGTCCCCTAAGCTACGAACTCCCAGGACAGGCCCTGGGAAGTTCCTACCTAAAACTACAGAGAGAGATGAGAAAGTAGGTCTGAAAAAGTATGATTTTCGGAGAAAACTGAGCAACTATATATAGGCTTCGAATTACTATGGGGCGGTTCGCCCCACATCTGCGGCTGTTCGCCCGGTGAGTTTTTCGCGGAATTACGCATTTTCGACGCGTTTTTGGATTTCTTCCCCTTTTCGGACTCGGTTTCTGACTTCTAGTGGCCTTCTAACCTCCAGATTCGGCCCCTAGACTCCAAATCCTATCCGGAAACCTTCAGATACTCCAAATAGGCTTCTGGAACACCAATTCCTTGTCAACTTCAATATAATTGCCCGGAAATCTTCGAATTTCAACCAAAACCTGTAAAATAAAATCTAAAGGGAAACGTGACAATATTCTAATAAAATGTACTAAAATATAGCTAAATTAATATTGAGGATAGCTAAAATAGGTGAAAAAGACTCGAATGAAAGTGTAAAATACACATTCATCAAACTCACCAAACCTTTGCTTGTCCTCAAGCAACTAAGCTAGACTCTAATACAAAAAACATGCAAGACACAAAATGGAGTCTCATGCCAAATAAATGAACTAATCTACTGAATCTACCAAAAAACATATGAACAAAAACCATATAAATCAAAGCATGAATATAGGTTGAAGAATACCTCGATTGACTTATACACATCCACATAAGCACTTATGTCAGGACAAGATAGTCTCTCGTAACATTCTCTACCTGGACCTAGTCAGTGACGACGAAATGAAGCATTCTAAGATACGAATGGTTGTCCCGTGCCTATGAAACTGAGGACTTACTGCTGTTCCACCATGTTAAGACTTTTCCTCAAAAGAGATCGAACCAGTACTGGCTGTCATCAAACGAAGGAGGGTTCCCTATAAAAGATAACACACCCCTATTTTACCCATCTCTCAAGTAAAGTCTAAAGCTATTCACCACTTCCTGAATGGCAGGACGAGGGTGGTCTAGAACAGATGACACTCAAGACAAAAAGATAAAAGATAAAAAAATACGATTACGAACATTACAAAATATGGAAAATAAGACTCAACACTTTGCTAAACTTCTATTTGGCTTTTTTGGACCCTTTTTTGCTTTTTGGGGTCTTTTCTTTTTTCTCTTTTTTCTTTCCAAATTCTTTTTTTCTTTTTCTTTTTCTCTTTTTTTCTGGAATTTTTTTTTTCTTTTTTCTAGCCAGCAGTAGCATAACAAAAAGAGAAAAAATGACTCACACGACTTTCCGAAACCTATTCGAGAGAATAGGTTGGAGTACAAAATTTACGGAAAAAGAAAAATAAACTCACGATACGAAAATGAAAAATAGAAACAAGTCTAATGATGGTGTAACCCCCTCCCCAAACCTATTCTGAACAATAGGTTATAAACAAAGGATCACACAACCTCACACTACCTCCTTCCTAGGCATTTAGCAATCTCAAAGCATGGTGAAGACTTGTTGCCTCTTAGGTACATAATTACTCGGGAAAACAACCATAAGACCCTAACATGCATCATCCTATTATAAAGGTCTTCGTGAACCGCAGTAGAGAAAACACCACTAAGTGATGTCGAGACTACCACACTTAACTAAGTGCAATACATAAATGTGACAAGCCAAGCGAGAAAAACCTCAAACAAATTTATAGAGATGAAGCATACGATTAATGGCATAGTTAGTTGATCTACCCAATAAAAAAGTTCAAAAAATTCGGCAATAAACTCCATAAAAAACATGCAAGACTATCCTAGGAAAGCAGTAAACGTGCAAATGCAAAAAATTTCACGAGTTATCATAAGTAAGATAAGTATAGAGATAACTAGCGATAACCTCCTCCCCGAACGTCGAAAGTGGATCCAAGGTGAAAGCTAATGCTTGTATAAGTGACCTATAATACTCAATCAAACTCGTGAGAAAACACACTAACCTTCAGTGGAGGTGGTAAGGGTAAGCTCAAGGTGATCAACCTCCCTTTGATCACTAGATATCTCGAAGTACGGCTTCACTCGCTGGCCATTCACCTTGAAGGTATTCCCCGTCTTTGGATCGAAGAGTTTTACAATTCCATGGGGAGCAACTTCGATAATTTCGTACGACCCATCCCAACGAGTACGGAGCTTTCCAGGAAATAGTCGAAGGCGAGAATTAAATACCAAAGCTTTTTGTCCAGGAATCAATTCCTTATGTACTATACCACGATCATGATACTTCTTAGTACGTTCCTTGTAGATTTTGGCATTTTCATAAGCACCTAGTCGTAATTCATCGAGCTCATCTAGTTGCAACAATCGTTCCTCGCCAGCTTTTCCTATACCAAGATTGAGTGCTTTAATGGCCCAATATGCCTTGTGTTCCAGTTCTAAGGGAATATGGCATGCTTTCCCATACACAAGTCTGTACGGAGTGGTCCTGATCACCGTCTTGTAGCTAGTCCTGTATGCCCAAAGTGCATCATTCAATTTTCCTGCCCAATCCTTCCTACTAGGCTTCACTACTCGTTCATGGATCTTCTTGATTTGACGGTTGCTGACTTTGACTTGTCCCGATGTCTGTGGGTGATAAGGTGTAGCTATGCTATGGTGGACACTGTGTCTCTTAAGAAGGGAGGCAAACGTTCTATTGACGAAGTGTGACCCTCCATCGCTAATGATTGTCCTAGGGCACCCAAATCTCGAGAAAATTACTTCCTTCAAGAACTTCATAACCACTGCGCGTCATTTGTTTTTGTAGGAATTGCCTCCACCCATTTAGTCACATAGTCCACTACAACAAGAATGTATTCATAGCCTCCACTGTTTGGAAATGGTCCCATAAAATCAATGCCCCATACATCGAAAGGTTCTACCACTAGATTCCCTTGAAGGGGCATTTCATCTTTCTTGCCGATACCACCACCTCGTTGACATGGGTCACAATTCTTCACAAAATTTCGAGCATCTTTGTATAGTGTTGGCTAGAAAAATCCTGCTTGCAGTACCTTGCGTGCTGTCTTCAATCCACTGTAGTGCCCCCCACAATTAAGCTCATGGCAATGGCTCAGTACACTTTGTTGCTCTTCTTGTGGTACGCACCTCCTTAGAATCCCATCAGCTCCTTCCTTGAATAGATGCGGGTCATCCCATATGTAAATCTTGCATTGCTTAGCAAGAGCTCTCTTGTCCGAGGCTGAAAAGTTAGTAGGGAAAACATTCATAGCCAAATAGTTTACAATATCTGCATACCATGGCTCTTCATGAGCCTTCATCAAGTGCTCATCGGGAAGGTCTTCATTGATGGGTATTGGATCAACAGGGATATTAGGTATTCTTGATAAATGATCTGCTACTAAATTCTCCCTATCGGCTCTATCCACTATGGTCAAATCAAAGTCTTGCAGCAAAAGGACCCAACAGATTAATCTAGGCTTAGAATCTTGCTTAGCTATCAAATGTCTCAAAGCAGCATGATCAGTATGGACATTCACAGGATGGCCAATTAAATAAGACCTAAACTTTTGTAAAGCAAAGACAACAGCTAAAAATTCCTTTTCAGTAGTTGTATAATTAACCTGCGCAGAGTCTAGAGTCTTACTAACATAATAAATCATACGATACTGCTTATCAACCTTTTGGCATAAAACAGCTCCCATAGCAAAATTCGAAGCATCACACATAATTTCAAAAGGAAGATTCCAGTCAGGTGGCACAACAATGGGAGAAGAAACAAACTTTTCCTTAAGGGTATTAAAAGCAACTAAGCAATCATTAGAGAAATGGAAAACCACATCTTTAGCAAGCAAGCTACATAAAGGTTTGGCAATTTTCGAAAAATCTTTAATAAACCTCCTATGAAAACCTACATGGCCAAGAAAAGACTGCAATTCTTTCACACAAGTAGGTGGGGGAAGTTTTTCAATGATTTCAATCTTAGCCTTGTCTACCTCAATACCCCTTTCAGAACAATGCCTTCTCTAACCATATAATGACTCTTTTCCCAGCTTAAGGTCAAGTTGCATTCGATGCACCTTTTCAAAAAGTAGATCCAATCTTTGTAAGCATTCATCAAAGGAATCACCAAAAAGGAAAAAATCATCCATGAAAACTTCAACAAATTTAGTTACCATGTCAGAGAAAACAGAAAGCATGCACCTTTGAAAAGTGGCGGGAGCATTGCATAGTCCAAATGGCATCCTCCTATAGGCAAATGTTCCGAATGGGCAAGTGAATGTTGTCTTCTCCTGATCCTCCGGTGCAATCGGAATCTGGTAGAAACCTGATAAGCCATCAAGAAAACAATAAAACTTCCGCCCCGCAAGGCAGTTTAGCATGTCATCTATAAATGGTAAAGGGAAGTGGTCTTTTTTAGTGGCGGCATTTAATCTTCTATAGTCAATGCACATCCGCCATCCAGTGGTCTTCCTAACCGGTACCAATTCTCCCTTCTCATTCTCTTCTACCGTGACTCCCGATTTCTTAGGAACTACATGTACCGGGCTCACCCATCGACTATCAGGAATGGGGTAAATCATATCAGCATCTAGCAACTTGATCACTTCCTTTTTTACCACCTCTTGCATGGCTGGATTTATTCTTCGCTGAGGTTGCCTAACGGGTTTGGCATCTTGTTCTAGAGTGATGTTGTGCACGCATCTTGTAGGGCTAATTCTCTTGATATCACTGATTCCCCATCCTATAGCTGCGGAATTTTCCTTCAATACTTCAATCAACTTACTTTCTTCATTGTCGGAGAGATGTGAGGAGACAATTACAGGCTTCTTCTGATTTTCCCCTAAGTACACATACTTGAGGTGCGCAGGAAGTGGTTTCAATTCTAAGCTAGGTTCCTCAGGAAACCCTCTTTCTTCTTCTTCATCATCTAAAGGTTCAAGTACCTCTTCTCCAGCATGAATTTCTGGGGTGCTATCCATTATTTCAACTAGTTCCCTTGCCTCTTCGGTCATGTAGCACGTCTCAGCTTGTATTGTTAGTGCCTCCTCAAGTGGGTCGCGCTCACCATGGCAATGATGAAATTCGGGAATTACGAATTCGTAGCAATCGACAAATTTTAACTCCTCCGCAACTTCCTTATCTCTGATGCTACATCCTACCAACTCAATCTTCTCGCCCATTACCTCCATGGTTATTTTCTTGCCCTTAAGTTCAAGGCATGTGTTGGTGGTTGCCATGAATGGTCTCCCAAGTAGTACTACGTGCTCACGGATGTGGCTCTTTCCCTCGTCCGCGGACTTCATTACTACAAAATCAGCTGGGATTATCAATTTGTCCACTTTCACAAGGATGTCCTCTATTATCCCGACTGGTCGCTTCACACTTTGGTCTGCCATTTGGACGACCATATCAGTTGGTGTTAATTCTCTGAGTTCCAGGGCCTTGTATACTGAATACGGCATTAAGTTAATGCTAGCTCCTAAGTCGAGCATTGCTTTTGTAGTGCGTCCATTCCCTAAGGCGATGTCGATGATGAAGCTTCCAGGATCCTTTTTCTTCATGGGCAATCCGGCAATCGAGTTGACTGTTTCAACCCCATTCACTTCCTTTCCTGTAGTAATCCTTTTGTTCTTGATCTCACGAAAGAATTTCGTATAAGCTGGGATGTTCTGGATTAACTCTAAGAGAGGTACATTGACTTCCACTTTCGATAGGCGTTGAAATAAGGGTGAATCTTTAATATCCTTCTTGGCTGGTTTGATCCGACTCGGGTATGGCACATGTGGCTTCGGAGGCACATATGGATTGGAAGATTTGTGAAGTTCTCCTTGTATACTAGTTCCAACTTCGACTTCGTCATCATCTATGTCTATTACAGATGGTCTTGGTTCATCATTCCTTTCTGGAACTTCTTGAGGTTCTTTGGAACTTCCGCAATCCTCTTGTTCTGTGCTTGGCCCTCTATTATCGATCTCAGTAGATTCCACCCGCTTAGGACGTACGAAGTTAGGAATTTTGGTCATCTTGCCTCCTCGGAGCAGTAGATTCACTTCTTCGCACTCATTCTCCTCAGTAGCAACAGCTGGAGGTTGCTCGGGATCAGCTTCAGATGTCTCATCGGCAGGACTGGGATTGACCGGTTCCCTATAGTTAGGGGGTGATTCGCTCCTCACCTCGGGTGGTTTGCTCACTACTTCCCGCAGGGTATCCTCGACTTGTTTACCGCACCTTCCACACTTCAGTAGGCTAAGTTCTTTGATAAGTTGCTCAGTTACTTCGATCGCTTCAAAAGCCTTCTCGATGCGAAGATTGTTCTCAACTTGCCCTGCGTGTGCTACCTCGAAGACACTCTCAATGGCCTTAATCCCTGCGTAAAACGCAAGTTCCTCCTCCTCACTAACGTCTTCGTCCTCAGAATAGTCTTCGTATAACCCGTCAGTTTCGTCTTGATTTGAGTATATGTTGGCGACTTCATTAGACATTATTTTCTCGGATTGTGCGGATCCATTGGCGTACGTTTGAAAGACCTTCACTGCCTCTTCAACTGTACATTCTTCTAAACCTCCACATATCCCATCTATTTGAAGCCTAACTTCATCTCGTAGTCCTCCAACAAAAAACCAAATCAGCTCCCCATCGTCGAAACGGTGGTGGGGGCACTCACGTTTATACAGCTCAAAACGTACATAGGTGTCACAAAACCGCTCGTATTCTCCTTGCTTGAAGTATTCGATCCCATTCCGTAGTGCAATCGTCTCATGGTAAGGCATGAAACGTGCCAAGAACTCCTCTACTACTTGGCTCCAGGTCTTCAGTGATCCTGGTGCTAACCTTGCTATCCATATCCTCGGTTCATATCCCAAAGCAAAAGGAAATAATTTCCTGCATAATTGATCCTCGGTGAACCCCTTTGCTGGAACTTTTGCTATCTCCTCTTCATAGGACCTGATGAAGCTTATTGGATTCATATCCTCTCCTTCTTCGAACCTTGGTATCCTTCTCACTATGGTGCTTGTTACCTCGTACCCCGATAACTCTTCTTCCAAGTATATAGCTGACCCCCTCCTAACTTGCAAGAACGTCGGTGTCAAGCGGGCTTTTAAGGTCGTCATACCTGGAAATCTGTATCAGGAGTAACTCAATACTAAAAATTAGCCTCGTTAGAAATTTCGAAAATCGAGAATATTTCTAGATATCGAATACTACTAAGGCTAGGAAAGGAGAATTAGAAACAGACTAGGGAAGCAGTATCAGAGAGAGATTAAAAAGGAAAACTAAAACTAATAGAATTAGGAATTGAAAGCTGAAAATATAAATAAATTAAACAGAAAAAAGGAGTATAGTCCCCGACAACGGCGCCAATTTGATAAACCGGAATTTGTCGGGTCCCGATTCAGCAAATAATATTTGTTATTTAGCCAAAGGCAATCCACAACTACAACGAAAACCGTAGTGTACTAGTAGAATGACTCGAGAGTCGTTCTCTCAGGACTATAACTAGCTTTATCAAATCTAATTTAGAATATAAAAACAACAAACAAATAGCAAAGGGTTTTTTCTAACAGATAATGGAGATTGGTGATAGTATGATCCTTCAAAGCATAACGGGTCGATAATCATGCATAAATTCCTCGGTCTTGCATAGAGATCTTTGAATCAATCTAGTGTCCTGTTGCAATTATTAAGCACTACGAAGATAATAAGTCTGACAAGTCAATCACTATTGTCCTAATGCGTTCCGTAATTATTCAACACTACGAAGATAAACTCGCGTCCATGTTGACAAGTGTCCAATTGTGCATAATAATTAATACAACATACGAGAATTTAGGCTGTGCCTGATCAACGAAATAAAGCAATGACACAGAGTATAATGCGCGATATAGCCATTAGCATGATTATCTTCCCTTCTCTAAGAATTCACATACTACCACCAACGATAAGTTTAGCTACTCATAATAGGCATGCAATCAACAGAAATCATAGAAGAAAACATATTGAAAGATATATAAAATAAGTAGATTAAACTGTAAGATACAAGTTACCGAAGGTTGTCAATCTCCGAAGAATTGCGATCCTACAAGCTCCAATCCGCTATGAAAAAGTGTCCCCTAAGCTACGAACTCCCAGGACAGGCCCTGGGAAGTTCCTACCTAAAACTACAGAGAGAGGTGAGAAAGTAGGTCTGGAAAAGTATGATTTTCGGAGAAAACTGAGCAACTATATATAGGCTTCGAATTACTGTGGGGCGGTTCGCCCCACACACCGGGCGGTTCGCCCGGTGTGGCGCGGTTCGCCCCACATCTGCGGCGGTTCGCCCGACGAGTTTTTCGCGGAATTTCGCGTTTTCGACGCGTTTTTGGATTTCTTCCCCTTTTCGGACTCGGTTTCTGACTTCTAGTTGCCTTCTAACCTCCAGATTCGGCCCCTAGACTCCAAATCCTATGCGGAAACCTTCAGATACTCCAAATAGGCTTCTGGAACACCAATTCCTTGTCAACTTCAATATAATTGCCCGGAAATCTTCGAATTTCAACCAAAACCTGTAAAATAAAATCTAAAGGGAAACGTGACACTATTCTAATAAAATGTACTAAAATATAGCTAAATTAATATTGAGGATAGCTAAAATAGGTGAAAAAGACTCGAATGAAAGTGTAAAATACACATTCATCAGCCTTATTGTGATGCTTTCTGCAATCTTTTCAATGACCTCGGCCTCGCTCCGACTCAAATAATTCCGAGCTCGCTCGACACTTTAGTTTGCTACGGGGTCTTCTGTCACATCCGAGGAATCCCTGTGAATTATTCGACATTTATACAACTTTTTCGGGTGTCGGTTAGCCCGGGGAACCCGCATTTTTACTTTTTCTCTACTAAGCCGGGTTTTTCCTTCCTAATGGAGGCTCCGTCCTCGATCGGGTGTTGGTGGTGGTCGCGCTATTTTTATGTCCGCAAGGTGCGACAACCCGGCATGACCGACGAGCAGTTGGATTGGGGTGTCCCCAAAAAGTTCTTTCGGGGTGCTTGGGTTGGTAAGTCGACCGCCGCCGAGATGGCTCCTCGGGCGGTCCGATACCAAAGGGAGAACTTGCTTCCGAACCCCAAGAGATACTCCTATTGGGCCTTGAACCTTCAGCCTTTGCCTTACTTGGCAAATTTGACCGAGCCCGTGTATTGTGGTTTTAAAAAGGATTTCAGTAAGACCACTTTCTTCTCTTTCTGCCCGAGTAGTGTGCTTTAGATGCCTTTTCATACTTAGTTAATTTTGCATTCCTTTGTTCGTCGCTCCTTTTGTGTTTTTATTTGGTTCTCGGACCTTGATGTACTCACGCACTAATCTTCTTTTTCTTTGCAGACTATTGTCTTAAGTGGATCATGTCTGAAATGCTCGAGGTTGGGAGAAGGCAGCGCGCCGCTCAACACGAGCTCGTCCAACAGCAGAGGTTGGACAAAGTTATGAATTCGCCTTCGCAGCTTCCTTGCGATCCTCCTCGAAATGCTTCTGTCCACAAGGATGAAATGGCTCGTCGGGAGCGGAAGGGCGAGCCTCCTCTGGAGATGGCTCTTCCTCAAACCAAAAAGGCTGATGACAAGCCTAAGGACGATAAAAAGTCCAAGAAAAGCAAGAGGATCTCCGACGACGAGGGTGGTCGAGCAGCCAAGAAGTCCCACAAGAACAAGGGCAAAGGAAAAGAGATCACCATTGATGAGGATCTCACTGACGAGGTCAACAGGATCATGGCGCTCGACGAGCTTGATCGGGCACACGAGCTGAGTCAGGTGTCGCGCAAGCTAATTGTTTGAATACTTTGTTTTTAATTCAAGTTGCTAAGTATTGCTTCTCGCTCCGTTGTTAATTTTCATCGGTCCTCGGACCTATCTTCTTATTCTTTGCAGCTCACCGCCATTGTTGGTGCCATTGGGAACCTTGCGGCCGACAAGGGTGCCCCGGAGGAAGTTGCTAACTTGCACCTCCAAGTTCAGGAAGCAAACACCCGTGCTCGGGCGCTGGAGGATGAGCTGCGGGTCGAGAAGGCCAAGGTGGCAAGCATGGAGGCCAACAACGCCAAGGTGCAGAGGCAGATGAAGGCATGGAAGGATGCTTGGAACAACCTTTCTATAAAGATGGCCCATTTTAAAGATGGTGTCCTCGGGTACCTCAAAGATACTCGGTACGAGGTTGCCAAGGCTTTCTATGAGTCTGCCTCGTACCGCTTGAAGATGCAGGAGACGAAGGAAGTCGGGCGCGAGGAGGGCTTTTACTCGGCTCTTGACCAGTTGAAGGCTAAAGGTCTCTTGGATGCAGACTTTGACAGTGATGCCGCCAGCCTTCAGGACAACAAGAATGGCGACCTGGCCGACTACCCGGACCAAATAGTGTTCGACGCCGAACACAAGGCCTTTGAATTCGGAGCCTTGGTGGCTAATCCTGAAGTGCCTTACCCTGCGAAGGTCGGCCTTCTTCCTTCTTGGTTGCCCGAGGTGTTGCGTGTTGGGATACTGGAGCCGTTCGACAAGTGCGGTCATCGCAAAACTAGGTGGCTAGCTCTTCCCGGTCCCGTCCTCGGCCGTGACTACACTTTGGAGGAGCCCGAGGTTATCAAGTTCCGACAGACCCTTGAGGCAGAAAGGCGCACGGCAGGATCAGGTGCTAGTCGAGCTGGAGGGGTGAGTCAAGCTTCTGGAGGCGGCAGTCGATTGGGCGAAGGGCAAGATGTTCAGAGATCTCCTCCCAAGTTGCCCGAGCAATCTCGTAGTCGTTCGGGTTGAAGGCTGAGTATGCTCGGTAAAACTTGTAAAAAATGGACAAGTCTTTTGTTTTGCTAGTCGAACAGTTTAATTTCAACTTAACTTATTCGTCCCTTTGTGGCGTGCTCGGGAGAGCTCTTTTTGATGCCCCGCTCAGTTGGGTGCATATCTTTTGTAAATCAACTATGCTCTTCCTTTTGCCTGATGAGGCCTTATGCTAATCGCTCTTTTATGTCACTTTTTCCTTGCATTCTTCATCTTTAACTTTGGCATGTCGCAAAGCATTATGCGAGTTTTCATAAGATGCTTCTGCAGGTGATGAATGTGTATTTTACACTTTCATTCGAATCTTTTTCATCTATTTTAGCTATCCTCTATGTTAATTTAGCTATATTTTAATGCATTTTATTAGAATAGTGTCACGTTTCCCTTCAGATTTTATTTTACAGGTTTTGGTGAAATTCGAAGATTTCCGGGCAATTATATTGAAGTTGACAAGGAATTGGTGTTCCAGAAGCCTATTTGGAGTATTTGAAGGTTTCCGGATAGGATTTGAAGTCTAGAAGCCGAATCTGGAGGTTAGAAGGCTACTAGAAGTCAGAAACCGAGTCCGAAAAGGGGAAGAAATCCAAAAACGCGTCGAAAACGTGGAATTCCGCGAGAATTACCCGGGGGCGAACCGCCCCGTAGTTTTTCGGGGCCTATATATAGTTGCTCAGTTTTCTCCGAAAATCATATCTTTCCAGACCTACTTTCTCACCTCTCTCTATAGTTTTAGGTAGGAACTTCCCGGGGCCTGTCCTGGGAGTTCTGTAGCTTAGGGGATACTTTTTCATAGAGGATTGGAGCTCGTAGGATCGCAATTCTTCAGAGATTGACAACCTTCGGTAACTTGTATCTTACAGTTTAATCTACTTATTTTATCTATCTTTCAATATGTTTTCTTCTATGATTTCTATTGATTGCATGCCTATTATGAGTAGCTAAACTTATCGTTGGTGGTAGTATGTGAATTCTTAGCGAAGGGAAGATAATCATGCTAATGGCTATATCGCGCATTATACTCCGTGTCATTGCTTTATTTCGTTGATCAGTTGCAACCAAAATTCTCGTATGTTGTATTAATTATTATGCACAATTGGACACTTGTCGACCATCAGACCAATTATCTTCGTAGTGTTGAATAATTACGGAACACATTAGGACAATCGTGAGTGACTTGTCAGACCAATTATCTTCGTAGTGCTTAATATTTGCAACATGACACTAGATTGATTCAAAGCTCTCTATGCAAGACCGAGGAATTTATGCATGATTATGGACCCGTTATGTTAAGAAGGACCATACTATCACCAATCTCCATTATCTGCTAGAAACCCCCCTATTGCTATATGTCTGTTGTTTTATATTCTCTTGTTAAATAGATAAAGCTAGTTATAGTCCTGAGAGAACGACACTCGAGTCATTCTACTGCTACACTACGGTTTTCGTTGTAGTTGTGGATTGCCTTTGGCTAATTACAAATATATTTGACTGAACCGGGACCTGACAAATCTCCGTTCATCAAATTGGCGCCGCTGCCGGGGACTATACTCCTTTTTTCTGTTTAATTTGTTTATATTTTCACCATTCAATTCCTAATTCTATTAGTTTTAGTTTTCCTATTTAATCTATCTCTGATACTCCTTTCCTGGCTTGTCACATATATTCAGGTCTTGTGATGGCTCGCCCACTTTTGAAATCATGGGTTCAACCCAACAAAGCACTGATGAGAGGTCCAGCTATTGTTCTTTCTGCTGCAACTCGAGATTTGGAAATCAAAAGTTGCATGTACCAGCAACTCCCAAGGTTCTATGGGTTGGCTAGGAAAGATGTTATCGGATACCTGAATGATATTGACAACTTTATAACCAATCTTCCAAGGCCCGGAGCAGGGATAACGGACGATGAGCTAAGGATGAAGGTTTTTGCTTTGGGGCTTGGTGATAAAGCCAAGGCATGGTTAGGCTCTCTGGAAGCTGGATCACTAGACACCTGGGACAAGGTGTATTCTGCTTTTATGGAGAAATACTTTCCTCACACATTGACTACCGCGCTTAAGGCGCAAATCACAGGATTCAAACAGGACTATAATGAGACCATCTACACCGCTTTCGAGAGGTTCAAGGACCTCATGCACAAGTGTCCACACCATGGTTTTGGGCTTCCTGATCTTGTCCAGCACTTCTACAATGGACTCACATGTGAGAGTCAACAGGTGGTGGATTTCCAATGCCGTGGTACTATCTGGGAAGAGACCGCCGAGGATGTGTGGGCGTGTTTCGAAAGGCTTGCTAAAGGATCTCAATCCAAGGATCCAAGAGCAATGGTTAGAAGGCGTGGACCTGAGGCCCCACCAAACCAGGAGATCCCAATGCATGAAGTGAATGGTGTGAGTGGCGATAGGTTCGAAGGTTTCGCCAATCAGATGAGGCAAGCTCTAAGTGGCCTAATCGGAACTTCTCTCTCCAACGAGGTATGTAGGGTGTGCAAGAATTATGGGCATGAGGCTCATATGTGTAGATCAGATCTAGCACGAGAAGATGTTCACTTGGGAAACCGTAGTAATCCTACTCCTAAGGACGAAGCATCTACATCCAAGTCAGCAACTCTCATGGATAATTTACAGAAATTGGTGGATTTCACCCAAGTGTTTTTGAAGAGATACGAGGAGGATTCGGCAAAGATCAATGCTCGTCTGGATCAATTGGAAGCTAGAGCTAGTAGAGAGCAAGGGAAGTTACATAGCAGCACTGAGAGGTCCATGTCGATCAACTTGGTGGGAGATCAACTAGTGGAAATCACCATTAAGCAAGTTGCTAAGTGCGAGTGTTACAAGGATGAAGAGGCTCCACTAGCCAAGGAAGAAGAGAAGGACCTTGGTACTGATGAGAGTGGAAAGAAGCAAGAGAATCCCGAGCCACTCCCTCAAAGTTTCGATGTTAAGTTCGGGATTGGCGAACTTGAAGATGTCCGTGCCACACTAGACACGGGATCTTACTCGAACGTGCTCCCTTTGAATGTGTTTGAGAAGAGTAACCTTGGAAAACTATCTGACCATAGGGCTATTGTTCAACTGGCGGACAGATCCTTTGTGAGACCCGAAGGCGTTGTGAAAAATATGTTGGTCAAGATTGGTGAAGCATCTGTATACACCAATTTTGTAGTTATGCCGGCGTCTGCACCTGGGACGGGGGATGTCATTCTCTTGGGACGAAAGTTCTTGACTAAGCTACGCTCCGTGATGGACATCTGCCAAAGAACTTGCACTATTGAAGTGGAAGGCAAGCAACATGTGTTGCAAGCCATATCTGATCCACCTGATCCGCCTGATAATTCTTTCACTACTCACTACTATGGTCTTGCAGCCTTATTCGCAGGTTCGTGGCATGGAGAGGAGATCGATGAAGGGGAAGTCTAGTACCCGCAGAAAGAAGAGATAGGCGCGGACAGGAGTCGAGTCAAAGACTTTAAACAATGGCGCTATCCGGGAGGCAACCCGAAGATTTTATCGCTTTCTTTAATCGCTTTCTTTACCACTTTAGATTTTATCTCACGAGTTTGATTGAGTATTATAGGTCACTTATACAAGCATTAGCTCTCACCTTGGATCCACTTTCGACGTTCGGGATGAGCGACGACGTTCAGGTTTGGGGAGGAGGTTATCGCTGGTTATCTCTATACTTATCTTGCTTATGATAAACTCGTGAAATTTTTGAATTTGCACGTTTACTGCTTTCCTAGGATAGTCTTGCATGTTTTATATGGAGTTTATTGCCGAATTTTTTGAACTTTTTTATTGGGTAGATCAACTAACTATGCCATTAATCGTATGCTTCATCTCTATGAATTTGTTTGAGGTTTTTCTCGCTTGGCTTGTCACATTTATGTATTGCACTTAGTTAAGCATGGTAGTCTCGACATCACTAGTGGTGTTTTCTCTACTGCGGTTCACGAAGACCTTTATAATAGGATGATGCATGTTAGGGTCTTATGGTTGTTTCCCGAGTAATTATGTACCTAAGAGGCAACAAGTCTTCACCATGCTTTGAGATTGCTAAATGCCTAGGAGGGAGGTAGTGTGAGGTTGTGTGATCCTTTGTTTATAACCTATTCTTCCGAATAGGTTTGGGGAGGGGGTTACACCATCATTAGACTTGTTTCTGTTTTTCATTTTCGTATCGTGAGTGTTTTTTTTTTCCGTGAATTTTGTACTCCAACCTATTCTTTCGAATAGGTTTGGGGAAGTCGTGTGAGTCATTTTGTTTCTCTTTTTGTTATGCTATTGGTGGCTAGAAAAAAAAAGAAGAAAGAAAAATTCCAGAAAAAAAGAGAAAAAGAAAAAGGAAAAAGAATCAGGAAAGAAAAAAAGAGAAAAAAAAAAAAAGAAAAGACCCCAAAAAAAAGCAAAGAAGGGTCCAAAAAAGAAAGACAAATAGCAGTTTAGCAAAGTGTTGAGTCTTTTCCATTTTTGTATTGTTCGTAATCGTGTTGTAATTTTCTATTTTTTATCTTATTTGTCTTGAGTGTCATCTGTTCTAGACCACCCTCGTCCTGCCATTCAGAAAGTGGTGAATAGTTTAAGACTTTAATTGAGAGATGGGTAGAATAATAGAGTGTTATCTTTTATAGGGAACCCTCCTTCGTTTGATGAGAGCCAGTACTGGTTCGACCTCTTTTGAGGAAAAGTCTTAACATGGTGGAACAGCAGTAAGTCCTCAGTTTCATAGGCACGGGACAACCATTCGTATCTTAGCATGCTTCATTACGTCGTCACTGACTAGGTCCAGGTAGAGAATGTTACGAGAGACTATCTTGTCTTGACATAAGTGCTTATGTGGATGTGTATAAGTCAATCGAGGTATTCTTCAACCTATATTCATGCTTTGATTTATATGGTTTTTGTTCGTATGTTATTTGGTAGATTTAGTAGATTAGTTCATTTTATTTGGCATGAGACTCCATTTTGTGTCTTGCATGTTTTTTGTATTAGAGTCTAGCTTAGTTGCTTGATGACAAGCAAAGGTTCGGTTTGGGGAGTTTGATGAATGTGTATTTTACACTTTCATTCGAGTCTTTTTCACCTATTTTAGCTATCCTCTATGTTAATTTAGCTATATTTTAATGCATTTTATTAGAATAGTGTCTCATTTCCCTTTAGATTTTACTTTACAGGTTTTGGTTGAAATTCGAAGATTTTCGGGCAATTATATTGAAGTTGACAAGGAATTGGTGTTCCAGAAGCCTATTTGGAGTATCTGAAGGTTTCCGGATAGGATTTGAAGTCTAGGGGCCGAATCTGGAGGTTAGAAGGCTACTAGAAGTCAGAAACCGAGTCCGAAAAGGGGAAGAAATCCAAAAACGCGGAATTCCGCGAGAATTACCCGGGGGCGAACCGCCGCATGCTGGGGCAAACCGCCCCGTAGTTTTTCGGGGCCTATATATAGTTGCTCAGTTTTCTCCGAAAATTATATCTTTCCAGACCTACTTTCTCACCTCTCTCTATAGTTTTAGGTAGGAAGTTCCCGGGGCCTGTCCTGGGAGTTCTGTTTCTTAGGGGATACTTTTTCATAGCGGATTGGAGCTCGTAGGATCGCAATTCTTCGGAGATTGACAACCTTCGGTAACTTGTATCTTACAGTTTAATCTACTTATTTTATCTATCTTTCAATATGTTTTCTTCTATGATTTCTATTGATTGCATGCCTACTATGAGTAGCTAAACTTGTCGTTGGTGGTATTATGTGAATTCTTAGCGAAGGGAAGATAATCATGCTAATGGCTATATCGCGCATTATACTCCGTGTCATTGCTTTATTTCGTTGATCAGTTGCAACCAAAATTCTCGTATGTTGTATTAATTATTATGCACAATTGGACAATTGTCGACCATCATACCAATTATCTTCGTAGTGTTGAATAATTACGGAACACATTAGGACAATCGTGATTGACTTGTCAGACCAATTATCTTCGTAGTGCTTAATATTTGCAACAGGACACTAGATTGATTCAAAGATCTCTATGCAAGACCGAGGAATTTATGCATGATTATCGACCCGTTATGTTAAGAAGGACCATACTATCACCAATCTCCATTATCTGCTAGAAACCCCCCTATTGCTATCTGTCTGCTGTTTTATATTCTTTTGTTAAATAGGGACCTGACAAATCTCCGTTCATCAGCAGGTACTTGTTTCTCATTCATTGTACATAGAAAAAATTCTAAGTATGCGTCGTCGGACGCTTGCAATGTAACTTATGCTTCACGTACTTGGATCGACTTAGTGGTTAGTCGGCCCTTTAGGCTTCATGCGTAGTCGGACCAACTTAGCACTTCACGTGCTTCACGACGCTTAGAGGCTTGTCGTAGCCTCTTCGTCACTTTTGAAAAATTTCCTAAGTATAGAAATTTACCAGTCGGGCGCCTTGTTGGACGATCACCTTTGCTAGTCGGCCGCTATGTGTTTGCGGAGAACTTCGCCAAAATTTCACCAAGTATGGAGTCGTGCTAATCGGGCGCATCAATCCCTTGATGCCTTCAGACACTTTTGAACGCATGCTAGTCGAGCAAGGGTAATTGACACTGCAGTCGGCCCTTAGGTAATTAAATGTGTCGTCGAGCACACTTTTTCTCCCTTACAATTTTTCTCCAAAAAAATCCAAGGAGAAAACTTCTCGTGGTCGTCAGACTAGTTATGGTCCTCGGACCACTTTAAGGTTGGCCGAGGAGTGGATCGTCGGACCATTGTGCGTCCGGGGACCTCCGACTCGAAAACTTCTCGAAAAATTTTCCCGAGACATCTTTTTCTTGTCTTGAAAAACTTAGAAGATTAGATTTCTTTACCTTTCGCCCATTATTTCTTTCCTTCGGAGCCCCTTATCTAGTTTCGCATTTTTGTGTTGCCTTTCGTGATCTTATATCTGCCTTTCGCGCAAGCAAGACAATACATCAAACTGAAAGAGTTGCATCGATTTGACATAAATTCAATTACAACGGTGGGCTTCGAGGACATGCCAAAGGGCGAAACAAAAACGGAACTAGAAATCATAAACTAGCGAAAGGGGGCCTTCCACACGAGCTCATCAAAACCTTGCATAATTCTGCAATGCCTTCTAGGCATAAAACCTCTGGAGATTGGTGGTGTTCCAAGTGTTCTTTAATTCATTTCCTTCGGCATCCTCCAAGCGATAACTTCCATTGGAATTGGCTTCCACTGTTTTGTAAGGGCCTTCCCACTTGGGTTCTATCTTGTGTGGATTTCCTAGGATGTCCGCCTTGCGGAGTACCAAGTCTCCAACTTGAAAATCTCTGTCCTTGGCATGCTTGTTGTAGGCCTTTGCGACAATGGCTTGGTAGCGCAAGATGTTTGCCAATGCTGTGGTCCTTGACTCTTCGAGCATTTCAAGGTCGAACGTTCTTGCTTCATGGTTGTCCTCCGGTTGGTAGCCTTGAATTCTCAATGTGTCTTGCACAATCTCGGCCGGGATTACTGCCTTCGAACCATAGACAAGGGAGAATGGAGTTTCCCTTGTAGCTGTCTTTGAAGTAGTGCGGTAGGCTCAGAGGACGCCATCGAGTTGCTCGACCCAACTTCCTAGGTACGCTGAAAACCTTTTCTTCAAGCTCCTCACGAGCGTCTTGTTGGTGGACTCGGTTTGGCCATTAGCTTGGGGATATCCCACTCAAGTAAAGCGCCTTTCGATCTTCATCCTCTCGCACCATGTGTTGAACTTGGCTCCGGAGAACTGAGAACCGTTGTCAGACACAAGGACCCTTGGTAGGCCAAACCTACACATAATATTCCTCCAGACAAAGTCCATGACTTTCTTCTCGCTGATCACTGAAACCGCTTCCGCCTCTGCCCATTTGCTGAAATATTCTACGTCGACAATAATAAATTTCTTTTGTCTGGTTCCTTTGGGCAATGATCCGACTATGTCGATTCCCCATGTGTCAAAGGGGCATTTGATCTTGGGGGGAATGAGTGGTCTTGCGGGCGCATGATCGGGGGTCGCAAAGTATTAGCATTCTTCGCACTTGCACACAAATTGTGCTGCGTCTTCTCGCACCGTTGGCCAATAAAATCCTTGGCGGATAATTTTCTGAGCTAAGGCTCTTCCTCCCGAATGGTTTCGACAACTCCCTTGGTGCATTTCCTCCAGGATTACTTGGACTTCATTGTTGCTAACTGATGAATGTGTATTTTACACTTTCATTCGAGTCTTTTTCACCTATTTTAGCTATCCTCTAAGTTAATTTAGCTATATTTTAGTACATTTTATTAGAATAGTGTCACGTTTCCCTTTAGATTTTATTTTACAGGTTTTGGTTGAAATTCGAAGATTTCCGGGCAATTATATTGAAGTTGACAAGGAATTGGTGTTCCAGAAGCCTATTTGGAGTATCTGAAGGTTTTCGGATAGGATTTGAAGTCTAGGGGCCGAATCTGGAGGTTAGAAGGCTACTAGAAGTCAGAAACCGAGTCCGAAAAGGGGAAGAAATCCAAAAACGCGTCGAAAACGCAGAATTCCGCGAGTTTTTCTCTGGGGCGAACCGCCCACACCGGGCGAACCGCCCGGTGTGTGGGGCGAATCGCCCCACAGTAATTCAGGGCCTATATATAGTTGCTTAGTTTTCTCCGAAAATCATATCTTTCCAGACCTACTTTCTCACCTCTCTCTATAGTTTTAGGTAGGAACTTCCCGGGGCCTGTCCTGGGAGTTCCGTAGCTTAGGGGACACTTTTTCATAGCGGATTGGAGCTCGTAGGATCGCAATTCTTCGGAGATTGACAACCTTCGGTAACTTGTATCTTACAGTTTAATCTACTTATTTTATATATCTTTCAATATGTTTTCTTCTATGATTTCTATTGATTGCATGCCTATTATGAGTAGCTAAACTTATCATTGGTGGTAGTATGTGAATTCTTAGCGAAGGGAAGATAATCATGCTAATGGCTATATCGCGCATTATACTCCGTGTCATTGCTTTATTTCGTTGATCAGGGCACAACCTAAATTCTCGTATGTTGTATTAATTATTATGCACAATTGGACACTTGTCGACCATCAGACCAATTATCTTCGTAGTGTTGAATAATTACGGAACACATTAGGACAATAGTGATTGACTTGTCAGACCAACTATCTTCGTAGTGCTTAATATTTGCAACAGGACACTAGATTGATTCAAAGATCTCTATGCAAGACCAAGGAATTTATGCATGATTATCGATCCGTTATGTTAAGAAGGACCATACTATCACCAATCTCCATTATCTGCTAGAAACTCCCTTTTGCTA
Source organism: Plantago ovata (assembly GCA_028274465.1). Classification (NCBI taxonomy): domain Eukaryota; kingdom Viridiplantae; phylum Streptophyta; class Magnoliopsida; order Lamiales; family Plantaginaceae; genus Plantago; species Plantago ovata. The sequence goes on from CM051457.1 coordinate 62,604,832, forward strand.
TTTGTCTGCTGTTTTATATTCTCTTGTTAAATAGATAAAGCTAGTTATAGTCCTGAGAGAACGACACTCGAGTCATTCTACTGCTACACTACGGTTTTCGTTGTAGTTGTGGATTGCCTTTGGCTAATTATAAATTTATTTGATTCGTTCGCGTTGGAGCACGACATCCGCGCGTTAATCACTAACGCACCTAAGGTGTGTGCCTCTAAAGGATCTCTTGTAAAGATATGTCCCTTGGACGAAGTACCTTACTGCTCTTCCTTTGACCCTTCTTGCTTCTGCACGATCCCTAGGGAGGATTCCGTGCATCAGATAGGCCGCGATAGGTTGCATCCAACTTGGGGTCGTATCGATAGTGAACATGCCTTGCGCACTTTTTTGAGAACTTGCGATGGACGAAAGCTCCATCTTCAGAAGTATCACATTCTGAGTGTCTACGCCTCCGGACGCAGATGCATATTTTGACAAGGCATCCGCCTTACCATTGAATTCTCTAGCAAATTTTTCCATTTGGCATTCCTCAAAGTGTGTCATTTCTTGTTTGATAGCGTCCTTGTACTCTAGCAAGGAGCTCTTCTTTTCTTTGAATGCTCCGGACAGCTGCCTTTCGGCCAATTGTGAGTCGGTAAAAAGTTTGATTTTCTTCACTTGAAGTGCTTTGGCCATTGGGAGACCAATCAGAATTGCTTCATATTCAGCTTCATTGTTTGAGACCGAGAAGCCTAAGGTCACATCGTATTCCAATTCGGCACCTCCGGGACTCCTGAGGTAAATTCCAATTCCTCCGGACCTCCCGCAAGACGAACCATCTACTTGTAAATCCAAACATGACCATGATGTTTTGGATCCTTTGGCTCGGGAAGCATGATTTCTTGGACCGGTTCATTCGGTCCCTTGGCTGTTTCCTTCGGGCCTTTTGTTGTTTCCTCCGGACCCTCCGTCGTTGGTTTTGGTCCTTGGCCGATGATCTGAGAATTTGCTTCTTCCATGGCCACATCGTTGAGAAGGAACATGTGACTGGGGGTATACTCTTCCCTTCGGTCATTGGTCTCGGGACGATAAAGCACAGCGTCTTCGGCGTTGGACATGTCAATTTCCCTACTAGCTTGGGCTAGTTCCTTGAATCCTCTCAACGCCGCTTCTAGGGCCTTGGAATGTTCACTGACTTGTGATCCTTGAGAGTCGATCATCATAGCTGAATCAGATTGTGCTTCCTTTGGGTCGACGTCCATAGGGTCCTTGGCGGGGTACTCAGCCAAGAAATCCGCTAGGACTTGAGCTTTCTTTGCTAACGGGGATTGGTAGTCGATGTCGAACTCGTTAAGCTCGATTGCCCATCTTGCTTGTCTTCCGCTCATTTCCGGTCGCCCTAGGACTTTCTTGAGAGGTTGGCTTATTAAGACAATCACCTTATGTGCACCAAAGTACGGTTTGAGCCTCCTTGCGGTATAGACCAAGGCAAACGACATTCTCTTAATATCCAAGTACCTTGTCTCCGCACCTGTAAGCGCCTTGCTCAAATAATAGATCGTCATATCATCGTTCCCTTGGATCCGTACTAGGACGGAACTTATTGCCTCCGGAGTGGTCGCAAGGTAGAGGTATAATGGTTCTCCGCCCACCGTCTTGGATAGTAAAGGCGACGACAACAAGTATTGCTTCAGTTTCTCAAAAGCTTCTTCGCATTCCTTTGTCCATTCGAACTGATTACTCTTCCTCAGGACCTTGAAGAAGGGCAAGTTCTTCTCGGCCGATCTTGAGATGAAACGGCTTAGGGCGATGGATTTTTCAACCAATTGTTGTACCTCATTGAGTGTCTTTGGTTGCAGAAGGTCAAGGATGGCTTTGATCTTTTCTGGATTTGCTTTTATTCCCCTTTCGGTCACTACGTAACCAAGGAACTTGCCTCCTTTGACACCAAATGTGCATTTCGCCGGGTTAAGTTTCATACCATACTTTCTTAGGACCGCGAAACACTTGTTAAGGTGTTCGACGTGTTGGTCCTCCATCCTGCTCTTCACTAGCATGTCATCCACATAAACTTCTGATGAACGTATTTTTGACGCGTTCATCTTGTCTTTTTTACCTTCTTTTGCTATCTTTTAGCCTTGTTTTTTGGTTAGTTTTGTAGAATAGTGTCACGTTTATTGTTTTCTGCATTTTCAGGCACTTAGGTACGAAACGGCGTTTTTGGAGCTAAAAACGAGCCTTTTTGATGGAAAAGATGGCCCCGTTGAAGTTCCCCAATCTCCGTGGCTTGATCATGAGTGTCTGAGCCTCAATAAGCATTGAGAAGGATGAGTCCAAGGCACCCGAGGGCCGTACGAGGGCAAAAAGATTGAGTTTGAAGACAAAAATCTGCCCAGGAGCCAAGCTAAGCGCTTGGAATAGTGAAGCGCTCCGCTTCACTTTCCAGGAGCTTTGGCACAGCATCCAAGCGAAGCGCTTGGAGGGCCAAAGCGCTTCGCTTGCCAAGCGCTCCGCTTGGCCTCTCCAAGCGGTCCGCTTGGCAGCGGTTACGTTTTCGGATTTTTCTTCTTAGATCTGATCTTTTGTTACTTTTTGACATACTTTTGAACTGTAGCTTCGTTTTGGAGAGCTCCTAAGCCCAAAACTCAGAGAAAACTCAGATTACATTGTATTTTAGATTGGATTAAATGTTTTGGCATAGGATTTCATCCGTTGTTTCATCTACGGAGAGGTTTTCATCAATACCCACCGATTAGTGACAGCTTGGTGGTAACATTGTATCATTATCTCTTGTCTAGTAGTTTGATTTGATGTATCCTATTTACAATTCATATGATTTGATGTCTATGTTGATGAATATGAGTAGCTAAATCCTTTGTGTTGGTGGTAGAATGTAGAATATGCATGCTATGGGTTATGTTTATGCTTACATGAGATTGTGATTCAATCTTGCTGCAAATTCCTTCATATGATTCTTAGTTGCCTATAAAATATATTCGAATTGAGTATAGTGACAAACTCTTGGTCAATGAAAGCTATAGGATTGTATGTTAGAGATTTGCAGCATGCTAGATAAATGGTGTTAGTGACAAACACCTCTAAAGTATTGATAGTGGTCTTTTATGATGTGTGTCTTGAAAGTTACCTAGACGAGTTGCTTAGCAGACTTGATCAAAGGTTTTACGCACTGAACTTGTGAGCATATTCGTAACCCATGCATGTGTATTTGATTTCTACCACCAACCGTTTTCCAAACTTGATTACAACAATCTGATTTCTCGTTGCTTTGTTCTAAGAAAGCAATTCTACAAACATTCGAACTCGTTGTCTGAAATTACTAGCAAAAACCTCAAACAAAGCCACGTTAGGTCCCGAGAGAACGACACTCGGGGAAAACTTGCCATTGCACTCTAGTTTGTGTAGTGATAAGTGTTCTTTGGCTTTTAAACAAATTTAATTGGTGAAAAATGACATCATCAATTTGGCGCCGCTGCCGGGGACTTAACTCCTTTGGTTGGTGTTTTTGTTTTGGTTTTTTCAGCCAACATCTCTTCTTTGTCTCATTTCTGTTTTTGTTTCTTTTTGCTTGAGATACTCACTATCTTGTATTTCAGGTGAGTGCATGCCTAGAACCCAAACGGGTGGACCTATTATTGAACCTTTTGTAGACGAGATCGATCGTTTGTTTCAAAGGAGAAGGAGGAATTTTAATCTCGAGTTTGAAGGAGTAGCATCTAGAGCTTCCACTTCTGGTATTCGGGAAGAGTCTTCTTCTTATCTTTTGGAGCCAATTCTTGAATCTGTTTACTTGGAAGGTGAAATGGCGGAGCGGCCTATACGTACACTTTCTAAGCCTACGGTTGGGGCTAGAGGACCAGCAATTGTCGTCAATGATGCCACAAGGAACTTGGAGATCAAGAATCACATGTTCCAACAACTTCCCAAATTCTATGGGATGGCTAATGAGGACGTGATAGGGTACTTGAATGAGCTCGAGAATTTTGTTCTCCATCTTGGGCGACCAGGAGCTGGTGTTACGGATGATGATCTCCGCATGAAGGTCTTTTCTATGGGGCTAGGTGATCGTGCAAAGGCTTGGGTTAATACTTTGGAGGCCGGGTCTTTGACAACATGGGATCTTTGTTTTGATAAGTTCATGGAGCGTTACTACCCCGCTTCCAAGACGATGGCTATGAAGAGCCAAATTAGCTCCTTCGAGCAGAGGTATGATGAGCCTTTCCACGAGGCCTATGACCAATTCATGGGGTTGCATCATCGATGCCCACATCACGGGTATGATAAAGGTCAACTTCTCCAATTCTTTTACAATGGTTTACATCCCGAGATTCAATCTCAAGTGGATAGTATTTGTGGAGGTAGTATGGGAGAGTTGCTTCCTTCTCAAGCTCAAGTGAAGCTGGACATGATGTACCGGAATTCCCAAAACCGGAATGTGAGGGCTCGTGTGCTCCAAAAGGAGCAAAGAGGTGAGGCCAAGGTAGTGGTAGAACAAAATGCCTTCGATGGGTTCGCCCATGAAGTGAAGCAAGCTTTGAGGCAAAGCGTTCCTTCTCCTTCTACGGAAGTTTGTGGTGTGTGCAAGAACTATGGGCACCCGGCCTATTTATGCCGTTCTGAATTTGCTAGAGAGCAATATATCACGAACGATGTCCGTCAAGAAGTGTATGCTGCTGAGGGAGAGCAAGTAGTTGGAGATGTGAACTACGGGCAAGGGTATGGCAATATGAGGCCACAAAACCGTGGACCCCGAGGTGGGTACCAGAATGAAGGCAACCGTGGTTATCTTCATAACCCGGATCAAAATGCCTATGGGCCTAATCAAGATAGAAGTCGTCTCAGCTATGGGAACAATTGGTATGAAGGAGCACCGCCTTCTAATCCTACACCTCCACCTCAGGTTGCTAGTTCGGGACCACAAGGTGGAGGGGTGCTTCCTTCACCTCTTGTCTCTTCTCTCAACGATCTTGTGTTGAAGACGAATAAGTTTATGGAGCATTACTATCGTAATGAAGCTACTAACAATCAGCGGTTTGAGAAGCTTGAGGCTAGTAGTAGCAACCTCCATAAGAAGTTGCAAGAGCTGATAGATCGGGGGGCTAGTAGAGAGCAAGGGAAGTTTCTAGGGAACACGGAGAAGGCTATGGCCATAACCGTGGTGACTGATTTGCCCGTGGAGATCACGGTTGTGAGAGACAATGCACTAGTTGAGGTGCCAAGTTGCAAGATAACTGAAACTTGCAAGGTGAGTGAGGAGGTCGAGACTCCTAAGGTGGTTATGGAAGAGGAAGTTGTCGCACAATCTGATGCGATAGTTGAAGAGGTGAAAGAAAACTCATCGTCTGAGGATGAGATGGTGGATATGGTGGAAGTGCCCATCCAAGAGAGCTTCGATGTTGAAATCGGCTTGGGAAAGAAGGATGGAATAGTGGCAACTTTAGACACGGGAGCGGGTGTGAATGTTATACCCTTGAACGTGTATGAAGAGTCGGGTTTGTCTGGCTTGAGACCTATGAAATGCATGGTGCAATTAGAGGATGGGTCCATGAAAAAGCCGTTGGGTGTGATTGAGAACTTGGCGGTGAGGGTTGTCGGTGTAGAGGTGAAGACTAATTTCATCGTTATGCCTACATCTTCTGCTAAGCTCAAGGATGTGGTCCTCTTGGGTAGAGCCTTCATCAACAAAGTGCGTATGGTCATAGACATGTATCGCCGAACATGTCACTTTGAGGTAAATGGCAAGCAACACACGTTGCGAGCCATTGTTGATTCATGTGCTTATGTTGATACTAACGAACTTGTAGGATTTTTTGGTCCACTTTATGTTCGTCAAGATGTGTAGGGAATTGATGCTTTGAGAGGCAATTGGAGGGGGAAGTCTAGTACCCAAGGTGAAATCAATTCCGCATGAGTTGTGAAGAGTCGAGCCAACGACTTTAAAATGAAGGCGCTTCTCGGGAGGCAACCCGAGGTTGTAGGTACTTGCATATAGATTAGGAGCACGTTTAAATTTTGTTTCGTTGTTTAGACAAGGTTTTTGGGGTGAAAATTTAGCAAAAGTCGAAAAAAAATGGATTTGGGAGCTTCAGGTCCCAAGCGAACCGCTTAGGCCAAGCGGTTCGCTTGGATTTCCAGTAAGAATTTCATTCTTACTGGAAATCCAAGCGGAGCGCTTGGCAGGTCCCAAGCGGACCGCTTGCCAAGCGCTTCGCTTGGGACGGCCCAAGCGCTTCGCTTGGCTTTCCTTAAGAAAGCTAAGCGGGGCACTTGTGTATCAAAGCTTCCCACTTCGTTTTTCTTCCTCCATTGCCAATTTAGCACCCCAAAAATCTCAATCTCTCTCAATTCTCCACCAATTCTTGCAATCTTGTGCATTTTACAAAGCCCATCACCCCCTCTATCATCTAAACCGATCAAATTTCACGTTTGAAGCATCCATAACAAGGAATCAAAGGTACCTCTCATGAACCCTAACTTTCTTGAATTTGGGATTTTATCTTAATTAGCTTCAATTGTGTTATGCATTGGTGAATTAGAGTTTGATGATGATTGTTGAGCATGTTTCTTACTAGATGTGATGTCTAAATTCGAATTTTGCTCCTCTTGATTTATGATGAATTCTATTGCTCGAATTTTTTGCTATATAATTGTTTGATGATTGTTAGCCTTGAATTGAGTTATGTTATGATTATGGTGATGTTGTGATTGCATGAGAATGTGTTGGATTGGTTGGGTAATTCAATTGGAGAGTTTGTTTGCTTGGTTTAGATTCGTATGGATTTATCGTAACGAAGTGTTAAAGCTTCTCGATTTGTTCATATGAACTTTAGCAAGCCCTCAAACTCACCATGAGATTACTTGAGTGAGTATTGGAGTCTAGGAGTCAAGTCTAATTTGCATTGTCTCTTGAAGTTATCTAATAAGATTATTCTAGGTACAATGGAATCGAGAAGAACCAAGAGATCAAGGGGAGAAGGGACCTCGAGTGCCCAACAAACGGCCACACCCGGCGAGTATCGCCGATCGGGGAGGGCAAGGCAATTCGAAGCGAGTTTCCATGCCCACAAGCACACGTACATTTCTGAGAGGAGCATTCACTTCACAGCTGGTGAGAGCGAGTTGGATGGTGCCAGAGAGCTCAACAAGCTCATTACTGAGCGAGGCTGGAAGTACTATGGCGAGGTCATGCCAAATTGGGACCAAGCAGTAGTGGAGGATTTCTACATTGCCTTCACGGACTACAATGAACGGACCGGTGAGGTTCCCGTCCGCGGTGTTGGGGTCGAGTTTACTCCTTTGAGCATCACTAGCTTCGTTATGCGATTGGATAGGCCACTGGCGCGGATCCAAACCGCCAGCCTGCATCCAACGAGAGATTTGATCCCGCGGAGCTCTATGTCTACGACCCGGAGTCTGATCATTATCCCATGGAGATACTGAATGGAATCACCGTGGAAGATTTTGAATTGCCTGATGAACCACCCCGGATTTTGCGCCACAACGATCTCACGTTCGAGGCAAGGATGATGTTGAAGTTCGTTCAAGCCAATCTGGTTCCTAGCACACATGATTCCGAGGTTCTGTCCTATTACGGAGTCTTAGTCTATGCTCTCTTGCATGATTTGCCTCTCACTCCTGGCATCGTCATCTTCGAGGAATTCAAGCGCTGCCGTAATGCAAACCGGAAGCTTGCCTTTGGTAACTTGATCACGGGCATGTGCAAGGATGCCGGAGTTCCCGACCTCGTACTGGACAAGAAGCCAAATAAATCAATCAACATTGATACATACAATGAGATGTACGGGACTTGGTGCACTCAGCAAGAAGAACCCATGCAACCAAGAGTTACGCGCCATGTGACACCTCCTCCACGTCCAACTACGGCCGGACAAGGAAGCTTCGACTTCTCGGAGTTCAACCTGATCTTGGTCGATCAGTTTGGGAACTTCCAAACCACCATGTTGGAGGCTCAGTCGACCCAGCTTACCGAGCAATTTCGAGGATTTGAGGAGCGCGAAGTCAAGAGGTGGGAGGACTTCCGTGTGATGGAGGAGCAGCGCTGGGATGATTTCCAAGGGCGTGTAGATCAACGTTGGGAAGCCGCTCGAGTAGAGGACACTAGGCGTTGGAGAGCCCACCAGGAGGAGATGATGAACCGCCATGATGCCTTAGCTTGCCGAATTCCGGGGTATACTTTCTATGATCAGACCGGTGGTAGTGGGAATGCCTTTCCTAACACCCCCTACGACCCCTTCTCTTAGAGACACCAGCCGACAGAGGCCACATTTATCGGTGGTATTTTTATATTATCGTTATTTTGGCTTGTTTACTATTGTTGGTTGAAACTCTTTTCATTTCGATTTGGTTGTATGATGTTGTGACTTATGACTCTTGTACTCTTTATTTGCTTTTGTAGTTGTGGCCTGTGTGCCTTTTGTCGTGATTCGTTTAGTCTAGTGTTTGTCTTGGTGCCTTAGGTGATTAACACTCTTGAATGCTTATAGATAAATATAGATATATAGATGGAATAAATATACCTCTTTCCATTCATCATAAACCTGCTGGCACGTTTTCTTGATAAACTTCATCATCATTTCTTCAAACACAACAACGTAAATTCTCTCCTCCTTAGCACCTCTAGCTATGAATTTCACTCGGAACCAATATTTGATAATAAATAAAAATTTAGATCATAAATCAATTGATTCAATAAGTATATGAAAACTGTCATATAAACTTGATGAAGGAGATTACTTGGGAATGAGAGCTTTGATTGGCTGACCAGCACACTTGATGCTATTGCACGGTTCACCAACTTGAGACTTCTTCGCATTTCCATTGCACGAAGAGCACGACATATAGTACCAAGGAGACATCTAATCAACCTTTTGAAAGCAAACAAAGGTGATGTAGGAACCAGCCTATCCAAACCAAATTTACTTCATAAGTTTTACTCGAAAAATTATAAATGATATTGTACATCTTCACTCAAACCTAATAGAACATACCGTCGTGCAATCCTTAATTTGCCTAGCAGTCCTGTGCATGTCCATGTTGAGCCACTCATCAGGTCTTAATGACCTAGGGTCAGCAGTGAGATACGTGACCGAATTACCTTCATTGTCCTTTTTCCTAAAACAATTGAAACTCGACATTAGATAGGAAAGATATAAGATATCAATTTAACTTCATGTAAACTACAAATTAACTCACTTTATGTTGAACTAATGGAATTCAGGAAGATCAGCGTTGATGTAAAGCTTGGTTGCATGATAAGCGGTTTGAACACGTGTCACATCTGTTTTGACATAAAATTTGAACTCATAAATCATAAACTTATAAATCCGTAAATGAATCAGCGCATGAGTTAGAAAGACTTTTTACTTACTAAGATATGAATTCTTAAGAGCAAATTGAAGAATAATAACAATTCCCGGCTCAACATTTCCGCTAGCAGGGGCCAACTCAATGATCCTATCAGCATAAGACTCCCATAGCACAGCCTTAATAGTGACATTGCTATAAAAATAAAAATATATTTGTAATCTAGAAAACAACATATTAGCTATTAAAGTATACTGTATTTATACTAAAATAGGTACCTATTGTCTCGAAGCTCAACATCAATTTTGCGAGCACGCATCTTCTCGACAAAGGTAACATCACTTCTACTCGTGACTTGTCCAATAACATCTGTATGATATAGGAAGGGAGGAGGTGAGGAGCTCACAAACAAAGTATAATATCGATTGATTAAAAGGATGTGATAGATTGCAAGAGTGTACAAATTAGAAATTCATGAGCTAAACGACCAAAAAGATATGGTACATATACATTTGAAAATATTGGAGCACCACAACATACACAAAAAATTTAAAACGAATATTGAACATGCAAATCAATAAGTATAAATTTTCGAAATGACATATACATATGTAATTTTTACTACTAAACAAATTAAGATATGGCTAAGTAGAACATCTCACATACATAAAACTGTGGATCAGAATCGTTGATGTCACGATAAGCAACCAAATTGATACCGTTAGTCAGAATGCTGAGATCCGGCCTACACTGGGTAACTTCAGCACCATAACACATCACGAGCCTTGCCACGTGATTGACCCTCCCCTTCTGATACTTTGGTGGAGTATTTACTCCACATCAAACTTGCTGATTCTATATGTTTCTCCCTCCTTAAGCCTTTTGGTTAAAAACTTCAACATTCTCTTCGAAGACGTGCCTTGAATCAAGGTGCCCTATATGATTAAACCAAACCACAAATTAGTGTTGTTACTACAAACGACAGAATATAATAAAGGAACGCATAATAATAATCACCTCATTATCAACTAAAATAGCCTCAACCCCGAGTGGGTTCTTGTTTGTATCCAACGAATTCCAAAGCTTGATAACCTTAACGGTGACGGTGAAAAGCTCGACACCCTGCATGTCCTTACAAAGATCCTTAAGAGCAATTGGATTCATTTTTTTCTCTTTTTTTGTTGTTCGACTGATAACAAAATCGTATGCTTAAGATTTTGCATTAGAGTCTGAGATGCAAGCACATATATATAGTGAGTTTTTTGGGATATATATCGTTAGTATATTTAAACGTTTTTCTGGCAATATAAAATATCATTAGCGAATGTATAATAAAATAAGGATTGAATAAGAATATAAAAGTACATACAATTCAATTATATTAAATAAAACTTACAATTAGCATCGTGAAATAGAAATGTATTCTGACTAATCTTCTTGATTAGTGATAATTGCAAGATCAAAGCTTTCGTAAAAGCATCCAACGTCAAAAATAATTTAATCAAGAAGATTAGACTAATCAATGAGTGAACAATTTAATCAGAATACAACAACAATGATAAAAACTAACCCAATTAGCATCGAGCTTCCTTTGGTCAGTAATGTCGTTCAATTCATCATCCCGGAAAAAACAAAGACAAATCTGCAGTCATAAGAACAAAAATTCTATATCATTAGCGATGTGGTGATGTTCATGGGGTATGCCAACCGGGTTCTATTCCCTCTGGCCACAGCTTTTGCAATTTTTTTTTAATTTATTATTTCCATGAATTTGCAAAAAAAGATTATTCTTAAAATAAAAAACACAAATAATTAAATCACTGATTTATTAAATATTATTTTTCAATAATTAAAATTAATTGTGAATGAATAAACTAAAAACAATTAAACTGATTTTCGTAAAATAGAGTCTACGAATTTAATTTTAATTCCAGAATATATTTTACCTAGATTTTAATTAACATTTTAATTCACGTTTAAATTAAAAAATATTTATTATTAATTTTAAAATTCATTTTGCCAAGAATTTAATTGACACCATAATTCAACATTTAATTAATAAACGATTTACTTTTAAATTCCGAAATCTGTTTTGTTGTATAATAATTCAATTAACATACTATTTTTTAATTCCAGAATTTGTTTTGTTGTATAATTTTGGATTTTTTGAATTTATATATAGCTGGACGATTTTTGTGTTTGGAAGAAGAATTAAATTACCAAAATTAGATGAATGAAAACTTACCAAAACAAATGAAATTGAATCTTTTTCATCCTCTCAAAATTATTGCCACATAGTGTGAAAGCTCTTGAGAATGAAATTGGGCTCTCCTAGACACCTAGCTTTCATGTATATATAGATGTATGATATTTAGTAGGTCCTTTTTTCTTCTTTTTATTATAAGTCGACATATGAAGTTGAGAGATTTGTGAAGCTCTATGAGATTTCAAATTAAATGCACACATAGTATAGTTTTCGTATAATCATTTGAAAGATTGGTTCTTGGATCCAAAAGCATGTTTAGATAGTTGACTCTCGGGCAACTTTTAGCCCTTGCTATCTTTTGTTTTTGTTGTGGAGCATCCCTTATACTCGGTTTTTAATAAATTATTTTCTCCGTTTAAAAAATAAATATAATGCATTGAATAATATAAAGAGGAAGAGAATTGATGGTTGTTACTGTACTATTTAAATGTCATTGCAAATCTTATAAATTTGTGAATAATACTAGAAGTAATCAAATTGGTGTGTGTCCACATGACATACCCTTATTATGTGTCTAGATCATGTGTATTGGGATACACCCAAGTTGGGGACTAGAATATAACACCAAATGGGTTGATCTCGGGGCAAATAAGACAATTGACAATCATTATGGTAGTCCAAAGGAAAATGGTGAAAGTTTTGGTGATCACATTACAATCTTCCTTATAAAATGTATACTTGTAGGGTTGAGAAAGCTAATTGTTAGTATTATATTCCAAAGTAATATGTGTAATCACATAACATATTAATATCTAGAATAGGGTCAAAGCAGTATCATGTGATCATGTTCAAGAAATTTGGACGAAGGGGTCAGGTCTAGGGAAAAGCTTTTTGATTTTTTGTTAGTTATTATTAATATATCTGAAATCCTAGGATTCTTACAAATGTCATTGGCTAGAATATTTTTGGGACATATTAGGCCAAGAGCAATGAGCATCTTTGCGGAACATGCAGCAAATCTAGTGTAGAACACTAATGAATTTTAATATGGTAAACTTATAAGGTTTTGGTAAATTTATTTAAAATCTGAACCGAAATACCGAAATGATATAAATTTAGTTGTAGTAGAAATTTTAACTAAATAATTTAAATTTAATTGAACCGAAAATTTGATATTTTTCCCACATAAATTAAACAAAGATCTAAAACATCTTTTATAGACTGCATCTAAGCGTGACAATGATCCCTTGAATACAATAACAAGTTCGGGTCCAGTCTATATATATAAGAAAACATTTAGGGTGAATTTGTAATAAATAAAATTTGATGTTGTTTGGCCTTTTTCATAATCAGAAAATTGCGGCAGAGGCGAAATTGTCATTTCTAGGCCTTGCAGCGCAGAAAGTCAAATCCGTGGGTTGATCTATAATTAGGTTTATTTAGTAAGAGAGATTTATGTAATAAAAAATATAGGTGGACTAATATGTAATAATATGTAATAGCTGAAAATAACAGGAGTACCAAACGTAATAGCCCCTTCTAATTATGCAACTTAAGATTTAAGGATAATTGGAGTTATAAGGGTGGCCGAGTGGTATGGGTGCTGGAGTAGCAAGGAGAGATCGGGGGTTCGAACCCTAATGGAGGCATAAAGTAGTTTAGAATATTTGGAGTTATAAAATAGTTGAGTATTGTAAGAGTAAGAGTAGAGTATGTTAGATTGACCGTTTAAAAAAATAAGGATAATTAAGTTGAATATCAATGACGACGTAGATATTCTGATAGAATAATAAGGAACGTCGTAGGTAAAAGGGAAAATTAAAAATGAAGTTTGAAACATACTTTACCCGGTAAAAGACATGGAAGAATGTGTGAGTTAATTATATAATCAACCTAGATTATGAGGAAAATTAAGAGACAAGAAAAGGCTACACACTTCTTGCCATACGTACTCAATCAAAGGGATAATAACGTATGATTCTTCCGCCCCGCTAAGAATGTTACGAAAGAGATTTTGTATGCATTTTAAAAAATTAAATAGAATACCACAAAAAAAAATAATTTAAATAGAATATAAGTTTATATTATAAGTGGGATTAAATTGTTATAGTAAAAAATGAATAGAAAATGTGTGCTATTTTTTAGGATAAAGAATGAATAAATAATTGATAAAGTGTGATTTGCGGAAAAGTCCATTAATTTTTAGTACCAAAGTGTTGGGTCTAATTACAAAAGAAACAAACAATTACATTTACTCCATAGTTAACACAAATTCACTATTTCAAAAGGGGGTTATTAAACGTAGTAGCAATTTTACTAAAAGTTGGAAATTTATTTGTAATTTACAGAATGACTCTTATTTTACAAGTATTACAAGTAAATCCCAAACTTAATAAATTCATACAAATTATCATAAACAATTGCAAGTATAATAAATTCATCAATTCTACTTTACCACAAACACTCCCTAAAACAAATACACTCATAAATATAAATTATTAACATGAAATGATCACTTTAACAAAAAATGATCAAATGATACTTCCGAACTTCCAAAAATTGATAAATTTGATACTAAATTCAAGTGTTCCAAAAATTAACATTTAAACTCAAACTCAAAAAAAATAAAAATAAAATAAAAAAAATAAAAAAAATAAAAAAAATAAAAAATCGGACATAGTGATTAGAAGCAGCCCGCTTCTAACTAGCAGCAGCCATAGCTGGGCTGCTTCTAATCACTAGGAGCAGCCCAACGGGCTGCTCCTTCTGAAAGGCAGTTTTTTTTTTTTTTTTTTTTTTAAAAATTTTATTTAATTATGCACAATATATATATATATATATATATATATATATATATATATATATATATATATATATATATATATATATATATATATATATATATATATATATATATATATATATATATAAAGAAAATAAAAAAATAGAAAATTTTTTTTGTAAATTTATAAATTTATAGATACTTTATTATAAATTTATAAATTTTTTTTTTGTAGATTTATAAATTTATAGATAATTTATTACAAATTTACAAATCAAGGTGTGAAATGAGTTTGATGATACTTTATTACAAATTTACAAATCAAGGTGTGAAATGAGTTTTATAAAGCCCTTAAATTTACAAAGAGATTTATAAATTTATAGATACTTTATTACAAATTTACAAATCAAGGTGTGAAATGAGTTTGATGATATCTCTTGGTGTGTTCTTCAAATTGAATTGAAATATGTTGATTAGGTTATTGATTTAGGGGCTTGATTTATTTAAGGTGAAATTGTGATGATTTTAAAAGTATTGGGTTAATTTGTAAAATTATAAATTTATAGATACTTTATGTAATTTACAATAAATTTCCAACATTTAGTAAATTTATGTTCCGACGTTTAATATTTGCCTTTCAAAATTGGGTTTTGATGGATCCAAAGCCCAAACAAACCATAGTGTTTACAAATAAATAAAAGAGATTTTTTTTTTCGTTTTTCTTTTTCTTTCCTTTGCTCATTTTTTTTTTCAATTTTTCTTCTTCTCCGGCACCAGATTTTTGGAGCTTGCTCCGGTGACTGGAACAAGATCAGGTGTCTGGAGCTTGCTCCGGTGACTGGAGCAAGCTCGGGTGTCTCGAGCTTGCTCCAATCGGAGCAAGCTCCAGATCGAAGCTTGCTCTGGCGACAGGAGCAAGCTCGAGACCAATATGGAGCTTGCTCCGGCGCTCGCTACCGGAGCTCTAGAGAAAAAGAAGATGAATTTAATTTTTTAAACTTTTTTTTTAAATAAAAATTTTAAATTAATTTTTTTAATATAAGTATTTTTTTTAAGTCATTAATTTTTTTTTAAATTAATGTTTGCTCCTACCCCTCAAGTATATATGTATTTCATTTACCGTCCACCTCCCGAGGGGTTCAACATAGTATTCTTCCGTTTTTTAAATTATTTAATTACTCGCATTTTATTCGTTCTTTAAATTATCTACGGTTTTTGTTTTTATACATTTTTTTTCTCATAATTTTATTATGATGCGAGGTTCAACATAATGAATGATTTTGGTGCTTACGTGGTTGCTTATGTAAAATTAAGCAGTCTAATTATTGTAACCTTAAACCACAAGAGAAGATGATTTTTAGGTTCAAACCAACATAAAAATACAAAGAAAATATTAAATAAAGTAATTTATTTACTATCTCATGGATTATTGAATTTTAGCCAAATATTAAAATATTATCTAGCTTTGGCATTTATGATTTATATAAAAGAATCACAATAAAAATCACAAATGTTTATTTAAAATCAAATTTTTAAAAGTTTAAAGGCAAACTCCAAAATAATTATCAAAATTAATTTAATATCACCACAATTGGTATTACCGATAACGAATTAGCACAAACTTATAAGTAGATGGTATGTTTGAACAGAAAATATAGAGATTAACCTAACCTGAGGTCGTGTTAGTGTGAATGATTGTAAAAGGGATTAATCCAAGGAGAAGAGAACTAGAGAAGTGGTGATGAACTGATGATAAGCACGTACAAAGGAGGGACAGCCATGTTGGGGAGTGGGTGCAGACAACAAACTATAACCAGCTTTAAATAAGTCATACTCATACACAACAACAACACATACTTGTAGTAAAATATGAGTACTATCCTATACTCCTCGAGGGTAACGACGACGTTTCCGGTTCTGCATTAATTGCAACTAATATTTCAAAGTCACCACATTGCCATAGGTAGGCGCATAATACTGGGGTGGGCGGGCAGGGCAGGCTCCCCCATCCAGAGTCACATGCCATTCCCATGCCAACATTTTAGCTACGTTCATTCATTCATTCACATTTGCACTACCACGGCCGATCCGAAAATGAAAGTTTGGGGAACAAATTGCATATATAGAATTAGATTAAATAGTAGAAGAATAAAGTCTTTAAAAAAACATTTATATTTTCTTTAAAAAATGAAAGAAAAGAAAGTTGCAGGGGTATTTTGCCCTGAGCTTGGGAAAAAAGCGTCATAGTTTTAAGGTTGATGTATTTAAAAAATAAGAATTTAATTCTAGTGTAAAAGAGATGTGTAAATATCTAAAACTGCGTTTAAAAATGAGAATAGGCCATGTTTGATTCATTAATTTATCATTAATTAATGAAGTAGGCAACGTCTAACGAACTCTGAAAAAGCTCTCTTATTTTCGTTTAAAATTGATTATTTTAAATTCAGTTCAGAGTTCAGACCAGTTCAGATGCATTAAGTTCAGTTCAGATTTACCTAATAGTATTTTGTACTACAAATAAGTTCAGTTCAGTTCATTTCAGATCAGATCAGTTAAGTCAGTTCAGATCAGTTCAGTTCAATTTTATTCAGACGAATATAACATAGTCTAATTAATTAATTAATTAATTAATTAAGTGGGTTTTATGTAATCCAAGAAGAAGGTGGACCGAGAAAAGTGGGTTCTAGACGTCTAGTTCTTCTTCTCCCGGTTTAATTATGTTTTCCATTTCTCTCTCCCCTTATGAAATTGAGCGTTGTCCACGGGTAATTTACCTGCTAAACCGGGGTTATTGCCGTTTTCATGTTTTGCAGTATATTACTCCGTGGAATTGCTTACTCCGTCTCCCCCTATTTTAATTGAAACCTTGTAGTGTTGATTTTTCTTCTAACTTTAATATAAATTACTCTTGAATTATATTACATAAAATATAATAATAAAATTAGATTATACAGAATTAATAATCTAGTATACTATTCGGTTCGTTGAGCTACGTCTAACGAACTCTGAAGTATGTTTGTATGAACTACATGTAGTAGTAGTAATAGAACAGAATGGTACATTTTCCAAATAAAAATAAAATAAAATAAAATAAAAATTTGAAGTTGTACGTGTTGTAACTCAGTCGGCTACTAATGAGCTGAAGGCCCGAATCTTTGGGCCGCGCGGTTACTCCTCAACTACTCTCCCGGTTGATGTTGGCCCAACAGAACAATATACATGTTCTAATCCATGAACTTTGTCATCATTCGTGCGTGCATCGGGAACTTCCCAATAGGTCACCCATTTTAAAATTTATTCCACAACTATGTTCGCTTAACTCTGGAGTTTTTTTAGAAGGATTCCCGAAAGAAAGGTTGCTTATGATTCACAAGACTTTGCAATTTTCGTTCGTTGTTATATCACCAACGGTAAGGAGGCTCATGTACTTTCCGCAACTCCCAGATCACCCAACATTAGCTCACAATGGGTACCCCCATCTGAAAATGTTGTTAAGCGTCCTGGACTGCCTAACAGGGAGCCGGTAACAATTTGGTGGCTAGTACGTAGTCATCTACAGGAAGTATTGTTGCTTGACGAAGATGGAAAATGCCATATGTTGTTTGCCCAGAATTTATAGACTGCTTTGTTGCCCGTGAAGCTGTGTTGTTGGTTTGGGATATGCAGCTCCAAGGAGTTGACATGGAACTGTGGAAGGGGACTGTGCTTCCATCCTTAATCAGTTGCAAGCAAGTAGGGGCGGCTCTATATTTTGGGGCCATGTTTCATCCCGTAAGATAGGCTCCCAAACAATGGTATTGAACTAGTGGCCTTAGGGATAACATGATACTTTCAACTTCAACATTCACCACTGTACCAATTTTATTTTGCTAGCTTTTGTATAAACATTATACATAATAAATCCGAGGTCCCATTTTACGAGGTCATGTGCGATTGGGCTGACCGCACGGGCCTTGAGCCGCCACTGCAAGCTCTATTTCTGCCCCAAGACCGTTGCCTCATTGCGAAGATGAATTTGTTAGGAAGAGTTTTTGTTTCAGTTTGTATTTTATTTATTAAGAATAGTGGTAATAACTAATCCCATTCTTCAGCACGTAATGATATTACTGACAATAGTGTTAGGCTGAATGTACCATAATTTTCCTGTTTTGATTGCAAGTTCCGTTCAAATACTAACTAGATGCGCCTTTCATTTTGAAATTCATACATAAATTTTTTAGAGTTAAACATACTTACTTTGGAGCAATTCTAGGATGGATGATCTACTAGAAAGTTTCTAATGCACTCACGGGTGAAGACAAAGTATGTGGACGAGAACCCGTGTTGGACTGTGGGGCTAGCATAACTAGCATAACACCCTTCATATTAGTTCAAAATTAACCGTGCCGATCCAAAAGGATCGAAGGTTCAACTCATTAGTGACCAGGGCGTTACAAATTCTCTACTTAAATTAGTGAGTAATTCAATTTTCCATCTCCGTGCTAAAATTAAAATTAAATCCAAACATATCGGAGAAGACGTGAATGAACCAAGACATCTTTATGGGTTCAAACTTAAAAAATAGGTCAAATCATGGCCTGATATTATGATGATTACTCCGCCAAAAAGTAAATGCAACACTTCATTTTATTGACTTTTCAAGATTTGATTTGATCTCGTATTAATCTTAAATTCTATAATAAAATATAACTAAAAATGTTACTTCCTCCATTTCTTTAGTTACTTCCTAAGGGGATTGTTCATCGCGACTTTTGACCACGTATAACTTTTAAATTAAACTGTATCAATATAAATTAAAAGTTGATTATGAAAATATACTTCATTTAATTTCATAATATAAATTTTATTATATTTTTCTCTAATGTAATTTAGGAGTTATACGTGGTCAAAGTTCGCGGTGAACAGTTCCCTTAGGAAGTAACTAAATAAATGGAGGAAGTATATTATAAAAATATAAATATTCTAATTTTATAATATAATATTTTTAATTATTTTTATTATATAATTTAAGAATAATTTAACGTAAAATCTACTATAAAAAGGTCAAGAAATGAAGTGTTGCATTTTATTGACTGCTGAAGAAGAAGAGTCTTTTCGAACGGTCTCAGTCCTTTTTAACGCAACGCTTCCTCTTTTCAACTCTACTATATGCTATGCTCTCTGTGCTCTATTCATGCTAGCTAGCCCCCTGTCATATATCTCGTGTTTCTTTGTTTGTTTCCCCCAAATAGTCCAATTTTTACTCTTCTCTTTCTTCGATTTGTACCACCGTACGATTTCCATGTCACATCATCAATTCAATTATTTTACCTTCTGTAATACACGTGACGACGCGACCACTCTTTTTTAATCAATTCTTAATTTCTCTTGTGCTTTTCATGCTTTCTTAGATTTTTTTTAGCAGAATTTCTTTTATTAATTAAAGGGCCAAAACAATGGAAAAGTCTCAATAAACGCCCAAATATCTAATGATTTAATTCATTAAAAGCAAGGATAATAAATTACTTTTTATTGTTATTTTTCACTAGAGTGATTGAGTGTAGGTGAGAAGGGTAATAAGAAATTTATTGATAGGGTAGAATTTATGGGGATGATAAGCTAGTAATACTACATGTAAATGCAATACATAGGTGCAAGGACAACTAGAGATACAACACTACGCGGCCCCTTGATGAGGCTACTTAAGGCTGAAAGATTCTCCAAATTAACATGTACTAGTAGTAGTTGTATTGAATGAAGTCTAATTTTACCTAACTCTTATTTATTATCACCCCAAGCCCGCAGTTGGCCACATATAGAATAAACTGTTATTTTCATCTGAACGCAAATTTGAACAAATCTAAACTGAATTGGACAAATCTAAACTCACATATCACCTCTAACCGATTGCGGTTTCTCCTTTCTCACAATAGCAATTGAGAAAAGTTATTCATGGGTTAAAAAGTGAAAGGGTAGGGAAATCTCTACTTCTTTTGCTTAGTAATCGTTTTCTTTCTTAGGATTGCTATTGAACATATATACCTGATAAGCTAATAATCCAATGGAATGGTAATATTGTATTATCTTGTTTCATTCATCTAAAAAACACTTAATTCATTTTAATTCAATTCAAATTAGTTCAATTTAAATTTATTTAATTAAAATTTATTCTTTAATTAAGTTACTAGAATTATCGCGTGTTGCTGCATGATATTTTTACGTAAGTATAGTTGTTCATTATTTATTTAACTTTATTCATTGTACAATTTGAGATTAGAGGTCAAACAAACAATGGCTCCACACCACATACGCCTTCAAATGTCCGAGGCAATGCCATCATATTTGTAAGAAGAGTCTATCATTGAAACAGTCGAACTACTCCATGACCCAAGTCAAAGCAAAATAGAAATCATCTTACCTTGCGTCGGCGACATTGAGTCTGGGATAGCTGCTGGGACAGAGAAAGTACGATTCATATTTGATAGGGAGGCAATGCGACATCTGTGTCGTACTCAACCCGCCCCCTCGAATTCGACTGACGACTTTGTCACTTAAACGAGACCGGCCGCCTTTGGACCTGAGCTCGAAAGATACCCTCTCCCTCGAAGGGGACCAATAGTACTACCTAGTACTGACACACCGTACGGCTGTTGCTATCTCCCAGCTCCCCATGCAACCAAACGGGGCCCGCATTTTGTATCCTATATATATGCATATTTATTGCGTTCACAAACACACTTAACGATACACATGCACCCATGCTGCCATTTTCTCTCCCCACGTTGATTCGGCTCCGATCTAACTAAGGCAGATCGGACCTACTCCCTCTAACCTCCTACCTTTGTTATAGGTCGAAGCTCGGACTCCCGTAAGTTTAACTCCTCCCATCCATCTTCATGGGACGAGAGATGAAGCGATAAAGACCCATCCGGTTTCTACCCGCATCAATATTACTTTTTTATTCATCTTAAAATATTTTTTTTTGTAATTTCTTACATTAACTAAATGGAATGAGGATCAAAGTAAAACATGAAAGCTATAATACAGACATGTACATTTGGAATTCAGTGGCAATAAATAAACAAACGTTTCCTATTAAAGAACACTAAGAGAATTGATGAAAATATTGAATTGTTGAAAAAATAGTGAAACAAAATAGGCAGAGCTAAATCACTGTCAATCTCAAGACATTGGCATCAACGAATGAATCATGGGGTTTTTCTTAAAACTGCATACGGCTTGTTTGGCTCTCTATTAGAGAGGTCTCTCGTACTGTTGAGAGGGCTTCTTACGTTTGGATTTCAATTATAGCAGCCTTGGCTACTATTTATACTATTCCTAACCATTTTCGTTATTTACATCTCCCCTTTCTCTCTCTAGGGACAGATTTCTCTGTCCACTCTCTACCACTTCGTAACCGTTCGAACACTGCCGGCCTATATTCCGGTCAACTCCGGCGTCATATCTTGAAATAAATTACATGGGTGTGATCGTCTCCCTCCGATCTACAACCCTATCGGAGCCGATTTTCGATTTGGTTCCGACGAAATTTTTCGGCGACCGTCCGGCGGCTTTGAATCGGCTTTTTTAGGTAAATCTCCTCCTCCTATTACTTAATCTTTCCGATTTGTGTCGAAAATCGTTGATGTTAATTGATTTGAAATTAGGGTTTCGTTTTCTTATTTTTTTGCACTGTTTCGGTTCCCTTTTGGTTACTATGAGTCGTTATTTGGATTGTGGTATGAAATTGCCGTTCCCAGTGGTTATGTTCTTTCGAATTTGAAACAGAGTTCGAATTTTTACGATTTTTGTAATATATTTCGCCCCTTATTTGAAGTGTGCCTGGAAAAATGGTTGTTTGATTTGATTCGGAATCATCATGGGGAGTTCGACTATGTGGTTATTTTGCTGTATGAATACGTCATAAATAGTTTTTCTTTTAATTCCAGCACTATTATGAGTCCAAGTTTAATTTACGATTTTGCATCTTAATTCTATATTTTCACTGTTAATATTTGTTTCCTTTAGATATGGTCATACTTGGTATTTTGAGCTTGAGTATAACTATTAAGGAAAGTGTGGGAATATATGTTGAGGATAAAAAAGAAAGAAAATATTTCTGGTTGACATTTTAAAATTAGGGTTCTGTTTTTGGTGGCTTCTTTATTATGCTAATGTCTAAATTTGTTATTCATTTTTCGGTTGCAACTCCTCCGGACCTCGAGAGAGAAAGTGGGAGATGGAATTATTGTGGTGCCGGCAGTATTTGCTTTGGTATCCAGTCCGATGATGACCGTGGGCGATTTGTGCCATAAGGTAACTCGGAAAACATGCTTACTCCTATGTAAATTGAAAACCGTTTTGTATGTGGTGAACAACCAATATATTGATTGGAACGTTTACTTGGTGCAGGATTTAAGTCATTCGTATCTTGGCGTGGCAATTGGTCTTGTGAACCAATTTGCAGCCATGGCGCGAGGCCCTTGTTGGTGCTTCGTTTGCGAAATCGACATACTGCCAAACTGCCTAACACTCTATTTTATAGATGTTTGCTGCTTCATATTTGTGTGTGCTGATAAATTTATTGTGAAAGGGGCGATGATGATGAAGCAGCCGGTATAAATTACTTCTAATCAAAAAATGGCTTCCTCCTTATTAGAGCATAACCGTATCCTGGCGTGGCGATATGCATTCGTGTATTTCGCAGCCATGGCGGATGCCAATATAAGAGTGTGAAGTAGTTTTACATTGATTCAAAATTTTAAATTTTTCTGAGCCCACAAAGAGATTTTTGATGACATGTTTGTCCCCTATTTGGTTCTGTCTTGCAGTGAGAACTGTTTTTTTCACTAGTGTTGTAAAATTTTCTTATGTCTTATTTTGGATAAAGTGGACATGGGGAATCTGATTTGGTTGGTAGTGGCATGCATTGTAACGGTACCGGTTTTGAAAACAAAGTATTTTCTTGAAAAAGGAAAATCGAAAAATACTTTAATAACAACGGTCGGCAATAAATGCCAAAATAATCTTTGACGCTAACAATAATAAATAATATCCAATGACAACTCAAGTTCGAATAGACAACGAATGAAGACAATAAAAGTGTATCTTCTTATTTCGAAAAGAAACCCGTGACACCCCAGGCCCTTCTCTCAGTCGCTGGCATCCTAGTCACGCACATCCTCAGCAGCATCTGGAAGGAAGGAATTTTGAAAAAACAAAAGAGTGTTAGATAAAGGATCTCAGTGAGGTTCTAAGTTAAAACAGAAAGTAAAACAGTTTTAAAACAAAATCCTTTTCAGAAAAACGAGCAAATAGAACAGAACACGTATAACAGATTAACAGAACAGATACGTTGTAGACCGTTGGTGCAGCCCGCCTTATTGCTCCTACTCCCAGAATGCCCTTATAACTCCCTCCAGAGGATGCATAACTCCGGACAGAAACAGAAACCCCCGTGTACTTTGGGGAAACAGATCCTACGACCCTAATAGACCTCAGCGACTTCTGCCTCGCGCCTAAAAGGGAATAGACTAGGCCACGATCAAGCAAACCCGATAGTCCTCTACTACCCAAGCCTACCTAACCATAACCTAATCGACCGGTCACACAGAAACAGAACAGATACAGAGCAACAGATACAGATAATTAACACCGAGAGGTGTTCCTGCAGAAAGGTCAGTCCAGAACAGAGTAGCAATAAACGGAAATGCAAAAAGTCATACTTAGGACTTATACTTTTTCGCGGAAGCATACAGTAAACAGTAGATAGTAATAGGTACAAACAGTCACATAGCCTTCCAGTTTTTCGCAAATAGTAGGTTTAGGGGTGAACACTCACCTTAGCTTGCGAGTAAAAGACCTTCAACGAGAAATGAGCTTTACGGGTTTACGGACACGGAGAACCTAACAAGAAAGTACTAACACAGTTTAGAAGTCGAACGGACGGAAGGAAAAAGGTTGAAAAGAAATGGCAAAGACAGAGTTCGAACTCGGGACCTCTAAGTTAGTCAAGCAAGAACCTAACCAACTAGGCTAGCAAGTTAGGTTATTACTAACTTACAAAAACAGAAACTAAGTTGAAACATTTTCAGAAACTCTTTCGGTCTTCAAATTCTGGAAATTACCAAAATACCCTTAGTGGCAAATTGCAAAAAGGTCCTTTTCAAAATCAGAAAGTTCAAACCAAAACCAGAAGTTGTCCAAAAATACTTAACAGTCTTCACAGAACAAAAAGGTTTACGAAAAAAAAGCTTTCTGTCAGTCAGCTACGGTCAAAGGTAAAATTGCAAAAAGGTCCTTTAGGTTTTCAGATTTTCCAAATCAGTCCACAAAGTTCAAAACAATATCAACAGAGTCCAATTCAATCCTTTTCAAAGTCAACAACAAACTAGGGTCAACAAACGAGGTCAAACCAGTCACAAGTCCAACAACAGTAACAACAACTACCGAATCCTAAGTCCCGGTTCTCAGTTCGAATCAAACAACATGGCCAGACAGTACAAGGGTAAAGTGGTCCAAGGGTAAAAAGTCCAAAACTGAATACAAGTTTCGAATCGAAAGAACAGTGAAGGAAATTAATTTTACCTTCGAATGGAATAAAGTTAATCTGCAAATCGAAAGAATAAGAAAAGAAAATCAAACGAGATTTGAATCGAACCGTAATCGAAATTGAATCTGAACGGAAGGGTCGAACCAACTTACCGATCGGCTCGGAGTACGGACCGGACGAACAAACCGGCAGCGAATGGCGATTCGCGGCGACGGCGGCGCGAAGAACGGTGCGGCGGCGTGCGAATCGGAGCTGCGAACACGGGCGAGCAGACTGGCGCGATCGGAACCAACGGAGATCGGAGGATCTAGCGGCGCGTGACGTGACTAACGGCACCGGCGCGGAGCACGAGCACGCGTGAACGGAGCAGAACGGCCGGGCGGGAGCGGCGGAAACGGAGCAAGGCACGGCGGCAATGGCGCGGCGGCGGAAACGGGGCACCAGTTCCGGTTGATGATGAAGATGGGTGATGTACGAATGGAGAAGATGAAAAAGGTTTTGGTGATGGAGGAATTGAGATAGTGATGGAGCCGGTGAGAGAAACAGAGAGTTTTTTTGATTTTCTTTCTTTTCTAATGGTGGCTGCGTTCGTGTGAAGGGTGAAGAAGACTGAATGAAGTCTTGTGATGGTGTTAAGGCTTAGGGTTTGAGTGAAAATGGGCTAGCAGATGGGCTTGACCGAGATTGGGCCTCAAGACCACTCGAAAATGGGCCAAGGGGAGCTTCAAAACTGATTAGCTAGCTAACTAAATGATTCGTAACCTCGATCCATTAACCAATCGCATAGGCTTTCGGATTCGATAACGCGGGAGGAAAATTAATTAAATTACCAAATAAAATAATTTACTTAGGTAATTAATTAATTAAAATAATTTTAAAAAAAAATTAAATAGGAAATACGGGATGTTACACGGTGATTGTAATGCCCCAGATTTCAGAAGCTTAAAAGGGTTGAGAACGCTACTCATACCAACAAGGTGCACCTTTCTTTTCGGGAATCCACCTATAAGAACTTCAGAGTTAAGCGTGCTTGTTCTGGAGCAATTCTAGGATGGGTGACCCACTGGGAAGTTCCCGGTGCGCGCACGAGTGAGGACAAAGTGCGCGGTTTAGAACTCGTGTTGGTCTGTGGGGCCAGCATATCACCCCGGAGAGCGCCCATGAGTAACCTTGCCGGCCCGTTGGGCTGGGTCTCGGCCCGTTAGTGGGCCGGGTCGTTACAAGTGGTATCAGAGCGGGACTATCCGGAACTCAACTCTCCCATACTTCCACCGCAAATTCTATCCACTTGAGATTGAATCTCAGGATGCAAGCCATTGTAAAAGAATTGGAGAAGCTGGCCTTTATCATACCCATGGTGAGGGCATCTATGTTGCAACCCCATGAAACGATCATAAGCCTCGTGAAAAGCTTCATCATATCGCTGATCAAAGGTGCTAATTTGGCTCTTCATAGCCATCGTCTTGGAAGCGGGGTAGTACCGATCCATGAACTTGTCGAAACAGAGCGCCCATGTAGTCAAAGACCCAGCCTCTAGAGTATTGAGCCAAGCCTTTGCTCGATCACCTAGACCCATGGAGAAAACCTTCATGCGAAGATCATCGTCCGTCACTCCAGCACCCGGTCGCCCAAGATGGAGAACAAAGTTCTCGAGCTCATTCAAGAACCCAATCACGTCCTCATTAACCATCCCATAGAACTGGGGAAGTTGTTGGAACATGTGGTTCTTTATCTCCAGGTTCCTAGTGGCATCATTGAGGACAATTGCTGGTCCTCTAGCCCCAACCGTTGGCTTGGTGAGTGAACGAATAGGTTGCTCCGCCATTTCACCTTCCACGAAAACCGACTCAAGAATTGGTTCAGAGAGATGTGAGAAAGATTCTTCTCTACTTCCAGATGTGGAAGCTCTAGATGCTACCCTTTCAAACTGAGAATTGAGATTCCTTCTTCTCCTCTGATACAAGCGATCGATTTCGTCTATGTAAGGTTCAACGTTAGGCCCACCCGTTCGGGTTCTAGGCATACACACACCTGAAATACAAGATAGTGAGTATCTCAAGCAAAAAGAAACAAAAACAGAAATGAGACAAAGAAGAGATGTTGGCTGAAAAAACCAAACAAAAACACCAACCAAAGGAGTTAAGTCCCCGGCAGCGGCGCCAAATTGATGATGTCGTTTTTCACCAATTAAATTTGTTTAAAAAGCCAAAGAACACCTTTCACTACACAAACAAAGTGCAATGGCAAGTTGTCCCCGAGTGTCGTTCTCTCGGGACCTAACGTGGCTTTGATCAAGGTTTTTGCTAGCTAATTTCAGTCAACTAGATGATGATTTTTGAGAAAGATGTTTGAACAAAGGAAGTGAGAAATCAAGAGTTTTTGTAAACAAGTTTGGAAAACGGTCGGTGGTAGAAATCGAATACACATGCATGGATTACGAATATGCTCACAAGTTCAGTGCGTAAAACCTTCAACTAAGTCTGCTAAGCAACTTGTCTAGGTAACTTTCAAGACACACATCATGAAAGGCCACTATCAATAATTTAGAGGTGTTTGTCACTAACACCATTTATCTAGCATGCTGCAAATCACTAACATACAATCCTATAGCTTTCATTGACCAACGAGTTTGTCACATACTCTATTCGAATATATTTTATAGGCAACTACGAATCATATGAAGTAATTTGCAGCAAGATTGACTCACAACCTCATGTAAGCATAAGCATAATCCATAACATGCATAATTCTACATTCTACCACCAACACAAATGATTTAGCTACTCATATTCATCAACATAGACATCAATTCATATGAATAATAATCAGAATACATCATATCAAACTACAAGACAAGAAAGTGATACAAGTTACCACCAAAGCTGTCACTAATCCGTGGAAATCAAAGAAAATCTCTCCGTAGATGATTACAAAGGATGAATTCCAATCAAAATCTTGAATCCCAAGCTAAATTACAATGAATCTATGAGTTTCTCTGAGTTTTTGGGGCTTAGGGCTGTCCAAAACTCGTCTCCAATGTTCTGTCCCTCAAAAAGTAACTCCAAAATCAAGTAATGAAGGCAAAATCTGGATTTGTAACGGCTGCCAAGCGCTTCGCTTGGGCAGAGCCAAGCGAAACGCTTGCTTTCTGTTCCTCTTTTGAAATCTCCTGAAATTCCAAGCGTCCCGCTTCTCCAATTCCAAGCGAAGGGCTTGCCTCCTGGGCAGATTTTGGCCTCGAAACTCGATCTTTTGCCCACGAACGGCCCTCGGGTGCCTTGGGCTCGTCCTTCTCGGCACTTATTGGGGCTCAGACACTCACGAACAAGCCACGGAGATTGGGGAACTTCAACGGGGCCATCTTTTCCATCAAAAAGGCTTGTTTTTAGCTCCAAAAACGCCGTTTCGTACCTAAGTGCCTGAAAATGCAGAAAACACAAAACGTGACACTATTCTACAAAACTAACCAAAAAACAAGGCTAAAAGATAGCAAAAGAAGGTAAAAAAGACAAGATGAACGCGTCAAAAATACGTTCATCACCACACACCGGGCGATTCACCTGGTGTGGGGCGATTCGCCCCACGTCCCGGGCGATTCGCCCGGGAGTCTTTTTCGGCTAGATACGCGTTTTGGATTTCTTCCCCTTTTCGGACTCGGTTTTTGCCTTCTAGTGACCTTTTAGCCTTCAGACTCGACCCCTAGACTTCAAATCCTATCCGGAATCTTTTAGATACTCCAATTAGGCCTTCGGAACACCAATTCCTTGTCTACTTCAATATAATTGCCCAGAAAACCTCGTTTTTCAACCAAAACCTGTAAAATACAAACTAATGGGAAACGTGACACTATTCTAATAAAATGCACTAAAATATAGCTAAATTAACATAGAGGATAGCTAAAATAGGTGAAAAGGACTCAAATGAAAGTGTAAAATACACATTCATCAGGTTCTGGGGCAGAATTTGGCCATTTACTGCTTTCAGAAGTGAACCACTTGGGCCTCTTCAAGCGGGTCGCTTGGAGTCAGATCCAGATCGGGATTTTGGCTTTTAAACTCAATTTCCAGTTACTTTTTTCTCATTCGTTTCACTTTGTAAAAGCTTTGGAGAGCTCTTGGAGGCTCCATAGCTTAGACCCATTAGCTTGAAGCTTGATTATCATCAAGAGATTGAAAATTTTGCCATAGGATTGCATAATACATTCATCTACGGAGATGTTTTCATCAATTCCATCAAATAGTGACAACTTTGGTGGTAACTTGTATCAAATCTCTTGTCTTGTATCTTGAATTCATGTCTTCCTTTATAAATTCATATGTTATGATGTTTTTCATTATGAGTATGAGTAGCTAAATCCTTTGTGTTGGTGGTAGAATGTATAATTGTGCATGTTTTGGATTATGTTTATGCTTACATGAGATTGTGATTCAATCTTGCTGCAAATTGCTTCTTATAATCCATAGTTGCCTATAAAATATATTCAAATAGAGTATTGTGACAAACTCTTGGTCAATCAAGCCTATGGATTGTATGTTAGTGATTTGCGGCATGCTAGATAAATGGTGTTAATTAGTGACAAACACCTCTAAAGTATTGATAATGATCTTTCATGACGTGTGTCTTAAATTTGCCTAGACGGTTACTTAGTAGAATTAGTCGAAGGTTCTACGCACTGAACTTGTGAGCATATTCGTAATCCATGCATGTCAATTCCGCTAAGCTACCACCAATATCTTTCTCTTCTTGATTATCTTCTTCTAGCAAGTGTTGGTTGCATGAATGTTTGGTTAATTCACACTACATTTTGCTTGTTGACTGATTGCAATTGTTTCATACTAAACAAAGTCACGTTAAGTCCTTAAGAGAACGACACACGGGAACATCTTACCGCTACACTAAACTCTTTTGTGTAGTGAATAAGTGTTCTTTGACTACAAACAAATTTAATTGGTGAAAAAACGACTCATCAACGGGGCATGAATTCAACGTCACATAATCTCAAATCTTCACCTTATATCTGGTGTATAACCGCCTTTAGGCTGCTCACTGTGGGCAGTTCACAGACCAGTTCACCAACTCGTGAACCACTTTTTCCATGCTATGCATGTTCAATGCAAAGTTCACAAAGCCAATTGGCTTTGTTCACTCAGTGGCGTGCATTTCACAGATAAAGTGGTGGGCCAAGTCAAGGAGCCGTTTGCAAACGGATCCTTTTTTTTTTTTTTTTAAGGGGCACGTCCACTGCAAGCGCCCCTCCAGGCGGTGACAAGACTTGTTACCGCCTGGCTATTTCTTGAGGCTATTTTGGACATAAATTAAAAACAAAAAATTAAAAACAAAATCCAAAAAAATTACTAACGGCTATATTTTTTTTTTATCTATAAATAGAGAACAATATTGCATATGTTTTGATTATCCCTCCTCAGTCTCCATTTCTCTCTTAACTAAATTTAAAATACCTCTCTACTTCTATTTTTCATCTTCCTCCTTCCGACGACATGTCCGGAAACAACCCGTACCAAGGCGGTGTGAATTTGAGTTACGACGAATTTCAACGTCTTGCTCGACTTCACCCCGAATTGATGAATTTGGTCACTCCAAATGTCGGAAACACCTCCGGAAACACCTCCCGACCTCCTAGTATGAACTCCACCTCCCAAGGTTCTCCACACAACTTCACTCCACAATTCACATTTCCCGATTGCTCTCAACCAACTACAACCCATTCAACAACTCAACTTACAACTCCTTACAAGACAACTGGGGTTCGAATGAGCACATGACGAGTCCGGATGTGGAGGAAGTTGTTCCCGAAACACAACCAACTCCGGCCGCTAAGAAGGGAAGAAAGGGAAGGAAGGCCCAACAGCCCGACACCTGTGGAACAGAACGTGCAAAAGACGATACACTTAAGTTCTCACAAGCGGAGGATAAGGTGTTGGCTAGCCGTTTGATGGCCAGCGAAAATGCGGCTAAAGGAACAGATCGGTCGTTCAATAACCTCCTAGCCGAAGTGGCAACAGAATTTGAGAAGGTGCGCCTAGATCGACCCGACTTGCTTTTGCGAAAGCGTACTGTGGAATCCATACGTCATAGGTGGCTCAGGATCAGAGGGCCGGTTAACAAGTTCGTTGCATGTATGGAGAAAGCGCGACGGCTGGTTGGGACGAGTGGTCACAATGAGGAAGACATCAAAAACAAAGCTGAGCAGATGTGCCTCATTCAACTTACACCATTGCTATGTAATTATGGTGGGATACTATCAGTGCCAGAGCCTTATGAACTACTCAGAAACTTCTTAAGAGAGTGCGACTACTGTTGATGTTGATGGATATGAAGGTGGGAGCGGCGGCAAGCGCTACCGAATTGGCGAAGACAGCAGCGACTTAAGAAAGAGACCTATGGGCCGGGATGCTGCAAAGAGGGCCCAGTCAGGAGGAAAAGGTTCTTCCTCTTCCAGCACCGATGATCTAGTTGAAAGATTTGGCTCGTTCACCCAAGGAGTTAACAATTATGTGGAATTAGACAAGTTGAAGTTGGAGACAGTCATAGAGGAGCGGGCATATAAAAGGGAGCACGATCAACGACTATGGGAGCATGAAAATTGAAAAATAGAGTCAAGGGAGAAAGATAGAATGTATAAGGCGTGGTCGAGGTTAATTGACAGGGGTGGAAATCTGACGGCAGATGAGGAGGCTATTACGGCGAAACTCGCCAACAAGCTCTTTGGTGATGGATGAACATTCGACCATATTGTATGAGTATGCTTTTCATTTATGTTTAAGTGTGATTTGTTTGAGTGTGCCTTTAATTTGCTAGTTTCAGTGTGCTTTCTTTTGGTTAAGTTTGAGTTAAGTTTGTTTTTCATTTACGAACTTGTACTGTAGACCAATGTAATATATCTTCCGTATCGATAAACATATGATGTTGTTCCATTTATTACTCCAGGCATGTCATCTCAACTTTATTTTGAATTTGAGTTTGAATCGGAATTTAAATTTGAATTTGAACTTTAATTTCAATTTCATTCTCAATTTGAATTTGAATTCCGACAAAGTGGCTCCCGACATGTCACATCTCCAACTTTAATTTGAAATTGAATAGATGAATTCCATTTATTACTCCTGACATGTCACATCTGTAACTTTAATTTGAATTTGCATCTGAATTTGAATTTACATTTGGTTTCAATTTCAATCTGAATATGTCCATATATATAGACACGTGTTGTGTTATTCTTCCACCACAACAAACAAGCCAATCCATAAATTTCACATCTTTACAACATGACTTCAAGGTTCAGTTTACATGATTCTTCGTCTGAAACCAACTCTGATGAAAGCGAGGAACATACTGAGCCTTACCAACCTTTCCATGAAGTAATTGGGCTAAATAATCATGTTTCTATGGCAATTAGTGAAGCCATCAAATACTCACATCTTCTCATTACATAGATCGAGACCGTGAAGAAGGCCATGTTAGAATGGTCAAGGACTATTTATGTGACCATCGGGTGTTCACAACCGACCAACTCCGTCGTAGATTCAGAATGAGGCGCCCATTGTTCGAGAAGTTAGTAAGAGATGCGCAGTTGCACGATGATTTTTTTGTCTAGAGGCCGGACGCACTTGGTAGGATGGGCTTGTCTGCACTCCAAAAATGTACTGCAGTAATGAGGTTGTTTGCGTATGGTTCCTGTGCAGACAGCGTAGATGAGTATTGTCGATTAAGTGAAACGTCTACAAGGAGCTCGCTGGAGCACTTTTGCGACTTTCTATATGAAAATACAGCCCCCGTTACATGAGAAGGGTCACTGCGGAAGATGTGCGGAGTCTACTTCGGATCAACGCTGGTAGAGGTTTTCCGGGAATGATTGGATCTATTGATTGCATGCACTGGGAATGGGAAAATTGTCCTAACGCATGGAAGGGTCAATACCGAGGGAAGGAGGGAAAGGCAACTGTCATTCTGGAAGTCGTTGCCTCAAAGGACCTCTGGATCTGGCATTCGTTCTTCGGAGTGTCTGGTAAGTTCAATGATATAAATGTCCTATGGCGTTCACATGTATTTGATGATGTACTCAAAGGCGCTGCACCCCAAGTTAATTTCGAAGTGAACGGTCATAGATACAATATGGCCTACTATTTTACTGACGGCATATATCCAAGTTGGTCAACTTTCGTCCCTGCCATAAAAAATCAAGCAACTCGTAAGGAATGCTTATTTTACAAATTTTCAAGAATCGTGCAGGAAAGATGTGGAACGAGCATTCGGTGTTTCGAAAAGAAGATTTCTTATCATCAAGCACCCATCTCTTTCATTCACAAAAGAGTTGATGGGAGAAATAATGAACGCTTGTATCATTTTGCATAGCATGATTATAGAAGACGAGCGAGAAACAGTTCCAAACTATGTACGATGAAGATATACCCATGATGTCTGGACCATCTTCTAGTGCATCAAGTTTCCACGCACTCAACGGGAATACTACGTTCGAGTACAGTTGCAGGGAGTCCGTGGTTGGTTCGATAGAGGATTACTTCGAAAGGAGAAGGAATATGCATGACAAGGATATTCATAATGCCCCGCAGAATGACCTAATGGAACACATCTGGAGACAATTCGGCCCAAGTACTTAGTTTTATTGTAATGTTTATTTATGTGTTTTTTCTGCCTTCAAATGTGATTGTATCGTTTCATTTTGATTTGTAGTACTGGTTGTGTTTTATTTGTATGTTGTTTTTACGTACCCTTTTAGTGAGTGGTGTTCTTTTTTTATTCAAAAAAGTCAAAAAAATTAATGTTTATTTATAAAATATTTATCATATTAAATTAAATTCAATATGAAATTAAAAAAATTAATCACTTTACACAAACAACATAAAAATTAAATAAATAAAAAAAAGGAGTGGTGAACTGCGTGAACCAGTTCACCATAACATGTTAGTGAACTGAAATGTTGTTCAACAAAGGTTTCCTCCGAAACAAGAAGAACCATCCAGCCTAGATAGGGGTGAATTCGCCTCATTAGTGATCCCTGCCACTCGGTCCGAAGATGACCATAAGGAATTGCGCAGTTAACTGGAACCAAAGTGACCAGCCTTACATGTAAATATTTTGCAGATACGGACTACCCTCAAGAATCCTATGTGTAGGTAAGGTAGCCAGGTATAGTTAGAGTTTATATTTATATTTTAGGGGTTTAGGAGAAAATACATCTCGAGAGTATCTGAACATTGACTGATAAAATGAAATTATTGGGGTATAATATAATAATAATAATACCGTGAATAATAATGTTAGTAAATTATTAGTGATTCTATCTACTACTCATGATGGCCACAATCATACTCACCAGCAACTTTCTTAATTCCAACTAGTCTGGTCTTGTTTAAAAGTCAAAATCGTACAGGTTGCAGTTAGACCACCTTCATCAACGATTAACGACTCTTCCAATTTTTATTCTAACGATTTCAGTATACATGTATACCTCATTTTGTTTGTTTTATTAGCAAACCTAATTACTGGGTCTATAGTAGTGCTGCTCAAATTATCCGGGTCGGTCCGTTTATCCGCATTTATGGATCGGATAACGGATTGTATTTTTATGATCCACGAATAATGGATCGAATTGATCCGATTCACGGATATCCGTGGATCATCCGTTATTATTATTATTATTATTATTATTATTATTATTATTATTATTATTATTATTATTATTTTTTTTTTTTTTTATTTTATTTTATTTTTTTTAACTAGACTTTTATTATCACACAAAATTGGAAGGGAGTCGAGAGACAAGTTGTGCTCCCACCCATTTCTGTATACAAAAACTTAGTCTAGAAAAAAGAAAAATACCACTCCTAACATTATTGGAGTGACTAACTGAAAGATGCTTAAGGCGCGAAAGAGTAGTCAACGCCTCTTGGTCAAGTTCCCCCAAAGTAGTGAAGGCAAAAGGGATGAACGAGTAGCCATGTTCTGTGCACTTGGACGAATACTTTCTCTTCTTCTTCTCTACAGCACTATGTAAGGCCGCTCCGGGATCCCATGACCCCTCACCCCCACTGGCAAAAGGAGAGACACCGGTCACATCCACACAAATGTCTTTTTCTTGAGACCAATTGAATAACAATAAATCTGCTAGTCGTAGGTCCCTCCCATCCTCGGAAAGGAAATCCATAGGGGCCTCTTTCCGCACGGCAACGCCAACTTTGGAGCAGATGTCTACCAAAGTATCACGCACAAGATTGTGCCGGAACTTCACTCCCACCTCGCTAGAACAGTGAACAGCATGGTCACCCCACTGGTCCATCCGACGCACGTGACAACTCGGACAAAGAGAGCCCTCATGGAACAAAGGGACCGCCAGACGATAACCCAACATCGCACGGAACTGACGTGGGTTCATCCGCTGGCCCAACCCATCAATGGGAATGGTGAACAAGAAATCCTGCGCATGGGGGGCACGGATACACCTAAGGAGAGCCACATGTCGAGGACTCAAACCGTAATGTGACGTCAGATGTGCATCAATGACACCAAAATAGCTCTTTGCCAAAGACTTCATGAACTGGGGGGCAGGAGAGCTAGAGGTAACAGAGAGAACATCAACTCCAAAAAAGGTCGCGAAGCTGTCAAGAGCAGACTGAAAGGCAGGACCAGGAGAGGCAATCCCAGACCTCACCAGAATCCTATCCTGCAGAGAACTAGACTGCAAACGAGAGGCGAGAAAAGCATAATGACTGACATCCTCCGCACACAAGACCCCGAGACCTCCAAGTCTGATGGGAAGTGTGGTAAGACGCCACTGCCAATCCCCAAAACCAGGCCCGGAACCTGTAACGATCATGTCCAAGGAAGTACGCAAGGCCTGATCAAACTGAACTAGAGCATCACCAAAAGACAAAGGAGGGCATGTCCTAAAAGCATAAGAAAACTTCGCCAACCCCGCACAATTGCGAAGAAGAAGAAGCTCACACTGGGGATCATCAAGCTTGCGGATAGCCTCCATCAGAGAAATGGTCTTGGATGCCCGACGCGCAGCCAAACCCCGGCAAAAACCCGAATCCGCACTAACAGCGCCCCCTAGGAGCTTGACACCCTGAAGCGGACGAGAGATAGAAGCAGGAAAAAGGTCAACCACCCTTCCACGGGGGTCCTCCACTGGCCAGAAAAGCTCTGTCTTATCGACATTCAAATGCAACCCTCGGGCTGGCCCATCTACACGGATAATATCTAGTGCCTTGGCAACCATAAGAGTATCACCAATGATATTGCCGTCGTCAAGATACCAAGCCTGAAGAGAGAGCTCACACGACTGATGAATAGCGTGGGCCAATGGATGCAAGACCAGAGAAAATAACAAAGGACCCAAAGGATCCCCCTGCTGAACCCCCTGACAAGACCAAAGAACCGAATCCCCATAATAAAGCCGAGCATGCTTAGAATAACAAAACTCAACCCAAGGTAAAATGGCCGGACATGTCAACCGAGTCTCCCGAAGAATAGCACTCCTGTCAACAAGGTTAAACGCATTCTGAAAATCCACCAAAAGCATAGAGAGTCCAACCTCATCCCCTCTAGCCTCCACAAACCTGTTGACAAAATGAAGAACAACCTCGCAAAGGAAAGGGAGTAAAAGTAAAACTCATATTTAATATTTTTTAGTTATGTTTGTATTCCATATATATTAGTTGACTCATAAATAACTTGTTAGATGCATATTTTGCATATCTGAAGATTTTGGAGTTGTTAGAAATATGTATCTTCTTGTCTCCATCCCATGTATTTGTCGATCTTGGTGATTCGGTATCTTAGAATTCCGTCTACAATGGAGCAAGTACATATTGAGTATATGTTTGTGTCCTTTTTACGGACATTTTAAGTTCACATTTAACATATTATTTTCGAATATTTGAACTCAAACTTCTGTAGCTATCGTTTTATAATTTTACACCATAATTTATTTTACAAAAAACATTGAAAAATAAAAAGAGCGGATAACGGATCGGACTTGAATTTATCCGTATCCGTACGGATCGATCCGCAATCTGATCAGTCCAGAACATATCGGATCACAGATTGAATTTTTATGATCCGTATTCGGTCCGTGCGCAGCCCTAGTATATATCACTCATATGTATTTTTAGATTTTTTTACATATTTTTTATTTTTATTCATTTCTTTATATTCTTTACATTGTTTTTTACAATTTTTATATCACAACTTTATCGTGGATCATGTCATTAAACCAAACACCACACTCATTATACAAGCCTACTAAAACTCTGATATAAAAGCAAGCGTAAATAATTTAAAAAAAACGAACGAGTATATATTTTGAAAACAGTAAAATTATTAGTAGGTTATCAATATCAAAATCGGGCTTGCAACTTTAGGAGTGTATTAAGGAAAAAATTGATCAAACCCCCCAACCTATACTACAAGTGAGACATTACCCCCTAACCTATTAAATTTGAGATTTAACCCCCTCACCTATATAAATTGTTGCAACATACCCCCTATATAATATTTTACTATCAATTTAATATTTTCCATTCAATTTAATATTTTCCCTTTAATTAAATATTTCCGTTTGATTCCAAATTAATCATAATACCTACCGAAAAACTAATTTTGAAAATTATGATATGAAACTAAACGATTTTCACTTTTATAATATAATATAATATAAGTTCAAATATTATTTTTCCGGTATAATTAATGAAAATATTATTTTTTTCACTTTTGTAATATAAATTGTATTGAAAAAATAAGATTTGAACTTATATTATATAAGTAAAATCTTATATTTTTATAACATAATTTTTAAAATTATTTTTCGATATGAATTTAGGATTAATTGGAGTAAAAATGACATATTAAATTGTAGGGAAAATATTAAATTGAATGAAAAATATTAAATTAAAGGGAAAATATTATATAGGGGGTATGTCGTAACACTTTAAATAGATGAGGGAGTTAAGTCTCAAACTTAATAGGTTAGGGGGCAATGTCTCAATTGTATTAAAGTTCAGGGGGTTTGATCAATTTTATCCGTGTATTAAAGTAATATAATGACTTGGGAGTCTAATTTATGAGGTTCAGAGTTTAGTTTCCTCATTTAACTAGTCTTCCTTTGTTTTTGTGCGGTGACAGGCTAATAGTTTAGGGCATAATCTAGCTTGTAATATCAGTGTTGATAGTAGTGGCTGAGCAGTTTTGCTAGATGATTTGAACTGATGTATGTTGGTTTTGGTCTGATGATGATGAATGAATTTATTTTTTCCTCAAAACAAAAAGTAATATAATAACAGGATTGTGGTTTCAATGATACCAATTTAATTTTAATCTAATCCGTCGATGTTATTTATTCAATTTCAATCTAGTGCGTACATGTGTCATTCTTTAAGGAAATGATGTAGGGTTCGAATCTTATTAGCGTGATTTTTCTCCATTTATATCTTTATTTTTGTAGATTTGTTGAGTTCGAATCTTAATGACGTGATAATTTTTTTTATATATTATATTAAGAATCTTTATTTGTTTAAGTAGTTAATGTAATATAATAATAGGATCGTAAACGCTTGTAGAAGTTGAATTTGTTCTGAATTGAAGTTGAATTTGTTCTGATTCAATTTTCAATTTATGGTGCTAAAGTACAAAAAAACACATATTTCACTACAAGAAAACAACCATTTAGCGACAGATCGTTAGATACGGATCCAATCCGTCGCTAGTTAGCGACGGATCGCTACGGTTAACGACGGATAAGGACGAACTGCGCTCTAAGCTCAGTTCGTCCTTGGAAGGAGCCAATCCGGCTCCAGATTAGCGACGGATGCGATTTAT
This sequence comes from Plantago ovata, assembly GCA_028274465.1. Classification (NCBI taxonomy): domain Eukaryota; kingdom Viridiplantae; phylum Streptophyta; class Magnoliopsida; order Lamiales; family Plantaginaceae; genus Plantago; species Plantago ovata. The sequence goes on from CM051457.1 coordinate 62,643,520, forward strand.
CCGTCGCTAAATTGGCGACGGATAGTCTCATCCGTCACTATATGTGTTGACCAAAATCTGATTTACATTAAAAAATTAAAACAAACAAATAAATAAATAGATAGCGACGGATGAGGTCATCCGTCGCTAGATTTTTAATACAGATCGGGGAGCGTCTTCTTCTCCCCAATTTCCCCCCTTTCAAATCCCTAATTTCCCCACCTCTTCTTCTGTCCGATTCCACCACCACCACCCTCCTATTCCTCCACCGCTGCCCGGAGATAAGTCGTTAGTCACCGCTCTCCTCGGTTTGCAACCACCGCCCTCCACCGTTCGTGTCCAGCACCACCGTACCGGATTTCTCCGGAGCCGCCAGCCACCTTGTTATCCTTCTCTGCTCATTCAATTCGAGTTAGCAACTCCTTCTCTGCTCATTCCAGTTAAGTTTAGTGTTTTCTCAATTCAATTTATTTTTTCTCAATTCAATTTAATTTGTCAATTATTCATTATCTTTGTCAATTTATCTTCTCTGTTCTAGGTATGCTTCTTTTCGAGGTTTGAGTTCTTTTGATTGATTTTTTGTTCAGAACTTATCTTTTGATTCAATTCAAGCAACAACTGTAGTTTGATTTGTGTATTTTTCTTATTCGGATGATGTATATGTGGAAGAAGAAATAAGCTTTAAAATATTTGGAAGTGAATATATAAGTGGGTTTGTTTCAAAATGAGTTTATTTCAAAATGGTATTATTTGACATATCGAAAACGATTCACTTGTGTTACTATCTATTCAATTAGTCATATTATATGGTATATGTTAGGTTAGACTGTGCACAGTTACTTGGGAGTTCCACCTTCGGAATGGATGGAAGAGTCCGTTCATGAGGCTTGGCAGGCCTACTGGCGTGAAATCCCAAAAGTCCAGTGTCGTTTCTTACTGTTGGAACCTGTAAACTCTTTTCTTTCCATTTGTTGTTTAACTTGCAGATCATGGGAAGGCCAAACAGACCTGGGAAGCTGTTGGCCCCCAGCAGCCGTAGCTACCCCGCTAGCGAGTCCGAGCCGGACTCGCCATTCTGCACCCCTGGTTCTCAGCTGGAGTCGGGGGGGGGGGACCTCGACTACACATGTCAGCGAGACCCAGTCACCTGCTGGCCCCCGTTCGAGCAGCAGTGCGGGGTATATTGGCCCCGACGTGTTTTCAAACTTGTTGGATGATGGGTTCACGGGGAGCGGGTACAAGGAGGGTGAGCGGATGCATGGCAAGCTCGTAGTGTGGCCCCTGCCTGGGAATGTGTAAGTACATGAATCATATTTACTTGGCATTGTATGTTTTTTTTCAAAGTACTTTGTAACAGTTGGATTAATTTGTGTATGTTATTGCAACAGGATGATGCCGAGGGAGGTTGTCAGGTTCATCAGCAAGGAATCCGTGAAGCAACTGGATCTCCCACCACGGGGAGCCCAGTGGCATACTTTCCGTTCGGAACGGAAGGTGGAGATCTGGAATGCTCTCAAGGCTAGTGATCTTTCTTCTACGCTGATGGTTTTTATATTATCATCTATTTTGTTTGAGTGGTATGTTCTCCACTTTACTTGGGTGATATGTTAGTCACCGTGTTGTTAGTTGTTCTAGAATAATGTGTAATTTGTTTGGGTGATATGTTAGTCATCGTGTTGTTAGTTGTTATAGGACAATGTGTAATTGGTTTGAGTGATATGTTAGTCTAAAGTGTGTATAATTTCTGAAATGTAGGAGAAGTACTTCCTCCCCAACAAGTTCAAGTCGGACTTGTGGTACACCTTCAAACATGAAGGCTCGGAGACCTTCCGGAAGAAGATCTCCAAGATCAAGAAGAGTCGGAATAAGCCGGGATGGATTGGGGAGGACGAGTGGATCAAGTATTGGGATGAGGACCTTAATGCCCACAAGCTGGCAGAGCAGAACAGGGAGAACCGGGCCCATAATCCACCAGATGGGACAGGCTCGGTGGAGCATAGACTAGGTTCGAAATCCCAGTTGGCGCGCCATCTGGACATGGTAAGTTATATTGAATTGAGTTTTATTGGTTATATTTTTTTTTTGTAAAGTCTTATTTCAATTCAATCATTAATCAATTTTTCAATATTTGATGAAGATATCGGAGGGGGGGGGGGAGCCGACCATGTGGGAGCACTTCTGTGAGGCTCACAGGGAGCTCGATAAGGATGGACGGATGATCTTTCTGATAGTGTATATGTCCTAGAGACAGTCTTTATTAAGGTCATACAGCCCTTATTAAGGGCATATATGTACTATTACACAGGTCAACGTAATATAATATATGTTTGTTTGTTTGACTATTGAGTATCGCTTTCATATTTATATTACATCAGGCATACAGCATGTCATATCTCTATTCCTGTCTGTATTGATATCAAACATGTCCCCTCGGATAGATGACCGATCACACAGATAGTGGGATCTATGTGAGTTATTATCCATCCCAAACTCTCCCTAGTCGAGGTTCATCTCGGATGTAGGGGTCTGAATGAACCAGGTGAGACTAGTATGCGTGGAGGTTATACTTGTTAGAGCAAGTATGAGCCGATCCCACGACCACGGAACGGATTGTTAGACAATCTAGAAACATTCCCATAACTCCGCATAGTTGTTCGAAGGGTGATTACCGAACAATGGAAGTACTCACCGGAAACTCCCATCGATGTATACTCTACACCGAAGTGTCTATGAGAACCGGAAAGTTATCGAAGTGATGCCAGTCGTCCTTTGGACTTACAGGACTTTATCATCACATTTGTTGCCCCATATCCTTGGTGGACCCGTCGATGTCAGCTCTGAATAAGCAGTTGACCCAAGACACGATCCAGGATTATGGCTACATACAAATGGGGGTGATAAATGATTCTGTGAAGGATTCATCTCTCACGTGTAGCACAGGAGAGCACTGCTCATAGTCGTTCATAGTTGTGATTGGTTAAACCGCTGGCCAGCGTATCAATATTATTATGATAGTCATAATAGATATTGGATTCACCAAGCAACTCACTGAAGACGCCCGTGGATGTATTATTGGGATAGACACATCATCGATCCTAGATGCATTCGAGTCAGTCAGATGAAGGGACGTTACCATCGCCGCGTTGAGCGCAACAGACTTCACAACGAAAGGGTTTGCTTTGAGAAACCTCTCAAACGTCCTCATGTATTAATATTGCAAATGGAACCGTCTAGGAATTCCATGTTGTCTAGTGTAGCACTTGCTTAATACAATGAGGCCCTATGGGTCACACTATGTGGTGATTCAGCTTATCCGAATATCCTTGAAGATGGAATCACAATTAATTTAGAATTAATTGTAATTGATGAATTATAATTTATTTGGAATTAATTATAATTATTTGTGGCTCAATTAATAATTTGGAATTATTAATTGAATTGATTGATTAATTGTATTTTATGTAAATACAATTAAAGATTATATTTTAGAAATATAATGGAGGTTTGATTTTAGAGGATATATTAATTTAGAATTAATATATGCACATGGGCAAAATCTACTTAGAGTTTGAATTGCCTTTGAATTATAAGTGGGTCCCAAAATTGGGACCCACATACCCTCCCTTGGCCGGTCGTGTGTAGTAGTAGTATGGGAGGGAGTTTCGACTCCTTCCCATATTAGAAGTCAAGGGTTAAGTTAGATTTTCCTAATTGAGTTCTAACTTAATTGGGAAGAAATCTTGACTTAAGGAGAAGATTCACCGGACTATCACGAAGACTTCATCAATTGGCATATCGATTCAATACCTATTCTTGCTTTTGGAGTATTGTAAGTCTTCTGATTAATGTGTTTATTATATACGTTATATGCATGATCAATTAACCTGCATGTTAAGAAAATTTTTTGAAATTCCGCTGCGTACCTTAGGTGTAACTCTGACCATATTTTCTTACAGTTCCCTGGTGAGCTTAGCAAAAAAATCGCGGTAAGTTTTATTTTTTTCAATTCCTAAACTTTTGTTGAATATGTGCTTCTTCGATCAATAACGTACTAAATCTTATTTGTTTGAATTTTCAGAGGAGTTCCTGGCCAGGACTGAGGGGAGGGATCTCACGATCTAGGAGGAGAACGCTATCTATCTCGAGATCGTCCAGCTCGATGAGAAGGGACGTGTCTTCGGCATGGGAAACCTCTCGCAGGCCATAGCGGAGACGGTCAATCAGGGTGCCTCCACCTCCAGCTCCAAGCGCCGATAGGGACAAGCCGATTTGCCTCCTGAGTACCTCCAGGAGCAGCACCAGTTGAGGATGACTGTCCAGCAGCATGCCTAGGAAACTGCTCGGTTGAAGGAAGCGCATGCGAGGATGAGGGATGACTTCAAGAAATCCCTCGACTGGCTCATGGCAAAGTATGCCCCCCCCCCCCCCCCCCGGTACCGAGCCACCTCCCGACTTCTTCAGTGGACGACACTCCCGGATCTTCGTAGTAGTACTCTTTTTTTTTTTTGAACACTTATTTTCTATTTCGAACAATTTTTTTTTTCGAACATCTTTCTTTTTCTTCTCTTTAGGACAATTAGTACTTTCACTCACATTTTTCGAATGCTTAACTGATTAGTATAGATTTGTATATAATTTTTAGTTACGAAAATTGGTATGTTTTTGAGGTGTACAACTACCAAAAAGAAAAAAACCAATAAAAAAAAACATTATTCCAGAAACATTAGCGACGGATTATAGCATCCATCGCCAAATCTCCTTTGTCCAGCGTTGAACACGTGTATCAGCCAAACAACGACGTATAACATCCGTCGCTAAATATAGATACGGATAAAATCATCCGTCTCAAGTTTGGTCAACGATGAACTCGGCGACGGATGTTCTTATCCGTCGCTAAATGGAAGGACGGATGATTTCATCCGTCGCTTTTCTCATTAGCGACGCCACTTTTCGCGACGGGCCATCCTTCGCTAATGGCCTTTAGCGACGGATCGCTGTCGTGTAGCGACGGATGGCATCCGTCGCTAAACCTGGTTTTTCTTGTAGTGTTTTCAGCCTATTCCCCAACCTCATCTCTTGAGAGCGTGTAGTAGACGAATAGAAATTGCACTTATTCCAGCGGTCTTTATCAGGTTCAGGTATCTTTTCGTTCCTTTCACGCATGTCTCTCTTTTTCTCCATTTTTTATTTCTTCAATTTCATCTCTCTTTCTTCCATCTTTATGATTTGCAAATTCTCAGCAACCCTTTGATACACTCTCCATCGCACGGTTGCACACGAATTGTCGAATTTGCAAATTTCACTAGCGGCGATATGCGCCCAGAGCTTACTCTTTAGGGGTTTTGGGTTGGATGTTTTTCTACATTAATCTTTCCTTTAATTTCCACCTAATCCTGCCTTTGTTTTACCCTTTTGAGTTATGTAACAGGTGTTATTATGCTCAGATTGTCGAAGCCCATTCATGTTGGAGTTCTGGAGCCTAATGAGTGTCTTTGGTCGTCACTCGAAGCCTCCAAAGGCGCCACCATAGCTCCACCGATTCTCATTGATGAAGCCTGAATCTACCATTAATTTAAGTCAGGTGAGTATATTTCAATGTCGCAACCCATATCAATGGTAATGAGTATTGAGTATTGACATTAAAAATGAGACTTGAATTTACTCCCAAAATTTCACTATTTTTTTTTTGAAATATTAAATCCAATGATAGCCCAAGTGTATGTACAAAGTCTGAGAGGGGTATGCCCCAATACAAAGTACAAGTATCTAGACAAGCTTTTCAATACACAGAAAGTTCGCATAGCCAATGAGACTACCGAAAGAAAATCTAAGGCACAAAGAGTACAGACTCTAGCATTTTACTATGATCCATACAACTTTTAAAACACAGCACTGACTATTTCTTCTTGGCCATTCAGATTCCAGTGCAACACTGTGATCTGAATATGGACGTAATGGGCCATAAACTCCTTCAGTTTCAAGAGCAATCTACGAGGTATACGACTCCTCTTCTAACTCAAAGCAGCAACAACATTTTTTCCTTTTTTTCAACCCTGTGTTTCCTTAGATCTTCAGACTTTCAAGACTATCATGGTACAAGGGAGAAAACCAACTCACAGTGAACTCATGGCCAAGAACATGTATCCACGCAAAATCCAGAATTACACAACCTGTAAATCCAATCAAAACAAACACTCCACACACATAAGAGCATCACTTCCAGATTAAACAAGAAACCAAGCCTTTTATATCGAACTGAGACAACGCAAATAACCTCTAATCACCCTATTATTCTTTTTACCATGAACTTGCAACTGCATAGAGAAGCTTCTAGCAATGCTAGTACAATATACAGGGATACAGATTACCTCCTGGTTGAAAATGACAGCATTACGAAGCTTCCAAATGGCTGCAAGTACAGAGCAAAACCACCCAGGTTTTACCTGAAACAAAGAACTCTTCTTCCGGGAAGCCTACACAAACAGATTAGTGTAACCTGCAAAATCTAAACTTTCATCAAATAGATTAAATTTTAGACAGACAGGTTTTTAAAATCAGCTCAGAAACAGGATAAACACACAAAATATGGTCTCTAGTTTCAGTTTCCAAATTGCAAAATAGGGCAGATGTCACTATCAATCAAGTTCCACCGATATAACCTGTCTTTGGTCGGGAGTCTATTCCAACAAGCCAGCCAAACACAGAAACTATCACGTGCAGAAGCAAACATGTTCCAGATCATACTATCCCAGTAAACTTCAGCATAAGAAGGCCAAATCTTTCAATAGAGGTAAGAAATTCTATCTTTGTTAGATAATCGCAGAATCCTCCCCATTTTTGTATCTTCTACCAGATTTCTTGGCCACAAAATGTCTATCAAATTTTGATCGTGCAGAATGAAACACAAATGTACAATTATGAATCAAGTGTCGACCGCTTAGTACAATAACATAGTGATTTTGTCATTTTTCTCTATTTTTTTAGCAAGTCATTAAACGCGATAGATTTTTATGAATTTTTAAAAAAAATTAAACTGTGATAATATATATATATATATATATATATATATATATATATATATATATATATATATATATATATATATATATATATATATATATATATTGTTGGTGTGTCGGAATATGTCCAACCCCCAAGGATGTCTAAGAGCGTACTAGGGCGTCATGGGCTGACCATGATAGAAGGGTCCGTTCACCTTTCATCAGGGTCCGACCAGACAAAAGACTAGGCAAAATAACCTAAGTCCTTATGTGTGGCCTAAGAGTACAACTGCTCTGCTAGCCATTGAGCTTCCCTACTAGCGTGGTGACACCCTACTAGCAGGACAAAGTCCTAGGAGCCACCAGCTAGGACAAAGGCAAGCCCAGCAAAAAGCTCCTCAGGCTACACCACGACCTCCGGCTACGTAGCCTCGCCCTACTAGCACGTCGAGAGGAACAAGATTGGTGCCCTTCTGCCCTACTAGCACAGGTAGTCGGACGAGTGTACTTCCGCCGTACTACCACGGGTGGCCAGACATAACTCCTTACGTCAAGGAAGAACTAACATGCCCTAAGGAAAAGGTGGTCCTCAGACCTTAGAAGCTCGGCAGTCGCCCTACTACCCCGTCCTCGGACGGTACTAGGGCGACACCCGCCCTAGGAGCACTTGGGTACCAAGAATGATCATTTTACCCCTGCCAACTCTAGTGGAAGATCTGGGCCAAAGCTCATGGGCCTAAGCCCATAGAAGACTCAATCATGGCCGGACACTTGTCACGATCCTAAGTGCTCAAGCAATATTCTATTGCTAGTATAAATACGGGCTCACTTCAATCAAGGTAATCATTCAATCATCACACTACTTTCTCACTCTACATTTACTAGGGAAGCCTACCAACTCCCTACACGTAAAGTCGTCCATCCGGCTGCTTGTGGCACTAACCCCCCCCCCCCCCCCCCCCCGCGCCAAGTTATACCTCAGGTCCTAGGTACAGTACGGAAGGCACTTGAAGTGCGAAGTACGCTCTAGAACCTTCGCCCTACGACGCTCCAGAGGAAAAGTACTAATTACCTATCATCATCATCATCATCATATATATATATATATATATTAATATTAGATGCTTCAAAGATTTTCAATGAGGTGAGATTTTTTTTAGAAACAAGAACTTCATTCAGAACTTGAGACTTGAGAGTAAGTTATAAGAATTATAAGAATTCATGAAAATCAATACAAAATAAATAACATTATAAAAGTCCAATAAAAAATCATCACAATATAGAGAAAACAATACAGTGCATTACAAGAAAACACAATATAGAAAAACTACACTGTAATACAAGAAAACGCTTCACACGTAGCGTATAACACAATTTCTACTATCTAGAAAACACTCCATATATGTAATACACGTCTAAAAAACACTCCATCCAAGACCCAATTATCATATGTTAAGGAGACTTTTGAGTGAAATCGTTCTCTGCATCAATATTATTGTTAGTGTTGAAATATGTCCAGTCCGCATGTACGAACTGGAGCGGTCTAAGAGCGCGACAAAGCATCATAGGCCGTCCCTTAAGGGGCACAACCACACCCAAGTATGTCACTAAGGCGTGGATCGACCAACATAAGGTCCGACCATCACTGGGAGGACAACCCTCAAAATAAGCTCCTCACAAGGACAAAGCTGCCAGTGGGCTCGAGGAGCATCTCTCGGGCTCGAGGAGACCTTACGTCAAGGTAACGCTCCTTGACAGAAACTGAGCAGGACACTACTCGCATCACCCACGCACAAGGAAGGCACGAGGACCCTTGAGCGACCAGCCATGGTTGCTCCCTTGGGCCAAGGCCCACGGACCTCCTTAATGGGCCTGGGCCGAGGAAGGCCTCGATCCTAGTCGTACACGTGGCGTGATCCTACACGACCGGAAGCTGAAGGGTCACAAGTATATAAAGGCCTCATTTACTCCTCAACAGTAAGCATTAATGACACCACACGAGCACCACTTTCACTACTCATACTAGGGAAGCCTCACAACTCCCTACTCGTAAAGTCGTCTCTCCGGTCTGATACCTTACAGACCGGGCAAGAGTCACTAACCCCCCCCTCTAGTCTATTTCAGGTACGAGGAAGCTACAAGAAGGCTCACTTCCTATCTTAGAGGAACACTACAAGAAGAACAACTGGAATGACTTAGATTAGCGACTTATTGCGAACTTAGAGAGAAACACGAATTACCCTTCAACATTTGGCGCCGTCTGTGGGAAACGACACGAAAGGTCATTCTTTGCCCTACTGGTCGAGCCACTTTCCTCCTCGTGACACTTCACGAATATGCCTCCCAGAAGAAGCAACCGTCTTGCTAATGCACCACCCAGGAACCCTCCTCGACCTAGAGGCCGTCCCTCTAGTAATGGTCGCGGAGGAGGAACGGATGGTGTTCCAAGGGAGCCGAGAAACAACAATGTTGCAAGGAACCGGGATTACACGGAGGGGGCATTTACTAATGTCACTCACTCCCAAAATGAGAGATTGGGGGAAAACAACCCGCAAGGAGTCCAGGTAGGAAACGCCTATGGAGCTTTGAGAGTCGCAAACAACGCCGAGTCTAGGGGCAGCCTCATCCGGTAGCAATTAACCAACCTCCCGTGACAGTGAACCCTCCTCAACCGGCCGCATTGACCTTCACCCTTCCTGATGGACGCGTCGTCCGACCATCAGATTTCGGGATGGGCGAAGCTCAATACGGTCTATTCCTTCTTACTTTACAAGGATATGTCGGAGGTAATGAGGCTATTAGGGTTACTACCGAGATACAAGCTCAAGGAGAACCACAGGCCCCGGTGCAAGAGCAACCTCGGGCCACTCTGGTCGCTCCTCGTCAATCCCAGGGAAGAGCACCTGTGGCGCAAGATGAAGCACATTCGAGAGCCAACACCAGGCCGATCCAAACTCGACTTGGACCATCAAGAATCCAATCGAGGTTAGGACCCCAAGGTGCCCCAGATGATTTGAGAGACCTGATTGACAGAAGAATACGGGCATCATTACAAAATGTGGCGCAACAAGAAAATAGAGTTCAGGTGGTCGCTACACCACCCGCTCTCCCCAATCAAGTTACTCCCAACCAGGTAACTCTCAAAACCAACAAGAAGCGTGGAGGAGAACCAAGCATTGAGAACAGTAGCTGAGGTAACCCCCCTGGTCGATCCGATCACGGGGAGGAGGCTCACTCTGGAGGAACTCAACGCGAGGAAATCCGCACTTGATGCTCAGATAGAGACTCTTCGAGGAACTGTCCAAGAGAGAGAGCAAGACCAAGATCTGAGCCCGTTATGCGATGAGATCAGAAGCCACCAAGCCAAAATTGAAAGAGGCTTCCCACCTTCGAAAGCTATGATGGAACAAGTTGTCCGAAGGACTACTTAGTAAGATTTGGCACTAAGATGGATGCTACGGCCATGACTCAAGAACCAAGGCACTCCTCTTTCCGGCTAACCTCTCCGGAGAAGCCATGAAGTGGTGGTCGCGCCTCCCTCACCGATCCATCAAATCGTATAGGGATCTCTGTAAGGAGTTTTCTAAGCGTTTCGAGAAAGTGATGAACGCCAAGAGACGGGTGAGATACTTGGCTGAAATTGTTCAGAGAAACAATGAAGACTTGAGGGATTTCATCAATCGTTTCCATGAAGCAGCCCTCCAAGTCGAAGATCACTCGATCAATGAGAGGAAAGAATACTTGTATGGTAACACTACCAACATCAGATTCCAAGATGTGCTCTCAGCATCGTGTGTAGAGAATGAAGCACAACTTGCCAAAGTTTGCAAGGACTTCCTCGAAGCTGAGGAATTCCGAAGAACGGTCACCGTGAGAACCAATCTTCCCAAGGAAAAAGGGAAAGAAAAAGAAAAAGAGAAGGAGTACCCTCCTCGCCCCAAAATCCCGGGAAGTAGAGGAAAGAGCAAAAATTTGGGTTGATCAAGGAGGGCAACTCAAGAAATGATTTCAGAGACAAGAGGTCTCCTCCCAGAAGGTCACCTCCAAGACGATATAGCAACTACACAGACTTGAATAGGCCAAGATCCGACATCTTGAACTATATAGTCTCGAGGAAGCTAGACGTCTCGTGGCCACCCCCGATTAAGGAAATCAGAGGACAAGAGCTCGGAAAAATTTTGTAAGTTTCACAAAGGGAAAGGGCACACCCAGATGAGTGTGTCGAGCTCAAGAACGAAATTGAGAGGATGATACGTAACGGTCAATTGGTTACTACATCCGGAAGGAGAAACCCTGGCACTACTGCCCCACCTCCTCAAAGCGGGAGTGAGCACCCTTACCAAGGAAACCCTCAGGACGACGACATTCATAATTAACAACAATTATGAGAACAGCCCTGTAAATGGAAGCATCCGCTCTCACAATGCGGGAGGGACCCGCCGGCGGCGGACACTCGTAATCAAAGGAGATTCCGGCGGACAAACCTTAGGGTACGAGATGTGAAGTC